>CP019375.1:2400000-3000000 GCA_001302255.2 Trametes hirsuta | reverse complement strand
CACGAGTGCGCGATCCGTCGCGAAGCCGAGAGGGCTTATCACGAGAGGCCGGTCCGCGCGACTCCCGGTCGCGGGCGCCTGTTTGACCTGCGCCACGCGCGACCTAAGTCCCGCCGCGGCAGTGAGTGTCGCGCCGACGTCGCGCTACCACTAACGCAGTCGCGTACGCTGGCCAGTGAGTCCTAGGTGGTAGTAGAGGGGATAAAGGTCAGCGATGCGAAATCGCATAAAGAGTCGGGTTCCGGCGGTGGACCGCGCCGGGTCGCATCATCTCCCCCTCGCTGAGACTCCGACTGTCCCCAGTCGGATCGATGCGTGCGCCACATCGCGGGGTGAGTACAAGAGGTCGCGCGCAACGGCCAGTCGCGGTGTCTTCGACGCCCAGTACCATGCGTGCCTTCACCCTGCTTCACGAGGTAACCGCGCTCGCTTGCCTTCAAGCGCCCTTCCTCGACGACCTTAGCGCCGCCGCGCGTACCCAAGTCGACCGCCAGCTGACCGCGATGGAAGACATGCTTGACGCACAGACCGATGGGCCCACTAGCTGGGACGCTGAAGTCGATCGCCTCATCGATGGAGTGGTGAGTGCTCGGATCGCGTGCCCTACGCGAGGACTCGCTGACTGTCGGGTCGCCTCTGCCAGAACACCTTATTACTTGTTGCAGACGATATCGCGGCCTGCGAAGACGTTGTCCTTCGCGCGCGCGCTACCCTTCGAGAACTGGCCGAACACGACGATTACCAGGTCGTGTTGGATCGCTTTGAAGAACGCTTCCACGCCTTGCACCTGGAGCTAGAGGGTCTCGCGCTAGCCGCTGCCGAGCGTCGCGTCGCGATCGCGCGTGCGCGCGCTTCAGCACTTGTTGACGTCGCCGCGCTCGCAGGTCCCGGATCCGCCTTAGCCATGGTCGGAGCGCAAGATTACGCGAACGTGGTCGCGCGCTATACGCGCCAGATGGCGACCGCGCAGCGCGCGCTAGGAGGGGGACGAGAACGCGAAGCCCTAAACGGAGGTCGCGAGAGCTCTTGGGTCACCGCGATGGAGAATGCCGCTGGGGATGAGTTCGAGGGGTCGGAATAGAGGGGGAGTGCAGAGGAAGGGACGGGTAGACTTCGCGTTATAGAGGGTGTTACTGTCGCGCTGTCCATCAGAACCGCGTCGCGTCGCGTCGCGCGGGAGTGCGCTGACCGCTTCCGAATGCTAAGTCCACTGCCGCTAGTGTCACCTTACAAGCGCGCGGGCGGCCCGCCCTTACTGCCAGGCCAAAGGGAGGGGGCCTAGACCGGTCTGTCCTGCAGCCTCGGTACCGCCTGTCACCACTTCGGAGCCGGGTGACAGTCCTCAGAGGACAATCCTCAAGATCTACGCCCGATAGGGGATGTCGCACGCAAGCCGCGATTTCTGCATTGCCGTCCGCTGGTGTCCGCGGAAGCCCGCGCCTCGACTGAATGAGCGGGCGAGCGCGCCCTTTGCCCAGGTCCTCCTTTAGGTATCCGCGCGCCTTGATCCGCCGTACCACGCGAATCCTGCTGCTTTCCTGCGGGTGCCGCCCTCGGGCCGGGCCTTGAGCGCCCTATCCTGGATCGCCGCCTGTCGCGTTTTGCACCCGCGACGCTTCTTGGGCGCTCCGCGACCCCGGAGGGCCCGGGCCGTCGTTAAGCGCACGCGCCACAACGTCGCCGTCCTCTAAGTCGCGGGCGCTTCGCGAGCGCTCCTTGATCGCGCGCGCGTTCCCACGTCGGTACGCCGTCGCATAAGTCTCGCGACTCGTCCTGTGCGATCCTCTCTTCCTCCCTTTGCTTCCTGCTGCCCTTCGTGCCTACGCGCCCTTGCTTACCCTCCACCTCTTACCTGCACGCTCCTCCTTCTCCCCATCGCACCGTCGCCATGTCTGCTCCCGCCAACTTCGAGGAAGCCGTCTCGGGACTCCCGTCTGCTGCCGCCTCCGCCATCCGTCGCGCCCGGGGAGATGCGCGCGTCCGCCACGCGCTCAACAACATGCCCGAGGAGAACGCCGTCCGAGGGGATTGGATGGGGTGGGCCACGGTGGCCCTGGAATACTTGGTACGTCGCATGGCCGCCTGTAGCCCGTGTCCCTGCTGACCTCTCGTCGCGCTTGCAGGACGACTTCGCCAACGTCGGCGGCGACGCGGGGCAGGTCGAGCGGTTTGAAGACCGCGTCTTCGACGCGCTCCGCCCCCACGTCCCTCGAGAGTGCGCGCATGAGGAGCCGTACTCCTCTGCGCGCATGGTCGCAGCGCGTCGGCGCGCTGAGCGTCGCGAGCGCCACGAGCAGCGGCGCGCGGAGTACGTGTCGCGTTGGCGCACACGTCTCCTCGAAGACGACCCGCTCTCCTCCGCGACTGCGCTGCAGCGCATTCGCGACTATCGCCAACCGCCCGCTTCCATCTCCACCGCGCCTCAGCCGCCGCGAGTCCAGCCACCACCACCCGCCGAGGACGAGGAGGCGTCCGGGTCCGACGAGGGGTCGGACGGCGACGACGACGACGACGGCGACGATGGCGTCGCGCCTGCCGCTGAGGCAGACGTGACGTTGTCGCGTGAGCGGTCGCCGTGGGTCCCTCCCGAGCTGGAGTTCCCCGACGACAGCAGCGATGAGGAGAAGGACGTGGTGAGTAACGACCCGCTCGAGGTCCCTTCGTCCCCCGCCGCGGTGCCTCCTCCCCCTGTTCCGCACACTCCGCGTCGCGCGCCGCGCGCGAATACCCTCCCCGCCGATGCGCCTCCCGCCGCCCTCGCCACTCCTCACACGTTCCCGGTCGGCGCGCGCCAAGACGAGCGCGTCGTGATCGACTTGACCGGCGACGACGACGCCGCCCCCGAGACCCCGTCGCGCCCTCAACGTCGCGTTGCGCGCACGTACGGTCGTGCCGCTCCCGCACCGCCCACCACGCCGCAAGACACGCATCGCGCGGCCGCTCGCAAGACCGTACCCGCCGCCAGTGCCAGTCGCGCCGAGAAGAGGCGCCGCGACCTCGAAGACACCGACTCGGATGAGCTCATCCGCGACGCGCCGCCTCCAAAGAGGCTGAACTTGGTCGCGCCATACGCGTTTGGTGGGTTCCGCTACCCAGGGGGGGTGCGACGCCCCTCGAACATTCCGCCAGTAAGTCGCGCGCTTGATACCTTGTAACCTGTGGCTGACTTTGACAGTGCTCCATGTGCGCACGCCTGCACGACACCCCGTGCGTCCTCCGCGATGGTTGCCCGAAGTGCGACCATTGCTGGGCGAACTTCAAAGGGTGTTACCAGCAGAGCGTGAGCTCCACGCGCAACCCGTACGCGCCGTGGTATGACGCGCAAGAGTTCATCCGCGGTGAGTACCTCCTCCTTGTCTCTGGTCCTCGCGCGGCACTAAACTTGACGCTTTTGCAGCCGAACGTCCTGCTGCGCAGGACGTCGTGGACTTCTTCACCGGGAAGGACCGCGAATACGCGATCCCCGAGTGGGCGCGTGGGACTCCCGCCCACCCCGCTGCGCTCGAGCAGCGCGACGCGCGCCGAGGCCGTCGCGGTCGCGGTGAGGACGCGGAGGCACAGGCCGCCCCCCGCGCAGAGTCCCCAGAGGTGCCGCCGCCCGCGGTAAGTCGTTTCCGTCCTAGTCGCGCGCCTTGACCCCGTTCACCAACCTCTCTCATAGCCCCGCCGTCTTCGCTCACGCGGCGCCGAGCGCGTCGCGGAGACCGCTCCCGCCGCGCCCGCTGTCCCGCCCGTGGCCCCGCGACTCGCGCAGTCGTTGGACTACGACGGGCCCTCGCCGCCAGCACCCACCGTCGCCGCGCCGCCTCAAGAGGAGCCACGCGCCACGTCGCCCGCCGCCGCGCCTCAGGACGCGCCAGCTCCCGCTGTCGCGATGGAGGTCGACCCGCCCGAGGAGAAGCCGCCCGTCGGGGAAGCCGCGCCGGTGGCCGCCGACGTCGCGCCGGTCGCTGAGGCCGCCGAGCCCGTCGCCGAGGACGTCGCGGTCGCTGCGGAGGAGATGGCGGTCGAACCCGCACCTCTCCCCGTGCCGCCGCCCGCCGCTGATGCGCCCCCCGCCGAGTCGGCTGAGGAGGAACGCATGCGCTTGCTGCGTGAAGCCGCCGCGCGTCTCGTGCTGCGCGACCCAGGTCTGCGCGAGCGCGACCTGGAGACTCTGTCCGCGGTCGACTCTGCGGAGTTGGCCGTCGTGATGGATCGCGTCGCGCCGAGCGCTCTCGCGCTCGTGGGGGAGGACACGCTCATGCAGACTCCGGGCTTGACGCCTATGAGTCGCATGATGATCCTCCAGATCCGGCTGGAGCGCGCAATCCTGGACGCGCGCATCCGGGTCTTGACCCAGCAGCGCACTCTGCTGCAGGAGCGCGAGCGGGAGATCTTGGGTCTCGAGTGGGGAGCAGCCGCCGAGGATGCAAGTTTCTAGGGACTGTCGTGGACTTGTATATAGCCTTCTCGGACTTGTAGATAGCTCGGTCCCCCTTGTCGCGCTTGTCCATCTCTTGTCGCGCGCGCCCTAGGCGCGCTGGCCTCCTCGTCGTTGCTGAATATTTGTAGTCTCTTTCTGGACGGTCTTGAAATGAATGTGTTTGTTTTCTTGATCCAAAGGAGTGTGGGCATGAATGATAAGCATAAATAAACTGGGTATAAAAGGTAGGGGACTTAGGTGTAGCCCGCGCGCAGTCGCGTCGCGGTCGCGACCTAGGCCTCCTCTGGCTCTGAGTCCTCCAAGTCGTCGATGGGGTCGCGCGACCGCGCGACTGGTACCAGCTCCGGCTCGGGGTCCTCTTCACCGTCGTCTTCGGATGCCTCCATCTCCTCCAGTCTCTGCGCGCGCACGTCGTGGAAGTCTTCTGGCAGCTTGATAGCCTTGCGCGCGAAGTAGGGGATCACGCGGAACGCCGCGACGGCGCGATGCAGGATCGTGCCGTCCAGCTCCGCGAGTATGTACGCGCCTCCGCGATTACGCGATACCACCACTAGTGGACCGGTGTATCGTGGTCGCATCTTCCTGTTGAGTGACTTCTCGATCTGCGTGTGTCGCATGAGTACCAGGTGTCCGCGCTTGAAGTCGAAGTCGCGGATAGTCGCGGCGTGATCGCGCTCGAACTTCCGTGCTGCCTCTAGTCGCGCGTGGTAGACTCTCGAATGCAGGGTCTCCAACTACTCGTGTCGCTTCGATAACTCCTGTGCGCGTCGCGCGATCAGGTCCGTCGTGGACATGATACCGTCTGGTGGCGGTAGCAGGTAGGTCGCCTCCGCGATATCTAGGGGCAGGATAGGGTGGCAGCCCGTTGCCGCGAAGTAAGGAGAGCATCCCATTCGCTTTCGCGCGGTAACGCGATCCGCCCAGAGCGCGTGGTGCTGAACTTGCGACCAACGCGACTGGTCTCCGTCCGCTGCCTTGAATAGCAACTGGCGCGTATCGAAATGCGACCGCTCGACCTGCCCGTTCGCCTTCGAGTTGTACGGACTGATCTTGATATGAGCAAGGTGGTACTTCTCCTCGATCGCCGCGACCGCGCTAAGGAAGGCCGAGCCGTTGTCGGTCACTAGCTCCGAAACCGCGCCCCAGCGACAGATCAGGTCCTGGAAGATGAAGTCTCCTATAGACTTTTCGTTTTCTTTGCGCAGAGCGCGCTGTTCGGGCCACGCCGTAACAGAGCATCGCGCGTTGATGATGAACTTGAATCCGCCAGAGGTGGGCATCTTCATGATATCGATGTACCATTTCGTGAAGGGCGCGCTCGGGAGCGCGACCACAGGCGGAATGAGGATCTTGCGGTGCTGTCGCGTCTGGCAGATGTGGCAGGTCTTCACGAACCACGCGACGTCGTTGCGCATGCTGGGCCACCAGAACCGCTCGCGCGTGAGCTGCTGCGTCGCGAAGTTGCCGCGGTGTCCCAACTCGTCGTGGATGCCTCGGAGTATGCTCGCGCGCTTCTCCGGCCAGACTACTAGCTTGTGCGCGCCTCACTGGTCCTTCTTCCAGAGCCTCTCGTCATGCACGAAGAAGCCCTGCGCGTACTTGATGAATGACTCGTACGCGGTGTCAGATAGCCCGCTTGGTCGCGCCATTGTTCTCAGCCATTTCGCGACCATTCGAAGCCTCTCGTCTGCTCGTCGCGACTGCTCTGTCTCCGGTATGATCGCCTCCTGAAGGTTGCGTGCGCTCGTCGCGTCCTGATGTGCATCCTCCTCCCCCTCGCTGAAATTGCTGCCGTCCCCGGTAGCATCGGCGAGCGCGAAGAGTGCCATTTGAGGTGCGGTCGGTCGCGAAGGGAAAGGAATGATCTGGTGTATGAAACCGTGGACTTTGTCGATCCAGTCGTCGAAGTCGTCGGGGTCGTCCGCGGGCGCGTCGCCGTCCTGCGCGTTCCTGCGCGACAGTCCGTCTGGTGTGTGCGACGTTCCGGGTACATGGACTAGGTGGAAGTGGAAGGTTAGGATCGCGAGGATCCAGCGGTTGATGCTCGCGCTCGGGGCGAGGTCAGGGTTCTGCAACATCCCCTTGATGTACCGCGCGTCGACCTCGATGACTAGATTCCGGATGCCTACGAGGTAAATCTTGGTCGCCTGGAGCGCGCGATAGAGGCCATACAATTCGAGTTTCGGTTGCGAGAAGCGCGCCTCGCGATCGTTGAGCGTGATGGAGCCAAAGCGACTGTAGAAGCGCTTTCGCGGGTCCTCCTCGTCGCACTGGCACAGGTGGTACCCGACCGCGATGTAAGAGGTGTCGACCGCAAGAATGACTGGCGCGTCCGAGTCGTACTTGATCGCACGCAACGCAGGAGAGTCTAGCAGAGCTTGTCGCAGGTCGTCCATCGCCGCGAGTTGCGCCTCGCCGAATTCGAAGGGGACGTCCTTTCGCGTGAGTTGCACGAGCGCGTGCGCGCGCTTCGCGAAGTTGCGGATGAAGATGCGCGCGACGCCCACAGTGCCGAGGAACGCGCGAACCTCCGAGAGATCCTTGCAGGTCTTCCAGTTCACAATCGCGGCGATGCGCGATCGCTCAGGCCGCCTCCCTTCGGGCGTGCAAAGGTGCCCTACTACGGTGATCTCGCGCGCGCATACGAGCGACTTCGTGCCTGAGAAGGTTCTGCCCGCGTACTTCATGCGCTGTATGATGCGATTGACGTTCTGGAAGTGCTCCCATACGAAGCGCCGTATTCCCGGATTCTCCGGTATGGTCTCAGGTGTCCCGCCTTCGTCGCGGTAGTCCGACTCCGGTCCCTTGCAGGGCACGTCGTCGATGTAGGGCGCAGTAAACTCGGGGATTTCGGGTCGCAGGATGTAGGTGACATCGTCGTGGAAAATGGGAACGGAATTCGACCAACCCATCGGGAGGGTGCAGTGTCGCAGCGCGCCGAATGGTGTTTGGAACGTGGTGAGGTCGCGCGATGATTCTGCGATGAGTCGCTCGTCGTACCCCACGTAGAGGTCGAAGATCGCGCCGCACGCGCGACCTCCAAACTGCTCCGCGAGGTAGTCTGGGGTGGGCGGAACGCCCGAATGCTGGATCGTGACTTTGTTCAGCGGCTCGAGACTGTGGACGATTCGCAAAGATTTGCCGTCCTTTTTGAGGACGCAGAACCAGCGCGACCTATACGAGGAGTTCGAGGGCTCGTACACGCCCGCCGCGATCTTCTTCTTGATGATCTCGCAGACCTCCTTGTACAATCCCGGGGGTATAGGGATGTTGCGCTCCACCCAAGGAGTGTGCGCGATGACTGGGAAGTCGACGGGAGGGAAGAATTCGGGCTTGAAGCTGCCTCGCTCCGCGTCGGTCCACGCGAACGCCTCGTTGTGCTTGCTCATGAAGTCGTGGAGAAGCTTCTTCTCTTCGGACCAGAGGAAGTCGTCGCCGTGCGCGCGATCGAACACGTCCTTTCGCTCCTGCGTGTAGCGTCCAGTCGGCTTGAACTCAGGTGGGTTGGGGTTGAGCTTAGGCATCTCCGCTAGCGGGTCGCCGGTGATGTTCCGCTCGATGCGAAACTGCTCGGGGCAGGTGCCGACCACTGGTCGCACCTTCTGCGCGACTGGCTTGTACTTCTTCTTCGTCGTGAGGTAGATGCCGGCTGGTAGGGGTTGGTCGCGCGGGGCCACTATGGCAGAGCCGCGGTCCGTTTTGTACGCGAACGCGAACACCTTCTGAGGCCGATCCGAGAACGCTAGGGTATCTGCGACGGAGGGTTGGGCCTCCGTCGCGGTCGCGCGCGCTGTTGAAGCACTCGCAGTGGTCGCATCGGGTCGCGTGACGCCCGCGCGCGGGTCCGCGCGCGTGGTATCTGGCGTCATGCTCGCAGTCGCAGTAGAGCCGGAAGAGAGGGGAGACTGGGAAACCGGTTCGCTTTGTTGGGATTTTCGTTGTAAGAGATAGGATTCAGCAATAGCAGAGAGACGGTCGCAAGCAGAGAGATACACAGCTGGTATAGAGACCGCAGGGTCTTTTATCTGCGAGTAGGCGCAGATTCGCGGCACGCCCTCCTCTTCGGAGATGACGAGCGCGACCTCGTCGCCATCTTCGCTAATCAGCTCCTCGAGGGACTGGAAGCACGGCTGGTTGGGCTCGAAATCGAGCGCGACCGCGCGGCTGCGTAGGGACCGTCGCGACTTGGCCAGTGTTCGGACACTCGATCGTAATCGTCTGGTCCTCGTTCGCGAAGTTCTTCACGACGCTCTTGGTCAGGACGTCGAAGGGCCGCCCAAGCAGGATGTCGTACGCCGCGTTCCGAATTACATGGACCTGGAGGTATAGCACGATGCCCGCGACCGCAAAGGGAACGTTGTGCACTAGGCCCAGCGACTTGTCGCGACTCCCGTTCGCGCTCTGCATGTTGAGCTGGATCTTCGGGTCGTAGGGCAATTCGAGCGCGTGGCATACGTGCTCCGACATCGCGATGATCATACAGCCCGGGTCGATAATCGCCTCGACGTACTCCTTGTTGTCGACGAGCCCTGTGATCGCGCGCAGCGCGTGCGAGTCCTTCGCGACCGTGAGCGGGACGCTTTCCTCTCCCGGGGGTGCGTCGCGCAGGTACGCCTCCACGGGGTCGCCTAGAACGATCGTGCCGGGTGCGAGGAGCTCTCCGCTACAGGTAAGCTCCATTGCGTACTGATCCGCAGTGTCCGTCTCCGCGAACGCGACCGTCTTGGTCGCGGTGGGGATGCGCCTTGGTGTAACCGCTTCGCGTAGCCTCGCGCTCAACTCCGGGCTGACTGACAAGAGCTCCTCCGTACTGAGCGTGATGATGGGCATCTTCATCGTGCGCGAGAAGACCTCCTCCATGATCTTCGCCTGGTGAATGGGTATCTGGTTCCGGTACGCGGGCTCCTTGTCGCTATTCTTCGGCTTCGCAGGTGGCGCGGCAAAATTCCGCGCCGTGGGTGGGGCGTAGGCAACCTCTCGCGCCTTCGCGAAAGGGTGGTCCACGCGCCCGTTCTCGTTCGCCGCGTTCGCGCTCGCTGCGGGTGGTGCGCTCGCGGTCGTAGGTGCCGGAACTGTGGACGCAGTGACCGACGGCTGGCGCGCGCGGGCTGTAGTCGTCACCGAAGTGTCTTCGACCGCCCTCGCGCTTTCCGCGCGCGTCGCGTTCGCTGTGCTGGCCTGCTCTACGCGTTCCACCGGCCTCGGCGCCTCAGCCCTCTGGGTTGGCCGGGGGTCGTTCGCGTACTCGCGCGTCGCGGCCGCAGGTCGCGCCGGAGGTGTGGCTGGTCGCGATGTTGGGCGCCTTCTCTGAGGGACCTCTACGCCATCGAATCGCTCGCGCGCGCGGCGCAGAGTGAATAGCTCGTGTTCGAGCTGCGCGATGCGGTCGTCCGCGGTGAGCGCAAAAGTCTGCATTCCTCCGAAGTCGGGCTCGATCTCCATGGTGAATCCGGCCGCGGCTGGAGGCTCCGCGGGCGCGTTGGGGATACCGTTGCGACGCTGGAACTCGTAGAGGCGGTCACGCATCGTGTGGCCGTCGAAGCCTGCGATGGTTCGCGGGATGTACGCGCCGCTAGGCATGACTACGTGCCCTTCTTGGTTCCTCATCGCCCGCCCCGCGCGCACATCTTCCTCTACGTGGGGGCAGGTCCTAAGACTGCAGCCCGCGTCGCCGCAATAGTGGCAGAATCCTCCCATAGGAGCGCCGCGACCGCCGGCTGGTGGTCGCTGATCATTTCGCGCGAAAGGTGGGGGCTGAAAACCCGGGTGCTGCATCGGACCGCCTCGGTTTGGGAAGCTCGCATTCGCGATCGCGTTAGGGCCTGTACCCTGGTTCGCGCCGCCGTTTCCGAAGTTCGCGACCTGCATTTGAGACATGTAGCGGAAGAGGTCCTCCATTTTGACGGTAACCTGACCCGAGCCCGAGGCCGCGGGTGCGCGCGCCTGGGGTGTCGAAGCCGAGAGCGTGCCGTGGAGCACGAACTTCGCTGCCGCGTAGATGTCCTCAAGCAAGTAAGGATCGTCCGGATAGTGGTCGGGGAACTTCAGCTGCAGTCGCTGCGATACTTGGTCCAACAAGGGGTCGCGTAAGCCTCGAACGAACAGTCGCGACTGCTCGGATTCCGATAAGCGCGAGCGCGCGATCAGGTAGGTGGTCATCGCGTAGAAGTCGCGATAGTACGCAGAGAGCTCGGTGATGTTGTCGATGACGGTCGCGCTGCGTCGCGCGACCATGTTCTCCACGTCGCGCACCGTGTACTTGCGCGCGTCGTCCGCTCCGGGATACAGGGCCGTGACCGCCTTCCTAAACTCTTCGTAGGACGCATCGCTCTCGTACTCCGGAAGGCTCTCGCATAGTTCGGCCGCGTCGATGGGGAGGTACCTGCCAACCCAGCGCTTGCGCGCGCGCGCGTCCTCGATGTCGCTCCGTTCGAAAAGAGCTTCTAGGTCTTGGAAAAACCGGCGCAGTGAGCGCGGCTGATCCGGGTCGAAAGTCGGCGCGGTCGAGTGGCCTCGCGCAGGCATCGCGGGTTTCGCGTGGTGGTGTTCCTCCGGCATAGCTAGCGGAACGGGACTTGGAATCGGGGAGAGTTCTTCTAGGGGCGTGAGCGCACCGCCGAATAGGTCTTCAGAAAGGGAGCTGGGTGATCGCGGGCGGTTCGCGTCGTTCGCGTTCGTAGCAGTAGGTGGTGTTTGAGGAGGGGAAAGGTTCGCGATCGTTAGCGCTGTCTCGCGGAACCAGTTGCAGGCCGCGGGGTCGCGTTGAAGAAGATCGTGTCCGCGGTCAAGAAGTGCGAAAACGGGATCGGTGATCGCTGAGAGACGTTCGTTGTCGAGGTCTTCGCGAAAGCGTTCTATGAGTTCCTGGAATCGCGCGACGAGTAGCTCGGAGAGTAACTCGGGTAGCGGTTCGTTCGCCTGAGAAGTAGAGGCCTTAGCCTTCCTTGATCGCTTTGCTCAGGGTGGAATCGCGTTTGGTTCGCGCTGGTCGCGCGTGAAGGAGGAGTCCGAACTTCTGCTTCAAACCCCCTCGCGGTGGGCTCCAAATATGATGCGTCAAAACCTCCCGCAACAGCCGGGAAAGTCAAGGTCGAGTGCCCTAGAAGGACGAGACCGTAAACGCGAAAGGGGAAGGGGTCGGAGCGAGTAAGGGTCGGGGTTCCCTAGCACGCGGAGGGCGCAAGGTAAACGCGAAGCGTACCACCAGGGAGCGGTCGCGTAGACGCGAGGGTAGGATAGCCGCTTGGGAGAAATAGGATAGCTGTCGCAGTAAGGGATCCTAAAGGGAACGTACGTGGTCGCGCGGTGAGCGCGACTCCGTGGGAGAGGGGGAGACGCAGTCGCAGTGGGGGTCTTCGCAGTCGCAGAGGGTAAGCCGCAGTAAATCGCTATGTCGCTATATCGCTATCGCCGTCGCACGCAGTTCGCTATGTCGCAGTCACAGTCGCTATCGCAGTCTTCGCAGTCGCACGCTATTCGCCGCAGGTGAGATCCTAACTGGGGGAAACTGGATTGCCTGGGGCTCGGAGGCCCCGAAGTATTTACAAAAGAGACAAAGATGTACAAACAACAACGACCGAGGAAACCCGGTCGCAAACACAAGGGACCCGTATCGCGCCGCGCGCGATGGCACCACGAGTGCGCGATCCGTCGCGAAGCCGAGAGGGCTTATCACGAGAGGCCGGTCCGCGCGACTCCCGGTCGCGGGCGCCTGTTTGACCTGCGCCACGCGCGACCTAAGTCCCGCCGCGGCAGTGAGTGTCGTGCCGACGTCGCGCTACCACTAACGCAGTCGCGTACGCTGGCCAGTGAGTCCTAGGTGGTAGTAGAGGGGATAAAGGTCAGCGATGCGAAATCGCATAAAGAGTCGGGTTCCGGCGGTGGACCGCGCCGGGTCGCATCAGCGTGCTAGGGAACCCCAACCCTTACTCGCTCCAACCCCTTCCCCTTTTGCGTTTACGGTCTTGTCCTTCTAGGGCACTCGACCTTGACTTCCCCGGCTGTTGCGGGAGGTTTTGACGCATCAGCGCCACCATCCGCGCGATCCCGGCAGATGGACACGATAGCGCACGCGCCGCGCGAGCTCGCTCATAGGCGCTAAACACAACACAATTGTGATATACCTATAGAACAATCACTACGGGTACTTATCAGCAAACATATTCGGTAAATCAAGTAAGTAACGAAGTGGCTCACCTCAGTCTGTATTCACAGAACTGAGGTGATCGAGCGCGAATCAACGCATATAAGCACAACACAATACAAGACATATTGAATACAATAGAAATGAGACATTTAGGTAGTACGGGCAAGCTGCGCCACGGGCGCGGCCGTTCAAGGCCATTCACAAGATGGTACAAACAAAAAGCAATGAGACATCAGACAATGCCCCGCGTGCCCCCAACGTGTGCACACACGCCGCCACTTCGTGGGCTCGTGCACGGCTTGCCCGCGCCCCGATTTCCTCCAACAGTGGATAGAGAAACCCATGTAGTTTACAAACACAATTCAAGTGCAGTAAGTATAGTAACCAACTCCAAGATGTAAGCCTACACCTCAATAACTCTGGGCAGGTCGAGCACATCCATGCTCTCCAATTCCGCATCGGTTTTAACCTTCCGCAGTGGGACTGTGAAGCGAAGGGATCGCTTCCCCGGGCGGATCAGCACACACGTTTGACCGTCGCGCAGGATAAACTTCTCGTGCCCAGGTAGGATATCTTTCTGCTTGATGCCATGAGCACATTCAATCGAGCGCAGCTTCCCGGACATGGGCAGCGAGAGCCATGGTGCCTCAGGGTCCGGTATACCCCATAACTCGTACTCAAACGGCGAGTTAACAGGTTTGCCTGACTCAGTGTCAATGAAGTCGAGACAGTACTGGCGATCGGAGAAGCCACCAGGGAAGAGACGGATGGAGTACTGCGAGTCAGGGATCGGACGGATGAAAGTGTATTTGTCAGTGCTGCCTGGTGGAGGTTTGACCTGGGCATCGTGGTTAGCAATCATGGAGACGTCTATAGTGCAGGGATGGCCATGCCAATATACTCCTGTAAGCTCCATATGCATGTCGAGCAGTCCCTGCACGTTCTTCATTGTTTCCTTTTCACCGTGTACTTCGATGCTGAAGGCCAGCTCTTTATCGAGCTCGGCATAGATCTCTTCAGTCGTTCCTAAACGCAAGGGGGTCGTCGCAAGGGTAAGGATATCCCAATCGCCCCGGGGTTCTAGGCCCGGGTATCTCTCACGGTTCGCAGCGAGGCAGGTCTTGCGGAGCTCCGTCAAAGGAGGACCAGGGAGCGAAGAAGAGGATGCAGAGGATGCGAGTGGAGAGGGAGAGGGCGTAGTGAATGTTTTGGGGGTATTCTTGCGGGTTCTCTTCGCAATATCATACGGCTTTTCAGCCTTTGCGTTCTGTAGGAATGTTAAATACCGGTCCGTAGGACCAGAGGGGCCGCTGAACAGCGTGTCGTACCTTGTGTCCCGAAGACTTGGCCTTCTTCCCGCCCATCGTGCCTTGATGCTCCAAGCGCGGCCCGACCGTATTCGTCGAGATACAATAGACGGAGAGCTTCAGGAGTGTGGACGTCGGATGAGTGCTTGAAAGCACGAGCGAGTGAACGGGAGGAGGGCAAGAACGGGATGAAAGCGCGGAGCGCTCGAACCACTGGAACAGGACCCCTTGTTCGAGCTTATGACCTAAGCGCTCATGTACGTCACCATATGATATAGTTAAATACTAACATTGTCGAGACGGAACATATAATACTCAGTAGAACGCACAGCCAGAGTAGAGGTTAGCATCGGAGAAGGCAGATTCAACACATTGGGTAAATCGGAAGCACGCTTGCATTTCCGCGTCGGGATAACATACGGCTTCTCAGCCTTTGCATTCTGCGAGTGTTTCAATGAGACACCAGTCCGCGCCACTTGAGTGACCACTGAGCAGCATGTCATACCTTACATGAAGATGTACCCATCGAGCAATCCAAAGACTCACAGGAGTAGGTCGTAGCCCAATCCAATCACAAATCATGGTATATGTACATGAGGTACTGCAGGATCTGTACTGCAGCTGATATGATTGGGCTACGTATCCATCAAGCCTAAACCCTGACAACTCTGGGCAAATTGAGCACGTCCATGCTCTCGTCGACTTTGACGTCGGGTTCAATCTCCCGCACCGGTACTGTGAATCGAAGGGACCGCTTCCCAGGACGGATCAGCACACACGTTTGACCGTCGCGCAGGATAAACTTCTCGTGCCCAGGTAGGATATCTTTCTGCTTGATGCCGTGAGCGCATTCAATCGAGCGCAGCTTCCCGGACATGGGTAGCGAAAGCCATGGCGCCTCAGGATCTGGTATAGCCCAGAGCTCGTACTCGAACGGGGAGTTGACAGGCTTGCCTGACTCGGTGTCGACGAAGTCGAGACAGTATTGGCGATCGGAGAAGGCACCAGGGAAGAGACGAATGGAATATTGCGAGTCAGGAATAGGACGGATGAAGGTGAACTTGTCGACACTGCCTGGTGGAGGTTTGACCTGCGCGTCCTCGTTAGTAATGCTGTAGACGTCTGTGGTCTAGGGCGTGGTCGACGTACCCCTGTGAGCTCCAAATGCATGTCAAGCAGTTTCCGCACGTTGTTTCTCGTTTCCTTTTCGCCAAGCGCCTCGATGTTGTCGGCCAGCGCTCTGTCAAGCTGGGCATAGATCTCCGCGGTTGTTCCCGGACGCAAGGGGGTGGTTGCAAGGGTAAGGATATCCCAATCGTCCCGGGGTTCTAGATCCGGATATCTCTCGCGGATCGTATCGAGGCAGGTCTTGCGGAACTCCGTCAAAGGAGGACCAGGGAGCGAAGAGGAGGATGTGGAGGATGGGAGTGAAGGGGGAGGAGGTGCAGTAGATGATTTGGAGGTACGCCTGCGGGTTCGCTTCGCAGTATCATACGGCTTTTCGGCCCTCGCATTCTGTAGGAATGTTAGACACCGACCCGTACGACCAGAGAGGCCACTGAACAACGCGTCGTACCTTGCGTATCGAAGACTTGGCCTTCTTTCGGTCCATTGTTCTTTGAAGCTCTAAGCACAACTCAAGTACGTTCGTCGATATAGAATAGACGAAGAGCGTCAGGGATATGGACCTCAGATAAGTGCGAAATGCGAGTAAGTGAGTGAGAGGAGGGCAAGAGCGGGTTGAAGACGCGGAGCGCTCGAACCGTTCAATCCGCTTAGCTAGAAACGGCGCTATAGCTGATTGCGAAATGTTTGGACTCCGCCCCAGTGAGCGCTCGGCGCATTGCAATATCGCTTTTGTACTAGGTATCGAACACAGGTTCTTTATTCCCGAATGATCAATTGTGGCTATCCTATCGCGATGCCAGGACCCTCTCCCAGTCATGATCAATTCTCCAAGAATTTCGTTGTGCCACTCTTGGATGTGTCGTAAGTTGGTGTCAGCGGCGCCTAGTCTTTCCGCGTCGCATTTAAGTTCTCTACCTGATCAGACACGATGCTGTGGTCCTGGCGCATGCGCTACACTGCGCACTCTTCTGTTCTCTTAACAGATCCGGAACCCGCAGGGGGACAAAGGAGACCGTTATGTAGCGCAGAAGGCACGCGCGTTCCAGTGGAATGGAACTTGATGTCTCGACAGTCCAGCATATCTGTCCCGACTCCCGTGGGTCAATCCGACCCTGCTCGAGACGAAAGCAGAGTTTACGCCACGCGACGAGCAATGGCCCTTATACCCGGAAGGAAAATGCTGAGAAAAGCGGAAAGGAGTGGATCCATGCCGCCGCCCATATTTCTAGGCGGAATACGCTGGTAGCCCCGTGGATAGTACGCCCTCGCTTTTTGCGACACTACGCCGACTAATATGTTTGCGCTAACGAGAGCGGCGTGTGGCCTTGGTTGGTCCAGTCGAGGCGCCCGGTAGCGCGCCCTATCTGGGCGAGGCGCATCCTACTCTATCCTACTCCGGAAAGCGATGATCCCGAGCTCAGCGGCGCCAGCCGCGGATTGGAGCGAAGCGGGGCTGTCTACCGATCGTGGCATCTTGCTAGTCAGTCATGTGGGTCCAGGCCGATACACTGTAAAAAGCGACAGTCTAACAACCAGCGGTCGAAACCTCACGAAACCCCCGACATCCTCAGCGTCATGACCTTCTTGCATACGGCTCCCTTCGCGCTTCTAGCAGTGTTGCCTGTTGCCAATGTTCTCGCCGACCAGGTTCCCGTCGTGAACGGGATCCGTGGTGGTGTCAACAATTTCACGAACCCAGCGCTCTCTAAGGCAGTTGCAGTGGCCGGTACCCTACCATCCTCTTCAAGGACCCCCGGAAAGCTACGTGTCGTGGAGAACAGTGGGGTTTGTGAAACAACTCCCGGGGTGTACCAAGCGTCGGGTTATGGTGACTCGACTGCAGATGAGAGCATATGGTTCGTACTACACGTTCACTATGGAGTTTGCGGTACTTATTATATTGCTTGAATTTAAAGGTTCTGGTTCTTCGAGGCGCGTAACGACGCGGATACTGCCCCTTTGACTGTTTGGCTCAATGGTGGGGTAAGCCCATACCTGTTGTTGTGTATAAATGCCGGAGTGTTGACCTATTAACAGCCAGGTAGCTCGAGCATGCTCGGATTGTTTCAAGAAAATGGGCCCTGCCGCATCACAAACGATAGCCAGAGCGTCATACAGAATCCCAACTCTTGGAATGAGATCTCGAACATGTGAGCAACATCCTCCTCAACTTGAAAGCAATCAAAATCCGTTCAGTTTGGAGGCTGACTGCACGGTTGTTCTAGGTTGTATATCGACCAGCCGGTCGGGGTCGGCTTCTCGCATGGCTCGATAACGGTCACTTCGTCTGACGAAGCCGCGCAAGACATGTGGAGATTTTTGCAGAGCGCGCTTTGCCAAATATCAGGAGCGAGATTTTGCCATCTGGACCGAGTCGTACGTGTCTCATGTGCAATTTAGTAGTACACGCGACTTGCGATTGTGACTGACTATTCATACCGGTTCCCTAGTTACGGCGGACATTACGGGCCAACCTTCGCGAAGTGAGTGGATAGATTTTCTTAGCAGGAACCGCTCACCGATCTTCTGTTCGTAGCTACTTCTTGGAACAGAACGCCCAGATCACGAACGGCTCGGTCTCCGGGCTACCTATCAACATGAAATTCCTTGGTATCTGAAACGGCCTAACCGTACGTTCTTAGCTCAACCGTACCCATTGCCTAAACCGACCAAAGACCTCTTGGTAGGACGCACTTACACAGTATCCTGGCTACATGAGTTACGCTTCGTCTAACCCGTAAGCCTGCCAGCCCTTTATATTTACTGTCCAGACACGGCTTGTGACGGTTGATATCCTGACGGGTTTTCTCCCCTCCTATGACAGGTACTATCCTCTGGTGTCGCAGTCTACTGTAGACAGTGCGAACGTCATCTGGTCAGCGCCTGGAGGCTGCAGGGATCTGGTTTGTTTGCGCACAACATCCATTCTTTTATTCGCTTATTCGTCTATCTAGATCACTGCCTGTTACGAGAGCGGGGTCGATTTCGTATGCTCGACTGCACAGGGTGTCTGCAACAGATTCATCCTTACCCCGCTCTCGGGTACCTATGACGTCTATTACGTCCTCTCACACAACCCGGACCCTTACCCTCCCAGCCTTGACGCCTACCTCGGGAACCAATCCATAGTGGAGAAGATCGGCGCCGAAACCAGATGGAAGGTCCTTCAAACCGCGGTATATACCAATTTCGCGACCACGGGTGATTGGATGCGCAACGTCCGTCCGAAGCTAGAGAGCGTCATTGATGCGGGGGTCCGCACGATCTTGTACGACGGCGATGCGGTGAGTTCTGGGCTCATAATTTTCCTACTAAGGTGATACATGCTCACAGGCGGGTAGGATTATATCCTGAATTTCCATGGGGTGGAGGCATTAGTCGACGCTTTGCAGCACAAGTTCAGCCCCGAGTATGCGAATCGAGAGTTCGCCAACTATACTGTACGGGGGGAGCCCACTGGTGTCTTCAAGAATGCAGGCACGTTCTCCTACGTCCGCGTCTTCGGAGCGTAAGTATTCCTTAATCCTTCCATGATGTACCGTGTGTTGATGTTGATTATGCTGCGGCGAAGTGGCCACGAAGTGCCTGCGTACACGCACGGCTCGCTCGCCAGAGGAGAGGCGGCGCTGCAGATGTTTTCACATATCATGAGAAACGAGTCTCTGCGTGCGACATGAACTCCTGTGGCTATTTAATGTATAATCCTCCAACGCTGGACTCGCCGGTGATCACATATTGTGGAAAGTCTTCAAGGCTTCATGTGTGTACATGTCCTATGGCGTCTTCCCCAAATTACGTATGCGAACGACAAGTAGAATATGCGACTCTCGTCCCTCCGAGCTCGACTCTATGAATGGAGTATACAGTCTCGTCGGTACGAGTCTTGACGCCAAGAGTAATAATTCGGGACCTATCCATCTGGGCCAGCGTACTACCTGGCACGGTCCCGTCTTCGGCCCAGAGCCAACAGGTCTCCTTCTGTCAAGCGTCGCAATCTGGTAAAAGGAGACAAGTAAAACAGCGTTGCGATCATGACCGAGTCCATAGCAATACAAAGCAAATCAATCCTTCTCCGCGTACGCCAGAAGATGCCGCTCGATCTCCGCCGTGTCCATGACACGCCACTGCCCACGCGTCTTCGGGTCTTCGTCGTCACCATCAGATACAATGCCAATCTCGACCTCGTCCGGCTTGAAATCCGTTGCATGTACTGTCGAGATCGCCTCGATGGCCATCTGGTGCTTGGTTAGCATTTCTGCCCGTAAACAGAGTCTCACCAAGGTTGCACGTACTTCGATGACCTCCGCGCGCGAGAGCGTTTTACCCGCGTGGACGGCGTCGTCGGCACCGCGCCCCGAGTCGAGCTTCTTCCACTTCTTCTCGAGGTGGTTCATCGCCTCTTGCTGTTTCTGTCCAGCTGCTGTTGCGTGGTAGCCGACAAAGTAGCCTGCGGGGTCGAGCTTGAAACATTGTGGCCCGAACTCAGGGTCAATGCCGATGAGTATCATGGCTGCAGTATAAAGACATGTGAGGATGGAGCGACGGTCAATGGGACAAAGAAATAGTAACACACCAATTCCCAGGGGTCGCATGCCTGCGCGTTGAGTGTAAACCTGGTTAATGTTGGCCATGCGGCGTGCGAGCGCGTCGGGGGTGATCTCGTAGCCGTACTTGTAACGGAAGTCCGCAGCTTCGGAGCGTGCACGCATAACTTGTGCACGCGCGTCGGCTAAACCAAAAGAACGTACGGTGAATATAGCATGCAGCTTTGTGGCACGACACACGCACCAATTAGACCGGTCATGACGCAGCCGATGGTCGGGGTGATGCTGAACAGATGGGTGATAGTGGAGGAGTCGAGCAACTTGTCCTGAGGGAAGCTCAGACGTCGCTCTCCGCAATGTAACATCCACTACAAGGTAGGCACTTACGGGGACCTTCTTCTGTGTGATAACTACCGCGGTATCCTTCCCCCTTACTGAAATGGCCGTGTGTCCGGAGCCCGAGATGGCCTTGAATGCATATTCTGTGTCCGGGAGTTATGAAGGTCGATCGGCATGGCGTAGGCGGCTTGTTACTGACCTACTTGGTACAACCGACCCTCAGGCGAGAAGACGGTAAGGAATCTGTGAACGCATGCTTGAGAGGGGTGGTTAAGAGTGCGTAAATATGAACGCACCGATCATAAGAGGTCCTGGACATGATGAGAGGGAAAAGGTAGTAGTGGGCGCGGAGGAGAAGCAGACTGGGGAGGACGCGCAAGTCAACGCGACACGCGTATCTCGATCTCATTTGGGCCAATTAGGCGCCCGAAGGACTCCCGATCACGTGCTCCGAAAAGTATGATCGCGGGTGTGCAGCGTTGCCCGTCCAAAGCTTCTCGACTCTGCTGAACTAGACTAGGAAACTCCTGCTGGGCTTCGGACGTCGGGGCATGCGCTTGACTTGTATTATTGCTCGCTCCTTTGGCCGTTTTGTAGTTTCTCAGGCAGTCCTTGTGCGAGGATTCGTCCGGGCGCACCTCGCAGACTAGTCCGCCATGAAGGAGTCCGTTTCCCACCAGGCCCCAAAAGTCATGTATGTCCCCTTTTCAATAGCCAGGTTTGACTGTTTATCGACTACTATACTAGAAAGAAGCTACAGTTCAGCCTCCTTGATAACCAGGACACGGTCAAACTTGCCGAATTTGAGGTCACTCATCGCGATCTGTATACCCCCGTTGACCGACTTCCCGTAAAGAATGGCGTTCTGGACCGTCGGCTGGTATGCTCCCATCAATACCCCGCCTCTGTATTTGGCTCAGACAGACTTCAGGGCACAACAGAGAAGAGCGCATTCTGCGAGACCTGCGGGCTGAACTCGGTTGATTGTGTGGGACATTACGCTTACATCAAGTTGGTCGTCCCCGTCTTCCACATTGGATTTTTCAAGCACACTATTGGGATACTACAATGTATTTGCAAGGTATGCCGTTCTTTCGCGTCTCCCTGAACAGCACAGGCAAGGTATTCCCCTAGACGTGTGCAAGGGTGCTACTTGAAGAGCCAGATCGGCGCGCATACCTCAAGCGCTTCCGCCGACCAAACCTCGAGAACTTGCAGAGAATGACGCTGGTCAAGACTGTGAACGCCCTCGCCCGGAAGACGGTATACTGCCCATATTGCGCAGCTACAAATGGAACTGTCAAGAAGGCTGGTGCACTGAAGATCATCCATGACAAGTTCCGGGCGAAGAAGACCGCCGAGGAGATGGAAAAGTGGAAGAAAACGTTTGGGCCGGCTGTGGAGGCACAGAAGGAGCTGGGCATGTATATTAATAAGGCCATACACGAAGATCTCAATCCCTTGAAGGTCCTAGACTTGTTCAAGCGCATTTCCGATGAGGTTCTTTATTCCTCGCCACCCCTGGACTCGCATACTGAAGCCCCAACAGGATTGTGAACTCTTGGGTCTTCGCCCAGAGTATGGCAGGCCAGAACAGTATATCTGGCAATACATTTCCGTACCCCCGGTAGCTATCCGGCCGTCGGTGGCCCAAGACGGCGCCTCAAACGAGGATGACCTTACGGTCAAACTCACCGAAATCGTGTTCTCTAATGCGTTGATCAAGCAGGGGCTCGCTAAAGGTGCACCTACCGCACAGTTCATGGTCAGACTACAATACTCACCTGCCCTTCTGCACACGCACGCTCACCGCCTCTTCGTCCTGTAGGAACAATGGGAATTCCTCCAGCTTTCTGTTGCTATGTACATCAACTCCGAGCTTCCAGGTGTGCCCTCCCAGATGGGCCAGAAGCCAATCAGGGGTTTCTGCCAGCGCTTGAAGGGTAAACAAGGTCGCTTCCGTGGTAATTTGTCCGGAAAGCGTGTCGACTTCTCTGGACGTACCGTCATTTCGCCCGACCCAAACCTTCGGATCGATGAAGTGGCGGTCCCCGAACGTGTCGCGAAGATTCTAACATATCCCGAGCGCGTCACTGCACACAACATCGAGCGACTGAAGAAGGCGGTGCGCAACGGTTGTGATGTGCATCCAGGTGCGAACTACGTGACAGCGGGCAGCAATGGCTTCAAGAAATACCTCAAGTTTGGGAACCGAACAGCCATTGCAGACGGTCTGCGGATAGGAGACATCGTTGAGCGGCATGTCATCGATGGCGACATTGCGTTGTTCAATCGTCAGCCCAGTTTACACAAAGTAAGGGTCGAAATAGACGGCTTGTGTCCATGGTCGCTTATACATTTCTGCGTTAGCTCTCCATTATGTGTCATAGGGTAAGCAGACATTCGAAGTTCCCTTGGTTTACTGTGCTCACGAGGAATAAATAGATCAAAGTACGACCATGGAGATCCTTCCGCCTCAACGAGTGTGTTTGCGGTCCTTATAATGCCGACTTCGACGGCGACGAGATGAACCTTCGTGCGTTTGAGCGGTAGCCGATACAGATCAAGCGTACTTATGGTCCATACAGACGTCCCTCAAACCGAAGAAGCGCGGACAGAGGCCCTCGAACTCATGAACGTCAAGCACAACCTCGTCACTCCTCGAAACGGCGAGCCTGTCATTGCCGCTATCCAAGACTTCATCACCGCCTCGTTCCTCCTCTCCCGGCGCGACACTTTCTTCGATCGGCGCCAGTTCACACAGATCTGCTCCTATTTCGCCGACGCAGACCTGCAAATCGACATTCCCCCGCCGACGATCTGGAAGCCTGTGCGACTTTGGACAGGCAAGCAGATCTTCAACGTGCTCATGCGCCCGAACCATCATTCCAAGGTATTCGTCAACGTCGAGAGCAAGTGTAATAAAGAGGAGAAGCCGCAGGCAAACTGCTACTCGCGCATGAAGCCCGCGCCGGATCTAGCGCCTAATGACGGCTGGCTGGTCATCGTCAACAGCGAGATCATGTGCGGTGTCATGGACAAGGCCACTGTGGGTAGCGGCAAGAAGAAGTCAGTTTTCGGTGTCATCATGCGCGATTATGGTCCACACGAAGCCGCTGCGGCGATGAACAGAGTGGCAAAGCTTTGCGCCCGCTATCTTGGTAAGCCACCCTTCGCTCTCAGTTTTACTTCTCTCAACGTTCGCAGCCAACTTCGGCTTTTCTCTCGGGATCAACGACGTCATTCCTGGACCCGTGCTTTCGGGGAAGAAGGATAACATGGTCGAGACTGCGTACGCGGCCTGCGAGAGGCTTATCATCAAAGCTAAGAAGGGCCTGCTGGAAAACAAGCCGGGTTGCGACCAGGAGCAGACCCTCGAAGCCGAGATCTCCAAGGTCCTTTCCGACGTTCGTGGTAATGTCGGAGAGATTTGCATGAGGGAACTTAGCCGACACAATGCACCCCTCATCATGGCTACCTGTGGTTCCAAAGGCTTGCACACTTACTATAATTATATGCATTTCTGCTGACCCCGTCAAATAGGCTCCGTCATCAACGTATCTCAGATGGTCGCCTGTGTCGGACAGCAGATCATTGCCGGACATCGTGTCCCAGATGGTTTCCAAGATCGCTCGCTCCCGCACTTCCCAAAGAAATCGCGCGACCCGCCATCTAAGGGATTCGTCCGCAACAGTTTCTACACCGGTCTGACACCCACAGAGTTCCTCTTCCACGCCATCTCGGGACGTGAGGGTCTCGTCGATACTGCCGTAAAGACCGCCGAGACGGGTTACATGCAGCGTCGTCTCATGAAGGCGCTAGAAGATCTCGTCACACACTACGACTCGTCTGTGCGCAACGCGATCGGTGGTGTAGTGCAATTCCGATACGGTGACGATGGCCTAGATCCTGCTTGTCTGGAGGGTGACGCTCAACCCGTGGAGTACCAGCGTGCATGGCGACACGCTAGCGTACGTGACCCTTGCGTCATTGTTGTTCTCATGCCTGAATTGACTTTATCGTCTTAGTCTCTTGCAACACGGTCTTCTCGTGGCCTATTGCCCTTCGAGATCCTAGAATTTGTCGACCACGAGCTCTCCACACGCCGGTACACCTCCGAGTGTACAGCGGCGTACCTCGCGACAATTCGCAGCTTCATCTCGGAGAACATTGCCCAGAGACTTGCAGCCGTGCGCAAACGGCACGGTATGTTCGAAGCGCTCGAGCGCGAGGAGGAATGGGACGAGGACACCGATTTATCCATGGGGGCATCGGGTAAAGACGATAGTCCGATATTGCATATCACTCTTTGAGCTGAACACCGGTCCCAGATGCCGACAAGGTCGCGGTCGACAACAAACTCAAGGTCACACAGGAGCAGCTGCGCACCTTCCTCGACATCTGCTGGACCAAGTACGTGAAGGCGAAGATCGAACCAGGTTCCACGGTTGGCGCCGTCGGCGCTCAGTCGATCGGTGAGCCTGGTACGCAGATGACGCTCAAGACGTTCCACTTTGCTGGTGTCGCGTCCATGAACGTCACGCTTGGTGTCCCCCGTATCAAGGAGATTATCAATGCTGCGAAGGCGATCAGCACCCCGATCATTAGTTGCAAGCTCGTCACCGCCGACAGCGAGGCTTCTGCTCGTATCGTTAAGGGGCGTCTAGAGCGCACACATATTGGCGACGTACGTACGATGGACACGTTAAACACACACCCTAACTAATCTTGGATTGTAGATCGCTTCGGTCCTCGAAGAAGCATGGGCACCAGAGTACACTTACATTGGTATCATTGTTGACATGAAGACCATACAAGACCTACAAGTATGCTTGGTCCCCACATCCACTCTTTTCCTCGTTGACTCGGATTATAGCTTGAACTCACGCTCGACGAGGTGAAGTGGGCCATAGTTGCAGCCCGCAAGTTGAAGATTAAGCAAGAGGTTCGTCCATCATTAATCTCAGAGAAGGCAATAGACTCACGAAATTGTCCAGTCCATCACCATTATACCTCGTAAGAACCGTTTGAGGATCTACATCGACGGCCCTGATAAATACTACCGTCTACGCGAGCTCAAGCGAGCCTTGCCCGACGTTGTCGTGAAGGTTTGCGCCGGTTAATTCTACAAGCAAATCATGGGCTTACATGGTCACCGAACGTAGGGTGTGCCCACGATTAGACGTGCCATCGTCAACATCAAGGAGAAGCCTGATCACAGAGGCAAGAAGGGTGACAAGGAGTTGCTCGTAGAAGGTTACGGCCTCCAGAAGGTCATGACTACCCAAGGTATCAATGATCAAGCGTCTTTGTTATCTACGTGCTAAACTCGCGGCAGGTATTGTCGGTGAACAAACTACCTCCAACCACATCATCGAGGTAGCGCAAGTACTTGGTATTGAAGCTGCGCGGAGGACCATCATCAACGAGATCCAGTATACCATGCAGAGTCACGGTATGAGTATCGATCCCCGACATGTAATGTTACTCGGAGACGTCATGAGCTATAAGGTAAGTTCATCCCGTTTCCCACCTACCGTCCCCAGTTGTTCACGCCCTTATTACTCAGGGAGAGGTGCTCGGTATCACGCGTTTCGGTGTCGCAAAAATGAAGGACAGCGTCCTCATGCTGGCGTCCTTCGAGAAGACGACGGACCATCTATTCGACGCGTCCGCGTTCGGCAAGACGGACAGCATCGCCGGTGTATCAGAAAGTATCATCATGGGCAACCCCGCCGCCATGACCGGTACCTCGATGTGGGTGTTTGTACCTATGACGTCCTCTCTCGGAAGCTGACGGCTCCCCGCAGGCCCGCGCTCATCACTCCCGCGCCATCAATAAGCAAACCTAGAAAATTGTTGTTCGAAGGGGCCCTGTGAGGTTGTATTGTCGCTTTTTATTGTACCTTATCAGCATCTGTATCATTATTGCAACGCCTCTACCTGCACAGTCGCGTCCTAATTTCTCCGGCCTCCCGCACTATCCTTCTCACACTACAGGGTGTACCCATCGTTCCCAGGGTAGAGTTTGCTCGGTGCCTCACCAAACTATAGCTTTCGTGGGGCTCACCCATGTTGACAAAGCATGTCGATTATCTAAATCGATCGGCTTTCCTACCACCCATACGCACACTCCTTCACTGTGACACGAACGCCCTCACCTTCAGCGCACCTTAGCTAAGGAATAACAAATCATGAGCCAGGAAGGCATTGTGAAGATACGAAGTCCGCCTACCGAGGTGCGTCGGAGCGGCTACACGACGCGACTCCAACTATCCTGCGCCGAATCGCTCACGCACGACTCCTGACCGACAGCTCGACGCAATCTCCGCGCAAGAGCTGCACTGCGTCCTCCCGCACTTCACCGCCGACACCGCCTGGGAGCTCGGCACGCGTCTGCGCGCACGGCTGCAGCGCGCGTCGCCCTCCAAGCCCGCCGTCGTGAACATCACGCTCGCGAACAGCGCGCAGCTGCTCTTCCACTGTGCGACGGGCCGCGGCACGCAGGCGGACAACGACACCTGGGTCGCGCGCAAGCGGGCCGCGGTCCTGCGCTGGGGCAAGAGCACGTTCTACCTGCATAAGAAGTTCGGCGGGGACGAGGACGCGTTCCGCGCCAAGTTCCTCCTTGGGGAGCGCGCGGGCGACTATGCGATCCACGGCGGGGGTTTCCCCGTGCGGGTGGAGAACGTCGAGGGTGTCGTGGGCGTCATTGTCGTGAGCGGGTTGACGATGGAGGAGGACCACGAGGTTATTGTGGAGGTGCTGGAGGAGTATATAGCGTCGCTGAAGGTCTAGGACGGGGAGAGCGAAAGGACCGTAAAGAAGAAATACGCAGCGGCAATTACCCGGAATGTATAGTAGCTAACGAACGTGTCACGGGATGTATACGCGGTATACAGCGATGGAGGAGGAGTGCACAACAAATGGCACACTACAGTGCGTAGGTATCATACATGGGAGGTATGCTACAAATCATAAGGTGGTCTAACTTCTAGTAGATAGTGAACATATCGTGACTCATTAAAGGAGCTCGTGAAGGACCTTATCGTACTGATGCGGGAGATGGGAACTCAACATGTCGCGCGCAAAGATGATCTGCCCGAAGACCTGCTTAACGTCCATGACCTCAAACAGGCGCACCTTGTCTGTGGAGGAGCTTCGCCCCGAGCCGGCGCCAAGGCGGTGGGCACGATGAAAGTCACCGTCCCGCAGCGCCCAGAACACCCTCCCGGGCGGGAACAGGTCTGCCATCTGCATATTCGCCTCCAGCGTCTTCCGCATAGCGAGAAACTGTCGGTTCGGCAAACTTGTCAGCTAGCCATGAAATACGGAATGCGCCGCACAACGCACCCATTCCTCGTCGCCTTCCTCTCCTCTACCCATCTTCCACTTCAACGCCTTCTTCGTGACACTCGAGTACCCATCCGCTTTGTCGCCTTCCCGGTTCTCCGCCGCACATAACCACACCGCCGCTCGCGTTAGATCGCGCACGCTGCCTAGAGATAGCCGGGAAACCACGTCGTGACTATACACGAAGGACGTGATGAGGCCTGATGCAGCGGCCTTCGCACCCAGGCGCGGGGAGACAATGCATGGCGGCGCAAAGCAGTAGGCAGTGACCTGACGATTGATCGGGAGACCAGAGGCGCGATGCGTGAGGCGAGTTTCGGGGGAAGCCCACATCTACAGATGTACGCATTAAGGTGCATCCCAGATTATCTCCACCTCGGTGCTCACCAAAGCGAGAAGTCCGGCGACGCCAGCCCCAAGACTATGTCCACACAAAACGAGGCCTGTGTGGAGCTACATGTCAGCCACAGAAGGAACATGATGGAGGCAGATACATACCGTAACCTTTATTCTTCTTCAGCGCATCCCGGACAGAGATATGTACCGGCTTTCCGGGGGAGCCCATTGCACGCGCCATCTTCAACATCCCTCCGTGCACGATATACACTGCATCCTCGGCGCTCTCCGACGGCACGCGCGCGCGAGGGAACGGCTTAGTCGAGCGCTCAGAATCCTTGCGCATGCGCGGGAACGGCACGGAGAGATCCATTGGAAACGGAAATGAACCGGGGATGTTCTCGATATCCTCATCCAGTTCGTCATATTGTTCGGGGATTGCTGCCTGTGGGGGTTGTGTGAGAGGAGAGGATTGCGAGGCGGGTCTTGATGAGGTGCTGGCCTCGGTACGCGGGAGGGTGAAGGGAGCAGGATCGCAGGTGAGGTCCACGGCGACCTCGTTGAGGCTCATAGTACCCCGGATGACGAGCACAACCTCTCTCCGGACGTGGTCGGTCAGGACCCAGAAACGAGGCATGAGGTTCTCTGCGCCGACTTGAGCTGTAGGAGATTGCGCCTATGCCGTGGGGAGTCCCAGTGAGGAGAGGACGCTGTAGAATTCGTGAGCATGAGCTTACATTGGCATCCGGGGTACCCGAAGGAGAGGAATGTGTCTTTGCCCAGTTGATGAAGATATCGTGGTCGTGCTTGCCCATGAGGACGTCCCACCATGAATACGATGCCGAGCCGGGACCATTTGCGTCGGGTCCTGAGCTAAACGATGTTTCGTCCCCTCGAGGCCCAGCAGCCTCCCTTTCCGACGCGTCGATCGCATCTGCAATCTTTGCTTCCTCCTTGCGTTTCTCCTTTTCCCGGGGGGTGAGGGATACTCCAAAAAAAAGGAGACTGGGTCCACCATACCCGGCTAGCACAAGTTTGGAAAGCCGTCGAAGGGTCTGCTTGAGGTCGCCCATAGAGGCTGCAGCTGGAGGACGCCGAGATGAAGATGTCAACCATGTTGCATGCGATTGAGCTCGTGCTGGCCAAGACCCGGGGACAGGCACCTCAGTAATGTCGGCGGTGACGATTTGACCGCTGTGACTGGGATAGATCGTGTCTCCAGTGATCGTCACGCGCGAGTCTACTCGTTGGCGGGGCTGGCTGACGTGAGCTTCATCGTACACGGGGACCTCTTTCATGTACTTGAACCAACGCTTCTCCTGCCACTCGCTAGTGACGCCTTGCAAAGAGGCGAACCCAGCGAGGGCCTTGAAGGTTTCGCCTACGCCATAGCGTTCCTCGGGAAGACCCTCGCTCTCGGCTGGCTCGTTCCATTCGCGGCGGACGAGTCCGATAAAGCTTGCGAGGGAGAAACTAGCCTCGTCACTTCCGGGGAATATGGTGGTGAGCATCGACAGAGAGGAGTGGGCGGCAACAAGGGAGGTGGATGTAATTGTCTCTCCAAGAAGGATGGGTGCAAGGGCAACGAATTCTACGGCAGAGATGGCGGAGGATACGGCTCCACCGAAGAGGGCGCCCGCTCCGGTTCTGCCCTGGAACAAGGTGTGATCAATGACGGTCCCAGTGATGCCTGCAGCGGTGGAGGCGATCCCGCGAGTCACGGAGAACTGAAGGAAATGGGAATAGTGGTCAGCGCTCTCATGGGTAGGAAGATGGTGGGTTACGTACGCCGAGCTTCGTGCAAGCCTTCGCGGCGGAGAAGCCCAAAGAGGTCGCGGTCGAGGCAATGTCGAGACTTAGACGACCGTACTTGTCCCATTGCGAGAACATTGACTGGGGGCGGGTGGGCGGCGGCAACAGATATTAACGATCAAGATGTTCTGTAAACGTGAGGATGGTGGCAGGACGAGAAAGCAATGCCACAACGACTGCAACGTAAGAACGGCCACTCACTGTTGTGGCGAGACTGAGGACAGACAATCACGGGCAACGACCCATCGTCAGTGGCGCAGCACAGCCACCACGCGACTCTCGCGTGGCCGGAGCTCGGTCCGATCTCTCCGCAGTTCATGATCAACGTCGGTCGTCCAAGGCCCCACACTGCCTCAGACCAAGCTCAGACTCGAGTGTCTGGCAGATCCTCAGACTGGCCTTCCTCCGCTTGCATAATTACTGTCTCGGAAAAAAGGCTTACTTGCCCCAGCCCTTGAACATACCGCTGCATTTTCTGGCTGCACCGTCTATGAGCACTCGACGTCGTCTCTCTAGTTCCCCCGACCCCGACAGTCGACCTTCAAAACGAAGTCGGCTTGACGAGTCCCAACTTCAAGCTAATGTCAACGATAGCTCCTCCCCCTACACGCCTAGCCATGCGCTCTCGTACCCGCCGACCAAGCCTTCTCAGCCTGTTCGACCCGTGCCGTTCCAACAACCCACCAGCCTACTCACTTTCTCCTATACCCCCCAACGCGTGCTCGAATTTGACGACTCGGCCATGCGCTACTATGTCGACCCTCCATCGGGAGCAGACCTCCGCTACGGCTACGAGAGGTGGATTAAGAGGCCGGAGGAACTCACAAGGCTCGACAGTCTGCTTCGTGCCGTCCAGCAGGTCATGGACAAGGCCGACGCAAGTGCCGGTCCAGGGAGTGGTACCAAGTGGCTGAAAGACATCTCGGTGGTGACTTGGCGAGGTATTATGACCAAGTGAGTCGTACTCGCTCCGTCGGCGGTGGCCTTCGGCTGATGCGGTGCGGGGGAGAGAATTTTGACGGCACCATACGAAGAGCGTGATCGCTGTGAGTTGAATGTGATGTATATGAATGGCACACTCTACATCGAAGAGCATTTGTCAGAAGTGAGATTACAAGAAAAGTACGCACAGATCTCTACGACATAATAATAGACCTGAGGTCCCATAATTAGGGAGAATCTTGCGCCGAGACAGCGCCAGCAGACATATTACGGCTACTCCTTTGAGTCCTGGTGCACTTCGTCTCGTCCCGGAGTTCCTGAGCAAATGAAAGACCATCCAAAGGGCTGGGGTGGAGATGTGGACACCAATGTTCAATGGTGCAGTGTCACCAAAACCAAGTTAGGAAGCGATCGTCTAATCATCGGAGGCGAAGTCGATTGTGTAAGAGGTAAGGTGGTCCTCCGCCGCAAAGAGTCACCGGTCTTAACCCAAACTGCACGCCTCAGGACATTTTAGTGGTCGAATGGACACGCTAGTAGAACTAAAGACATCAATGTCCATTCGCAACGCCGGAGATGAGGCGCGCTTCGAGAAGTGAGTTTACGTGCAATCACTCCGGATGCCATGATAACAAGCTTGCCTCAGGAAGCTGCTTAAGTTCTACATACAATCGTTTTTGCTGGGTGTGCCAGTAAGCAACCCGACTGTCGGTCAGACTTACAATGCATTAACTAGTGCCTAAGGAAATCGTTGTGGGCTTCCGAACCCCACAAGGCAAACTAACCACCACCCAATCGTTCAAGACGATCGAGCTCCCTCGTCTTGTACGTGGCAAGCCAGGCGCATGGGACCCGCAGATCTGTCTCGCCTGGGGGCAGCACTTTTTGTCCACTCTCAAGTCGATCTTGCCCGCGAAGGACGTTCCTATCGGCGAGGAAGGCACCCCAGGCCCACCGCCGGCGCGCGTTTGGCGAATCAGTCTCACCCCTAACGAGGGTGTCAAGGTCTGGCCGCTCGACGAAGCTGGTGTGCGAGGCGTTGAGGGCGGCGACGACAGATTCGGGATCCTGCCACGGTGGTTCTACGACCGTGTGGCGGAAAGTGCGTCCGATTCAACTCCGGACACCGAAGACGAGCCTTCAAAAGAACCGGTACCACAGGTCACGGCAGTGTCTTCTAACGCCGCCCACTGCGGCTGGAATATATAGCATTCCTCCCCTAAAAATCCAGCCAGACTACCTTCACCCTCGCCCTCGCCCTCACCCGGCACTGGTACAGTAGTTGTCTGTACGAGTAGCAATAGCCTAGACTCACAATCAATCTCTTTATGACTAATCTGGAAGTAGATCGCAACGCACGACTCGGAGCAAAGGCAATGTTCCAGCTCGTCCAAACCGGATCCCGCACCTGGCTTCTCTGACATAACCCTAATATCGCCATCTGATACATACTGCAAAGTCGTACGCGCAGGACTCGCCATGACCAGCCTGCGGCCACTCTTCTCCCCAGACGTCCTCTCCACAGCCCGAGGCCGACCGCACCTTACCAAGCCCCAATATCGCGGTCCCTTGCACATCATTTCGCCCCAACCTCATCTTCCCTATGAAGTCGTGTCCACTCCCTATAGAGCTATGCGAATCGGTCATGGATGAAATTCCCTCCTCCTTTTTCCTCGCCCCTATAGAACGCTACACGCTCATCGCGTGTATGCTCACTTGCCAAACTTGGGCAGACCGGGCCTTATACATTCTCCAAAGATGGAGGGTCCTCAACTCCCAGAAGGCCGTCAGGCTCTTCACGGTCGCACTCCGAAACTCGCCGGGAAGATACTTAGGACTCGTTAATTCCATCGGATCAGGCGGCGAAGGCCTCTCCATGTCCCAAACTGTGGGTCTCATAACCACGTCCCTTCCAAACCTTCGCTCGCTGTCCCTTGTACGCGTCAAGGTTGACCTCAGTCCGAGGGTCCTCCGCACGTTTCGCCTGTCGAAGTTCTTCGCAGGTCTTACCACGTTAAAATGCACCAGATGCGCTTTCGACACGCTCCGTACGATGTTCGACCTCCTCTGGGCTTGTTCTAGTCTCCAAAAGCTTATATTGCAAAACTATCGGATCGCAAACGGGCCTCTGACCCCGGAAAGTGCCGCACGCCTGGGCATGGCTGGGAAGCATCTGCGGGGGTGCAGTAAGCTGCGCGAGCTGTCCCTCATTGTGAGTCCCGCCAAAAAAAACTGCTGCGCGTAAAATGCCGTGTCTGTGTCCCACAGCTTCCAGATGCTCTAAGTCTCCCGCCGGGAGATGTGTTCGGGTCTTGCTTGAAAACGCTGCAAGTTTCTGTTGAAGACTTCGATCACCGAGGTGATTGTGGCCCGTATCGTTCTATCAATGACTCTCACTAGTCTTCACTGTTGGGCTAGAAAACCTCGTGCATCTCCCACGAGGTGCGTTTCCGGACTTGGAGAACGTCGCCGTCAACAGTTTCTGGGATTAAAAGGGCCCTTACATAGCACCGTCTATGCTGCATATCCTTGTAGTAGGACTATCGTCGCCTCACAACGTCAAGAAGGTCGCCATCTGGATCTGCTTCCGGTATGGGATAGACGACGACGACGACGTCGCCGGAGACGGAGACGGACGCGCCTGGTGCGAGCGGATGGTCGGACGCATTGGCGAATGGGACAGCCGGCCATTACGGTCGCTCCTCACCGGCCTCGAGTACCTGGAAATATGGATGCAGTGTGGCGTAGGGCGAAGACAAATGGAGGCTTGCGTCGCGTACATCTTGTCCGTGCTCCCGGATGTGGGTGATATCTTGAGCGTCTGGCTTCCTAGCGGGGGCAAGATCTACCCTAACACAGACACTGCCTCAGGATAGTCGACCAGTCGGGAACCACCGGCTCATAGTCCTAGCGACGCACCGTATCGACAGTACTCGTGGACCAGTAACTATACGGTGGGGTTTATGGGTTTCTGTGGAGGTGAAATGTCATAACGCCTCAACATAGGCATTTAGATTTTGTTTCGTTGAGACTTATTAGGACAACGCAGAGCCATCCGTCATGTAAAGAGACACGCGACAGTCTGTCGGCCGCACTACAAGAAAAACATAATAACAGCATATGAAATGTGCGCAATGAGGTACTGCATGTTCGTTGCGGTAGCGTCATATGGTCTAGGGGATGCGCGACTCGTTGCCAGTGCCACCCGCACTTCCATAACGAAACGTCTCTCCGCAAGCATACCGCTCCAGGTGCATTGGGGTCAAGACCAGTTTACAAATCAACAACCCTTTCAACGCCACTTGGCATGATGTGTGATGCATAATGGGTGGCAGTGGCACCAACGCGGGAGAATAAAACGAGAGAACTCCTACCCGTGTTCTAGCAACACACTTTCCAGTGCAGGTCCGGGAATGGCTGCAGATATGGAACATAGGTCTTCAATAAATGATTGAAGACCTGTGCGCCATACCTCGTCCGTTTTCCGATAGGTAAATGGCACGAAACCGAGTAAAACGACGATTGTTCAAGCTTCCTATGATTGACTGAGGACGTACCAGGACGCATACGAAAATGAGAGTGTGGACGCTCCCTCGTCAAAGGTAGTTCAAATGTTAATGTTACAGGCCAAAGCAAAGAACTAAAATTACATGATAACGAATCAAGGACGCATCCCAGGGAAGGCGGGGTGTGGCGAAGGCACTCTAGTCTTGCTCTGTGCCGTCCCGTGGCCGATATTTGATGTTGCGGTTTTCAAGCTCGGTTTCGACATCCTCTGGTATACGACCCTTGACGCGTACAGCGTACATGCCACGCACATACTTTGCTGTAGACATAGCTATGAGGATGTGACCGGACATCGATGATGGTATATGTGGCGTACATGTTCGCTGCCACCGCGCGACCCAGCTATCCTCGGGGTTGATCACAGCAATGACGCCCTCAAAATGAGTGGTAGTGCATGCTTGTATACGATCCGGGTATCCCTTCATCTACAGCACGACCGCGTCAGGGCGTCGTTTCGCTCCCGACTGTGACAAGACGTACCTGCATCAGTTCTTCGCAGTTTGGGCACCCATGTTTTCGGAAATCCGCCGGCGTTTGGACAATGGAGCACAAAAGACAAGCACGGAGTTGCTTTGCGCGGGGTTGAGTGGGAATAGCGGCCTGGACTTGAGACATTGTACCGTAGTACGGGGAAGCAGGAGAGGAGTTTCCGGCAGAGCAGCCACCGACGGGCGCAATGTCAGGCCGTCCTTCGGCAACGCCCGATACGGGCGCCTGCGCATACCTGACGTCGACGGTGCATACAGCGACGAGCAGGACCATCTCGACCACCATGGCAGGCCGCGCCCTCACCCTCCTTTTCGCCCTGCTCCCGGCGTCGGCGTCGGCATACTCGCATACACACCCGGTACTCGCTTGGTCTTCTCATCAGTACGTCGTGAGCCCTGCCACGAGTGTAATATAACTGAACAACATGTAGTTCGAAGGCACTGTCCTCCCCGGCCGTCGTCCAGGGAAGCAATGCGGGCTCGCACGCCATGGCTAGTGCGCTGTATACGCATGGGGATATTTGCGAGCATGACGCGGTGGTAGTGATTGACCATGCGGGGGTGAGTAGACCAGCCTTGGCCGGTCGTCGCGCTGCTCATCCGACGACATTGCGCAGCTTCACGCGTCGGACCTTCGTTCGCTCTCGCCGTCTTGCCATGTAGCCAAGTCTATTTCGAGCTCCCCCTCCTCTCTACAGCTTGCGTACGTCGAGGCTGGGGACCACCACGCGAACCCATTCCACACCCTCGCACACGGGCTCACGACGCGCTGCGGCTCCCGCGCAGTAAGCCATTCCCCGGATCTCGGGACGCTTGAAATCGATGCGGGGAAGGGAAAGCACGTTGTTTCGATCACCCTGCCTGCCCTCGAGGATGGCGAGGAGGGCGCGTCGAGAAAGACCAGCGTGTCCGAGCATGGTAAGCCGTAGTCGGACCCTTTTGCGATGAAGGGAAGCTCAACCTTGTGTGTAGAGTCGTGGTTGTCCCAAGAACTCTCCAAGATCGAGGCCGCGTTTTCAAATTATCTGGTCATTTACTCAGGCTCCCCAGGCTCCCTTCTTCTGCACGCGCGGCAGTCCACCGAAAGTTCGTCCACCTTCAAGGAAGCAGTGACGCCTGCGGACGCCAGTCCGTCCGGGGGAATTCTGAAGCGCTACCAACTACTCACGCCTGGCCTCATCCTCGCGCTCCTCATTACGTTGTTCGTGCTCCTTCCGATCATCTTTGTCGGCGTCTCCGCTCTATCGAGTATTCAATCGCCACTCACGAACGAAATTCCTAAGGGATTCAGTGCGGAGGAGAAGAAGAACCAGTAATTGGCCTCGAGCATGGTGCATGTACCAGACTGGATTGTTATCTAATCCTTTTTCATCATGATGTGTACCTCATGTGCCACTCGACGCGGAAACGCACCCTATTCCCTTTTCGGAACAGGAATAGAGTATCTACGGGAGGTCTTCTCGCCGCCATCCGCACGTCTGCACTTCGCCGCGACAGCCTGGAGGGTGGTGGAGACAAACACGCTTGAGGCGGACAGTCTTGCGCGCGGCGCCATTCAATTAAGAAGGCCCATCTTACAAACTTTGACATAACACCGAACCTTTCAGGTCCACCTCGAGCTCACTTGCTCTGGCCCGCTGCTGTCATTACTACACGACTGGGGTAACGGACCGACAGTTTGTAGTAAGTCCCCCTTCGGTGACAATACGGCAATAAACTTACTCGTGCGTGCCCAACCTAATGAACCTCCGCCGCAATGAGGACAATCTGGTCCACAGGTCGACTCCGTTCTCGTCAAATGCGCAAGTAAGGTGTATTTTCGGCCTTAACCTGGATAAGGCGTCGGACGCATTGAATGTGGATTTTTCCGTGTGAAGTGTCGTCCTGGCAAACAGACTGTCTCAACGTTTCAGCCCACGCGATGTCCGTAGCCAATGCCAAAGGGTCTCGGAATGTTTACCCGACGTTTTGGGTTAGGTTGGTCTGTCTGACCTACCGCACCGCTACGCTGACGTAGGACCCTTCCACTGGCCTGGTCTTTCCCTTACTTGCAGGTCGCCTTGTTGATTTGGTTGAGTGACTTGCTATCGTCTCGACAGTTCCTACTTGAGTCCTTTTCTTCGTGAGGGCACGCCGCAGAACAATGCGGTAGTAATGAGGGAAACTGCGAGATCCGTCGCGGTACATGTTCATCTCCTATAGCACACAAGAGTGGGGTATGGGATAACCTTCTACCATACGCCCGAATTCGCCCACCAACCTCGGCATGTCTTTCACCGCGGAATCTTCCCGAACACGACCGCTCCCGCTACCCCCTTCCCCCACGCCGTCTTCGCAAATGTTGCAAGGATACCAGCCTCAGGAAATAACTATCCTCGATGAGTCTATCAGTGCGTTGGTCGCCAAGAATCGCAATATTATCATATTTACCGGCTTGTAGGGCGGCTGGAGCCGATGGCCGAAGACGAGGTTGAGGAGGTCAGCAAGATGCTCGACTCGCTACCTCGTATGTTCCGTTCGGTTTCCCTTCCCATTGCAGCGCGCCTGATGAATGGGTGACTAGTGCTGCACGGACGGCAGGAAGTAGAGGACATCGCGAAGAAGCTTGTTGAAGGGGTACACCATGTACTGGAATATCTGGACGTTGTCGCCCAATTACATCCTATTGCCGGGGTACGTATCTTACGCAGCGGCCCTCCGTCCGTCCTCGCTCGGGCTCACTCTTCTGTAGATCGTCGTCGGCGCTTTCCGGGTGAGATTGTAAAGACTGTGTGCGCACAGGGCCAAATGGAGCTCATGCGGTGCATTTCCCTAGAGTGTAGTCAAGCTGGAAATCGGACGGCACGAAAACGATGCGCACATTGTCGTTGTTCATACCACCATGGTCCGTATGTAGTGTAGTACTGTGCGACTTTCTCACATAGCCCGCGTAGGTCAAAACCGTGTATCACCTCAAGTTTTTAACTCGCGTCCAATCGAAGTTAGAAGACGATCTGAAGGAGCAAATGAACGTGATATTCAGACACATGAGCGACACAATCCGTGACTTCGGTGCGTGCGGGAAGCACAAACTTTGTAGATCCTGGCTCTAACATGGCATTGATTCTCAGGGGCGTTCGTTAAGTACGCCTGCCATCATCGCCGTTTCGTCTTGGCCAATATTGATACTGGCTTAACTACATAGCACGTACCACACTTGTTGGCAAAAGACCTGTAAGGACTGCTCAAGCGTGTTGGGCAGGTAACGCTCAGACTTACAACTCTTCTACAGACAAGATGCTTTTCTCGCCGATACATAGAAGGAAATTAGAATCCTTCAACGGCAGGTTCCAACAGCACAAGGAAGATCTCGATACAGTGAAGAGTACTATCACCCATATGCAACTCGCCGCCTTGATCGACAACACTGAACAGCTCCTCGACAATACCGATGATATTCTGAAGAGGCTACAAATAGACGATCCAGATGTTAGAGCGGCGGAGGCATTTGTGTCAAGTCACGGTGGGCCTGAGGAAGTCCGGAAGGTGTGTGTGTTGCGGCACCGTAATATTACCGCTGCGTCGTTTGCTCACGTTTAGCCTAGAATTCCGATCTGATTGATAGAGTTGCAGCATTGCTACACGAGAAAGCCACGGCCGGGATGAAAGAAAATCTCGAGCTAGGTTTTGATGGGCTGATGGAGAAGCACGCGTGCGTCACCATACCCCAGTGCATTACCAGGTCATTTGACGTTCCGTTCTAGTGCTCGATATCTGAAGAAGCTTGAGAGCGTGCAAGATTCAGTCATCGCTTCCGTGTCGGCATCGCAAGCGGTCATCCTAACTCGTGTAGGCATTGGAGTCTCTCTTCACTACTACAGCCATCCTCGGGTCTCTTACATAGCAGTGCCATAGCTCGACGCGGGCCCCCATGAACTTGTCGAGGATTCGGAGCTACGCGAAATTTGGAAACGTGAGTCGAACGGCTGGTGTCGTATTGGCACTTGGGTGCTCACCTTCCACAGGTAATGTAAGGAACATCTCCGATCATCTACAAATCGCCGGGCATAAATTAAGGCACCACGTTATCGCTCACGTAGGGTTGGAAGTCCACCGTAAAATGTCGTGTTTTTGTCGAGGGTGAGTCCCAAAAGACGTGTACGCGAATATATTCTGATAAAGACGTACCAACTTGAAAGGGCTACACGAATACTATCAACGACAGTTCCACACAAACGGCGCTCAAGTCGTACATAAAGATACCTGGACCCTAGCGTTTTTCTCCCGAGTCATGTGTGAGTCGAACTCTGTTCATATCCTGCTACCGCTCATTCGGAATCGGTCCGCCAGTTCACTCGGCCATCGGAGATGTTGTAGATGATGACGGCAGCGGCTACATCTCCGCCTCGGAACTGAACGACTTCATTTCCGAGCAAAGGTGTTTGCCGCACTGGAGTAAGCCGCAATGGTTCGCTTTGTGAGTGGCACTCTGCGCAAGGAAGACTACTGTGACTGAAGTAGATATCAGTTGGGCCTGTGGATGGTACAATAACAACTCATGGTGGGTCGTGTTCAGGCTTGGCATGCAGTTCAGGCAAAAAACCAAGCATATGTAGGTACTACCACCGGATTAAGGCTATCACTCAGGACATAGAGAAAACCATTCATCAGGCCGAACGTGCGCCGATGGAAGACCGCGGTTCTTGGAGTTTGATTCGGGTCGTCACCGACTCACTGAAGCCTCTCGTACTCGCCGCGGATGTAGAAGACTTCTCTAGTACCGTCAAGGTTCCTCATCAGCTTCGCCGACTCCAGGAGGAATACAGAGCGTACGAGGAGGAGAAGATTGCGAAGAATCTCGCTCATTTCGATCACCATCTCGTGGATAGAGCCTCTCTGCACTACGCGGTCGGGGATACTCGCATCGAACTGGTAAGATTCCGCGGCCTCCAATGATTCTTGCATCTCTCTAAACCCGCCCCTAATCAGCATATGATGGCCTTACTCTATATTCTCGTGACGCAACTGCAGGGCGTTGTATCCGAGATTGCGGTCGCGAAGCGTGTCCACAACAAAGCTCTGGTTACAATCGAAGAGCTGGCAACCTCGTGCATCGCAGTTTTTGTTGCCTTCGAGAATCGCATGAGAGACCTAGTTCGAGGTTGGCGCTTCGAGGGCAAAGATATTGGTATGCAGGTTGATCGATATGCGGATGGTCTCTTCAGAAAATGCTACCGCGAGGTGCGCTCAGGCACAAGCACGTCGACTAATATTCTAATGTCTTGCCGTAGGCGGAGGCGTACGATCAGGCCTATCATATTCTCCGCGGCTGCATATTCGGCGACGACCACACGCTACCTCGCCATCTGAGACCCGTCGGTTCTACGCGCCGTATACAAACTTCAGTACGTGCGACAAGTTTGCATCACTGACGACTGTCAGGCTGCTGAGTGTGTTGTTACTTTCAGATGATGCGTGAACTTGAAATCGATATAGCGACACTCTCTCATCGAATGCGAGAACTAGAGAAGCGCTTCTGTGCAACCGAGAGTGGTGCGAGTGCTGCAGTAATCCCGAGGTCCCCATCGCCGCGCCCCAGTATTGAGAAAGGCCCTACTGAACCTATGCAGCCGCCTCTTCGGAGTGGGAGTCGGCTGTCAGGTAAATATGGGCATGGTGGCCTGCTACGGGTCCTGAAGCGATCGATATTTAGCTGCGTCTCGTCTAAGTATTGAATCAAGTGTAGGAGTACTATTTCAGGTCCTGAGCCCTTCCAAGAGGACACGCTTACTGTGATTGTGTTATAGTCCCTGTTTGGAAATCATCTCGCCGAGGGTTCTCGATATCAGTGTTGTCTTGTAAAAAACCAAGCGATAGAACAATTAGCTCCGTGATTCTCGATTTATATTGATGTGTGATATTTTCTCCCTCCGACTGCCCAAACGACGGTGGCTTGGACGTCAATACCCTACTTCAAACCTCGCTTGCCCCATGTTCGGATTACTTGCCGAACTAAGCGCCCATGTAGAGCAGTCTCGAGTAGATCCGCACCGCGTTTTTGTGGGGTGGTCTCTACTATTAAAGTTGTGGAAGCCAGTTTACTTGAAGCGGTAAGTGGCACGCCGCGCAGTACGTGTTTGATGCATGTATTGACACATGCCAGCGGACTAAGGGCTTTGAGCCCACTGACGACGGAAGTATCTCTAAATTTTTCACATCGGACCCAATCAATGGTGGACGCACGCCATAGGCTTCCCCAGGTGTCACACCGCCTCTGTGCGGTAGCCGCGAGTAACATAGAATAAAAGGGTCCGGGTGCCGCGGCGAAGACAAAACTCGACTTCGGCTTAGTATCGATAGTACGAGTGGGCCGAAGCTCTGTTTGAATGATGTCTTTCAAGATTGAAGGGCAGAGTGAAGTTATGACTACTTTAGCTATCGGATTTCTGTATTCTGGGGTCAGTTTGCCTCGGGTCGCTGCACGTCGCGCCCGAGTCGGGGGTACTTGCTACACGATGCATCGCACAATTTTGCTGGACAACGCCGCGACACTGGAACCTAACGTCCCACCCAGCTTTTTTAGGTCTCAGGCTCTAAAGTCGGGACTCGGAAGGACATTAGAGACAGCGAGGCCATAGTACTAGTAGTAGCGGGAGTACGGCACAGCCACCCGTGACCCGAAGTTCGTTGATCGAAACGCGCGCCACGGCGTTGCGGGGTGGACTCCTACCTCCACGACCATGCAGCGCACCCGATTCATTTCCTACTCGTCTGGTCAAGGATCATCCGTTATGGCGCGTAAGACGAGGCCGGGCTTATCTTGCGGTGCTGTCATACGTATGCTGTTTGCCACCCAGGCTGTTTAATGCCTGCGGCGTTGCTGAGCGCGCCTCCCAGGGACTCGGGCAAGCGTGCCGATTATACGCCCTCCGTGATTCGTGGTGAGATGTAGGTGGACCGCTACCACGACCCATCCATGCGATGACGGTCCACCCGGGTGGTCGTGCATGTCGTCGTTGTATGTTGCAACCGTCAAGCCTTCCGAATCCATTCGCCATAAAAGCTGGCCCAACCAAAGCTACTGGGACCACCCGACCTACACACATAGTTTAAAATCATGTATGACTTTCTAAACCCGGAATCAGTGGAGGAATTCGAACTCCAGGTTGTGCGCAAGAAACTCACCGAAGAACTTGGTGAGTCATTCCTCCGGGAGGCTTTCAATTGGCTCGCCGCGGCGGTTACTAATTATTGTGCCTATGACAAGTGCGACTGGAGCCCGATGCTCAGAAAGAGATAGAAGAGTTGATCCAGTTTACTAGTGAAATGGCCTGTAAATTTCGCTCTTCAACCGCCCACGGATTCTGCATTGACCTAAAATTTTTATCAGTTATTCACGATCCCTCAGCCCGTGATGAAATGGCCAGAAAGATTTTCGAGCGCACCAATATGGTGGCTGATTTTGTTGGCAAGATCGCACAGGCGCACCCTATCACGCAGGTACGATGAGTGACATAACGACTCGGGCCCAGGTTGAACCCAGGCTGCCTGATATTGTGATGCTTACGGTGCGAACGTTTACTCTAGGCCGTGGCGACTGCAGTCAAGGTGAGTGACGGTGATGCCACAGCGTATGAATGCGTACTGACTCTCCGTAAGGGAGCGCTAAAACTCGAGCTACAGCGTATGGAGAACAACGCCCAGATTGCGACTGTGCACACTACAATGGTAAGCTAATGGCTAAAATGTTTCGTATGCATTTATTCACCAGATCGTCACTCCGCAGACGACCACTGTGTTCCATCTAAGTTATCTGATTCGTGTTCCTGACTCGGAAGAGAAGAAGCTAGAGTCCGCGTTGACAGTTTTGTGCAAGTCGATTGCTGAGGCTGTCCACAGATTCGGTACGCGAGGCGCCTGACTGAAACTGATCTCGATTCTGATTATTTATACAGGAGAATTCGCGCAGTACGTTTTGTCTGCCACCGGCATCGAGACATGCACTAATAGCTAAGAACCGAATATAGCACTTACCACATCCACTGGCATAAGATTTGTGAGTCAGACATGCTAGTAGCACGACTTCGGGTTCCTTGATACTGACACGTGCGTGCGTCCCGAGACAAAACCGTCTTCTCCATTCACCACAAGACCACGCTCGAAGACTTTGACAACCAGTTCAAGAAGTTAAAAGAAGATATGAACAACATGTTCCAGTCTGTGGCGAACGTACAGCTCTTTAAGCTCGTTAATAACACGAATGAAATTCTACGGAAGCTTGAGCCCCTGGATCCAAAAGAGGTGGCAGCACGTAAGTTCATGGAAAGCAAAGGCGGACCAGACAAAGTCATGCAGGTAGCCAATCTCTGCTGTCTCGGCACCATAAATACTACCGCTAACACTACCCCAGGACCCCACCTTGCTTGACAAGATGGGTGAAATATTAGGCGAGCGAATCACCCACGGCATGAAGGGCATTTTTAGAGATGGTTACGCCGCACATCTAAACAGACACAGGTGGGTTTTGCAACCATTCTCGCTAGACTGATTGTTAGGTTTCACTAATGCCCGGCCTGGTACTACAAGGCACCACTATCGCATGAAGCATGATGCCGTATCCAGCCTTCTTTCCGACACACGCACTGATTCTGGGCCAAATCTGGCCTATTCCCGAGGATTCCTTCACGGCTTTTGGCTCGGGGCTCCAAAGGAGGTCTCGTTCACCCTTATTCAGGACGAAGAATTTCGTGGTCTTTGGCTGAGTATGTGTGGTCCCAGCTGTATATTACTCCAGCCATATTCACGTCATCTTCTGCAGAAAATGTGCGGATTATCGTAACAGACAGCGCTCTTCCGTCTACTAACAAGTGACCCCGCATTGCCCGCGTATAGAGTTGGAAGGCTACGATCGAATGTCGACTCTTCGTGGAAGGTTGGTCGCTTCTACCAATGTAACCATAATGATCTACACCATGATGACGCGATACAATATCGTAGCGCTTCACGAAGGATACTACAAGCGGCTTCACTCTGACCCGGAGGACAAGGAGGCACCCCGGATCACCCCCGAGGACGAATGGACTCTTGAATACTTGTCCAGAGCTATGTGTGAGTAGCTATCATTTTAAGCACCTCAGCCATCCGCGTCTTGACGTCCGCCTCGATAGATTACTCTGCGATCAGCGACGTCATCGACGACGACGCCAGCGGATACATTTCTGCCCTCGAGTTGAATTCATTCCTTCAATCGAAACGCCTGTGTCTCCCTAAATGGACGAAGCCCCAATGTCTTGCATTGTAAGTGCCGCCACACGTCTCAAAACGATGAGATTCTATACTCAACCGTTGCGATAGTTGGGCAGCTGGCTGGTGCAATAACAACGTGTGGTAAGGCTTATACTGCATGCACCGCTCAACTCAATGTGAATATCGAGTTACAGGTATTACGGGAAGATCAACACCATGGTCGAGGAATTGGTCGATTCCATGCACAAAGTCTGGATTACGCCTTGCGCAACGCGAAAGACGATCAAGGGAATTATGACTTCGTTGGAGCATCTCATCCTCGCCGTGGACTGTCCGACCATCAACAATGCTCAAACGCCTCCCCAGCTCGCCCGCCTCCAAGAGGAGTATAGAAAACATGAGGAGGATACTATTGAGGCCAACCTGACAAAGATCGAGGGGCACATAGTCGATGACCCCGCCATCTTGACTGTGATCGAGGATAAGCGTATCGAGTTGGTATGCTAGGCTCATGGCTCCTCAGTCGCGCAACGTCGATTACTGATATCCCGCCTCTCCTAGCACATAATGCCCTTGCTATACCTCCTAACAAAACGCTTGCACGATTCACTGAAAGGGCTCATTCGCCTAAAGAAGATCCACCCAGACGAGCTCACCAAATTGGAAGAACTCGCCGAGTCCTTCAGCGTTGTCTTCTCCGCCTTCGACCATCGTCTATACGATCTGTGCCGCGGCTGGCGGTTCGAGGCCAAGGACGTCGGGATGCAAGTCAATCGATATGCGGATGGGCTGTTTAAAAAGTATTACAGCGAGGTACGTGTGTGGGCTCGCCGGCTTTCCGGGCTCCGCGAACCCTAACCAACATTAACAACGGCGTGGCATGGCACAGCCCAAGAAATACCACAAGGCATGCAAAGACCTCCGAAACTGTCTCTTTGGTGAAGGTCATAGGCTCCCGCGGCACTTTAGACTTCATCTCCACGCGCAGCACAAGGTAAAGTCTCCTGGAGGATATTTGTTTTCTTACGCCCGACGTTCACCACCTCACCCGCTTTCGCCAACAGTCACCCTCAGAATGGGACACGATGAACACCCTGGAGCAAAGGGTGAGAGACTTGGAAGATCGTCTATCCGGGCGAAGCATCGCTGCGAGCATTTTCCGGTTCTTCGCACAACGGATCACGTGGAGTTGGCCAGGCAAGATTAAGGGAGAATAATGGCAATCTTCGACTGGTCGATTCGCGCCCTCTCAGGCTAGGTTCCCAGATATTTTCGTTTCTTGTGGTCGTATTTATGTACCCGTCGTGGTCAGATTCATGCATCGATCATTAGCCTGTACAATGTTACCGACACGATAAATTGACTATCTTCACTGGTCACACCCTTGCTTCGCGTGAATGGTGAATCGGGAGTGTGTATACCTTTCGGCTTCACTATGCTACAATTTTCCACAACAGTGTCATACGACCTAATGCGTCGTATGCGAGTGCAGCTCATGTTGAACGGATCGCGATGAGCACGCTCTCATAAACCGCCCAGCCGATCGCAGAGCTGAAGATCTTCCGCGACATACGGAGTGTCGCCCCATCGAAGAACCCAGGTAGACCGCGTTGCTACAAAAATGGTTCTCAGTCAAGTCGCAGTGGCGCAAAAATGTCCGAGAAGTCTCACCCGCCAAATCGCGACCACGGTACTGAGCAACCCGCGGTACTTGGTCTCCGAACGGACTTGCATCTTGGTTTTCAAGACGTCAAACGGCTGGGTCGCGAGCGTCGCGAGCGCACCCGCCGACGCAGCTGACACCGAATTGACCGCCGTGGACGTCGAGATGGGTATTGGTATACCCGCCGGATTCGGCGATGACGATACAGCGCTCGCTGCGAAACCAATCAGGATGAGTCGCGTCCCGACAACGACCGGGTGAGCGTACATAAAGTGGACTTGATGTGTTCGTAGAACACCACGAAGATGCCCGCATACGGCGCGTCACGGAGCGACGAGGCCACAGCACCGCGGAAGATCTCGGACGGGCCGGATCGAATTATTCCCATGAACGCTTGCGGCAGGGAGTTGTATGAGTAATACGAGCTCTGCTCCGCGTCAGCCTATCCAACTAGGGGGGACACGATGTGGCGCACCTCATAACGAGCCTTTAGTACAGTAAAAGGGTTCAGGATGAAGCCGACCGCAACGCGCGTAACTGCTCCGGCGAATAGGTTGCCTTGGGCGGTAAGCTTCGGAAGAGTCGATGAGGAATACGACGACGTAGGCTGCGCGCGTAGAGAGGCGAAATATGGTGCCGTTGCGAGGAATCCCCGAAACTGGTTGAGACCAGTGAAGTAAAGCGCGACCCCAGGGACGTTTCGTAATAGGGAAGCAGTGGTACCCCGCCAAAGCCCTATAAAGCCATTCTCCTTGACTATATCTCGTGCAGTGCGGAATATGAACGTCGACTGCGGGGAAAGCGGGGAGAGCCTGAGCTTGTTCAGGTGGTCCGGCTGTTGTATACGCGTCTTGAGAAGGTCAACTAACAGACCGGACGGAAGTTATTACTCGTCCAGAAGAGACATAATAAGAGAGATTAACATGGCTGCAATACTACCGTTGACGCGAACCCTGAAAGGGCACCTACGGACACGAAGTCAATTCGTTGCATAGCTCGAGGTCGAGGTCGAACATACCTGACATGAGGTGCTGGCTAACATTGCTCATATATACCACCTGTCCCCAGTCAAACTAACGCTCCTATTCTTGCACCGTGCACGACCGCCGCGACAAACGGACGACAAAGAACGAGGAAGGACAGACAGAAAGTGGCTGCGAGAGGAGGATGGGAGAAACAGGACCGTTGTAAGCGCCCGAATGACGATGTTCGTAGTCTCGGAATGTGCGGACCGAATTTGACCCCGCAACCGTTTGTAGTGCTCCCCCGCAGAGGCTCAACTTCTTGTTGGACGACGACCTCCATCTAAAGCCTTGCGTATGTCACGGTCCAATCAACGTTAATCTTCGACTCAGATACCTTAATAAGTGCGTTATGAAGGCCATTAACCCTCCCCAATCTCATGTGTGTACTGTACCTGTCCATTTCATGTGGTTCGGCTCTGGCAGTGGAACCCATGCAGCTAACTCGCACTCAATTACGTCGCGATAAAACTGTGATTTCCATGATACCACGCAACAACTAACGCATAAGTCATTGCTATGCAAAGTCCCAAATCATCGATATCGTGAATGTCCGTGAATGTCCAGTAAGTCCGTGTGCATGTCAAGTCCATGAGCGATCAACCGTAACGACTTCGGCTCTCGTGCTACCAGATGAACTCGTCGAATCCTATACGTCAAATTGCCATATTAGCACCGACTAAAATGGCATAGACACATTAGGTACACTAACCTCAAAGACCACACTGAGACCTGTCAACCTCCTGCGCGTCCGCGTCGATGCGGCCCAAGAAAACGGCCTGGCCGTCCGTGAGCGTGTTCATCGCCTGCAGCGCCAAGTTGAAGCCGTCGTCCGCATGGTCAACCGCGAGCACGTTGATGCTCCTGCCGTTGTACGTCAACTGCCAGCACGAGCCGCATGCGGCCGAGTTCCAGCCTGCGATCGCCGCTGCCCCGCCGACATTGGGGAAGTGCGGGAGCGAGCCGAGCGTCGTGAAGCCCTTCGTCTGCAGCCCGTTCGGACCGTCCGAGCACGCAAGCCCGCCGAGGTCCTGGCCGGCGTTGTCGTACGTCTGGTCGTACGAGACGGACACCGCGGACGCGGCGGGGAGGGAGAAGAGCGCGAACGCGGAGAAAACGGCGGCCTTGAACTGCATGGCGAGGATGGTCGTACGACGGCGTGAATGTGCGTAAAAAGAGGTGCGTGTGGGTGCAAGTGCGAGCTGTTGGCTGATGCTGCTGTACCCCTCTTTCCAGGACTCTCTTTTATATTCACCTCCATGGGCCGCCCCAAGGACGGCAGTACTCCCGTCACAGGACGGGGACGGGCAGAAGAGCGAACAGTGTTCGGCAAGTCCACAAGCGGCAGGTCACGCAGAGAGGCGGCGGTGCCGACTGCATCCCGCCGACGAGTTTCAAGGCCCTGCACTGGTCTATCATCCTATCGGACGGTTTACATCCGCAGACTCACTAGAAGGACTCATGAGCGGACCGATTTCAGTACGTTCCTACGCCACCTTGTCAGTGGTAGCGACTCCCCTCGCACATGTCGTGCGATTGACATTCCAGGCGCGAGGGCTTGAAGGCCGAAGTGGAGTTGCACAGCGTATCTGATCCGAGAGTGCTTTGGCGCTGCAGAAGGCTCGGAGCTCGGGGTGTTGATGACCGTCCAGTGCGGTGCTGAACGCTGGCCGCCCAACCGGCAGCCGTCTCCGATACCGGCGGGGGCGCACCCCGGCGGCATGGGATCAAGGCCGCGCGCGATAAATTCAAGGGCTCCAAGTGCGCGTTTTCGTAGACTAATGGCCCGTAATGTCTTCGGCATTGACTTGAACATCCATGACTCCCTCATCTTGACCGCGTGTTTGCCAGCGAACTATAATGTGTATTGTGTGATAGATGTACATCCCGTGAAATGCTGGTATAAGTAAGCACGACGAGTTATGAGTACTGCTTCTGAATGAACTTGGCGATAGTCTGGAGTTGAATGTTGGACGTGCCCTCATAAATCGCGCCCTACAACCCAGAACGTCAGTTAATCACATTCGGTACCCGTCCAAAGTGACACTCACGATCTTCGAGTCCCGCCAGTACTTCTCAATCCCGGTCTCCCTCGTGAACCCAACACCGCCCGCCCACTCGATCGCCGCGCCTGCGACTTTCTGCGCGACCTGGCTCGCCGCATACTTGGCAATCGCCGCCTCTCTCACGAACTCGCGGCCCTCCTCCTTGCGCCGCGCGGCGTTGTACGTCAGCAGACGCGCGGCCTCGAGCTGGACGGCCGCCTCCGCCTGCTGGAACGCCATGCCCTGGAACGTCCCGACGGGCTTGCCGAACTGCGAGCGCTCGAACGTGTATGGCACCGCCTTGTCGAATGCGCCCTGTGCGAGCCCGAGCATTTGCGCGGCGATACCGATACGGCCTGCGCGTCGCGTAAGTAAATGGTGCCGGGTATGGCAAGGCAGTGATCAGCACACACCCTCGTTGAGGATTTCGATGGCAATCTTGTAGCCCTTGCCTTCACCGCCGATGACGTTCTCCGCAGGTATGCGGAGGTCGTCGAAGGCGAGCGAGCAGGTCGAAGACGCGCGAATGCCCAGCTTCTGCTCTTTCTTCGCAATCTTAATGCCCATATCTTTCGTAGCAATGAAGCACGTGATACCCTTGTAGCCTTTGCTGGGGTCGATCTGGGGAGGCCGTATTCAATACCCACAACCTGCGGAAGGGGGATATGGTACATACGTTCGCGAAAATGAGGAAGAAGTCCGCCTCGTACGAGTTGGTAATCCACATCTTGGTGCCGTTCAATACCCAATGATCACCATCCTTCTTGGCACGAGTCTGTAGGGCGAATGCGTCTGACCCAGACGCAGGCTCTGACAAACAGAACGAGCCAAGCTGTATCGGGACCAATGAGCATTATAGGACTATTGGCTACAAATCCCCCAACATACCGACGACTCCGCAAGCAGAGGGAGCCATTTGTCTTGTTGCTCCTTGGTGCCGTATTTACGGACGACGGTGTTGACGAGCGTATTGTGCACGTCGCACAGGACGGATACGGAGGGGTCGACGCGCGCGAGCTCTTCGATAGCAATGATTGCGGAAGTGAACGAAGACTCTGCACCCCCGTGATCCGCGCTCGTCTCGATACCCATGAGCTATAAGAAAGCGAATCAGAGGGGCCGAAGGAGATCCGAGATGCAACGGAGCGCACCCCTTGCTCGAAGAGCGCCTTGATGACCGCGGGGTCCATCATCTCATTCTCATCCATCTCACGCACTTTAGGGCCCACCACATCCTCCGCAAACCTCCTGACTGTAGCGTACGGGCGTCAGCGCACCAGCCAGACATGTCTCGGGGAACACGTACCAGACTCGCGGAGCAACTGCTCTTCCTCCGTAAAGGTATCAAGAGACGTAGGATTGGCCTCCGACGACACAATACGTGAATGCGAGAATTGCCTACAAATTGTCCATCGCATTGGTTTGGTATTGATGTCGCCATGCAAGACGTTGGAACAACATACCGTGCAACAATCCTCGGAGCCACCGACGTCCCCTGTCTCAGCGCGGACGTTGCTGGCTTGACGACGCGTACAGAAGAGCGGAGCATGTTGGCAATAATGATATGAGGGATGCGTTGAGGAAGAGGTCAAGCCTGGAGGATCAACAGGGTTTTATGGTGGACGGGTGTCGCTGAGAGTCCGACCCCGGATTCCGAGTCTGTCCCCAGGCGGTGGGCGCTTCCCCTTTTCGATGCGGGGGAAGGCGCGGGGTAATCACATGTACATGTCGTCTCGTGACTACTACGGAGCCCGGACCGAGCTGCTTAACACCTTCAACTCCAAGACGACTACTTGCTTTAGAGAGCGGGCGGCGCCGCCTCATGTCCGATTCTTCTTATTCTGTTACAATCAACAGCCAAAAAATCAGGTTGGACGAGCCTCAAACGTATCTATGTAGCAAGAGTGTACATCATACAGCTCGGGCCCCATTGACTTGCGCAATCCCCGTAATCAAATACAGTACACCGTTTCAAGAACAAAGTGGATCTCGAAACCCAGTACGTCTGGGTTGCCCCGATCTACCAACACGTCCACTAGTGCAGTGTCACCTATCGCAAGACCAGTTATAGGCACCCGGGACAGCATTACTGTCGGCCTCATACGATAAGTCACGTCGTACAGGTCCCGGAAAATCCACAAGTTGTAATATTGTAGGCATCCGCCCTGAAATCCCGCGGATTTACTCACTTCACTTCATGTTTGCTGCTCAAAGTCCTCGCCATCTTCATAACGTCCGGGAAATGCCCGGTGCTCGTCCAAAGATTGCCGACAACACTCGCATATGTACATGCTGCATTGCCCGTCATGGTTGCAATCTACGATAGACTGAGTGTACAGTACCGGTCTAGTACTGGTGAGGCGAAGTATATTGCTGCGACGGGCGTCGCAATGGAGAGTGAATTCAATGAATTGGTAGAGGTGATCACCGATGGCGCTGGTGATGATGGGTGTTTGGACTTTGCCGACGCCGGTAGCGCCGATGCGGCTTCGGGTGATAACGGGTCGAGATCGGGAAAATGAGGGTCTCGATTTGCACGTGCACGGAGCGAGCAACTGCCTGTTGATAACCGATTCTTAGAAGAATCGGAACTGCATGGCCCACCCGACTCGCAGAGGTCCGTCTGCGCTGCCCACGCCATTTAAAACAACCCAACTGTACCAACCTAGCTCGACGCTTCTTGGGACATTGTCGCCCGGTTGGATACGCTCCAGGTGAACTGGAACATAATCAATTCCCTCGCGTATGCGAAGGCGACCTCGGTTTGCGACACTGTGATCACCAACGTTAACCTGGCTCTCTAATAGCTTACCCTTCTGCCGTAGTTACTGCTGATGCGGTCAACGACACCCCCTGCTTGAGGTACGTTTAGTTTACGTTACGCGTGAACGTAAGTTCGTTCTCCGCTGTGTTAACTTCTCTCCTTGTCTCTCTATTGCGTGGCTGGCAACTCTTTGTTTCCAGAGGAGTCAGGCCCCGGTTTTGGCCTTATCATCTTCGTCGTTGTGCAATAAGTACGGCGCCGGAATCCGTTCCTAACTGAGTGAACGCACACACTAACAGTGCGGACGGAGAGACAGGCTGGGTTTTGCTTTTGTGCTTTTACGTCAACTACACACATGTTACTACAACTTTGGGAAATGTCCGAAAAGTACAACACGCTGAATGGGCCATCGAAGGACGACTACAGAAGTGGCAACAAGTCCGTGGTAATGCATCGAAGTCCATGAGCGTCCAATACTGAAATGATCACGAGGGTCCGTTATACGAAGAGTCCGTTTCCGAGGTACAGTCCGTCGCACGCGAGCCAGGTGCTGCACGAAATATCCTTCTCGTCAGTGTCCCACTCCTCATTCCACATCAAATCCGACGCTCACCTCGTGCGCATTAGATTTACAGCCCGCACTGCGACGCGGGGACCTGAGTCGCCTGTGCGTCGATTCTGCCCAAGAACACGCCCTGGTTGTTCGTGAGCGTGTTCATCGCCCCGAGCGCGATGTTGAAGCCCGCGTCGGTGTGGTCGATCGCAAGCACGTTGATGCTCCGGCCCTGGTACGTGAGCTTCCAGCAGGAGCCGCACTGCGCCGAGTTCCACCCCGGGATCGCTGCCGCGCCGCCGATGTTGGGGAAGTGCGGGAGCGAACCGAACGTGGAGAAGCCCTTCGAGAGCATCCCGTTGGGCCCGTCTGAGCACGCGACTGTGTGCAGGTCGCCGCCCGCGTTGTCGTAGGTCTGGTCGTAGGACACCGTCACAGCGAACGCGCTGGAGACGAGGGCGGTGAACGTGAGGAGGAGGGTGGTGAACGACGTGAGCTGCATGGTGATTAGGGGAATGTGTTTGGGTGAGAAGAGGATCCTGAGGGTGTGGTTCGGAAGTTGTCGATGCGACTGAGGAATGTCTGCGAGACCAGTAGGTCACTGCTACTCCTCCAGCCCCAAAACTCCTCGTATTTATACCCTCGACGGCGCACTCACCCTGGCACCAACGTCCGACCGTCGACGGGCTAGGGCCCGCCTGGGTGGTCACAGGAACGCGGTGTACAGGGCGGCCCACATGCACCGAGCCCCGGCACGTACGTAGAACATCCACTCTTGTTCGGACGCAGAGGGCCTTAGAAGCCTCATGCGACCCCGTCGCGGGCATCCCAACCCCGCCTGGGTGTGTGGCGGACAGCACGGATCACAGCGCGACGTCATGCGTCGGCCGACTGGCCTGCAGGCCAAAGGTAAGACAGTCAGGCTGAAGGGCAGAACACACTCAGCATAGGACGACTTGCCGCATATAATTATGATATATGATTAACTGCGCCACCCACTAGGGGTGGGGCAGCGTTAAAACAGCGCGGCCTGTTTTGCCATAGCGCCGTAGGGGATGGTCATTGGTCCCCGCAAGTGCGGCAGAATAGGCACTCAGGATGGCTTAAACCGAACGCCTCGAACCTTCTCACCGAGCGGTACCCGGCCTAAACTGAAGTCTGACGTGGGAGCTAGGATCAGAAGACCAGCCACGGCCACGTTCCAGCACTAACTGAATACGCACCGATGGGGCCTCGAGAGGGCGGGCTCAGACGGGCTGGAGGGCTTGCTATAGAATGCAGAAACGCCGTGTAATGCCCGAGCGGCGAGCACTGCGTGGCTGAGCAGGGGTAGCTGTGCCGGCGGCAGCTGGAAAGCCGTGGGCGTAAATCTCGGGTCTGGAATCTTGAAGCGCGCTTGAGATCTAGTGCCACGACCGTCGCACAGGCAAGCCTCAAGTTCGAGCCCATGGGATAACCTGCTGAATTATGCGGATGCCTTGGAGAGGGAGATCTACTACGAGGGAATTACACACGACGACGAACGTGAGTAGACATTTACTGTACACTAGGAGCATAACGAGAGGTAATGTGCGACAGACAGCATGCACGATAGGGGGCAATTGTGGAGGTATGAGACGAGACTATGAGGAGATATCCGTACAACTATACACCATTGATGCTAGGTTGAGGCGACATTGTCCAAGAAGAAGAGGGAAAAGAGGGATGGTCGTAAAGTCATCATGGGGAGTCGGCAGAGCCTCCGCTGAGAGCCGCCCGCATGACTTCCAACGCGGCGAGATGGAAGGGTAACGCAGGGTCCACGCGTAGCTTCCACCGTGCCCGCGCTAACGCAGCTAGGTCGCTGAAGTTGCGTATGATGTCGTTCATGTGTTCCGAGTTGGCATGCGAAGGGTCGACGAAGGCATTCTTCTTGGAAGAGATTTCGTATGTCGACCGGAGGGAGCGCGTGACGTGCAGTTGGAAAATGCGGAGAGTAGACACAGCAGTATGATCAGTCACGGAGGGGACACAGACCACCGTGCTCCAGCCAGGGACCCGTAGTTCTTCTGAGACAGGCGGTTGTTGAGACGCTGTGTCCGCTTCGTCGTCCGAATCGGGGACGTAAGGTAGGTCGGAGGAGCCTGGGACAAGGGCGGGCGGGAGGTACTTTGCGGACCGGTCGACCGTGTAAGCTGGATAGAACACGAGGGCTGAAGGTGACGAGATGGAATATGTGACATAGGAGACGTCGGCGAAGGTGGTATGGGAAGAACGGCCAGAAGATCTCGTCGGGACTGCTGGGGCGGAATTGCGTCTGACAATATTCCGAGAGCTTATTTCTGGGGTGGCGATGAAGGTCCAAGAGTTCTCGTTGTCCACGGCGAGCAATGTTACGTGAACAGGGGGAACTTCGGAGGACATTGATACGGCAGTGTCAAGGTAGGAGGCCCAAGCTACGCCCAGAACGTTGTTAGAACTTAATTCCACTTTCATAACTAATGGAGTACTTACCATCGACCTCCGCATGGGACATAACACCCAATCTCGAAACGACGACCCGCCACTCGATATTCGCTCGCCTTGCAAACTCATGGGCGAATCCCCAAACCTGGCTGACCATGAATGCTTCGACGTTATCGTCGGGCGTGAGCCACGTCTTCAGTTCGTGGGCCTCACCCTCGGCGTCCACACAAGCAGCTAGGATCCAGCGGCCACAGCTTGAAAATTGGTAGCCCACATGAAGTAGCATATGCCTGCTCGTCACATCGAGGGACGAAACGGACGACTCCAGCGCAAAAGAGACCCGAGGGATGAGGGGATCCCCGTGCGACTTGCTTCCAGACGAACCAATCAGCGCGTACGCCGGTGCATTAAAGTACCCGATCGTGGGAGCGTCATGAGCAAAGAACTTGCGCGACATCGCCCGGGCAACGGGTATCAGGATGCGGTCGTACACGCTACTGACGAAGTCGTCTAGGCCGCCGAGATTGGAGGCGGGATGGGTGTGTAGGCCCTCGATAAGCGATTCGGGGACGAAGTGGACTAGAATATCCTTGTCAGGGTGAGCTTTGTAGAAGCGCCGTACAGCGGAGAGGATCTGTCGGAGTACGGTTGACGAGGGCGAGATGATGTTGGTTGGCGTTACAATGTAGAATACGAGGTGGGGATGGTGCGTGGGGATGGTAGATACGAAACTGGCTATAATTTTCGTGAATTTTAGTTATGCTAGTTAGTGGCTTCTAGCAACGTATCAACGCACTGAGGGTTTTGCGGAGCGTGTCAAACCGAGCGGGGACCAGACCGAGCTTGGTGCAGTTACTAGAGATCCCCGCTACATGTGAACCAAAGTTCTTGGCCTGGTAACTCGCTCAGCCATGCTCAGATGATCGGTAGCTCGAAAACCTACCGAGTACGCTGCAGACACCCTTTCCAACCAACCCTCAATCTCGACTTCATGTTCTTCAGCAGCACCCTCGTAGAAGACGAACGCTGTGACGTCCTTCGGTCCAGCACGTGGCACCAACCCAAGTTTCTCCCAAAACCTGAGCGAAGGTGGGGAGAGTTGTATCACAGCCTCGTCCTTCCCCACAGCGAGCATAGGTGGGTCAAGCTTCTGCAGCATAACAGCAGTATGCTCGCTCGAGGAACCTAATAAAGCATTCCGTCAATTATGCTCTTGTTACCGACAAACCCCACCTACCACCGAACAATTCCTGAATGGCGACCGGGGACCTCCCGTCTTTCCCAAGAAGATTGCCAATGTAACGCGCGTCCGCTTGCCAAAGTTTCACAGGACGTACGGGCGGATTGAGAGACAGCGATGCGTTTGCTCTCCATGCGTCTGACCAGATCGGGTTTTCCACCACCTCTTTGATCAGGATCTGTGCCGCTGCTTCCAAGGACTTCGACTTCTCTGACGCGGCCCCCAACACTGCCGCAGGCGAAACAGGCGTTGGTACAGATATCGGATGCGCGTTTCCGGGAGGGCTCGCGGCTGCTGTGCCAGGTGGGCGAAGGGGAACGCATAGAGGAAGCAGATGGGCATGGTGGAACTGCGTCTGAAGCAACGTTGGTCCGAGGGGCAGGTATGAAGGAGGAGGGGTCGACGGGCGGGGTACAGAAGCTGTTGTCTCTTCTTCTTCCACCCATAGTTCGTCTTCAGATTCATCCGAGTCCGCTGCAATAGACGGTGGAGAGCTGCTCTGCCACTCCTCAGGTTCGCGGTAGTAATCCCACGCAGACGACCGCCGCTGTTCCCGGAGGCCCTGTACTGTACCCTTGCGCTTCACTCCAATAAGTTTCCGTATAACCCCAACCCTAGGATCCGTGACGGCGCTATATCTACGTTTCCAGTCGGACGACGGGGCTGGCCCGAGAGGCCCAGCTATAAGATCCGGATCGGCAGGAGGGGAGGGCAGAGCGAACTTTCCGACTGCATATTTACCATCCGCGTGACGATGACTGGAGGCGAACGGGATTGGGTCGAATATGCTGGATCCTGGCGACGCGATGCTCGACTTGCGCCCCTCTCCCGCTTTGTGCGGATCTGAAAGCTGTACAGATGGCGTAGCGGGAGCGGAGTGAGAGGAAGGTGTTCTAGTAGGGGACGAAGGGAGCAAATCGGGTGGAACGACGCTATCCATAACGCCGTGGATGTCACCGGCATTCCGGGGGGTAAACGGGTCACCGAGATGGGTCGTCCATGGAGAAGAATGACCCATGGTCGCTGAGGGGGGACCTGGCCCAGATAAGGGACCATCTATGGCGACTAAAGGGGGCAGACCCAGGGGAGGCGGACCAGCAGCAGGGGTCAGACCCGACCCGGTGTCTACGACCATCGAATGCACGGAAGGCTGTACTCCACGATCAGTACTGGGCGCATTGAAAAAGTCGAAATCATCCTCCGTGAAAACTCCAAACCCGTCGTCCACATCGAAACTTCCTTCACCAACGCCTCCAGTTCGACTACCGCCAAGAGAGTCCATGTTCATGTGGAAGTCCTCCATGCCATAGTCCATGTGTGTGTCGATGTACCCCCCGGCTTGCTGACCCCATGCGCTGTCGAAGCCATTGAAGGGGTCGAACGCAGTAGATGTCGGGCCTGTTTCTGCTTTGATAGGTGGAGCGGGCGCCTGAGCACCAGCGGGAAGCGCAAGGTCTTCGGACAATTGTTCTGGAGCGGGCGGAAGCTCTTCCTCTGTTGAAGGTAGGTCGACGACCGCGTCCGGAGGTGAGAACAACGAGTCTGCGGAGTGGTCAGACTCCACCGTAGGATGGGAATCCGGCTCCGCGGCCTCTACAGGTATCGTGGAAACGGGCGGTTCTGGGACAGGTTCGAAGGCAGTGACGGCTGAGGGGGACTCGACTGGCTCTTGAATTGCAGCCGCAGCCGTAGAAAGTTCCACCGGGGGTTGCAGTTGCGCACTGGCCAATTTAGCACGCTGGTTGGCAAGTTCCTGCTCCTGACGCTCCCTGCGGAGCCTTTCTCTTTCGCGTTCTCGTTCCTTGACGACTGACTCGACGTAGCCGCTAACCTCAGTGGCTACCTTCTTCATCTGCCGACCATAAGGCTTGCGGGCGAGCGTCAAAGTGCGGAAGGCGCGGAGGGAATCGTTTGTGGGTGACGACCGCAGTAAACTCGGGCGTCTTTGAAACGACGAGGCCAAACGCTCCCGTTCACTAACAGATGGGGGAGCCTGCGATTGAGGAGTCGAGGCACCAGCAGGGATATCGATGGCAGATGAGGCCGTTGCGAAGGAGAGCGTAGTCGGAATGGCTGAAGCTGGGGGCGGGGGAGATGACTGTAATTGAGGTGGCAGCTCCGGGATATGGGCCAAGGGAGCCCGGGCATGTGGAGAGGGTGAGTTCGGATGGTAGGACACACACAGACGAGCGGGCCAGACAACGGGCATTCCTTTGTCTTCGCCTTGCTTGTTCTGAACTGCGAGCCAAACGATGACATAGGCAGAATTTCCCGGAAGGGAGGAATTCTGATTTACAAAAGAATTGCTGTGATGGGATTGACGGCCGCGGGCGTCATCCTTCCAATCGCCGACGCCTAACCCCAGCAAAGCATCGTCAAATTGGGCCGTTAAGGCTTCTGATGGACCCGCATAGGTGTTGAGATAGTACGCCGGCGCTCCATGCGGAAGTAGTACGATAGGTGTACCGATTGGAAGCGGAAGTGAGGGTCGGAGAGGTAGATAATATGTGGGACGCATGATCGGATGGATGACGAGTCGAGCCTGGGTGGGTGTTGAAATAGAAAACGCTACGTGAACGTTAAGGCTGCAGCCTATGAGTGGGCGGCTATGCGCATGATTCTCCCAGCCGGATCCCCACTCCGAAGACGTGGGCAAAGATCCCAGCACAAATCCTCCCTTAAGGCGCGTAACGGAGCGTCCATGGAGGTGTGACTTCGACGCTTCGGCGACATCGTCTATAAGTCTGTCACGTGCGGCTTGCAGGAATAACGCCAATGGTAGGCGGAGGGAATTGCGAGGAAGTAATTGAGCGGGTGGTCCGGACGTGATCGGGAGAGTGCGGGCCACACATTGGGGACAAGGGGTCAACCGGGTAGAACATGCAGAAGAACACGGATAGATTGCGAAGGGCGTAAATGCGGAGGAGTCGGTCACTAAAGCAGAGGATAATGAGCGAGAGTTAACGACCGAAACGAGCGCTCCGCAGATAGACGTAGCGTTCTCATCGAGGAAACCTATCCCATTATGCCTGCGCTGTATGCACACGTCGCGTGGATTAAATTCAGTAATATAGACTCACATGTGAGGTTGTCGAACTTCAATTGGGTGAGTGCGGCGTGGGCGTTACGGCTTCGTTTCGTAGAGCCAAGAGCGAAGACATACAGCGCGCACGTATCTTTGCTGACATACACCACTGGAAGAAGAGACTCCAGAAATGGTTTGCTGCCGTTTCCTTGTAGGACACTTCTGCGGGCTAACTCCAGTTGGTCCAGAGAATCTGGGGTGGCGGGCACACGTGCATGGACCGTATAGGCGAAAAGTGGGTCTTCGGGCAGGAGAATCGTGGATGCAAGGACCGTTGATGCGAGGGAAACTGGTGGGGGCATCTGAGAAAGCACAGAGGATCCTGTATTGTCCTGTGGTAGTTGTGCCTTGGTCGCCATTGAGGGAGCTAGTCATAAGAACACGTACGCCTCGTACGGACCCTCTGGTGGATTGCAAGAAAGCGGAGAAGTGGTTGAGAAAGAGCACGCTACAAGCGTAGGTAGAGCAGTGGGGGTTTCCTAGCACATCGTGGTAGAACGATAAGAGACATTCGGCCGCATTGCCCGGGATGCACATCCCAGCAGGTCGACGGACTTTTCCGCGCCGCGCAATGTTCGATTGCATCTGTCTTAACCATACGACACGATTCGGGACGGTCGAACCGCACACGCCAAAGGATCCCGGTATTGTACCATCCTGTCTCTAGCATGTTTTCCCAACGATAACACTCGGGTCCCAATGTCATTCGACCGGCCCTGCTAGCAGCTCACAGTAAGCGTCATAATCATAGTGACGCCACGTGGCGAGATGCTTGCAAACCTGTCCCTTCCTATAGAAACGTATTTGACACACGAAATATGACGTCCCCCGGGACCTCGAACATACCATTCGCAGCCATAAGAATCTGCAAGGACGAAATAAATACGCTCAGTTACTATTAGTATTCATGCGGTCATCGACAGTCCTTCCAAAGAAAGGGCGTTGCTCTGGTTTCTGTACCCCTAGATTAGGGGCCTGTTAGACTGGCGGCCATATATGGAGCTTGTGACCAATTTTTAATGTCACGCGGCGTGGTGTGGGCCTGCGAGGTAAGCGCCCAAAGGCCGCGACGTCGAACTCATCCTCCTCCGCCTGCACGGTCCCCCACGCCGCTTGTACTTTCTCCTCAAAATGCAGTCCCTGTCTCGCCCTGCTTCAACGTCCACCCGTCCCGCTCCTTCTCCTAATCCTCGCCCGCAATACCAAGTAAATACCCAGACAAAGGTCTTTGATACCGCCGCAGGGAGGCTCCTTTGCATTGCCGACATCCGTGGCCGTCTTTCCGCCCTCAACGATCTTGCGAGAGAAGCAAATGCGTCCGCGATCATTCATACTGGAGACTTTGGGTTCTTTGGTGCGTGGGCTGGTCTTTAGGTGCAGTACGTAGTGCTGACGCTGCGGCAGAGGCATCCAGTCTCGACAGGATAAACGACCGGACACTGCGCCACCTCACAATGTACTCTCCTCTAATCCCAACCGCGCAGAGGAACCATCTTTTGGCACCAGAGAACCCCCCTTCAGCTATCCGCTCGACAGTGACCATCTCTCTTTTGTCCGAGTTCCCACTGCTTCTCTCTGGCCAAATCAAACTCCAAGTCCCGGTCTACACCGTTTGGGGCGCGTGCGAGGATGTCATTGTACTCGAGAAGTTCCGTGCGGGGCAGTACGACATCGAGAACCTCCATGTGCTAGATGAGGCGACGACGCGCTGCCTGGACATTGGTGGCGTGAAGCTGCGCCTGCTCGGGCTCGGCGGCGCCCTCGTGCCACACAAGATGTTCGACAACGGTGACGGGAACGCGACGATTGCTGGCGGCCAGGGCACGATGTGGACGACGGCGCTGCAGATTGGTGAGCTCGTTGATACCGCGCAGCGAGTCTTTGACCCGTCCGAGACGCGTCTTCTCGTGACGCACGCCAGCCCCGGGCGCGAGGGTATTATCAATCAGCTCGGTCTTGTTCTCAAGGCTGACTTGACTGTATCTGCGGGCCTGCACTTCCGCTATGCCTCCTCTTACAACGAGTTCAGTGTACAATCGGACTTTGAAGGGCTCCGTCACAAGCTCGTCGTAGGGAAGGAGGCTTTTGACAAGGTCTGGGACAGCGTAAAGACACAGGTTGACGCGGTCATCGACGAGCACCAGCGCGTCCTTCTTGACAAGGCGCTCTCTGTGGTCGAGCGGATACCCCCACCGCCCAACCAACCTGCGCCCGCCGGACAGCCATTTGGCGAGGAGCCGGCGTGGAAGAACTGCTGGAACTGGAATCTCTGTGATGCCGCATACGGTTCGCTCGTGTTGGACATCAAAGATGGTCGGGTCAGCGCCGAGTTGAAGAGTCAAGGTTTGTCAACCTCATCCATAATGACAGTCTAGTGCTGACCCACGTAACAGGCTTCAACTATGCGTACCGGCGTACTGTCACGCCCTCGACGGTCGACGCCACCCCCAGCTCTGCGACCTCCAGCCTGCCCGTGCAGGCCACCGGCACAGGTACTGGGGGCGCAGCGACTCCCAAGAACGCGGGTGCAACGCCTACCGCAGCAGAAAAACCGCTTCCCCCACACCTCACTGGGTCGAAGTCAAAACCCACCACACCGCCACCTGTGTCGGCTGGCTCGGGCCGGGAGACGCCAAAGCTCAACGGCGCACAGCAAACGCAGACCGCAGCGGAGAAGGCAGAGCGTGATCGCGCAAAACGAGAACGCAAGAAGGAGCGCAAGCAACTCGAGCGCGCTGAGCGTGAGGCCGCGGTGAAGGAGGGTGGGACAGGGAGCGGTTCCGCGTCGCCTGCTCAGCCTAGGGCAGAGGTAGACCTGAGCAGTCCGCCACCTCAGGGCCCGAAGTCTGGAAAGGCGACGCCCGAAGTCACCACGAGCGGGGTTGGTGCTTCGGACGTCAAGCCTGGGGACGGCCTGATATCCCCCGCGACGGAGAGCACTGGTAACAGGACGCCCACGAGCAGAAGACCCGCACGTAACCCGTGGACCATCTTCATGCGTATGCCGAACTCCGCGAATGAGACAGAGGTCAGGGACTTCTTCGGTGACACCAAGGACGGGGTGAGTGGCAACAAAAATTCATTGCAGGTTGCCGGCTCACGATCTTGTTGTAGATTATCCGCGTCAGCTATCCCCAGAATTTTGCCGGCCGTAATCAGAAGATGTGCTACGTCGAGTTCGGAGACGAGGAGACTATGAAGGCCGGGCTATCGAAGCAGGGCGAGGTGAGACATATCACCACATTACTCCGCTTTTCCATACTGACAGGCATGTCCAGAAACTGAATGACGGCTTCCCAGAGCTAAAGCAAGCCACCGACAAAGAGTCGCGTGCGGCCGAGAACGGACCACGAGGCGGCTTTGCTGGGCGCGGAGGTCGCGGACGCGGGGGATTCGCCGCCCGTGGCTTCGCTTCTGCCGGCCTCACTCGTGGTGTACCTGGACGTGCCAATGGCGATGCGCCTCCTTCCGATGGACCCAAGCCGTCCGAAGGCTCCTGAGCCCGGGATAGGCTGTTGCTCTGGAGGCCGAGCACCAAGCTGCGGGTAGGGGGTAGCGGAGGGATGTTGCGTTGACGTGCTTTGCTCGTGCGATCCATTCTGTTGTCTTTGCCCGGTTGTTCTCGCATCGTCTTCATGATACCTCCTATCCTACGTAGTTGTAGTCGCGCTCGCGTTTACGTTTCTGGCGACGTTTCTTTCTCTTCACGAACATGAGCCATGCTTGCGACTCCTTCTCTTGCAGTATGTTGTCCGCCTAGCTTTCCCTTGGGCAGCCTCCTTTCGAACGGACCAGGGTCCCAGATGTATGGTTCCGACTTGGTGATTGCTGGGAGAGGCACAGCTTCCCCCGCCTTTGCCCGCAGGTGATGATTCCCTTATGATTCGCTATGATACCGTTCCGCGAAATATGGTCGTAGTAATACTAGTAGACCTTGCTTATGCAACCTGTTGCCTAACGGGCACAGCATACTTCAATTCGCCGCTGCCGCATACGCATAGTCCATAAGACTACGCAAATGTGAACTATAAGAGAGCGCACCATATGCACGCACAGTCCCAGCACCCACAATGTTCTGTGTCTTGCTCCGAAGAACCCAGAAACTGGAATCCACAATCCATCCGGCAGAAACCAAAGCAGGGGTACGAGTACAGTGGGATCTCTAAGCGTTGCAGCCGTCCGCCTCACCCTCGTCTTCCGAGATAGGTCCGGAAGGCTTCCAAGGGGTAAGACGTACTAGGAAGCAGAATTATGTACGGTAAAGGGGCGAGAGAGAGAAATGGTGAAAGGAGTGACAATCAACTAGGAAGCCCGGCGGACTCATCCTCTTCCGTCCCGGCCACTATTCATACAAGCTCGCCACCCTTAAGGTTTTTCATGTTAAAGTCCTGCGGGATGACGGAAATCTATTTCAGTGTGAGTGAGCGGACGCTGAAGCTGAAAAGAACTTACGTTCTCCTGTTCACCCATGTCGTTCGTGACAATGGTCTGCTGGAAGACTTCAACCTTCGGCTGCACATCCCAAGACATCAGAACCCGACCCAAAAAGCATACGGCACAAGGATTCTCCGCGACGCTTACCACTTGGGGCGCGGCCCCGCGGAACCCGCCGCCGTTGCTCGAGAACTCAAAGGAAGGGTACTGCGCCGGGTTCGCGGCTTTGCTCCGGATGTGCGAGCGCGCATTCAGGCTGCGCGCCGTGCGGTCAGCGCTCTAGCAGCACAGCGCAAGCACCGTTCCGATTGTCCTCCGCGTCGGGAGGGACGGCCAGGAACTCGACAACTCACCTGCCTAGGAACGAATTCGCGTAGACTGCGGAGAAGCGCTCGTCAGTATTGTGGGCGCCCGTGGGAGATCAGAAGAGACGCGACACACGCTTGCCCTGGATCTCGACCAGCCCGAGGAAGACGAGACTGTGCGTCTGCGAGGCGTACTGAATAGAATGACGGGATGAGATATCGGGAGGTTTGTGGTGCCGCTTCCAGGAACGCGACTTACGAGAATGACAGAGAGAACAGACGCGGAGCTAGTCGGAGGCGAATTCAGCCGCTGCATTTTGGCACGCCAACAAATCGAGGGACATACGCAGTAATTGCACCGCTGTTGACGGCATACAACATGATCAGGTTTATCCTGCTGTTCGATCCCCTGTACATCAAGCCGGTCAGCGCCGTAAGGAGGAGAAAGTTTGCGCCGTATAACCTTTGCCAGTTGTTTCGCCCACGCGTTAGGTAGTACGAGAGCGTGAGCGCCACCAGGACGTCCACAAGGGCAGCTGCGCCCAACCCACCGCTCACAGTGACCTACGATTTTCGTTATAGTAGAGACTATCAATCTGCGTAAATGCAGCGGACGTACGAGAGACGATTCGTGTGCTCTGAACGAAAGCCACTCAGAGAAGTGGTAACTGTTCAGTTGTAAGTAGGGACTCGGCATATGGACAGACGGAGGAAGTACCTGAGGATGGTCGAGCCGATTCCAAAGCCTATTCTGCAAACGGTAACGAATGCCTGCCGATATTCTGAGGACCCAGATACGCAAAGCACACAATGGTTCACTCACAATGAAGGCGGTGAGGAGTGTGGCCTTGTTGCTCACTAGGTAAGGCGATCAGACGAGACGCGCATAGGTTTGACGTGGTACTGACTGATCCAGACACGTTTCACGTAGAAGCTTCATGGATGCTGGATTAGCGGCGCATCCTTGGATAAAGGAAGGTAAAACGTGTCAAGCTCACGCCTGTACCAGGGTGGATATAACAACCTGCGCGTCATGACCAGTGTGAGTAGGAGGACCATGTAACGTAAATTCCTACTCACCTCCGTAATGACGGTAACCTACAGCCCAAAGCACAGAATTTTGATTAAGTCCATCGCTGATTCGATTGGGAGAATAATACTTGTAGTACTCACCCCAACACCCCTGCGTAACGTGTATCCCCACAACAGTAGCGATTAGCCCCCGTAGGTGTTTCTATCACGGGCGCCATACTACGCACCAGTTGATTCGCAGAAAATACTCGAACTCTCCGAAGTTACTTATCAAGTACGAATATACGACTTGCATACAGAACGCGGTGTGGACGGTCTCCAGAATCCTGGAGTTAACCGTCAGGTAGTTATATTGCCGGACCCGTTCGCCAAGACCTTGATCAACGTACCAGATCGTGGCGACCTGCAGGGTATTACACAATTCAAGCGGATGACAATGTTGCGTCACTGAATACGCGTACCATGAATTTCAGGGAGGGCGCATCGTTATGGTACTTTTGGAAGTAGATGAAGCTCTGCAGAGTGGTAATCCCATACAACCTACCGGACACCATTCGAGTCAACACTTCTACGCTCTTTCTGCAGACGGCGAAAATGGTACTCACACACAGGCGATCATAATCTCAATCAACATTCCGCCGAAGAATGACGCCGCCGGGTTCTCGGACTCCATACTGTCTGCAAGGACGCACAGGCGCCGGAAGGGAGAGGGTGGGTGGTGGGGAGAGGCCGGCCTTTGAAACAGAGGGATTCAGGAAGGAGGGATATGCGCAGGCGAGGGGGTGGGAAGGGCTCGAGACCAGGCAGGACATGCGAACATTCTTATACGTCTCCCTACCGTCAGCGAAGGCGACGGGAGTAGGGCATCACCCTACAACCCCGCGAAAACAGTCCAGAGCAGCGGTTGTGCGGTGCGCAACTATCGAGATCGGGGGGTCATAAGCGCCCCATCAGTTCACCGCAACGGTTCATCTCGGTTCATGCGGACCCGCTGCGCTCGGATTATTTTGCCCTGTTTGACGTGTGCCGCCCGCGAAACCGCGCCGTGTGACTTTCGATACAACGATAGTGTTGGCGGAGTTGTGCCTAGCCGTGTGCATGCGTGAAGATCCTCCGAGAACCTTGGGGCGAGGGTAACACTTAACCAACGCCAACTCCTGGTACAAAGTTCGAAATGGCGGATTCTGAGCTAGGATCGCGCCTCGACATTCCTTACATTGGGGATGAGCGGCGACTCCAAGCTGAACGCAGCAAACCGACGACGCGGCAGAAACCGAGGGGTAGTTGTGCTGAGTTACCGGTCGCAACGTGGGGGCGGGAGAGAGAATAACGGCGGGGTAAAATACGGATACACCAGCAGTCCCGGCCGCAAAGTTGAGGCGGGCGCCGCCATGTTGCTAGCCTTGGGGAGGTTCTTCGAGTTCCTGACGTCTGGTTTTTGACATCCGCGCGGTCCGAGTCTATGAGTAAGGTGCCAGTGCGAGCGAATTGCAAAAATTTCTACACGCCCATCAGCCAAAAAATACCCCAGAAGAATTTGGTCCGTGCGAAGGAGAATGAAAAGCAAATCGCGGAGCCCGACGTGGGTCAGGATGGGGCCGGGAAAGGGTAGCCCGTGGGGGTCATAGCCACGTGTGGGGGCGACCAGACGGCAGTCACCTAGATCCTACGCCCGATCCATCTCATTCGCTTCCGAGTGCGTTCCCAGAGCGGTGCGCCCAGAAAATCGAAATAAGAACGCCCGTCCAGTGTGTCCGCGTAAAAGCATCGCGAAAAATCCTTTTTTTTTTCGTTTCGCCCATCTTTTGTGTTCGAGCCCCAGCCCCGGGGCTTTATCCACCGGAGTCGGGCGTTACCAACCGCCGTTGCCGTGCCCACCATGACAGACAGGGCGGCGGCTGCGGAACGAGCCCTCTGGGACTGGGAGCGTTCGACGATAAACATACTCCGCGCTTCATCCTTCATTCACGCCCGGCAGGCAGAGGCAAAGGACGCCGAAAATCCGGACGCCAGTATTTTTCTCAAAGGAGAGTAACCCGACTTTACTCGAACGCGGAACCAATACGCTCGGGTATTCCTTTCCCCAAACGGCCCAGCCCCGTCTTCATCGCGTCTCGTCCACTGGGAACCCGCACCCTCCTGCTCAGTCATGTTCCCGCGAGCGGCAGTACGGCACTCACACGAACTTCTGGTGTCGTCCCTCGGGAGTGCACCGGGTTTGGAAGACAAATCATCAGAATACGATTCACTTCTGTCAGACCAGGCCAAAACCTCTCCGGCCCTTCACAAAGCCTACGGCCCGCTCGCGGGCGTTTCGAAAATCCTAGTGCGCCTGTACTAGAATTTTGTGTATCTGAGGCGAGGTGTTCGAACGGCTTTGTACGTCAGACACCGCCGCATCGCGCCTCACAAGCACGCTACTCTTGAGCTGCTCGGTTATCAACCGAAGCGGGATGAGCTACTTTAGATTCACCCACCACGCGGATGATCGTGGTCGGACGACTTTGTCTCTGCCCCCTACCTTGCAGACGACAACGCACCAGCACTCAAAGACGACGGCGGCGTTCCACGGGCATTGTAAGCACATGCGTGCCCCAGGGCCCGTGGTCGCCGTCCTCGGCCCTTGTGCGTCCTAGTAGGCAGAAGGATTAAGCCGGCCATCGATATACAAACACGGTCATCAGCTGTCTACAACGGGCGCCACAATCCCCAACGACCTCGAGCTCCGTACGGCGCGATCGACGTCAGAGATGATGCCACGACGTCGGCTGAGGTCCCGACGGCACTGGCCCAGCCTCAGGGCGGGCGCAGGATTGTCAAAATCGGCGGCGTCGGCATTCCGCGAACTGAGACCACGCCCTGAGGTCCGCAGTTCGTGGCCACTGTAACGTTGCCCGACGCCGCGGAGCCTGCCCGCTACTTACGCGGGAGATTATTGGCGTAAAACCAATGCGTGCCACGGAAAGCCATGAACGCGAAAGGGAACAGAGCAAGAGTGACATTGATGCTAAGGTATACCTGTATAGCAGCGGCCAACGGCATTTCAATCTACTAGAACGGTGTTAGTCCAAGCAGACCTTGGCAAGAACCCTCTATGTCAGCGATCTGAGGCTCACGAAGTCAGATTTCGTGTTCAAGACGGATCCGCAACACACGGGAACGCTCGAACCTACCTCTTTGGGTGCACTGGCGCTCAATACCACTGGGTGCTTCTTCCCTACCAAGATCTCGTCCTAGTATCCAATATTAGCTGAACGAAAAGCACAAAACCTTGAACTTTGCAGTAAACCCACCTCTATCCGGATGCCGATGTTATGGAAGGCCTTGGGGAATTCCGGGAAAGGCGGAACATAGACACCTGCGCAACTCAACATTAAATGCCTCACATCTCCATTAAAGTTGTGGAGCACGCACCGGGCTCGATCGTGACCACCATCCCCGATTTCAGCCTGGGTTGCATTAGCGATTTACCCGTGTTGAAAGCTACGTCGCTGAAGGTGCACTCACGAAGCATCTCTTTCCACATGACTAGACTCATGTAGGTCTGCAACACATGGTCAGAGGGCCGGCGTCCAGGAAGTAGAACGTACAAGTGGGTTACACACCTATCCCGACTGGGTGCCCAATCAAATGTGGGTACAAGGTATCGAGCGTGCCCGCGCCGAGCGGAAAGTTGAAACCAATGCGCTCGAGCTCTTTGCGCAGTAGGGTGCAGGATTCGCGGTGAATCTGCATAATCGACATCCCTGAATCTTCTGTGCAGAGCGTGATAAGATGTTTCTGTACACCAAGCAAGGCGTTATACAGCGTCGCCTGCGCTGGCGTAAAGCTCCCATTCGCAGGGAAGGTACGGGCTACCTCATTCTTTTAGCACTCTTCCGCGACGAGGTGTGTAGCACATACTAATGTCCGAGGCGTAACCACTGTAGAGCACCCGTAAGTTCGTGGAACGTCGACGAATGCAGGGAACTGATTCGCCTTACTTAAACTCGCAGCCTGCGTCCATTAGGACCATCTCGCCGTCCGCAATTAGTTGGTTATTAGATGTGTAATGAATTATAAGGGCATTAGGCCTATTCCAAAGGCACGAGTCAGACGGGATTCGCCGAAAGGGAGCAAATGCATACCCAGAAGCCACAACAGGTACGTAGGCGGGGCGCTGGGAGCCCTCACGGCCACACAGGTACTCAAAGTGAGCGGCAACGGCGTGCTCGGACACACCTGGATCTGTGAAGCGCATGGTCTAAGATATATCACGTTGAACTCGAGGTTTCTTGCGGATACACAGACAACGACGCACCTTGTTGTGCGCTCGCGCACTAATATCGGCTGCCTGGCGCATAACTGCTTGCTCCGCCTTGCTCTTAATCGCACGCAGGCGACCGACCTCGGGGGACAGAGGTCGTCGTTTGGAACTGCTCAGAGAGTCTACCAGGCTGTCGTACTCGCCGCGGGATAGCCCACTCGAAGGCGACAGATACTACCAGGGGCACCAGTAAACAGTGGGGCGCATGTGAGACGTAGACGGGTATACCTTCAGTAAGGACCTGGGAGAAGAGGCGCGAATACGCTTCGAATGGGTTGGTATGTCGAGGTATATTTGGTCCGCGCTCGTGGCGAGGTTCCTCAAGGCAGAAGGAAACGCAGAGATAGGTTCAGCTTCGTCTGCGCCGAAATTCCGTACCACTTCTTCAGGGGACGTACGCGCGCCGTCCCACTTCTCCTTCGCTGAGTCTGTTCCAGCTGAATAGAGCGTCATACGGTATCCGCGCCTGCTAGAGGGCAGCTTCTCCAAGATGACCGCCGCATCAGGTTCGTCGAAACCGGTGAGGTACCAAAAGTCTGACGACTGTCGAAATTTGTAACTGGGGTGTAGATTCATATCAGTACCGTTTGAAGACAATCTTAGGACGTACAATATCTCTGAGCAAAAGCGGTCATGAGGTCATCGGCTGGCTAGACGTGTATGTAACGTTACTCACGCCCGCTCATATACTTGATCTGGCCCGCGACGCAGACAACCAGGCTGTTGTCTGGCAGTCGTTCCATTAACTCCCGCCTCCGTCGGTCATACTCCTCTTGCGGAATTCCGGGAGTCGTCTCTTTAGGCTTGACGAGATGAGGATGCGAACGCGGCAGCGGTTGTCCGAATATAGTGGGTTTTAGTTGCTTGAAGCCATTGACGGTTACGGGAGTAGCATAGCGACGAGAAGGATGAAGTGGAAGCCGTGAAGACGGGGATGAAGCAAGTCTGGAAGCAGAACCTGCCCTTGCCGCCGTTCGACACCTGGGCAGCAAACGGAGAGACATAACCTTAGGGTTACACCTTCTCTAGGGTTTAACATCATTCATCTATCACATAAGCGTCCTCAAAAGGCAACGTTTGTTCAACGGCTCGGCAACTCAGACCAGGAGTGTGATGAATTGGCAAATTCGTGTAGCGAAAGAAAGACGCAGTAGTCTACTGAGCAACAAAAATCAACATCAGGAATGTTCAGGTACAGTCTAAGTCACTAGTCATGTACAACCGAGCACATCGTTACATCCTCAGACCTCTCTTCAAGTACGTTTCCTTCCGCCGCCCACCGAAATGGTTGCCTAGTCGATGCGTTTGGAAATCGAAGGATCAGGTTGCTCAAAAGCAGCCGTAGAAGTATGCGACTCCTCTTCGAGCGGTTCGTCGGCAACACGAAGTTGCTGGATGATCTGGTCACGGCGAAGCCACTTGTCCTCCGGAATAAAGTACCAGCTAAGGACCCCCATGATCGTGGCCGCGCCGAGAATCACGCAGGCCTAGAACAGTGTTGTTTAGTCCGAGACTGAGCGCCTTTCAGGATGTAGACATACGAAATTGAAAGTTTCTGCGTTGGTCGGGAAACTGAATGGCGAGATTTGCACCTGAAATGACATCACAATGAGGAAAACGTACGTTGTCACTAACATGTATATAAACAACGTACTGCGAAGACAATCCCGTTGAAGATGACTGCTGCGAGGTAAAACGGCTTCCTCCAGCGTCCCAGATAGAAGTGGGACCCTTTGAAGTCGTCGGGCGTCATTGTGAGACGGAGAAGGGAGATTAGGCCGTAGGCGGCCGTGGTGGGGATGCCTCCGGCAGAAACCAAGGACGTGAACGCGACTTGACTAGGAAGGATCGTGCACAAGATGAGAGCGCCAAAGAGGAACATGATAGTGACGGCGTTGCGCGGTTGGCGAGCAGAGTCCACTTGGCCAATCCACCATGACAAAGGTAGCACGCCATCACGAGCGACGGCGAAAATAAGGCGGGAAGCAGCGACGATTGCAACGCTCGTGCTCTGAGAAGGGGTTCAGAGATTTGCAGCGATTAAGAGTATTGAGACATACAAGGATAAGGCCCACACTGGCGATGACCGTCATGAAAATGCTCCCTCCCTTACCCAGAGCAAGCGCGTAGATCTGTACAAAGGGTTGCGGGGCGTCCAGAGAGAAGAGCGTATCCAAGTCCGGGGTACAGAACAAGAAGAGGATCGTCGTGGCGAAGCCCATCACGCCTGTAGCCACTACGCTAGAAATGATGCCACGCCCTGCGACGATACTACGGAAGGTCGGTGAGATTAGTCCTCAAGGAAGCCCAACTAACGAACCTCGCGTTCTTGGTCTCCTCAGCGATATGCCCAGAAGCATCAAAACCGATCATAGTTCCAGCGGTGAAGAGGCTGGAGACGGTGTTAGAGGTAAAGCACAATACAGTCGCCCTATTAGACCACACACAAGGAGAGCATCCAGTTCCACCCGGCGGGAGCACCGGTTCCATTATCTAACGGGCGTTGTCAGTACATATTGTCTACGAGCGTGCTGGAAAGCGCCTACAAGTCATAGTGAAGACGTCCTTTGCTGAGCGGAACCCGTACGTCTTGGACACACCAATTGGGAGCCAGATGACGCAAAGCAAGAAGTCGAGGGCATATAGGGCAATAGAAAACTTGAACACGAAAGAGTACAGCCGCGGAGGTAGGTAGTTGATCGCGATGGAAACGAGCAGGACACCTTCGGAGACGGCCCAGATCAAGGCACGCCATTTGACGTTGTCATTGCCAATACCACCGGGGTAGTCAATCTCCCATACTGCCAACTGGGACACGATGTAATTCGCGGTCGTCTAGGTATGACCGTTAGTAGGATATCCCATCAAACAGGCCAAAGATGATACGCACCTGACAATTACCCGCGGCGAACGTCATCCACGCGGTACAAGACCACCAAGCGACGATGAAACCGAAGAACCTGGCATACTTCGGTCCAGCACTCTCGGCCGACCAAATGTAGATAGACCCGCTGAGGGGGAGAGCGGAGCAGATCTCCGCCAGGACTCCAGCCGTGATGAACATGAATATCATCGAGATGATGTACGAAGACCAGATGGCAGCAGGACCTCCGGCGAGTAGACCAAGGAAGAAGCCGGATCTACACGCATCGTTAGGTTCCTTGCGCAAACACAATCACCTAATTGATCTACCGAACGCCGCCAATGAAGTTCATGGCCACAAAGCTAGCCGCGAAACTTTCGATGAAGTGCCAACTACGGTGTAGTTGCTGTGGGTGCAGATGAGCCAACAAAATTTAAGCCTAGACTGTTCTCCAACCCGTACCTGCTTATATCCGAGCCTTTGCTGAGAATATGCAAAAAATCACAACAGTCAGTAATTCTGTCTCGGCCCCCCGGACGTCCGGGGAGCGAACGAAAGGCGACACTGGGGGCTTCCCTACGCAGGTTTGAGCGCTGATCAGGTTCGAACGGTGTAATCTCAACCCTCGCCGACTCTCCTGCCCTTGTGCCGGCAGTCCATCAGGACCAACCAGCGAACCGAAGGACAGAGTCATAAACGAGGATACCCGTAGCCACACCAGTCCACAACTAGAAGACGACGTTACCGAAGGTAAGTCTCAGCATGGCCCATTCCCGCAAAGTTTGTCCCTCGGTGTGCCCGCTAATCATTCACCAGCTTGAGCGCATCTTCGTCTAGAACGTCGACCGAAGAGTTTTCGGCATCGGTGTTTTTAGCCGGGAGGTTGCGAGCCTCGTGTTCCACAGACATCTTGTGATACTTGCTTCGTGGGTGCGAGCCTCGAGGCGGAAAAGAAGCGGCAGCGGGGGAGAAGCGAGCGGAAGAGAAAATACATTTGCGCGATTGGTATAAATACAGCGTGTTATGTAACGCTTTCCCACAGCATCAGAGCGCCATCGATACAGTCTCGGAGCACACCAGGTACAAATCAATCCGGCGCGTGAGGGCAGAGTACTCATTGGACGTTCAGTCGCTATGACTCGCGTTAGCGAACGTGCCAAAAGGCCTGGAGCGGGGGCACTCACAGGCTTGAGTGCCTTGATGAGCAGCCATTCCTCATTTGTGACGTCGGTCTTGAAAGATGACTGCGTGTACAACAATCAGGCCAGAAGCGGAGCCCAGAGAGTCGAAGATACGGACCTTGAGCACGTCGATGCTCTGCCGGGTGATGCGCGAGTAAAGCTCATCCTTCTCGTCGAAGTGGCGTCCGAACATCTTCGCTGACTGGTATACGGCGTGCTCGATCTTCACCGCGACACCACCACCAGCCTGGGACTTCTTTACAATCTGCGTACAAGGCAGTGAGCTCCGAAACGGTGACTCGTACCCCGAAGGATACTCACCTCGTGGGCCTTGTGGTTGATCTCAAGGGACGTGCTATGTGTGCTTAATTAGCCACGTCCGAAAAGCCTTACGGCTTCGCGACAACTTACATTCTGCCCAGTTCAATGATTTCCTTCTTCTGTGTCTCTGGGTCGACTTTGACCACACAGATAGGGGTACCGACACGAAGGGTGCCGTCGAGGATGTCGACACCCAGGATAATCGGGTCACGCTTACAGAAAGCAGCGATGATCTTGAGACGACAGGGCCAAACGGCCTGCGGAGCGGCGTCTTTCCTCTTCGCCTCCACTATCTCCTGGTTGTACGCGGTAAATGCGTCAAACAAGTGGTAGATGATGTCGGCTAGAGCACTGGGTCAGTGACAATCGCACCAGCCTACAGCCAAACGGACATACCCTTGAAGAGCCGGATACCCATCTCCTCTGCTAACCTCTCAGCGTCCTTGTCGACGGTGACGTCGAAGCAAAGAATACACGCAAGCTCCTTTGCCTTCTCGAGCATCGTCGCCGCACGCATGACATCTTTCTTATGGACGGGCCCGATGTTGATACCGGACACCGGGATCTTGCTCGACTTGAGGAAGTCCAGAAGTGCCTCGAGCGAACCAAGCGTGCTGGCCTGTACGCACACACCGCGGCCGGACTTGTCGATGGAGTTGAGCAGCGTCGTAAGGTCGGACATAATCTCGTCCATGAGATCCTCTTCGTCGTCGTCAGGACCGCAAACAAGGAGCCTGGAACCCGCGATAGCCTTCTCCAAGTCGGGCGCGACGATCTTCACACCCAGGGCAGCCTTGACCTCTTTGTGATGTACATATTGCGACTGCGAAAATGTGATGAGTACGAGCACGTTCGATGTAACGAGCGACTCGTACCTTAATACGAAGCTCACGGAGCGGTTGAGGCGTAAGTAGCGCGCGGATTTGCGTGACAATGGGCCCGTTGAGACCACAGACGACGATCTTCTCTCCCTCGTGCAGAATACCGTTCGACAAGACGACATCGATAGTCGTGCCAAGACCTTCGATGACCTTGACTTCGAGCACCGTACACTCAAGTTCGGACAAGTACATGAGACGATCACTCATGCGCTGCTGCGTAAGGTTGACGAGGAGCATGATCATGTCGGGGACGCCCTCGCCGGTGACCGCGGAGGTGGGGACGATAGAGACGTTTCGCGCAAAGTTCTTGTTGTCGTAGTAGAGGACGGCGTTGAGTCCCTGCTCAGCGAACGCCAAAGTGATCTTCTGCACCATATCCTCGAACTGACGCTGCACAGACCGCTTCTGCATTGCAAGGGAGCTTCGGAAGTCATTGTCGGGCGTGGGCTCCCAGCCGTAGATACGGTCGATCTTGTTCAACGCTACAATGAAGGGCGTCTTACGGTCCCTGAGCAAGCGCAAAGATTCCAAGGTCTGCTGCTCAAGTCCGTGCTACGGTTTTATAGGGTCAGTTAGCCGTCGCGTGTTAGGTATAACCCAGTACGCTTACCATGATGTCGACAACGAGGATGGCGATGTTACAAAGCGAGCTACCACGCGAACGGAGGTTGGTGAAGGACTCGTGACCAGGGGTATCGATGATGAGAAGACCAGGGATCTTGTACTCCTGCTTGCCATCCTTGTTGAGGACGGCCGTCTTGGTCTGGATAGCTTCGACAGGGAAGTAAGTAGCACCAATCTGCTGGGTGATACCTCCGGCTTCGCCCTCCTGGACATTGGTTTGACGAATCTGTGCAAACAATCGTCAACGATTGTTGCTGTGACTTCTCTGATCCCCACGTACCTTGTCGAGCAGCTTTGTTTTACCGGTATCGACGTGACCGAGAATACAGCAGATAGGACTGCGAAGGTTGTCCTTGCTCCTTGCGGCAAGAGCCTCCTCGTGTGCCTTTTGTCGGCGAGCGGCGGCCTCCGCCTTCCGTTGGGCGGCCATCTTCTGTGTCTGGGTAAGGCCATCGTCAGACTCATCGGATGAATCCTCATCGGAAGAGGTTTCTTCGTCAGAGGACTCCTCTTCGGATGATTCTTCTTCCGAAGATGACTCTTCATCCTTAGGTTTGGGCTTCGCGGAGCCATTCGTACCCGCTTTCGCGGGCGCACCAGCGGCCTTGGGAGCAGGGGTGGACGGCTTGGGTGTTTCTTCCTTTGCAGGGGTAGCCTTTGGAGCAACGACCTTTGCGGCGGCGGAAGCTTTGGCGGCGGGCTTCGGCGCCTCCTCTTCTTCGTCTCCGCTGCTCTGGTCCCAAGAGTCCTTAACACCATCGGGCTTCTTGCCCTCCTCATCGCTGCTCGCCTCCCAGTCGTCCTTAACGTCATCTTGATCCACAGGACTCTCAGGTTGAGGCTCGGGTGCAGCAGGTGCGGGTGCGGACTCGGGCTCGGGCGTGGCAACCTTCGTCTGTCGTACCGGGGAAGGCTCGCGGGTGCCAGGGTGACTGCCGCTGGCAGCACTCGCTGGGCCCTTCTTCTTCTTGCGGTTGTCGTAAACGACCTTCTTCGGCCGTTGCTCGCCACCGCCCTGCTGCAAGCCTTCGATCTGCACACCGGAAGCAAGGAGGGCCTGTTTACGGAGCTCGGCTGCGCGCTGCTCCTCTTTCTGCTTCTTGGTAAGCAGCTTGCCCTCCTTCTTGAGCTGCTCGCGCTTGGCCTACGATGTGGGCCAAGATGAGTTTAATGCCTTCATCCTTGATAACAAACTACGTACCTTCTCTTTGTCCTTCTTCCGCTGCTTCTCTTCCTCTTTCCTCTTCGCCTCTTCTTCGGCTTTCCGTTCTTCTTCCTCGATCCTCTGACGCTCCTCTTCCTCTCGCCGCCGCGCCTCCTCCTCTATTCGCTTCTTCTCCTCCATCATCGCCTTCAAAGCACTGATACCAGTGGCCTTCTTCTTAGTAGGTGCTGGTGCGGCAGCGGGCTCCTCTTCCTTCTTGCCCTTCTTCTTTTTCTTCTTTTTCTTCGAATCGCCACCTTCTCCGCCAGCCCCGCCTTCACCCTCCTCGTCCTCTTCGGCATTCGCGGGGGCTGATGGCGTCGGCACAGGATCCGAAGGCTTTGGCTCCTCATCACCACCGCCTTGGGCTGCTTTCTTCGCAGCAGCTTGGGCTTTCTTCTTAGCCTAATAATTAGGTTAGTCATGGCTTGTACCGTTCAGAAATATGAAATCGGGATGTTACCTTCTCGCGTTCCTTCTTCAGTTTCTCTTTCTCCTTCTTGGAGAGAACTTTAGTTCCTCCCTCTTCCGCGCCATCTTCGCCGTCCTCGTCTTTCGCAGCAGGCGCAGGCGACGGTGACGCTTCTGCACGAGCGACGGCGGGGGTGTCAACTATTGAAATATCAGCCTCTCCATGCAGAAGACATTAGTGCAACCACTATACCAGCTTTATCCTCGTCGTCCTCATCATCCTGGGCCTTGCCTTTCTTCTTACCCTTCTTACCCTTCTTGCCTTTTTCTTTCACGGGACCCCACTCCTCGTCCGCGAGCTCCTCTGCAGTCATCTGCACCGGTTTATTGGGCGCGCTGATGTCACCATTCGCTGCTGCTGCCTCTCCGTCCGACCCCTCGCCAGGTGAGGGCCCGTCCGCAAATGAGACGTCCTGGCCACCCTTCTTCTTATCCTTCTTCTTGTCCTTCTTGCCCTTCTGCGTGGAGGCCTTGATGACGGACTAACGAAGGCGGAGATGTTAGTGAGGCCCAGAAGACATGCCCCGATCAAACGAGAACAAGGATCCAGAACCGAAACGGATGTATGATAACCTGGCCCAATATTTGAAGCCGGGGTATAACTTCTGAAATGTCGGACAGAAAGTTCAAAATCCCTCAGAGAACAATAGTAAAAGGGATGAGGGATTGCGGTCATGGATAATGCTAGAGCTCGGATGTTCTCTCCTAGCAGCTTGCTCTCCCTAAGTACGTAGCAAGCCAGTACTTTTAACCGCTTTCCGGAGGGATAAGACCATTCGTATGACCCGCGGCAATGCAACACATATTGGGATGCGCCGTAGAATGTGGAAGGTCCCAAAGCGTGTGGGGGAAGAGCGAAGCTCAGAGCACGCGGTGGACGCTCGGCCGACCAAATCCTGAGAACGAGCAGTAAGTGGTATATAGAACGTACCATTAGTCCACCAAAGTCTTCATCTCCTTCCTCCTCGACCGGCTCCTCGATGCCTATTGCTGCGAAAGCCGAGAAGCCGGCCTTACCCTTGCCCTTGGGCTTGAGGTCATCATCCGAGGCGTCACCAGCATTGTCCGGAGCGTCGACGTTGTTTCCTGCAACGGAGGTGCCTGCCTTGTCCCTAGATCCACAACGGCGAAGGGCCAAAGGGTCAAGAGATTCGTCCGGAACGAAGTAGAAATGTACTAACCAGAAGTCATCATCGTCCTGTTTCTTTCCCTTCTTTCCCTTGTTTTTGGGTGCCATTTCTTGCGCGCTGGCTTTTACAGTACAATGGGCTTGTAGTGGGAGGCCGCGATGGGAGGGCTGTGGGTCGCGGGGTTATATATATGGACCGGGGGATCTGACCTCAGCTGCAGACAGGAAATTGCACCGAGGCCCGTCCGGGACAGAATTGATCAAAGCGCGCGTGGCTGTATGAGCGCTTAGATCGGCTTCCCTTACCGATCTCTTCTCGCGCCACCCTTGCCGTGCCTTGGATATATAAAGTATCGCACCCGGCCCAGACCAGCTGCACATCCAGTAAGTACCAACACGCACACTCACTGAGCTTACTTGACCGCTAGAACGCGCTTATCCCACAAACCTTCCATGTGTTGATCACACTTGGAACATATGCTTTCAGTAATCAGTATTTGCGCTGTCCTCTGACATCCATGACTCGAGCTTGGGATCCACTCAGGCCACTGGCATCCAGTCACCGGCCCCGACGCTTAGGCCAGACTGATTAATATTTTGTAGGGCAGCTACAGGATGAGTCAGATATTTCAAACGGAGTACAGACGATAAAGCGCTCCTCTAAGTGCTATGATATATGCTCGGACATAGCATAATTATTGAGAAAGACATGAATCGCAAGTAACATTGGCAGAGATATGGTCTGAACGACATCCCAAATAGGGAAGCCCCGCTGATTGCCATGCTATATGCATGTTCTTGAGGCGAGTGACGAGAAAAACAACACGACTAGTCACAGTACCGATTAGCCTTGAGGTAGCTACGGAGCTCAGTTTACTAGGACGTGATGTTTTCATTCCGCAAAGCCAAGACACCGAATTCATGTTCATGTCCGGAGGATCCCATCTCAAGACATAATACTAAGGTGCTATACCGTACATACACATTCAAAGCAGCGTGGTGCAACTCAATTCTTAAGCGCTGGCGTCAGTCCGATCCTATTACCTAAGTTTGACCGTACCCGCCACCATATTATTGGCTGCACCCCAACTAACACCCGTGCAGTAGTACCGATCCCCCAGTAATCGGGTTTAACCCACTACGATACCATGGGTCTACTCACCATCATCCGTAAGAACCGCCAGAAAGAGAAGGAAATGAGGATCCTCTTCTTGTAGGCACAGCCCTGATTTACAGGCACGGATGTTGACGCAGTCGGCCATGACCAGGGGTCTTGATAACGCAGGGAAGACAACAATACTCAAAAAACTCAACGGAGAAGATATCATGGGGATCAGCCCTACACTGGGCTTCAACATCAAGACCTTCGTGCATGGCAAGTAAGTGAGAAAGGCCTCCTCTACAGCTTTAAGAGGCTGATTACTCGACCAGATATACTCTTAACATCTGTGGGATCCCAATCAGACAGCACAGGCTACCGATTCACTTATGCACAGCTGGTGTATAGGGGACGTTGGTGGTCAGCGGACTCTCCGTCCATATTGGCGCAACTATTTCGAACAGACAGACGCTCTTGTCTGGGTCGTAGATTCTGGAGACCGTATGCGTATGCAGGACTGCAAGGACGAGCTACACAGCTTGCTGCTCGAGGACGTAAGACACCATCGCATCACGCCCTCTCCTCGTCTCACCGTATCTGTTCTGGGCACTAGCGATTAGCGGGCGCGTCACTCCTCATCTTCGCGAACAAGCAGGACATACAGGGTTCCCTGTCAGACACTGAGATCCGAGATGTTAGTAACATCCAGATTGAGCTTCGCGCTTCCCGTCTCAACTCATCTGCAACACAGGCTCTGGATCTTCCGTCCATCAAGTCCCACCACTGGCGTATCCTCCCATGCAGTGCTGTCACGGGACAAAACCTAGTCGAGGGCCTCGATTGGGTTGTCGACGATGTCGCAAATAGGCTCTATTACTCGACGACATCTTCTGCAACGGGCGGTTGGCAGACCGTGAACTCGTATGCCCAAGCTCAAGCGGTGGCTGTTCCCGCACCATAAACGCACGCTTCCTTCCTGTATCAGTATGTCGACTGTCTATGCACGTCTGAGATCCCGCGCCGCGCTGAAACACCAATCTGTACGACCAAGTCCAGTACTAAACTTGAGTACCGAGATAGCCAGTAAGCCAAGCTACGTTCTTGACATGATGAGACTACGCGAATTTCCTTTCGACGATTCGTAATCTTTCTCCTGGGGTGACCGTTTTCACATGTTCGACTCCGCCCAAAAGGATTCCGACTCGCTTCATTGCCAACAGCTAGTAGTGGGTGAGCCTTCTTCAAATTTCCCAGTAACGCGAACATTCTTACATTGTGGGCAGCGTTGGAGTGATCGTACACGCCTCCGCAAAACGCAGCAGTAGCGTCCTTCCCGACCTTTCCCAAAAGTAGTTTCTCTCCCCCAGGATGCTTTTCGACGAAGTCACTGACGTCGTGTATGAACCCAGAGACAATGATCAAAAGACGCTTCCCTGCGTTCTCCTGGACTGTGAGCCACGCATTTGAGCCACCAACGGGAGAAACAGACGCCTAAGCAGACACGCACAAGTCTCCCAACTGACTACGGGAAGCTCTTCCGCCTTTGCGGGCCACCGAATATGATCCTGCACCTGCTTGAGCCGTTTGAGCTCCATCGAAAGTTCGCCCTTGTTAATCTCGTTCTCTGGGAAGACATGCAGGTGCGACGCTAGCCCGAACGTGGCACACAGACGGATGAACCACTTCGTCGGGTCATATTGGTACCATTTCCGCGCGTTGCGGTAATCCATTGGAAACTGGTGGTGGAAGTTGTGGTACCCCTCGCCCATCGTAACGAGCGCTGCAGATGCGAACATCAGCACAACCGCAGTGGGCGTTGACCTATGCCGCTCACCCGAAAAGAAATGGTCCCGCGCGGACTTCCGATCGTCAAACGGGCTCTCACCCAAGTGATGCGCGATAGAGTTTATGCAGAATGTGGACTGCCCCGGTGAGCGAGCGCGGGCGCGACCGCCCAAACCCTTGCGTGAGTATTACCCCTACGTATGTCGCCGCACATCGCTCACATGGTGTGCCAGGGTTATCCGCATCATCCCGGCATAGTAAAAGCCACCCCACCAGTCCCCCCATCCTAGTCCAGCTACGACCGCGGGGAGTGCGTACCCTGCAAGCGCGATGATCCAAAAGTACCACCGATGCTGCCACTGTACGATGCAGTTGCGCTGCAGATCGGTAATATCTGCGTATCCGGGCTTCACTACAGGCCTCACGAGCATCCAACCAATGTGGCTATACAAGAGGCCACGCTTTGCGTTGTATGGGTCGAGAGGGGTGTCGGTGTAGCGGTGATGTGAACGGTGTCCGCGAGCCCACCAGTATACCGAGCCTTGGACGGCACTCGCTCCCATCACGGCGAGGAGATATTGCAACGGTCGGGAGGCGTTGTAGGATCTATGCGACCATAACCGATGGTATCCTGGGTCAAATAATGTCAGGCAGTAATGGAAGGGGCTCGCCTAAACTAACCTGCTGTGATCCCTGGGAACAGTGGCATCAATTCGCATGGGCGGAACACCACGTCGAGAAGGATACGCACCTATCATAGAAAACGCATAGTAGAGCATCGACCATAGCAGAGTCTCAAGCCGCAGAGAGGTCGTAGATACGCCATAGAGCCATATCCCGGGCGTAATCGTCAGGATCGCAACGTTGAACCAGCGTACGCGTTTCAACAAACTCTTAGAGCTTCTCCAAGCTGCAAAGTTCGACAGAGAGCACATAGTTCAGTCGCAAAGAGGCGTTGTGAAAAGGAGGTGCCCTGCCTCCACCGAGCAACATGGCTGAGAAGATATAGATATCTGCGTAGCCTTCGTGATCTACGAACCTTCTGCGGACCCTTCCCCCCTGGTCTGTCCCTGCGTATCACGCGTGGGCCCTGCGACCTGAGCCACCATTGAAGAGTGCGATCACTGTCATCAACTCAAGCGACGTACGGCACTGGTCAGCGCCGGGTAGTGCCCCCCAGACAACCCAGGGCGGGGTTGCGAAACATCGCATAAGGAGGCGGAGACGCAGGGACCGCCGGTGGCGGTCGATTTTTGGGCCCGCAGGTGATCTCAGCAGATTACAGGAGCGCATTCCTGTGGGAGCAGCGCGGCAGAATCCACAGAGCGGGCAGAGATTGTATCGCCGGGCCCTGTTGACATGCAGTGACACAACGCAGCGCCAGAGGACTCGGAGACGTTCCAAAACCGAGTCCGAATCACAAGCGTGGTGCATTGGCCTCAGTCTCCGGCGGAAGTCGAAGCTTCGAAGCTCACGGGAGTGGCACGTTCCGCTGCCACTGTAGCAAAAAATGGTCTATGATGCCGACGATTTGTGCCCCGGCAACGTGTCTTAGGCCCGCTGATCCCTTTGTGGATGGTGCTGAGATAAAACAGGGTGGTATCTGGGTAAGATTTGCAACACATGATCTGCGAATGAAAGGGCCAGACTGAGCGAGAACATACCTACAGCTCGCGGTTGGCGCCGACGCCTAGATCTTGGACAGCGAAGTGAGCTGAGTCGCATTCGGCGATACGGAGCGTACACCCGATAAGTTGGAATTCCCAGCTGCGAACCGTTGATGGTGTAATAACGCGCAGGATCGTCGCCGTGAGGGGATGCGATTTCCGTGCACGGTTCGCAGACAGGTCGCGTGTTCTGACGTACGCAATTAACCCCTTCGCAGTTCCCAGGAAGGCGTAGTACCATGCCATAACCCTGAGGTCACTCAGGCCCGTAGCCGTAAATTCGGACCCGAGGGTCGCAGCCATGAAATAAGATGGGAAGACACTGTATCTTCCACGCAGTCAGCACACTTACACGGGTAGAACGAGCAATCCGCTTACTATCATGGATAATGAACGCGTTGAACACTACGTTTCCGATAATCACGGGATATCTCTCAAGATCTTCTCCACGACCACTCTGTTCCGTCTCCAGACATCTTCTTTCCATTCATCCCAGTCCTTGCGCCCTTTAATCCAGCCCTCTCGCACCATCTGCTCCACTTCCACTGTGACGGAATGAAGTTCTCCGATGGGTTGCCCGATGTCTGCAGGGTCAGAGGACAAAAACGTCGAAGCGTCCCCGGTTCTGAGCGCCTTAACTGCTTGTACTTCCGGCATAGCAGCAGGACGTGTGACAACCGCGCGGGGGTCATCGATATAGCCGTATGCACGTCGAGTGCGATTGGTGACAAGGATTGGAACCTGGTATGATGCACGTGAATTCCGTGTTACGGGTGGAAGACCAGCGCGGGCGTCCTACGCTAAGCTCAGTGGCAAGAGCTATTGTTGAGCTCGCCTGTACAGTGAAGTCTGCACACAGGACACTGTCAACAAAATTAGGAGTAAAGCGCAATATCTAACCCACAAGTGTTATCCGCGAAAGCAGGAACCACAATGTCACAGTCTGCGATGAGCTTGTAGAAGTCATTGTATGGCAGGTCAGTGTGCGTTGTGACGATGTATGCGAGCTCGTCGGGTATCTCCAGAGACCCAGACCCCACCAAAAGTAGCTGGAACGGCGGAGCGGGAGAGCTGGAATCAGGGACGAATGCTTTGCGGCCTTGCAGAGGGTGGTATCCCCAAGCTCCCGGATCCTCTGCATTGGGGTTAGCAAGCCCGTATCTAAGCGCAGGGTCATTACACAGACCATGAAGAGAAGCAATGAGATCCCTAAAAATGACACGATAGTTACGTCGTCCCTCTGAAAATGTGCCCTGAATGACGGCCTTCGAGAGGGACCTGGGAAGCGGCTTGATGGGAAGATTAGGAATACCTAGTATTGGGATATGAACGTCGATAGAAAGATAGTCGAGGCCTGCAGTGTATAGCAGAGGGTCGGAGCTCTCTGCCTGCACAGCGAACTTCTCTCTGAAGGTACGTGCAACGCTAACATGCATACGTGAGTCAGAAAGCACTAACCGGGGTTGTTCCAAAGCTTACTGGTCTGCTATGGGTAAGAGCCGCAACGCATTCCTACGTGCCCAATAGGGAATATGTTGCTGCCAGCTGACGTCGTCAACATTGTGGACCACGCATACAATCTTGAACTTGTCGCTAGGGTCCCGCCGATTCCACGCGTCGACAAGGGCGCTGTGCCAAACATTCAAGCTGCATGCATAATCCACGCGTTATGCATATCGTGGGTATCAACGTAGGAAAGGATTCGCTTACTCAAACTCGCATGTGCCAAAGATGATAAGATCTACCCCGCCCCCTTCTGAGCTCTTATTCACATGTTGTATGAGCTCCTCGTGTGTGCCACGGATACCACGGTGTGTCCACAAGTTAAGCTCGTCGATGACTTGTTGGAGGCCGAAGTGGAATTCGGGAGCAAAAAGATGGATAGCTTGACCGTCCGCGCTTTCGTCATCCATAGCTGCGCCGATGGCCTTAGCAAGTGCCATATACACATCGCCGTGCATGACGAAAGATGTCGCAAAAGCTACGTTTCTCCTGCGCCGCGGTGGGAGACCCGTTGCAGCATGTGTAGATGCAGGGCTATGGACATTGAGGTAGGGTGGGTATCGACCATTCGCGCGGTCCCATGCGGTCCCTTCACGGCCGAATGAAAGCGAGTGAGACAGTACCCAGAACGCCCCGACGACGAAGGCGGCAGCGAGACCGAGAGAAGTTGCCCGGTGTGAGGGCATAGTAGGGGTGTAGGGATAGGACGGGCGACAGAACGACGCCCTTTGAAGCAGTTTAGGGAGTGTTATGGCATGCGGCCGTAAACAGCGTTTATCCGGGGACAAGCAAGGAGGCGGCCCATGTTCAAACCGCCGACGCTCACGTCGACGCCCTGGCCGCAAACCTGCGCGTGCACCAAATCGGGCAGGCCCCCAAGAAGCGCCATTGGTGCCCGCACAGGGCCCGCTCGGCCCGGTCCCACCGGAATTCGATCATTCAGTCCCAGTTTTTGGCAGACGCCCATCCCACTTGCTCTCGACCGCCACCACCACCTCCTCCGCCAACCATGGTGCGCCAGTTCAAACACCATGAGCAGAAGCTGCTCAAGAAAGTAGACTTCCTCAACGTACGTTTTATCTTGAGTACTTTTGAAGGGCGCGGTGTGTTGACCCTGCCGAACAGTGGAAGCAAGACGCCAACCTCCGGGAAATCAAAGTTATGCGGCGCTATCACATCCAAGACCGAGAAGACTATCACAAGTGCGTCCAAATCCCACCGTGACTTCTGTCTTCCTGCTTACGGCGTGTTGTCTTGTTGGTTTCGCACCCAACGTCATTCAGGTACAACAAGTTATGCGGCTCCCTCCGCTCTTTTGCCCACCGCCTCTCCCTCCTCCCCGCACAAGACCCGTTTCGGGCCAAGATGGAGGGCCAACTCCTAAGTAAGCTGTACGACATGGGAGTGCTCAACACCACCGCGAAGCTCAGCGATATCGAGAACAAACTCACCGTCGCGGCGTTTTGCCGGCGCCGCCTGGCGGTGATAATGTGCATGGCAAAGATGGCAGAGACTGTCAGCGCAGTACGTCCTCCATATCGCCTGGCAGTGCAAATTGAACTTTGCCCACCATTGATGCACCGTATCGTGGCGCTTAGGCTGTCAAATTTATCGAGCAGGGGCACGTCCGAGTGGGCCCGGATACAATCACCGACCCTGCGTACCTTGTTACTCGGTACGTACCACCTAACGCTGTCTCCCGGCATAACGTCCTCATATCTACGCAGGCATATGGAGGACTTCGTAACCTGGGTTGATACGTCCAAACTCAAGCGCACTATCATGCGGTACAACGACGAGGTGAGTGACACCCCGCGCGTCCCGATGTTGACTTGCTCATGTCTCTGGCAGCTCGACGATTTCGACCTGCTATAATGGCCATCTGACAGCTATACATCGCGCTATGGGTGCCATTGCCTTACGTCCCTCGATCTCTTCGAGCCGCTACCTTCACACATACCCACGCAGCTATCCCTGCCCGAGACATCGTTATCTGTTTTGTTCCTTCGGAACTCGACGTCGTGCCGTAAAACCAACTGGTGAGAAGGAGACGTGCGGTCGCTACCGAAAAAGGGTTTACGGTGTTAGTTGTGAGGTCCGACGGGGCGTCCAGGCTCCTCCGCCCATTTTTTCTAAAGCAAACTCCACCCCGAGTCGTTGGGCCCCGAACGCACGTCATATCCAAAAGGGAGCGAGGCCCCTTATCCATTTGGTTCACCGCCGACCCCGGACTACTAATATAGGGGTACATATCGGAATGTGGTATGCAAGGACTAGGGATATCAGATCTAGAAGTATAGGGGGTCGGCGTAGCGTATGTACGTATGTAGTGGTATGGTTAGATGGGTAGCGGGTAGAGCATATGCGACGAAACCTGACTGAGATGCTACGAATGATCCCTCCGAGGCAAAGATAGAAAGAGTACAAGTGAGCAATCAACACAACGAGCGACGATGACGACCGCAGGGAGAGAGGAGCCAGGATGGATTCGGGGATATCAAACTCTTCTTGGTCATGCCGGTGGAGTTATGCAACTGCTGTCTTGAGCTAGGCGTAGAGAAAGAATGGGAGATGAACAAGAAGAGGTTAGTGTCCCCGGATCCAAAGAAAGGAAGAGTCATGGAAGTTCGTATCATATCATGAAGGAAGCCGAGTCGGGTCCAGTTTTGAGGTCCATGCGAGAAGTTCCTTCTGGCTTGGCGCAGCCAGCGCGTACGAGTTCGAAGACGTGAAGAGCGTGAACGTAAATTTCTTCTACACACCGCATACCGGTCAGTGTCGACCCGCCTGGAAGAGTCTAGGACACGTACCCCCAGAAGCGCCTCCATATCTGAGTTGCTCTCGGTATTGACGCCGTTGAGGCTGATGACGCCAATCTCCTCGACCTCGTTCGAGTGCGCGTACATGTGGACGTACGGTCTAGGGGCGGACATGACCGCCTGTGAACGGGTGCGGTATGACGTAGCGAGGACAGGCACATACCTTCTCAAAACGAACCATCGCCGTTCCCAGACGTTTTCATTTGCGTCGGTCATGACCATAAGGTGGCCCTTCTTCGTCGGCCCGTCGCTGTAAACGCGTGGCGCTGTCAACACAACCGCTCGACGCAACATCAGAAGATGAGACACCCACTTTCTCGGAACAAGCTTCGTGCTCGAATTAAGCTTCAGAGAATCGACGGACAACGTATCGGAAGCTCTTCCCGAGGTCACACTCGAGACATCGGGCTCGGTCGGTTCCTGGCTAATGACGATCTGTGGGACGCACGCGTTCAGTATCGCAACATCCCATTGCCGCTGGAGATCAGTACACACCTCGCCACGGTGACCAAAGCGCTTCTGCCACAGCTCGAGCGCCTTCTTCAGCCGGTCGTCCGACGCCCACACCTCCGCGCCCTGTTGCTTGACCTTGCTGGTAGGAGATGCTGACAGGATCACCCTGATCGCCTGGACATCCGCCGCGCGGCGCTCCATCGTTACCAGCCTCGAGTAGTCTTCGACCACCGAAACGCCCCTCGGCCTCCACACGCCGAGTGTCTCCTCCCCACGGACGTACTTCTCCGCAGTGTCGAGCCGCCAGAGGTCCTTCGGCGAGCGCGTCAGTGGTGGCGTAAGCCTCACGGAGAACAGGGTGCTTGTCTTCGGCAAGACCTTCGTAGAACCGAAGAGGGAGGTCAGCCGGGACGGCGGGCGCGCATCGCGGGTCTGGATGGTCACCGCGGTGTCCATAGAGAACTGCACCGGCTCCGCGCATGTTTCGACCGCGACGGACCAAGTCACCTGCAGGAAGATACGCTGGCCAGACGCAGTGACGCGGTTGAGCAATATCGAGTTGTGCACGCTCGAGTCCCACAAGGCCTCCGCAGTGATGACCCCGGTCCCGTCTGGCTGGTATTCGATGGTCTGGTCCTGCAGAAGCGGAAGCGTGACCAGGGCCTTCGCCGGCGACTCATGCAGCATCCCCTTGGCGTCTAGATGACGAACGTTGCCCAGCCGTATTCGGGTAACCTCTGTCCAGGGAAGTTGGCGACCGGAGTGGGAAGACAACGTAAGGACAATCCGACGCTGCAGCCCTTGGTGGAGCTGGAAGGAGCCTGGGTCGTGGTAGCCCTGGGAGACAACAGGAACGGGCTTGTACGTCCCATCGGGCGCGAGTTCGCACACCTGTAGCCACGCAGCCACGTCGTGCTGCTGCTCGGTGACGAAATCGTTTTCTGACCGACGCATTGGCGGTAGCGTTGAGGGTTGGCTCTGCGGTGTGCTCGGAGACGAGGAACCGATGTTGGTCGGGATACGAACTTCTCGCATCTCGTCCCAGCGCTCCATGCGCTCCAGGTAGGTGGGCTTCAGACGCGCGTAGAATTCGATGGGGGCGTATCCTTGTCGAAGGAACGTCAGAACTTTCGATGAAGCGACCATAGAGAAACTCCTGCGGAACTTCAAGTCTGACAGCGAAGCCGAGTCTAGGTCGATAGCAGCGGAAGGGTATACTTCCTCAGCGGGGACAGAGGGGCCAAGGAAAGATGACAGTCGAGCCTGCAGGTGTACGAAGGAGAAGTCATGGTGAGAAAGGCCTTTCACCTGGTCGACGATAAGGTAGAATGTGAGTTTGCTGCCAGGGGGAACGGTGCCTGGCACAGGTGATGACGAGCGAGTGGAGGTCGTGGAGGTATTAGCGTGTCTAGGGGAGAGGACGACGTTGGCAATCTTGATTTCGACGCGGCAAGAGCCGATCGCCTCGGACGTGTACCGGCAGAAAATGGGCACAGTAGAAGATGAAGAGAGCCTTCTAGAGAGCGGCGCTAGGGAGAGGAGGGCGTTGCCAATGAATGAGTAGTCTGGGGGCGGGTTGTCGTAGAAAGGCTCCTCCGAGGAGAAGTGCTGGGAATAGGAGGGGCGGTCGATGAACGTGGTGAGATTGCGCATGCGCTGCAGCTGCTGTTGGAGGCGATCCAGAGACCAAACATAGATAGCGTTGTGCCGCCTGTCTAACACTTTGACGGCGACAGATGGTTGCGTCGCGGAGGCGAGGACGGGATCTGCGACGTCCCCAAACTGGTCCAGACCAGCAATAGAGTCAATGGCAGACGCTGGGGCCGCTAGAGTACCGCCCGCGGCGACCGTGAAGTTGTATAACACGTCTTTCCCAAGCTCTTTACTGAAGGCCACGCTGTCAAAGACACGCCAAATCGATAATTCTGGACAACGCACCTAATCACGTTCGCCTCCTTGATCAGCACAGCGTTCGACAACACAACCTCCGCCATCGAGAACGAGCGGTGCGCGCGCCACTTGTCCAAGACCTTGCGGATGAGACGGAGCTGCTTCGCCGTGTAGATGACCGGCTCGAACGGAATATCCTCGACGTCCTCTCCCCGCGCTCGCGCATCGTACAAGCGCTTCATGTGCAGCTGCACCATCTTGAGTTGATGCTCCATCTGCTCCTTCTCCGCTTTCAGGTCTTCCGCCTCCGAGGATTCAGCGATGGCCTGCAGCCGGGTCTCAAACTCGGCGCGCTGCGACTCGAGCTGGTTCTGCACGTCCTTGAGAGACTCGCCGAGTTCGGGGCTGTCTTGGCTAGTCATGGCATCGACGCTCGTGTCGTCGGTCAGCGCGTCGCTCGGTCTCCCAGACTCGCTCCAAATGTCGTCAGCCTGACTGAGGCTACTTTCCGGACGCTTCGCGTTATGATCTCGCATGGTTTTCACTTTCGTGATCTTCTCGAAGAGCTTGTTAAGGTCCTCGTCCGGAAGATTGTCGAGGGTAGGGTCGAGCCCAAGCCGCGCCAAAGCGGCTTCACGCTTTGCGAACGTCCAGTCGACATCGTCGACTTCTACGTTTGTCTCTGTCGGAGAACTGGGGCGCGTTGCCTCTGCGAGTTCGCCGGCAGCGAGGTCCGCTGCCGTGACGCTGATACTCATGGTAGACTTTTGTCGTGCACGGTCCCGTTGCTTCCGTACTTCCTCCGGGTGGTTGAACCGGAACACATGGTGCTCACCTACATATGATTCGACTCACCTTCTCATCTAAGCCATGGAAGTACTCACCAAGGATGATACGAAAACCGGAACGGAGCTTGTAAGCCTAAAAGGACGAGTGAGTACGCTGGTCACCACTTTCTACGTGTTTACTCTGGGGACCTACTTGACCGGGAGTGATTTGCCGACCGTTCAGGAACTGCAAACAAGTAAGCCGACTTTGCACGCTGCACGTAAACGAGCGCGACGCGACGTACGGTGACAGCGTTCGGCATCGCGTGTAGGGTGACCTTGCCATCGTTGTTCTCGAAATAACAATGCTCCTCGCCGATGCTCTCGCCGCTAAGCTTGATAGTAACAGCCTTGTCGCTATCCAGCCGCCCAACATCCGTGCGGCCGGGCTTGAGCTGGTAAATGAGACATTCGCTCATAAGAGGATCTAGTAAAACGCGTCAGTCCGCCTCGCGCAAAGACGCACCCTTCACGCGACCGCATACCTTCGTTCTAAGCGAACGAGGAGCCATCAGCCATTTGTCAAACGTAGAAACGGCGGACGCAACGCACCAAGTTGACCAAGTGGGGCATCCTCTTGGGCGTATGCACGCCCACATTGTTCTTCTCGACCGTGATACCGAGCTCCTCCAGCGCCTTCTCGCGCTCCTGCTGGATCTCCTGCGTCCGGTGCATCTTCTGCTCCCACGTCTCGTTCAAGCCCTGCATGAGCTTCTCGCTCGTCTCGAGCTGCTCCTGCAGCTCCGCCTTTGTCACCGTCTTGATCGTCCCATCCTTCGCCTGGTACGTGACCTTCTGCTGAGTGGCCGGGACGGTCGGGTCGAACACCGCCTCGTTGCTCGCGCCGGCAACGCGTGCACGCAGCATCTCAAGTTCCTCCTTGAGCTCGCGTACGAGCTTCGCGTTCGGGTCCTCATTGACGACGGCCTTGTTCTTGATCTTCTTGGCTTGGTCGGCGTACCTCAGCGTACTCAGCGTCTCCTCGTATTGCACGTCGGCGGGAGAAATGGCTGCAATCATGGCCGTCTTGGAGTTGCCTCCCAGACTGTCCTTCAGCAGCCATGTCAAGACCTAGCGAGACGTGATGGGTGAATATCCGACGATGTTCGAGACTATAGCGTTACGCACGGAATCACGGTAGGGAATGAACTCCTCAGCTTTACCCTTCTTGCCTTTCCTCCCCTCCGCCTGACTAGCGGTCGCGAGCGCAGCGATGACCTTACCGAGGGTAGTGAGCGACTTGTTAATGTTCGCACCTTCCTTCAGTCGCTGGCCCGTGGCTCCGGTGGAGTTGGCGCGCTCCGAACCGGCAAGGTCGACGAGGTTGATGCGCGAAACCTTCTCCGTGTCGAGATTCGTGTCGACATCGTGCCGCTTCATCGTCAGGAGCAATGTGAACACGGCGTGCGAACGTGATGAGCTAGCCATTAACATAAAACCATGAGCTTCCCCGCTCGCCTGCGCAAAGCGTTTGCACGTACGTTTCGTTCATGTTGGTCGCAGCAACCGTTCGCGCCTTGTTACCCTCGTCCATGAGCGTCATCATCTCGTCGTAGCTGCTGACTACGAGCTTGGACAAGTCCTCCACGTACGGGCCCAGGCTGGGATGCTCACGGACCCTGAGGTTGCCCGAGTTCTTCGGGTTGAGCAGGTCGCGAACCTTCTCGTTGTAGATTTCGATGTAGGAGACTTCCACGGTGAAATTAATGTGAGGATCCTGCGCCTTCTTGGACTCGACGCGCAAGAAAAGTTCAGAGCACGTGAGGGGAATGATACCCTTGTCCGCGCCGTCTGCGAAAGGGAAAGTCATTACGGAGAGGGAGAAACCAAGTACTCCATGCACGTACAACCCATCATACTAGAAATAACACACATAAGGTCTCAGCTCGTCAAGGAGATGTCAGTGGCGGCGTACCTGTATGACTTTCCGGAACCTGTACGTCCTCTGTGTTAATTCCCTTCTATATGCATTCTCTCGTCCACGCACCTGTTTGTCCGTCTAGCTACAGGTTCAATACATATGCCACGCGGGTTTCACAGTTGCGGTCACTCACAAGCCAGAATACACGCGTTGAACCCAGCGAAACTGTGATCCAGCAACTCCTGTCCGAGGTCGTCGTATAGAGTCTGTTGTGAGCAGTACTGGGGTTCGTCCCTGGGACCCGCCGACCAGTAGCTCTTGTCGAACGTGAAATTCATAGTCCTGCGCTCGGACGCACGCCCCGACGCTGCCTGTGCGCCCGCCGAGCCTGGCTCCGGGGGATCTAGGATAGTTTGGTTTCCCTCCATGCGCACGAGACATTTCGCACCACGCGCGATCTCTATAGCGTATCATTTCCGCCATATGATAGGGGAGGGAAGACGCGTACAGCGGGCGGGGTGGTCAGCCTGAAGAACATGAGGACGCGCAGCCGTCCGAAAAACACGAACCGCGCGAGTTGAGGGGCCTGCACCGCACAACGACCTTGATGTTTCCATCGCCATGCTCGGCCATGGGCTCAGTCTATGGAGTGTAGAGTCGGCAGGCAGGTCAGAGTCTTCGAGAAGTCAATAGATAGTCAAGTCTAGAGAGCGGGAGAGTTGGAGGAACGGTGGAGAAAAGGCAAGCGAGTGCAAGCGCCAGGGCGCAGGACAAATCGCCGAATCCGGCGTTGCCAGGCGTAGCAGCCGAAGGTTTGCTCAATCCAACCACCGCCATATACCTACCGGGACGCAGCAGGACCTGTCCTCGTTAATCTCGCCACATACACTGGCCAGGGCTAGTCAGGATGAATGCCTATGCATAACCATCCCTCAAATGTATCATGAAACCTCGCGCATGTGCTTTCTGAATGCTTATTCATGGCGATGATTCTGCACTTCAAGGACGCTGTCGAAACCTCACAGCATCTCCGGTGAGTTATGTAGCAAGCATGCCGGGGTGGATGGCTCCAATGTACGCAGCGGAAAGTCTGTGCATGCGCGAAGCATTTGGGATATATAGCCTCTGCAATCAATCAAGCAAGACGCGTTCGAATACATTTATGACACTTTGTGCGGATGACGTAGAATGTCCGCAGGCTGTGAACCTTGCACCTGTATCGACCCCGGCAGCTGGAAGGAAGGCGGAGGCACGCAGATCCCTCGCGCGAGAGGAGATGTGCCTGCCCTCCGGCTGCCGACCCGGCTCGGACAGGAGACCAGGAAGGCTTGCGAAGGGGAGAGGGAAGCTTATCGTTCTATCGGGGACCCTCCACCCATGTTACGTCTTTATCGTCCTGTCGATTGCGAGAGGCGAGCTGGAACGAGTCTATGTACATATCCGACGGGGATGAGAAAGCAACGCGAGACGGGGACTGAGCGTGAGGGGCGTATGCACGGCGACAATGCAACGTTGCGCCGCGGCAGAGGTGGCCCACGGCCGCGTGCATCGATTGTCCAGGGCCTGCCTGCGCGCCCGACGCTGCCTGTGGTTGAGATCCTTGAGAAGACAGACGGCCGAGCTGATAGATCCGGGGTGACCAAGCGACCTGCGGGACTGGGGGCATCGGTGCCGGGGACGGGGCGGATGACGATGTCAAGAGCAGTCGCGCGCGGGAGCGCGTATCGCGAGATCCGGCGTCTCTCGCCAGTCTCGACGCCTGACGCGCGGAAGCAATTCGCTGGTGTACGGTGCACAACGTGAATATTATTGTTGTTGTCGGGCGTGCAGAGCACGGCGGGGACAAAGGCGGGAGAGCACGCACGACGCCCCGCAGAGGACAATAGGGCGCGGGCGGGCGAGTGGATGCGGGGAAATCGGGAGGGAGCGATGGACTCGTGGCGTGGTAGAAGCAGTGTCTGGCACGGACGCTCACACGCTTGGGCGACGGCCTGCCACAACGCGACCCAACTTTCCCCTCCTCCGCCCATCGTCGTCGGCGTCGACGCCCTCCCCGCCCGAGCCTCCTCGTCGGCCTCCTCCCCATCGACGACCCTCCCCGCTTATCTCCACAGCGCGCTTCGCTTCGATCGCCCGCTCGCAGCTTGCCTTTTCCGTCTCTCCTGCATGCGACAACACGTCCTCGCCTTCGCGTCGGTGAACACCCCCACCCCCACCCCCTCTCCGTCGCCCTCCGTCCTTCCTACCACCTGCGATGAACGCACAGCAAACAGAAATGATGCGACAAGGCGTCCCCACCATGCACCAGAACATCATCTCCCAGCCGTTCTTTCCCCAGCCGCAGCAGGGTCAGCAGCCGACCGCCCACAACATGGGCCCCTTCCAAAACAACCAGGGTGCTAATCCCGCCCTCGGTCTCATGGGTGGCCAGCCCGGAACCTCCAACCACGGTTATCCTCTCAACATGCCAGGCGCTCCTCGTCGCGGCCCTCCGATGTTCATGCCCGGTCCCCACTCCACCCCGTCCAGTCTCAACCCTCCTGGCGGCGGAGGTCCGTCCCACATGACCGGCCTAGCACCAGGCCAATTGCCCAATATCCCTACCTTCCCCGGTGGAGCCATGATGAGCCAGCAACAGACGCTCCGACGCGTCCAAGCTCAGCCCATGAACCAGTCCGGTGCGCATATACCTGGGATGCAACCTGGTATGATGGGCGGAGGGATGGGGCTAAATGGCCCTCCCAATATGAACCCAATGCGCCAGCCCCTGACCCCCGCCCAGCAGCAACAAATGCAGCTTCAAATGCGCCAACAGGCGCAACAGCAGGCGGCACAGGGGGGCGCGATGTCGCCGGAGATGGCACTCCCGATGAACAGGGCGCATATGCAAGGTGCAGGTCCTATGCCCCCACACGCACGGACCGCGTCGGGCCAGGCGCAACTCATGCCTGGGTCTATGTCGCAACATGGGATGCCTCAGCAGATGTCACACAACGCCTTCGGGAACCCGATGTCTCTTCCCCACCAACACCAACATCAACAGCCTTCCCTAGGAGCTTCGCCACACGTCGGTGGCTCCGGGCAGCAACAGCCCGGTATGCCTGGAACGTTGGGTGGACAAGCAGCCATCAATCGCGCACAGATGACCCCAGACAACTCGATGTTCATGAACTTCCAGAACCAGCAGCAGATCCAGCCGCCCGTCGTACACAATGTGCCACGCCTACCGATGAACGGCCAAGGTTTCAACGTCAACTTTGCTGGGTCGCCGACACCTCCCAATCCTGGTGGCGACATGGCTCAGCGCGGAAATCCGACAATGAACGCCCCTGGACCTGTCATCACACCCGCGCAGGCTCTCGACAAGATGAACTCTGGCGCTGAGAACTTCCCCACTGGTTCGTACGGAATGGGTCAACCTCCAATCAACGCCCCTCCCCGACCGCCATCCCAGCACAGTCCCCATAATGCCTTTCCCATTCCCCAACCCCAGTCGCAACCGTTACAACCCCATCCTCCCCAGCAGTCTCCCCGTCAGGCCGACCGTATTGCCAGTCAAATGCATGCCCAAGGCGGTGTTCTTCCTCGGCCGCGCTCGCAGCAATCCCCGATGCCGCCTGGCCCGTCGCGGACACCCCGTGTCTCCCAGACCCCCTTACCCATGAACACCGGCGGCATGATGCCGCCCAATCGGATACCTCCCGGCCCCGGACAGAGTCCGCAAGGCCCGGCGCACCAGCAGGTGCAGCCGCCTGCAAGTGCGCCTCCCTCCGCCCATCCCACACAGATAGCGCCACGGCCGCCATCAGCGAACCCACAGACCGCCGTGCGTACAGCACCTCCTCAGTCGGCGCCACCTGCCGCCCAGGGGCCACAGGCTCCTCCCGTTGCAGAGAGTAGCGCGGCAGCACAATCTGCACCTCCTCCCGCACCAGCCCCGGCTCCGGCTCCGGTACCGGCTTCGGCCCCGGCGGCACCCCCGCGACCCCCAGGGTGAGTACCGATATTACTCAGTCGACCTTGACCAGTTGATAAACCTGTGCACCCGTGCAAATCTATAGGATAATCCCCGTGGGTTTCGGACAGGGTGTATGTCGAATATTACAACTAAGCGGAAGTCTCGGGGTAGAGCACAAAGACGTGAGTCGCCGGTTACTAACTTCGATGTTCTCAGCTGATCCGTGGGCTGCTACAGAGGCTGAAGCAGTCGTATTGGGCATCAATCGTCTCCAACTTCTTTACCGAAAAGGCTACGATGAAGCTCACCTTGTGGAAGGATAATCAGCAGGTCGAGGCTAAGCCTTTTGGTAAGGAAACGACTTCATATGTTTGCGCAGAGACTGACTTTACACTACAGAGATCGGCTACCCCATTCTTCCACGCTTTTTCCTTGTCACTACTCAGTCAGGCGTCAAGTCCATGACGATTTGCATCGACGGCGCACGGGAGCGCGTCATCAAGGCCTCGCATGCTCTCGTTGAGTGCGCAAACGCCGCCTGGACGTTCCGGTATCAGAACGGCTACAGCATTACTCTCCGGGGGCCGCTCACGGCCGACGTCATTGTGCAACCACAGCCGGCCAACAGCTCGACCACGGCGACAGGCATCGCGCCGTACGTCCTCAAGCTCGACCGGCTCCAATTCGACGCGTTCTGGCACGAGAAGTACGTCGCGCTCGACTCGATCCTCGGCGAGCGAATACCGGAGTCGCCGCGCGGATTGCCGCCCTCGCCCGGGCCGCACGGGCAGGAGGACACGAACCGGTTCGACGAGGCAAGGTATCATATCGACCATGCCATCGTCCCCGCGGAGCCGATAAACGCGTTCGGTATCCCTCAGGCCACAATGCGTTGTTTGGAGGTGTGCGCCTTAGTGAGGAGAGAGTTTCTCAACGGCTGACGCTATTTGCTTCTCCGCAGCTCGCTGAGAGTGTTGCCCAGATGTCGGAGCTCATCCAATTCTCCGTGGACCTGTCGCTCGGGCCAGTCGGTGCGTCCTGACCAGTACTTGATTGCCGTTATGCAGCTCACGAGCGAGGTGTCGCAGATGCCCTAAGTGCATTCGCGGATAGGCTTCGAGCGGCACGTCGCAGTGGACAGCTCAACGGGCTGGACGGCGCCGGGCCCAGCCACCACGTAGAGGGCTCGTCCGCGTTCGACGGCCACGGCGTGAACGGCATTAACGGTACGCCGCCGAACATGTTCATGCACAACCCTAGCAACGTCGCGGGCCCGTCACAAGGCCCGTCAAGCGGCGACCAGTCGCAAAACGCTGCCCACGCCGACGGCGCCGACCCGAAAGCGAAGGGCACGCCCCAGGCCGCGCAAGCGTCGGGCTCGACCCCAGCCGCGTCGGCGTCCACGCCCACTTCCGCGCCGACGCCGGGTGGCCCGACGACGCCGTCCATGGCGAGCGCGACCCTCAAGCGGAAAGCACCGACGGGCGGGCGGGCCGGGGACGATTCGCCCACTACGGCGAATGCGGAGCAGCAGCCAGCCGCGAAGCGGACCTCTCGAAAACGCGGGCGGACACAGGGTTCGTGAGCTCGGCTGCGCCCGCGCCGCCGTGCCCCGACGCTCCTTGGATGGTTCCGTGTGCCTGTTGCATGCCTCTTCGTTCCTTCGCTATCTGTCGCCGTCCGCGTCCTCGCTGTCGTCCCTCCGCTCCTGGCCCCGCACCTCCCCCCGCACCCATCCCTCCCTTCCTCCCCTTCAACCTCCCACGATCCTGCGCTGTCTGCGTGTGCGTCTGTGTCTGCGTTCCCTGTCCCCATCTGTTATCTGTTCTGTGGATCTCGTGCAATCATCGCTCAATCGATATTTTACCAGCATAGCATATACGTAGATTTTGTATCTTAGTGCTACTCTCGGGCCGTGCGGAGGACCTTCTCTCTCTTCTGCGAGGACCAGGCTGACGGGTACCTGTTGTCTTATCACTTTCTTATTTATCCCTTGTTTTGTAGTGTATACTAATCATCTATCCTTGCCCTCGCTGTGTCCGTGCGGTCCGGACTCCCTCAACATGCACAAGGTAACCAGATTGGTGTGGTTTCTGCTAACTCGAACTGCATTCGTTTGCGGGTAGACGGGTCGAGCGCACCTGTCCCGCGAAGCCCTACGTAGCTTCCTTAGTTCACACGTGCCGTAGCCACGAGCATTCGTTCCACCCCGCCCTGTCAGTCGGTCGTACCCCATTAACGTACAGTGCTAGTCACCGGAACGTATACACGAAGGACCAGCTGCCGTCGGAGGACACCACGAGGCTTGCGTGTGTATCTCTAAGCGCACATACAATCCGCATAGCACAATGTACAGGGCCTGCGCGTATGAGGTCGTTTGTAGTACTACCTATGAAGATCACATACTTTTAGTCGAGGTAATTGCAACGATGATATTGTACGATGGATCTACATGTTCCCCACTCTAGGGCAAAAGCGGCGACAAATTGGCCCGAAAGCGACCAACCAAAAATGGAGTAGCGACATACAGCCCTCCACTGAGCTAGCCAGGCCAGACCTCTGTCTATACGACTCTCGCTTATCGCGCTGCGATGTCGAGATGAGCTGATGGTCGGTATCGTGAACAAATTCAAAATGGGCCCGAGACGTTGGTACATTGACGACTCCGGTGGTACCTCTCGATTACGTCTTCGTCCACCCGAATGGTGTGCCAAGAACAGCTGGCGCTCATTGCTGCAGATCGCACCAACAAGGGAGAGCCAAACCATACGGCGCATGTGCCATAGGGTGCATACGATGAACAAGCAGGTATTATGGTAGTATACAGTGATAACTTGGGCGTCGGTCGGGTGCAGATCAGCACTAGTTGTAGTTGAGCGGCTCGTGGCTGAAGTCGCACTGATCTCCGTATCGGCATCTGAACAAAGAGCAAGGTGTGATCAGCTTTCCTGTTTCGGACGGCCCGCGCGGGCGGAACTGCAAATGCTCGCCTTCCTGCCTGAAAGAAACTGCATGGTTTTCGCTTTGTATTTCTAAATCCGTCGCCCCGGCCCCTCCCCCGCATCGACGGGCCCCCACGGCCCCGGCCCCGGGGTCCGCCCCGGTCGCCCCAGCCGTCCTCGCCCCAGCGCCGGTTGGGCTCCGCGCCGCGCCCGGCGCCGTTCGGTTCGTGGTATCCTCGGTCGAACTCATACTGCCCAGCCCACCCCTGCTCGCCCCCGCCGTGCGGTGTTGGTGCTGGTGCCGGTGCTGGTACGGATGGTGCTGGCGCTGGCGCTGGTGCTGGCGTTGCCGGTGCCCCGAACCCACCGAACAAGGCCCCGTTCTGCGACAGCGCTTGTGCCTGCTGCATGAGCTGTTGTATCGTTTCGGGGCTGAAGCCCCCAATTGGTGAAACGCCCGCCGGCGGCTGCGACGCTTCGCCCATCACGACGTCGGGTGGAGGCGCCGCAGCAAGCTGCCCGACGAGGTCTGCTACGGACGTCGACGGGCGTATCGTATCGACGAGCGCGGGCGCTCCGTCGCTCCAGAATATCGCGTCCACGTCTGACCCCGTCAGCATCAGTCGCACGCCCTCGTCCACCTGCTCCTCAGGTATCTGTGTTGGCGGCTCGGCCGGGCTGTCCGGTATCTGCGCGGGGGAGGCATACGACACAACCAACGCACTCTGCTCCCGCTCCTCCTGAGCCGCCCGCTCATGACTCTCGCCGCCTCGTGGCGCAATTTCAAGCTCCGGAGGTATGGCAAGGGCTGTGGAAGCGTGGTGGCAGGATTAGCCACAGCAGAACCCAAAGAATTCAGGTCGCGTGCTCACGTTGCGGTTCCGTCCACTCCATTTGCTCTTCGAACAGATGGTTGTGCAGTGCGGCGCCTTCGTCTCGGTCAAGGTCGCGAAGTGTGTGTGTTGGAAGAGAGCCCTGTGTAGCAACGACGAGCATGACATGATCAACAGCCAGTACATATTATGATGCAGATGGAAGACGCTAACAGATGCACCGTCGTCATCGTATATCGCACGCTCGATGAGCTTGATCTGCTCTAGTTGGCTGTCTGGTGCCCATGTCACCGACTTCTTCCGCTTGCCCAAAGTCGGTGGACCCGTCGGACCAGCAACAGACCCTGTCGGTGGCCCTGTTGTTGGGCCAGGACCGGCAGGCGGCGGTGTAGAATTAGAAGAACCCCCGCCTATCGTGCCCAGCGACTTCAGGATCTCTTGGAAGGCATCAACTTGCGAGGGCTGCGCGACATTCGGATCCGGCTCCTTCTTGACGGGTGCCGTCGAGCCTGATGCAGCGGAGGGGGCGGTAGGGGCGGGGTTCTTCTTGAAACTGGGCATCTCCTTCTTCGTCGGTTTCGGCTTGGAGAAGAACGACGAGTCCGACTTCGCGTCCTTCACCACGGGCTTCGCGTCTTTCTTCACCGGAACGGCCTTAGGGGTAGACGATCCCGCCGCAGGGACCGCTGCCTTCTTGGCGGGCGGCGCGGACCTGGACGACGCTGAGTCCGCCCTCCGCTTCTTGCCCTTGGAGTCTATCGCAACGTGCCTAGCGTCAATCCTTTTTGGCCTCGCAGCACGGACTGACATGACTCACCCCCTGTGTTTTCGCTTTCGGCCTTGTTTGGCACCTCCTGCTCGGAGAGCATTTTTCGCCATTTTCGTTCCAGGTTCGATGCCATGTCCTTGATAGCTGATTGTGTGTTTTTGACCGACATGGAGAGACAGTAGTTAGATACATGTTACATGACAATGGTAGCGGCAGGCTCAAGACGCGGCACACGGTTCTGCTACGGACACGGAATCGATGCGTTATTCGTCCACGCGTGTTCATACGTTCTTTTAACCAGCACAAGCCGCGCCCGCACAGGGGGCACTTTGGGCGTCTCGAGGACGAAAATCTCAACTTACCCGGAGTAGGAGGTTCCTTCATGAGCTTCATAATCAACTTGCCCAGCTTCGACTCTTTCAGCTTCTCTAGTGTGAGGGGGAGGCGGTCGATGATCTGCTCGCGAGGCCGTTGCCGTCGGTGAGCTGTTCTTTGTGTACCCAATTGCCGGCCGTACTCACCTGAAGGAGAGGCATGATCGTCTCGACAAGTTGCATTTCATTGCGCCCAACAAACGCCAACTTCAGCCACTCTCGGATGACCTCCATCGCGATCGAGTTATCGACCCACGCGCGAAAATAGTGGTTGCCGGCGTTGTCTCTAATCCTGGTCAGGACGTCTAGTCGTATTTGCGGCTCGACATCCGTGATACCAAAGTCGTCCAAAATTGTAACTAATTGTGACACAGCACCGCCGCCCGTAAAAGAATTTGGCTGTATGAGAGGTTTCACGTCAGCAACCAATTTAGCCCGTTCCTGTTCCGCCGAGACTTTGCTCGTGGACGCAGTCGGAGGCGGAGTGGTGAGAGGCTGAGGGGTTGACTGGGACACGGAAGAAGAAGCGGAAGATGAGCTCGCGACGGGTGGTGAAGATTGACCATAGAACGAGGTCGTCGGGATCGGCCCGCCACCAAAGTACGCAGGGGGCTGTGAGTGCAGGGCGTACGGTGATAGTGTACCTTGCTGTTGAGGTTGAGTGGGCGAATGCGAATGTCGGACGAGATTACTGTGTTGCTGTTGCTGTTGGGGTAGTGTGTAATGGGAGGGGACGGTGTGCATGAAGGGACTCGCGGGACCCATTGATAACATGGGCTGATGTGCGGATTGCTGATACTGATATTGTGGGCGAGATGGCGCCGACGATGTGAAGTATGAGGGGTGAGCGAACTGCGGTGGAGGACTGGAAGAGGAGCCGTTCATGGTCGTAAGGGCGGGGCTGCGGCATAATGTCAAACGAGTTCAACTGAAGGAGGCTAAGCGACGCACTCTATGACCATGGTCGCTTGCCCCTGTGGCTGCGACTGAGCTGAGCTCTGCCCCTGCCCCTGTCCCTGCGATGCGGACTGTGCCTGCGAGGAGGTCGTTGTTGCGCCATTGAGAGAGGAGTAGCTAGACAATGGGAGAGATGGTGCCTGTCCCCACTGGCTGGAATACTGGACTGTGGGGAAGGATGCGGTCGAGTTGAGTAGGAGATGGGGTAGCTGGAACGGGTACTGAGTCGGGCCCTGGCTCAGCGGCGGGGTCGGGGAGTGGGAGACTGTGGCAGGAGAGAATGAGCCTCCGTCGCTCGAGACGGCTTCCGCTGGCTGCGACGCGTCGCTGACCCGGCGCCTGTTCAAAAGTGCTCGTGCTCACCCTGCAAATCGCCCAGAAAGTCGTTCAAACCGCCCCCCTGCACGCTCGCAGCGGCTTCCTTCCAGTCATTCGAGCCCGCCGCCGACCGCTCGTCATGGACGATGGCCTGCAGGTCGGATATTTGGTGCGTTTGCAGCCACGCTGCACTGTTATAGTCCATCTGCGAGTAACGCGACGATTCTTTTCGCAATGTGACCTCTTAGGCAATTACTGCACGACCGCCGTCCGTCAGATATCACCTTGCCAGGCCTTAGCAGCAGCTCGCCGTCCGTTCAGCTCGCCGTTCGTGATGGTGGTCAGAGGGTTGGTCGGGCTCGCCTTTCAGTCTCCGCTTTCTACTCCCCTCAGGCCCAAATACAGACAACTTTCTCACGCTTCCGCGCCCCTAGAACACCGCCAACTCGGCCCTAGGCTCTCCTTCTCGCCCCCATTTATTCGCTAGCATCGCATGGGGCATTCTAGCGTCCTTGTATAGATTCTGGCCCCGTATGTGGCTTGTGCTTTGTTTGATAAGGCCGACTATAGCTAAAGGACCACATGGAAAACAGTAGACGCGCGGTTGAGACCATGCCGAAAGAGTTTGAAACCGGATTCTAATCGGGTTTGAAACAAGACAAACGTGACTCTTCAACCAAACAAGTACAACGCCCAGCGGTATCACTGCTTCATCTACAACGACAACAAAGTTTTCAACCGTTGCCTTACCCCCCTTTGTACCCCTTCTTACTTGCTCTGTAAACGGACGCGTCGCGTCTACCAACTCGGAATCCCACAACACTTCAAATACTTCACAACCCCTAAACAAGGCGACCATGGCTTCGGATAATGCGGCACAACTGGAGTACCACAAGATGCAGGTTCGTTGGCGTCGTGCTACGCATTGCTCGATCTCACCATGCGCGAATGCAGTTGGTGGGCAGTCTTAACGCGCTCGCTCACAACATGCGCGAGTGCGCAGCCATTGCAGACGCGTTCGTGCACACGCTGAATTATGGTGCCAACCCCGCGCCGTTTCCTATCGGTACGAACGGCCAATTTCCTATGACCATGGTGCCGACACTGCCTGTGGCTCAAGACGAACACGGCAAGAAGCGCAAGTCGCGCGGGGACGACGCTGATGGCAAGAAGCGGGCCAAAAAGCCCAAAGACCCCAATGCGCCGAAACGACCTCCGTCGTCGTACCTTCTTTTCCAGAACGATGTCCGTCAGGAGCTCAAGGCAAAGAACCCCAACATGCGCAACAATGAATTGCTGAGCGCTATCGCCAAGATGTGGGCCGAGATGCCCCAGGAGCAGAAAGACGTGAGTCCATGTATTGGCATTCTTGGAGGCTTTGGCCGATATTAGACCCGCAGGCGTATGAGCAACGAAACAGGGCAGCGAAAGACCAGTGGCTCGCACAAAAAGCCGTCTACGAGGCTGCAGGGAAGGCAGGGGAACCGTCTGGAGTTCCCGTGAGTTACTCAAGGGATACATGCGTTTGAAGTCCTGACACTCACATCTCACAGATGCAGGTAGCTCCCATTCCTGTGGTAGTTCCTGTCAAGGCCCCCGTCGCTCCCGTTGTCGCCGCGACGCCATCTTCCTCCGAAGACTCCACTGTTGAAGATGACACCTCGAGCGATATGAGCTCGGAGGATGAGGATGCATCGGAAACCGTCCCTCCTGCCAAAAAGTCGAAGCGGGAGAGTGCTAACCCCGCCAAGGACGACACGGCACCGAAAAAGGAGAAGAAGCATAAGAAAGCGAAGGTTTGAGAGCTCTTGCATCCTCTCAACAGACTCTCTTGGAGATATGTGCGCCTATCTTATGCTTGACCGGTCGCGTCCGCGAAGTTGTTCGTAGGATAGTAGTTCTGCTCGTTCGTAATTGCCCCGTGGTACCGTCGCCGCTGACATGCTTGTTGAAGTTATTGCTATATCATGTACAAAGTTAGAGTTGGTGTGAGGGGTCCAGCTGAGCTACGAGCAGATGGTGAGTGTGATTGACGGTCGATGAGCCTGAACAGCAGGGGATGCGGGAGGGTCGAGGATGGTCGTCGGGGAGAATCCCCAGCAGCGCGCTTCGGCGGCCCTCCGTGCCTGCTGCACTGCTTCTCCAGATCCGGCTTCCCTAGCTTCCAGCTACTGAGTCTTACACATCATTGCATACGGACATACTTACCAGGGCACGACGATCCCGGCGAAGAGCAACGAAGCCTCCAGATACGAACCCAGTGCAGCCGTACTCCGCAAAGCACGTACAGAGCAGACAATGACATGGCTGCGCCGCCGCATCTGCTGTACGGGGCGGTGTATCCGTTGTGCCCTAGTCGCGCGATTGTGCCACGATAGCCGTCTGTATCTGCGAATTGACAGACAACAGCCACATAAGCAGCTGCACAGGACCAGCCGCAGTCGGAGTGCTGAGCGCGAATAAGGCGATTGCTTACGCTTCCGGCCACAACCCGGAGCCCACGGCCTGCTTTCTGCCGAGCCCTATATAACGGCTCGTGCGCCCGTACGCGTCCGTTCCACCACCTTCGCCCAATCTATCGCAACCCCCTCCATCGATGTCCCAGCCACCGCCGTACTCGCCCAACGGCCCCCCGCCCAATCCCGACAGGCGGCCTCTGCCCCCGGGCTGGGTTGAGCAATGGGACAACAAGTGAGTCTACCCGCCGTCCGATTCGGCCCGTGCGCTGACTCAAGCCGCCAACTGCAAGCTACAAGACCTGGTATGCACCCACCATCGTGCGATCTCAGCTTGCGGGCTCTTCTCACATCTGAGTGTTATAGGTTCTACGTGAACACCTCCGAGAACCCTCCCCGCTCATCGTGGGTCCACCCTCTCGGACCTACGCCCCCCGCGCAGCCTTCTGGATACGCACCTCCCTCAGGCCCGCCACCTCCAGATAACCGTGGATACAGCCCCTACCCGCCGCAGGGTGGCTATAACCAAGGAGGATACAGTCAACCTCCGCCCCAACAGCAGTGGGGACAGTCTCCTCCCCCTCCCGGGCCTGGCGGGTACTACGGCGGCCCGCCGCAGGGCGGCTATGCGCCGTCGCCGTCGCCGTACGGTGGCCCGCCCCCTCAGGAGAACAGAGGTGAGTACCGCCGTTACCGCATCGTAAGATGAGAACGCGAAGCTGATGACATCTGTCCGTCAGGATGGTTCGGATCCGGCACTCCCCAGCCCACCACAGTCGTCCAGCAGGCGCCGCCGAAGAAGTCCGGCCCGGGAATGGGCACGGCGCTCCTTGCTGGTGTGTGGCACAGAGAAAGCCATGTCGGGCGAGAGGGACTGACTACGCGTGTTAGGTGGCGCTGGTCTTGTTGGCGGTGCACTGCTCATGGATGCGTTCGAGGATCACGAAGACCATGAACGTGAGGAGGCGTACGACGCTGGTGAGTACCATGCCTAAACCCTTCTCGAAGCTTGCTTACAGACCTCCCGGATGCGCAGGGTACAACCAAGGCTTCGATAACGGCTTCGATGACGGCGGCGGGGACTGGTGATTCGATTCCTGCTTCACGTCGCCCTTTATGACCCTTGACCATGCCCTGCTTTCCATCTCCTGCGGATTGCTTCTCTTTCAGCATTGAGTTGTACGCTAGCTGTTCGCTGTATTTCTGCTCGTTGGACGATACCATGGTTTGCTCGGATGTGGGCTCACAATCACTACGCGATGATTTCTGTAACTGCGTATGGTGGGCGCTTATGGTTCTGGCACACCTTGACCTAGACCATCATCATCCTAAGTTCTTACCCGATGCGAATTTGATTATTCGCAAAGGTCTTGCTCACGTATCGTCAAATTATAGAACATCACGGGGAATAACGAAGGGTGAGATCGACGAACAAGTCATGACACATTCAAGACCATGGTGAGCACCCAGCGTACGGCGAGAGCAATGATTGATGGTGCAAGGGGATGCTAAGCTTGTTCAGACATCAGCAAGCTTTTTGTTGAAAGCGTCGAGCCCTGCCTGAATCGCGTCCTTCGCCTTCGCCTTGCACAGTTCCCGATACTCCGTCGACGACCGCCACCCTCGCCAAGGTGTCTGCTCGCATACCTCCCACCATTCCTGCGCGAAGGGATGACCCGGCGCGCCCGCATATCCCCAGGGCTTTCCGCCGTATGGCTGTACGAAAGGGCTGATGACTTCCGCCATACTGGGATGCAACGCGCCGGTGAAGTGCACGATCTTCGGGTCCTCCATCTCTCCCATCTTGAGCGCCGCACGCTCCGGCGTGTGGTGCTTGGCGTAGGTCCCGAGACCCTGCGCGTTCCAGGCAAGGCTGAGCGGGAGCCAATCGCCCACAAAATGGGCGTTTAAGGCATCCTGGTCCTGCATTTTGGAATCCGACATCCTCGTGGCTACGGCGTTGAGCACGGCGAGTCGTTTGCGGATCGTGGCAAGATCTAGGAGGAGCACGCCCGCGTTGAAGTAGGGGCCCCGCCCGACCCCATCGTGTCCCATCGGGAACCCGACGTCTACCGCGGCTGCGATTGACTTTCCTTCAAGGTCGATGTCCCAGAGCGGCCTCAAGTCGCCCCGAACGAGAACATCGGCGTCGAGATACAACGCTCTCTCTACCGGCAAGATCGGGATCATCGCGATTTTGGCCCAAGTCAGCCCATGAGGAGCCGCACAGTCATCGGACGGCAGATCGAGGAAGACGACGGTCGCGTCTGCACCGTCTGGAACGGCCTGTCTCAGCTTCCCCTTCACGTCGTCAGGGATCTCCGGACTGAGGACGTAGAACGTCACGCGGCCGGTAGTGTGTTCTACTACGCTGCGGATGGCTACGGCAGCAGCAGCAGCATAGTCTGCGTTGATGGTGAGTGCGACGTTGATGCCATACCCGAGAGCGGCCTCGAGTCTCCCCTCCGAGCGCGCACCATCGCGGACCAGAAAACCGATGCGCATGTCTATGGTCTTCTGAATGATGACCTGATACTGCGCCTCAGCGGAAAGGATAGTGTATTCGCCCTTATGCAGCGCGAGGAACGCATCGATCCCGCGTTTCGGGTGATGGATGCTGTCTTCGGGTTCCTTGTCCCAGTGGTAGTCGTCGAAGATGATGATCGCGTCCTTCCTCGCCAGACGCCAAGCAAGCTCTCCGTCAAGAAGGGTATCATCTGCCTCATGCGACCCGTCGATATACACCCAGTCGAATCCGGGCTGCGCTGTGGACATGTCCTCGGTGAGCAGTGTCATGAGTCCCGGTACGCTGAACTCGTCGAGGATGCGGAAGGGTCGTTTAGTGAGGGAGAGGTTGTGGGTTAGCTTGCGGTGTCGTTCGCGCCCGGCCTCGGTGTGCATGAGGTCAAAGTGGTCGATGCAGACGATCTCGCCGCCGTCTTTGCACAGTTCTGTCAGGAGGAAGACTGCGGAACGTCCCTCCCAGGAGCCTATCTCGAGAACACGCGGCTTGGGGGAGGATACGTATCCAAAGAGGCCTCGCCATGTTTCGATGTTAAAGGAGAACCAGTCTTGTGTCTCGGTGAAGATATACGTATGGTGGTTTAGCGTCTGCTCAGTCATCGTATCTGGGTGCTCTGACCTGAAGATATCCGAATGAGGAGGTCGCGATCAGTTTTACAGGGCGACACTTACCACAGTGATGTTCCAGTGTGCGCTAGTGTGGGAGGAGGTGGCAAACGACTTTTATACCCAGGTTTTTGAGCCGGAATAACCGCGGAGATGTATGGATTTGTCTTCGGACGAAATCACTGACGACTTTTCGTAGGAGCAAGCCCAAATTCCTCTACCGCAGCTCCTGCAAATTATGCGCGATGTCCAACAAGAAACGACCGTTGCACACTTCGACGTACCGCCCGCTGTCAATCATTTGACCTTCGTGATTTCTCTCATTCAGTACCCATCTGTGTCCCCCACGAGGGTACACAGCCAGAATGCTTCGGAACCCTGGCGTTGCTGCTGCGGCAGCGGTTCTCTCGGGTTGTGCACATCGATTTCCGTGGGCTCCCAGATATTGCGTCACTACACCACTCTTCGTAACAAGGACGGACGAACGGCATACCCTCCACTGGCTATTAGCGTAGCTTCGGACCTTGGTGTGGCTCAGATGGCAGTCAACGGGTATCGTGGCTGCGGCAAACATGGCGTCCCAGCCTACCGCATGAGCAGTACGGCGATGAATTTCGCCGGGGGCGTACTCGGAATCCAATGTTCCGTGCGCTTGAAACACACCGCAGATATATGAGGAGACTGTCGAAGTTGTAGTCATACACCCCCTCTTTGCAGCGTTCTTTCAACAACAAAAACACAATGCTGAACAAAGCTGGACTTGTCCTAGTCACCGGAGGGCATGGCTTCATCGTAAGTGCAACGATGGGATACATGCGCTATATATCTGATACAACAACACCCTTTCAGGGAGGTCATGTCGCGAGGAGGTTGCATGAACTCGACTACCTGGTGAGGGTCACCGACATCGTGCCCCAGCCGCCCTACGGCGCACCTGCCGTTGGTGAGGTCGTCATCGGAAACCTCTGTAACCCTTCATTCTGCGCTTCGGTCGTTCAAGGCGTGGATTATGTGCTTCATTTCGCCGCCACCATGGGCGGGATGGGGACGATCCACGCCGCGAACGACACCATCATCTACCAAGAGAACCACACGATGACAGAGAACCTCGTGTCCGCTTGCCTCGCAGCGGGCGTACGGGGATTCTTCTATTCATCCTCCGCCTGTGTCTACCCCGAGTCTTTGCAGACTCCGGGCATTGACGTCTCCCTGGCGGAGTCTGATGTGTGGAAGAACCCCCCTCCGCACCCTCAGGGCCTTTATGGGCTCGAGAAGCTCGCCAGCGAGCTGCTCCTGGAACAGTTCCGTGATCGTATCGAGGTTAAGATCGCTCGCTTTCACAACGTCTTCGGGCCACTGGGATCCTGGTATGGTGGGCGCGAGAAGGTCCCTGCCGCGTTCCTTCGCAAGGCTTTGGCTATGCAGCTTTCAAGCGAGAGTCCGCCTACGTTCGAAATATGGGGCGACGGGCAGCAGAGGCGGAGCTTCTGTTTCATCGATGACGCCGTTGAGGCTGTTCTCCGCCTCCTAGAGTCAGGCTGCAACGATCCCGTCAACGTGGGCTCGGATCAGGATGTCTCTATTCAACAGCTGGCGCAGATGGCTATGGCTAGCGCAGGGGCCGACATCGAAAAGGTGGAGTTCGAGTATAGGATCGATAGACCGGTGGGGGTGGGGTCCCGTAATTCAGACAACACCTTCGTGCGGGATAGGCTAGGATGGTCGCCCACGCGCTCCCTTGAAGAGGGAATGCGCGCCACAGGCGAGTGGATCCGTGCCCAGATCCTTCAAGTCAGCGCTGCCATGGACGAAGCGGAACGCCGAAGGTACCTCGCCCTCCTGCAAACCAGCGAGATGGTTGACCTCCGGGCTGACGCCGTTACCTTTGCGATCCTCCTACCCATCACCTCCCGCGGCTCTACCTCCCCGGAGGACTGCCTTGTGAATCTTCGACGCTTCGCCCGTTCGCTACGGGAAACCGCTGCCGACGACCTTGCGCGACTTGGAGAGCGGTACGCTGTGAAGATCTACCTCGCCGTGGACGACGACGACGACTTCCTGTGGCAGCCGTACGGCGAGGACCTCGCTGCACCCATCCTCCGCGCAGAGGGCTTCCTCGACGTCGTCACTTTGAAGTGCAGGCACCCACGTGGGCACGTCTGCGCGCTTTGGCGCGACTGTGCGCGCAGGGCATTTGAAGATTCATGCGACTACTTCATCCTCATGGGTGATGACGTCGAGCTGCAGGACCCCGACTGGATGTCAGCAATCCACCGTGCCTTTTCCGAGTTCTCCACGACGGAGGGCGTACCACAGGGCATAGGTTGTGTGGCTTTCACGGATACATCTTTTCCTGGGATGCCTACTTTCCCCGCAATTCATCGTACTCACATGGATATCTTCAGCGGCGAAGTCGTCCCGGACAGCTTCACCAACCAGGACGGAGATCCTTTCCTATTCCAGCTGTACCGGAGGTGGGGGTGTGCTCGGATGATACCGTCACGTATATCCAACAAGCTCGGTGGAAGCGAAGCAGCCCGGTATGACAAGGTACATGCCATGGGTTGGACTGTTGGACCGCTAGACAACGCTACGAAGGCCGTCGAAAGTTGGCTCGCGCGGCGCGCGCCCGATGTACAGCGGAAGCTTACACTGGACGTAATTGTGCCCTGCTACCGCGTTGACATGCGCTATCTCGATGCTTTCCTCGCGCTTCCATCATCGGGGACTTGCACAATCATGTTCATTATCATTGTCGACAACCCCCTCTCCCCGCAGATCCGCGAGTTGACACAGAAGTACGGCGAGCGGCCGGACGTCCGCATCAGGGTGAACGACCATAATATGGGAGCCTCCGCGTCGCGCAACAGAGGCCTTCAGGAGTCGGCCGCAGAGTGGGTCATTTTCCTCGACGACGACGTCACCCCCGAGAAGGATCTGCTGCTGGAGACGGAGAAAGCTATCCGCACGCACCCCCATGCCGCTGGTTTCGTCGGGAACGCGCAGTTTCCTTCAGCCGACTCGGTGTTCACCGCGGCGGTGCATCTCGCGGGTGTCACTTTCTTCTGGGACATCGCGGAAAAGATTGAGCGGGACGTGCCGTGGGGCGTGACGGCAAATCTCATCGCGCGCCGCAACGTCCAGGATGGCGTCCTGTTTAGTCTCCAGTTTCCAAAGACAGGCGGTGGGGAGGACATCGACTATTGTCGCCAGAAACGTAACTTCTCACTTCAACGCGGCGGCGAGGCGTTTCGGGCGGCGCCTGCCGTCAAAGTCACTCATCCATGGTGGAACGGGGGCCGACGTTCATACTGGCGGTTCTACATGTGGTCGAAGGGCGATGGAGGCCTCATTAAGCTGTACCCCGAATACTCCTACCGTGACCTGTGGCCGAACGCGGCCGAGTGCCTTCTGCTCGGTGCGCTCGTTGCGCTGGTAGGTTGCGCGCTCGCGTTATGTGGGGTCCGTATTGGCGTCCAGGTTCTGCTCTCGGGCGTCATGTTCGTCCTAGCGGTGTTGACGACAAATGTCGCACACGATTTCTACCGCCACCTAGTGCTGCACCCAGAACGCGTGCGAGGCATGAAGACCACAGTAGGAGGGATTTGGTGGGTCTGCGCGATCGCTGAGGGAGCTCTCATCAGGGTCTTTTCTGAGTGGGGTAGGGTGATCGGGATCCTGGAGCGTGGTGAGTCTTCACTCTTGCTGAAGAGGTTTGACTGGTTTTGCGGTGTTTGGGGCATGGGCCCGCGGGAGGAGGAAATGGGAAACAACCGCGTCAGGCTCGCGGTTTCGATCGCTATGTTCGCAGTTCTGTCGGTAATGGTTGGCGTTTTCTGAGCTTGGCTGTTGTGCTACCAGCGCTGTACTGAACTTTGCATGTCGTACCGTTGGACGCTTGACCGAATCGAGTACCTCTTGACTTTTTGAGTCGCGTGTTGGTCCAAACGACTCGGAACGAGTCACTGCCACGCGCACTGGGCGGAGAATTATTTGGGAGGCGGCCGGTTCCGCGCGCGAAAAATGGCGGCGCTTGACGGGCGCTTGTCCGGACGCGACCATAAATAAGGTTCAGGCGCGTCTTGTCGCGTCGCCGCGTCTCCGGCGCTGACTTAGCCACGCCCAACCATCTTCGTCCCGTCCGCTACCACCCCGCCCCTCAGACGCACGCACTATGGCTCCCACAAGACGTAGCGCACGCAAGGCACAGTCGGTGTCGGCGACGCCGAGCACGGCTGTCTCGCCCGTGTTCAGTGCTGCAGCATCCGCTGCGTCTACTCCTGAGACCTCTCACATCGACGACGAAGAGGAAGACGAGCTGCCATCAACGACTCAGCAGCAGGCAGCAAAGAGAGCTTCTACTGCGACCAAGAAGCGTGCGCATCAGGATGAGTCTTCCGATGAAGCCGAAGAGCCGTTCTCGGGAAGAGCCCCCAAGCGTCGCATCACCCACCAAAATGCATATGTCGAAATCTCCGGACTCAAGGTATTCGAGGTTTGTTTTCGATGTCGAGGCGGAGGATGTTAACTCAACGGCTTCGTAGAAAACCAAGTCTTCCTCGACCTCTGCCAAGACTCGGAGCGGAAGGAGAGTTTCTGTTGCTCAGCAAGATGTTTCCGATGACGGCTCAGTGGAGGAGCTCATTGAGTCGGACGACAGCGGTTCGGACTTTTCTCCCGAAGATGGTGACTCTGATTTCGAAGATGATCTCGACGAGGATGATGAAGAGGTCATGGTCGATGCTGCAGTCCGGCAATCTCTGCAAACCGCGCGTGAAGACCAAGAACGTGCTGCAGGCTTGATCAGTGCAGGCGCGGGCTCGTCCAAACCCTGTCCCCCCGCCAACAAGGCTGCATCTTTGCGAGCGGCGGCGGCAGAGCGCCGTCTAGCGCGTGAACAGCATTCAGAGGTCATCGACTATGAGTCTGAAGCGCTACTGTCTGAGTCTGAGTCGGAAGACGAACCTCTGTCCAAGGGCAAAGGCAAGAGCCAAGGCGAGGGTCAAGGCAAGAGCAAACAGGCTGCGAAGTTACGACAGAGCAAGGTCATGACCGTGTCGGAGATGCGCAAAGCACTAAGGGAAGAGCGCCGCCAGGCGAGGTTGCAGCGCAATGGTACTGCGGCGGAGGAGGCTGCCATGCGCAAGAACCTCGGGCGCAAATTAACCTATGTAAGCTTATTCTTCCATCCCGCCGTCCAATTCTCAAGGCAGCCGCAGGCGGAGAAGTCGACCGTCGCCCTCCATAAGTATCATCCGGATCTCAAGGATGTGTGGGGCGACCTTGAACGGGACATCCAGGTCGTTGTGCCCAAAAAAGCCGAACAGCCCTCGAATCTCAAAGTCCGTCTGCTCCCATTCCAACTCGAGAGTTTATACTGGATGAAGGAGCAAGAAAAGAGTATATGGCATGGTGGCATGCTTGCTGTAAGTAACATGCAGATTAGACTGGTTCGAACGTTGGCTCACCGCTGCAACGCGGTCTTTTAGGATGAGATGGGGTGCGTATCGCCTTCGCGACACACCAAGTCGTGTTATATTCACCCGCACTACTGTTCGCTAGCATGGGCAAGACTATCCAGATGATTTCCCTGATGGTCTCCGACCATGGTGCAAGACCGAATCTTGTGATAGCGTGCGTCAGGATTCCGCTCCGCTTTGTCTTATCAAAGGCCTCACAACGCCGTGCAGTCCGACTGTCGCCATTATGCAGTGGAGGAACGAAATTGAACTGCATACCGACAATCTTCTCAAGACGCTTGTGTGGCACGGAGCGTCCAGGGAGTCCAGTATTAGTGAGCTAAAGAAGTACGACGTTGTGCTCACCTCGTATGCCGTCTTGGAGAGCTGCTTCCGTAAGCAACACAGCGGCTTTAAGCGCAAGGGCAAGATCGTGAAGGAGAAGTCACCTTTGCATCTCATTGAGTGGAACAGAGTCATTGTACGTCGTCGTTCGGTTGCTTCGAGCATCATCCAATCCCACCCTCTCTTCAGCTCGACGAAGCCCACAACATCAAGGAGCGGGTGACGAACACGGCGAAGGCGGCCTTCGAGCTCCAGGCAAGGGTTCGCTGGTGTCTATCGGGTACTCCCCTGCAGAACCGCGTCGGCGAGCTCTACAGCCTGGTGCGTTTCTTGGGTGGAGATCCATTCTCTTACTACTTCTGTCAGTTCTCTCCCGACTGTCCTATATTTCGCTCTCCACTAATCGTCCTCAAGGCAAGCAGTGTGATTGCAAGTCGTTGCACTGGAAGTTCAGCGACAAGCGTTCTTGTGACGGTACGTACTTAGCCTACTGGAATTCGCGTCGCCAATTTTAATGGCGCCTACGTTTAGATTGCGGACACAGCCCAATGAAACATGTATGTATATAGTTGTAGAGGTCGCACGCTGTGTCACTAACACGCCTTTCTCCAGACTTGTTTCTGGAACAATGAAATCCTGACACCTATCCAGAAGAATGGCATGCTCGGCCCTGGTCAGACCGCCTTCAAAAAGCTGAAGATCCTGTTGGATAGAATGATGTTGCGACGCACCAAGGTACGTACAACCGTACAACGTTGTGCGCCAACTACAGGGGATTGAGTTTATACCCGCAGGTCCAACGTGCGGACGACCTGGGTCTCCCTCCCCGTACTGTCGTGATCAGACGAGACTACTTCAGTCCCGAAGAAAAGGAACTCTATCTCTCTTTGTTTTCGGATGCGAAACGCCTGTTCAACACTTACGTTGACTCGGGGACAGTACTGAACAGTGCGTTACGTTATATGTCTCATGTTCTTCACTCATTTACACGTCTATCACAGATTACTCCAACATCTTCAGTCTGTAAGTATACGGCCATGATCTGCAATTTAACTACGTCCTAAGAGTGCACATAGGCTCACCCGCATGCGTCAAATGGCTTGTCACCCCGATCTTGTGCTCCGCAGTAAGAACAACGCAGGAAAATTCATGCAAGATGAGTCTGGTGAAGGCACAGTATGTCGGCTTTGCAACGAGTTTGCAGAGGACGCGATCCAGGCCAAGTGTCGTCACATCTTCGATCGCGAGTGCATCAAGCAGTATCTCGAAGCCGCGATTGAGCAAACGGTACGTCATCTATGAATCTTGTATCTCCGCATACGCTCAACGGATACATAGCCTGCCTGTCCGGTCTGTCACGTCGCCCTAACCATTGATCTCGAGGCTCCCGCCTTGGAGTTTGAGGAGACACAAAAGGCGCGCCAAGGCATCCTAGGCCGTCTTGACCTGAACAAGTGGCGCTCGTCCACCAAGATCGAAGCCCTCATCGAAGAGCTCAGTAACCTCCGACAGCAAGACGCGACGACGAAGAGCATCGTCTTCAGCCAGTTTGTCAATTTCTTGGACCTCATCGCGTTCAGGTTGCAGAAGGCCGGCTTCACGGTGAGGAGAACTGTAGGCGATGACGGGTGGGCGTACGTTGACGGTTGTGTAGGTGTGTCGATTGGAGGGTACCATGAGTCCGCAGGCTCGCGACGCTACTATCAAGTACTTCAGTGCGTACGAAGTCTATCACTTCTTACCACTTGGACTGACCTCTGTTGCAGTGAACAACGTGCATGTTACAGTCTTCCTCGTCAGCTTGAAGGCGGGAGGCGTGGCGCTCAATCTGACGGAGGCCTCGCGCGTGTACCTGATGGACAGTTGGTGGAACCCTGCCGTCGAGTACCGTAAGTTGCTTATCTCCGCGCCCACCTCTGTTTCATACTCAAGGTCGCTCCAGAGGCAATGGACCGTATTCATCGTCTTGGCCAGCACCGCCCTGTGCAGGCGATCAAGCTTGTCGTGGAAGACAGCATTGAGAGTCGCATCGTTCAGGTATGTGCAAGTGTATGGTCTGGTAGGATCTCGATCTTCATAGTGGCCCCTCTTCCTTAGTTGCAGGAGAAGAAGGCTGCCATGGTCGACGCAACTCTCTCTACTGATGATTCGGTGAGTCACTTCTTGTCTGGTCATGGACAACTTACATATATGCTTCTTGTGCAGGCCATGGGTCGGTTAACACCTGAAGATGTCGGTATCCCTACTTATTGTGTGCTCTCAGTAGGCTGACGGTTTTGATTTCAGCTTGGGTTCCTGTTCCGACTGTAAACCGGCTTTTCCCATAAACCAAAGCCTATACCCGTCCCCTTCCCCTTCCTACCCTGGCGATAGTATACACGTCTAATCTCGACCTATTCTTATGTTCATATTGTAAAGATCTCTCATTTCTCGCTCGTTGTTTCGGGGTAGAATTGCTTTCTTGCTATATCATCTTGCTCTCGGTGTCGCACGGTAGTGCATTTTGTATGTAGTACCTCCTGTGTGTACACGTCGCCACGTCCACCAGGCTACCGGCGTCTTCCAAATCGACCCCAGGTCGCCATCCATTATACAGCTATTAGTATTACAAGAGGTGTGATGAGATAGATGAGCATCCAGCAGGGCTGACTGTGTCCTAAAGCACACGTATCCATCCGCGTACTACCATGCTCACAGACGAGCGTCCTTTGGCAACTTCTTGATCGCTTGCCGCACGCCCATGTCACCCAGGACGTCCTCTGAACCACCGAGGATAGCATCGTACGGCGATGTCCGATGATACTAGATATCAACACGATCAATAATCCGCTCACCGGGAAATGCGGAAGGCTCACATTCTCGATGAGCTTGCCCATTCCTGTGGAGGTTATACCGCGACCGCCAAATAAGAGTGTTGCGTCTTCGGCGGTCTCGCGCCCAGTACGGGTGACGTACCTACGCATCTCCTGTTTAACGCATGTCACAGGATACACAAGACTAAAACTCACTGCTTCAGCAGCCCGATCGTCCCCGCAATCTTGTCAGATTGCTCGTCATAGGACATCTAGAGAGGGTTCAGCGGGGTGCACCCTCACCATAATACCACACCCACGTTGTTCATCTGGTGCGTCACGAACTCGAGCCAATTCTGGCCCGCCTCGACGCGCGCGATCATCGCCGCCAGCCGCGCACGCACGACCGGCTGCGCGTTCGGCGGCCGTCCAAACGCGACGCGCTGCGCGGTCCACTTGAGGCACTCCTCCACGACGCGCCGCTGCGCGCTCAGGCTCGTGCACACGATCATCCAGCGCTCGTGGTTGAAGTTGCTGAGGACGACTTGCATGCCGCTCCCGACCTTGCCGAGCGTGTTCGCGACGGGTGCGCGGGCGCCGTCAAAGGTGACGTAGGATGTGCCTGCGGTGCCAGAATACGCGGTCTTGACAGCCTTGGTCGAGACTGCTTCTTGTCGCGGGACAAGGACGACGATATACCCTTCCTACGGGGAGAGCATCACGTCAGCACGAGATAGATGAGGTTGATGGGTGCCCTTACACTCGTTGTGCAGGCTACCGTAAAATAGTCCGCAAAGGTACCGTTCGTGATCCACCTGCGGATAGGCGTTGAGTTACGTTGCTAGACCGGGTCGGCAAAGTGAGCGCTTACTTCTTCGTGCCCGTGATGACCCACTCGTCACCGTCGCGCTCCGCATACGTCTGCAGACCACCGACGTCGCTCCCTGCGAACGCCTCACTGATGGCCAGACAGATGAACTTCTTGCCATCCAAGACTTCTGGTACGACCTGTGCCTGGAGCTCGGGCGAGCCAAAGTTGAGCACGGGCGGCAGACCGATGACCTGCCCCGCGAGAAGGCCGTCGACGTAGCCACGCGTGCCCAGGCGGCCAATTTCAAAGTTGACAATGAGTTCGTGGAAGTGGTCAAACTCCTCGGACGTGATTATACCGCCCATGAGAGACCGGCCCTTAAGGTGCTTCCCGGGACCAATACGCATCGCGGGGATGTTCAGCTCGCACAGTTTATCGACAACGTCCTGCGAGATGCGCTTCCCATCCTCTTCGTGCTTAATCGCGTCCGGGTATACGACCTCCTCGAAGAACTTGCGGACTGCCTTCTGGAATTTACGGTGGCCGTCGTTGTAGTAAGGGCTGTGGAACCCTTTAAGGAGCCATGCAGGCTCGGCGTACGGCACTTGAGAGACCTCTCCCGCCGCAAGCGGCTTCACAATCTCTTTCTGACCCTGCACGGTGCCAATCTGGAGGCGAGCATATTGAGGCTTGAGGAGCACTTCATGTCTATGAAGACCAAAGAAGGCCTGGGTTGCATCCTTTCCAGCTAGCACCCGTTCAGTTCAGCCGCATATTAGGAGCGCGTCCGGGTCGCAGTGACACGGGTACATACCGACGTTCTTTGCAAGCAGCACGCCCGCACCACCGGGATGCAGATTCACAAAGCGAGAGATATCATAAACTTTAGAGTCGATGATAATCCACTGTTGTCAACTTCAGCGCGAGGCCCAGGGAGTCCACCAGCGAACTCACCAGGTCGCCAGCCTTGTTGTGCTGGAACATCACATCCCAATTTCAGCGATCATACGCCTCGCACGCCTCACACGAGCACTCACCAGCGCGACTTCTTCGACTGTAAATGTCTTTCCTGCCATTTCTCGAACTCTGTACGCGCGCAATGAGGTGGGACGGATGAAAGGAGTACCGAGAGCTTACAGGAGCTTACCCCGGACGCGGGACGGGACTCGAGCAGCGCTTTGCGGGGCGCACCAGTCCGGACTCCGAAGTAACCGGGACGATCGGCGGGCGTCTGTGAAGCATATGATTTCCCGGGCGTGTCCCTTCCAGGATGCCAAGCACAGCGGACCCTTTAATGCTTAACCACACCATCCAATCCGGCTCTCTGCTTTACTTTGTCTACCGGCAGGGCCCTGAACTTCAGCAAGATTCGCTCAAAAACATAACCGCCCAGAGCTAGTAAGTGGACGGGGACTGCCGACAGCCCACCGCGTTGTCTATGCATACTAGCCAATTGACTGTTGGGCGGACAGGTCTCTCCAAGTCTACGATCAACGTTGTCTCGGCCACGCTGAGCGGTACCTTAATATCTGTACAGATGGTGGCCCAGACTCGGCAAAAACCCGTGGAAGAGATCCACACAGAGTGGATGAAATGCGCTATGGACATGGTCGGAGACTCAACCAAGTTATGCGTTCTATCCCACTGACAGTCATCAGGCAGAAGAGGCCTTATCCGCACAGGAGGTGCCCGTTGGGTGCGTCTTCGTCCGCGACAACAAAATAATCGCGCGAGCCCGCAATCGGACGAACCAGCTTAGAAACGTCGGTTGTCCTTTTCTCAGTACGCCCTTGGCTCTAAAAATGAGCAGGCAACGCGCCATGCAGAGCTTGAGGCCATCGACGAGATCCTCGCCGACAAACATCTTACCCCCGCCGTCACCGCATACCCACTATCAGAGACCACGTTGTATGTGACCGTTGAGCCATGCATCATGTGTGCGTCCGCGTTGCGCCAGATGGGCATCAAGGAGGTCTTCTATGGCTGCGAGAACGACCGGTTCGGCGGGTGCGGTAGTGTTCTCGGAGTCAACAACGTGTCGGTCTTCTCCTTCTCCGCGCTTCATGATAGGTTCACGTACCCGCTCCATGATAGGCTGCCTCATCCGAAGCATCCTGGCTATCACGCCGTCGGAGGTTACCTCCGAGACGAGGCGATCATGATCCTACGTCGATTCTACATCACTGAAAACACAAACGGTGAGTGCACTAGATGCGAACCCGCGAGTGCGTACATGCCTGACGTATGGCATGCAGCTCCAGTACCTAAATCCAAGGCGAACAGGGTTCTGAAGACGGAGATCCCGTTGCGCGGCCCCCCAAACTTTCCAGGTAGCCATCCTTAACCTCTATTCCCTTGGACCGCTCCCACCATAAGAACGTAAGTGCGCATATCGCACTTGACCTCAAAATCAAAGAGCATTCGGGGCTTCTTCTTAAGATGTCAAGGTATTCATGTCGGGTGATTATGATGGTAGGTTACAGCCCAATCGAGATCGATTGAGCGCTCGACGCTGGCCTCTCCCTCAAGTTTCCACGACCGGGCCCCGAGGCGAACGGTTCTTACCGCTCACGACATCAATCTGCCACGCATGTCATGACCGAGGGTTCCTGGGGATCGCTGATGCAAGTTAATGCACACACTCTACACGCAGATGATCGTGTCGTTATGCGACGGACCGAACTGAACAAGTTCCGTCTGCTACACTTTGCCTGCGGAACAGTCGACTGGTTTTTTTTTCCTACTCTCGATGGCGTACGAAGATTACCTGTTGGCGCATCGACGTACAAACTTCCCTCAACAGGGTCGTATGGTCTGTAGACAACCAAGTTGGTGATCCTTCAAATTTATTGGGGGGCTGCATCTTGTTTTTGTCTGGCAAACCCCATCTGAGACCCCATCTGGCGTCCTCACTTGGGCGCCACACAAGGAATACATCACTCCTGTTGTGATCGTGCACATAACGTTTTCCGGATGTGTGATAGGAACATGCCTTACCTTGGATACAGCCACCTACCTGTATGAGCGCGGCCTAGTTCGGACCTGTGATGGCCGTGTTGCGGCGATAAGGTCTCGATGCGTATAAAAGGCATCTATCCTCGGTGAAAAAACATCGACTGCAGTGTCTCGGAGATCATCTCTCACTCCTTCCTGTCATTCTTTCAAGTTTAACACTTCACTCCGAAGTCCTGTGGAACAGGCTTCGTCCTCTTATTCACTCGTATTCTCTGTGACGATCTCGGTCTTTTCTCCGCTTTTCTATACTCAGTCGCAACCCCATTTGTATCCCCTTCTTCACGATGCTTCTCAAGTACTACTCTCTCCCCCTGGCCTACGCCTCTCTCTCTCTCGCTGTCCCCCTCATCCGGACCCGCGCTGTTAGCGAGCTCAACCAGGACGCCTTCAAGGAGGCTCACAAGAGGGACGACTCCGCAACCAGGGCCTTCACCAACTCGCAGCTCCAGACTAGCGATGGCCGCTGCGTCTTCATCGACATCCTCTCCGGCGACTTCCGGGCGAACCTTTTGCCCCTCCAGGTCGGTGCCTGCGGAAGCACTGATGGCGAGGGTTGGGACGTCATCACCAAGGGTATCCACAACGATCAGGCCGGACAGGCGCTCGTCGTGAGCTCGCTGGTGAGTTGAAGTTGCCCATACAATTATGCGGTTCTGAGCCCTTGGCTGACTGGAAACAGTCCAACGGTTGTGTCAGCTTCGACCCTCGCCGCACCGCCGACCAAGTGCACGTGTTCTCGTGCGGTGGTCGCGCCGACGGCGGTGGACAGGTCTCCAACTCGCAGCTGTTCGCCTTCAACAGCACCTCGAAATCAGTGACGCTGTCTCTTGTCCCAGACAATCAGGCCGGGAGCTGCCTTACCGTTAATGGCGACCGTGTTCAGATTGCCAACTGCCAAGACGGTAACAAGAACCAGCAGTTCACCTTCACGGGTACCTCCCCGAGCAAGGGCGCTAGCAGCTCCAGTGCCTCGTCTTCGTCTTCCACCGCTGCCAGCTCGGCGACCACGGCCGCTGAGGATGTGAAGGCCACCGGTGATGCCACCCCCTGTGCGGCTGCCAGCACCGTCACCGAGACCGCGACTGTCACCGTCACCGTCACCGACAGCAAGGCTGCCGAGTCGACCACCTCCGCTGCCGCCTCTACCACCTCCGCTGCCGCCTCCGCCGCTGCCTCCACTGCCGCCGCAGAGGGCATCAACACGGCTAACATCCCCACCGCCAACCCCACCTCCGCCGTTCCCGTCTCCCGCGCGGGAGGCACCCTCGTCCCCACCGCCGTCGCCGAGTCGCACCAGTTCGACAACACCGCCAAGCGCGCGTTCACCAAGGCCTCGATCAAGGCGCCCGACGGCCGCTGCCTCTTCATCGACCCCACCGCAGGCGACTTCCGCGAGAACCTGATCCCGGTGCAGCTCGCCGAGTGCAGCGGCAGCCCGAACGAGCAGTTCGACCTCATCACCGCCGGCAAGCACAACAACCAGCCCGGCAACACGCTGATTGTGAGCAGCCTCACGAACGGGTGCATCAGCTTCGACCCCAGGCGGCCCGCGGACGACCAGGTCACCGTCTTCTCGTGCGGCGGCCGCGCGGACGGTGAGGGCCAGACCGACTCGGCGCAGCTCGTGCCCTTCACCGGGGGCAACACGTTCGTGTGGGCACCTGTGGGCGCGCGCAACGAGTCCTGCCTGGTGGCGGGTGGCAACGGCAGAGTCGTCGGAGCCAACTGCGACAACAGTGCTGACCAGGTGTTCACCATTGTGCAGTAGATACCACATCGCGAAGCTTTGATATTGCTGTATTTGTTCTCTCTTTTTTTTGACACTTTGCGTATACCAATGCAGACACCCTTTTGAGAAACGCTCTAGACGTCGACGCTGAGTCGCCGACTCCTTGCGGGACTGTCTTGCAAAAACACTCCGTCAGCCTTAACGGCCCGATCGTGAGTGTGCATGCACCGGGCCTTCGCTATATTACTGCAATTACATCGCGCCTCTGCCGCTTCAACCCCCGGCACTCAGCACCGCTGGCTTCATCAAGCCAACATCGGCCTGCCAGAGAGAAAAAAAAATATTTTGCATTGTAGTTTATACGTTCACACCCCAGACGCTCCTGAATTTCACTCGTTGGCACTGCACGCGTCGGACCGTCGGACGGGGATCCCCTTCGCGAGTGGTTCAATCAGGACACCATCTTCCGGCATTCACGGGGCACCTGCATCGATAAACATCTACGCCTCCCACCCCACTCAAATACGCACACAACGAGGCATTTCGCGCAACCCTGATAGCCATCCGAAGTTCGACTTCGAACCCGCGCCGACCGCCCGCGGCCGACTCGGATACGTGCTCGAGCTCCCTGCGCACCCTCTCGACGTCCTCACCGTCCAAGCAGAATAATGCGCAAGACGCCGCCTGCCGGGCCGCACACATACGTCTACACGCCACACGGCCTCTCTCGTAACGGGTGGTTTAGTTCCGCGCGCCCGTGGGCGCATTAGTGTACACAAGCGGTACTACGTGCCTGCATGTGACGAAGCTACTATACCTATCTGCATCAGGGACGCCCCGTCAAAGTATCTAGGTGGTGCGTCCCTCCAATCAGGGGCCGCCGTGCCCGACCACGACTCCCGGATCGCGAGACTCGACGATCCTCGAGGCCAACAGCGCGCCCACGACGAGGCATCGCAACGCGCTCCGCGCACTCGGCATCCAAAGCAAGCCCCTAGCCCAGCGATCGCAAGTACCCAGCCATGAAAGCCAGGGCACCACGAGACCACTCCGTCCCACTCGAGCTGTCCAATCGCGTTCGGCGCACTCGCAGCTAAGACTCTGCCTCGAGCCGTTTCCGCTGCTCCCGGTGGGCGGCGGACGTGCGCAAGAGCCAAGCGAGGTTCTCGTATACGACGAAGGTTACGCACGTCCCAGGCAGCACGCGCACGAGGTTTGTGCCTAGTCCGCGGTAGAAGCCGCGGAAGCCCTCCTCCGCGAACGTCCGCTTGATGCACTGGGGGATCGTGGGGTATAGGTGCGCGGTCGCGTTGTTCTGCGGACACGCACGCGCGGATAAGCTTTCCCTGCGGCTACGGCGACGGGGGACGCAGGTCGTGGGGGAGGGGCTTACCTGTATTCGGGACCGGACTACCTGGTACGGGTACGTTGATGCGAGGGCCATCAGTTTGCTCGCGCCTGACATGAGCGTGTATGCCGTATTGGACTGCCGGACAAGGTGAGATAGGTTATTTCGTAGAGGCGGGGCGAAGACGTACAAGCTTATCATCTGCGGAGGTGTATTCCTTTCCCACTTTGGCGAATTGCCGCTTTTTGCGTTCGAAGCCCCACCTCTTCATCTCTTCGTACATCATAAACTGGATAGCGCCATTACTAACGCCGAAGAGGGCGAGCGTGGTGCCCCGGTATAGGCCGGAGATACCCTCTTTTCGATATATTGAGGACAGGCCATCTGCATACCCCTCGTTAGGCGGCAAAACGAATAACCGCAAACGACACTCACTCCAGAGGCTTCGGTATGCGTTTGGATCCTTCGGTTGCGTCGTGAACATGCGGACCTTGACGACCCATATGGGATTGGTCATAATTGCCGTTACCGCACCTACACGCGAGAGAAACCGTTAGCACGGCAAGGCGGGGCGGAGATGAAAGCCATGCGAACTCGCTTCCGCAGAACATAGGAGGTACGACCCGGGGGAAAGTTTATAGTTAGGGTCGCCGCCAGAGGCTCGTTGCTTCAGCATGTGGTAGCTGGACGCGTCAATACGTACAATCCTCAGTACGGCAGGCCAGGGGTAAATCCGCGTGCTAGGACTCACAAGAGAAAATACAGCCCCCAGCTGGACGCGTTTCCTGCGATGTTGGCCCCGACGCCTCTGTAGAGACCCCTCCATCCGTCCCGTGCCTGTATTTCCGTCAAGGACGACCATATGGCCTTGCCGATGCCGCCTTTGGGCTTGTCGGTCGCTACCTGGAATTTGACCTTGAGGAGGTCGAGGGGGTGCATGCACAGCACCGCGACGACGCCTGCGCCGAGCCCTGCAAAGGCATGATCCTTGACGCAAGCATGGTGTCAAAAAGACAGTACGCGTAGAATGCATGGGTGCAAGCACGCACGAGAGCTGAGGTCGGGAAGAAACTCGGCTGGCCTTGCGTTTGGGACATCCACGGCCGGTTTCTACTGCCGAGCGCGACGAGTAGACGACAGTGGCGTGAGGGTGCACGATGGCGGCGGCGAAGAGGACACGGACGACGATGACGAGTGACTCGGCGGAGCACCAGCCAGAAATGAGACGCTTATCGCAGGGAGATTAGATAGACGCCCGAGCCGACGCGTCTGCTGTGCGCGCTTTTCGCGCGGAGTACGAGTCCCCGAGCTCGACGCGTCTGCCCCGCCAGTTTACCCGCGCCGTGTCGCGCGACCGGAAGGACTGCGTACACACCACCGCTGGAACACTCGGACGCCGACGCCCACGTCGGAGAAAATTTGGGCTCGCTATCCCACACGTCCGCCGTGGTTCCCTGCTGCCAGTCGCGGACAGACACGCCTCCATCGAACGCTCGCACCCGGTGACAACCCTGCCTCCGCACACCATCCGGAGACGCCCTCATACGCCTCGGCCCATCGATGGCGCATTGCGTTCTGCGCTTTTCGGAAACCCTGGCCTGAAACCGAGTAAATCAGGCGGCGTTCTATGTGGGTGGCAGGCATGCTGACATGTTCCTGGCCAGAGATCGTGTTCCCTTGTGCGGAACTAATCGATATAGCCTGAGATCCCCCCGATCCACAGCATCTAGTATAAAGCACATGCTCGCCCTTCGTTCTGCCGTGGCAGCATCTCTCCGAGCTCCATCCGCTCATATAAGAGGCCCTCTTCGCCTCTCGACCCGCCTAGCCTCTACCTCCAGACCATCCAACATGCCCGCCTCTCCCACTCGCTGGGTACCGAACAGGTACCCCGCCGCTCGCCGCTCCGACCACGTCGATGTATACAAGAGCGAGTCCAAGGGCGAAGTCCGCGTGCCCGACCCTTACAATTGGCTTGAGCACAACACCGACGAGACGGAGCAATGGACGACCGCCCAGGAGCAGTACACGCGCGAGTATCTCGACCAGAATCCCGAGCGACAGGACCTCGAGGACCAGATTCGGAAAACTATGGATTATGCCAAGGTGCGAACGCGTCTTTACGCGTTTCTACGCGTCCACGAGCACTGAGATGGTTCCCGTGATAGTTCTCGGCGCCCTCTTTGAAAGATGACGGCCGGTGGTACTGGTACTTCAACACCGGACTTCAGGCACAGTCAGGTAAGTTAATTGACGTGTCACCCGCGCACAACTCATGTGGCTGATCATCGTATGACACGCCATAGCCATTTACCGTTCTAAGGACGGTACCCTACCCGAGTATTCCGAAGGCAAAGACCCAGGCGGCGAGGTGTTTTTCGATGTAGGCTTTCGGCCTGGTCACGTGAGATCCCCACACTGACCGTATCTTGCATTCGCAAGCCCAATCTGCTTTCCTCTGACGGTACTGCGGCGTTGGCAGCGACCGCATTCGCTCGCTCCGGGGAGTACTTTGCTTACGGCATATCACGCTCAGTGAGTGTCTTGTCATACCGCAAGTCCGACGGATGTTCACAGATCTGCACTGTCTGCTCTAGGGGAGCGACTTTTTCACGATCTATGTCCGCCCCACATCCGCCCCCCTCGCTTCTGTTAATGGCAGCAAGCCGTCCCATGACGATGGCCGGCTTCCGGAAGAGATCCGCTATGTCAAGTTCTCCGGTATCTCGTGGACGCACGACTCGAAAGGGTTCTTCTACCAGGTGCGTATCGCTCATTACTTCCCAAGTGGGTGGCGGCTCAGCGTCATGCTATGCGATGCACCTCGGACTTTCACAGCGCTTCCCCACTCGCGAGTCCCATGGCTCGGCAGCAGACGACGTGGCAGGTACTGAAACACAGAGCGACAAGAACGCGATGCTCTTCTATCACAAGCTCGGCACACAGCAATGTACGTATCAGTCGCCCGTCATGGTCTATCGATTGAACCCTGACTACCGCAACCCATAGCCGAGGACGTCCTCGTGTACAAGGATGATTCCAATCCCGAGTGGATGTGGGGTACCGAGGTCACCGAAGTCGACGGCCGCTACCTACTACTTTCTGTCCGGCGGGATACTTCGCGTGTACGTACAGAATCTGCATGGGAAGCATTGAGGCACTTTTCCCGTTCTCACATCGATCGCTTCCCAGAAAAACCTTCTTTGGATCGCGGACTTGCAGAAGGAGTCTATCGGCCAGAACATGCAATGGGATAGGCTCGTGGACGACTTCGAAGCAAATTTTGAATAGTGCGTCTTGCCGATGACGTATACTTGCTTATGAGGCCGTCATTGATTGCGCTGCAGCATCGCAAACGATGGCACGAAGTTCTATTTCCTCACCAACAAGGATGCGCCATTATACAAACTCGTCACCATTGACATCGCTGACGCACCCGACAAGCGCGTGTTCAAGGATCTTATCCCGGAAGACAAGAAGGCGCACCTGCAAGATGTCAATGTCATAAATGGTGATTATGCTGCCGTCGTCTACAAGCGGAATGTGAGTTACCCCCTCGTGTCCGTCGTGCTTTGCCATTCATCGTGTTCGCGCTGTTAGGTGATAGACGAGATCTACCTGTACCAGCTATCGTCCGGCAAGCAACTCAGGCGCCTCGCACCCGACTTCGTGGGAGCCGCGTCCGTGAACGGCCGCCGGAAAAACCCCTTCTTCTTCGCGACCTTGACCGGCTTCACCAACCCCGGCATTGTTGCGAGATACGACTTTGAGGTGAAGGACGAGGACAAGCGATGGAGCGTCTACCGATCGACCCTCGTCAGCGGTCTCGACCCGAACGACTTCTCCGCAGAGCAGGTGAGTTCATTTACATCGCCGGCCCGCCCAAAGTAGAGTAACCGGGCCGCGTGCAGGTCTGGTACACGAGCAAAGACGGTACCCGTGTGCCCATGTTCATCGTGCGGCACAAAGACACCGAATTCGATGGCACGGCGCCCGCCCTGCAATATGGTGCGTGAGCCGGTGTTGCGTGCGCCGCACGCGCTGACACCGTGGGTGCGCACAGGATACGGGGGCTTCTCGTTTTCTATAAACCCCTTTTTCGCGCCCGCGTTCCTCACGTGGATGAAGAAGTATGGCGCGATACTTGCCGTGCCCAACATCCGGGGCGGCGGTGAGTTTGGCGAGGAGTGGCACCTGGCCGGCACCCGCGAGCGCAAGGTACGTAAGGCGACGGAGGCGAGGCGAGGGTCTTCTCGCTGACGGGGAAGGCCGTCTGTAGGTTAACTGTTTCGATGACTTCATCGCTGCGACGTACGTCATACCCCTTGAAGTTCGTTCCGCGTCGTCATTGACGAACTTCTGTCCAGGCAATTCCTGATCGACAACAAGTATGCCGCACCGGGAAAGGTGGCCATAAACGGCGGCTCGAACGGAGGTGCGTCATTCGTAGGCAAGCCTGGGCGAGTGTCTGAGGGCCTTGCCTCTGTGCGCAGGACTACTTGTCGCCGCGTGCGTCAATCGTGCACCTGAAGGTCTGCTGGGAGCGGCCGTTGCAGACGTAGGAGTCTTGGACTTGCTCAAGGTGGGCCACTGATGATGTTGATGCGGCTGGTACTGTATACGCTAACAAACCATCCACCTAGTTCGCCGACTTCACAATCGGTAAGCATCAGCCATCTACGGGAGTACCTACTGTTCTGGACTCACCATCACCTTCCGCAGGTCGCGCATGGACGTCTGACTATGGCGATCCTCATGACCCACATGACTTCGATTTCATTTATCCCATATCGCCATTACACAACGTCCCCACCAACAAGACGTTGCCCCCTCTCCTGATCACGACCGCAGACCGTAAGCATCTTCCTACTCCCCCTTTAGCACCTTCCTCATCTCGGCGCTGTAGATGATGACCGAGTCGTGCCGCTACACTCCTTCAAGCATGCAGCAACGTTACAGCACCTGCAGCCCAACAACCCCCACCCGCTGCTGATCCGTATCGACAAGAAGGCGGGCCATGGTGCGGGCAAATCTACCGAGATGCGGTATGCGCCTTTTGTATTCGAGTCATCATCGTCTCGGCGCTGATAGGTGTGCTTTAGCATTCGAGAGTCAGCCGACAAGTACGGTTTCATAGCGCAGTCGCTGGGCCTGAAAGCGAGAGACGTTTGAAGGCATAGAGCACTTCAGACTCATCTGTCGCATGGACTTTGCAATCGTATCGTTTCCGGATTCAACAAATCTCGTTCGTCTTAGGCGTCGCTGGGGACTCTGCGTGTTTGAAATGTTTCAGTCGCATCGTCGTAGCTGATGAGCCCAGTAAGTGGTAAACGTCCCCTCAGCTGTTGAATGTCCGAATGGACATTCCTCCCATACCTCACTGTGCTTGCACCCCTAGGTGCCTCCCATACCCTCAGATGACTATTGTGTAGGTGAGCCCAAGGTGTTAAGTGGGTGCTACGAAACGAGTCCCACCTCTTCAGCAACATGTGGTCGACACCGGACGTTCCTACGAGCGCCGGTCAACGTCCATCGCATGCTTGCGTACCGGCCATGCCGTCGGCCAGAGGCCGCGTGTACCCATTGGTAAGACCACTCCAGTTCCGCGACGAGAAGTATCTGAAGGGACAAACATCCCAGTCGTAGCCGCAACTCGCGCAGATACCGTCATATATATGACAGACATCCGCTGCGGTCCGCGCGTGCGTTCTTGCGGCAATAAGCGGCGGAGGCAGCCTGGGGGCTACGTCCGCAAGATGCCGCTTGTCGATCCTGCGTAAACACCTTCATATCGACACAGCTTTCCGGGGCCTTTGATCGGGTCCGCGACCCACGTATAACTCCGAGTCGATTTCGAGGATAAGTTGCCGGGCGTCTGCCACAGTGCTTCAAGTTCATTTTCTGTGCCAACGGTCGAAAGCTGAAAATGTTGCCCGGCAGTGATTGGCGGTAAACCGTGCTGTTAGTTCTAAACGCCGTGATTTATTGAAAGGGCTATTTCAGAACAATAGCTGGTAAAACTCCGTAACTCAACAAGCCGCCGCTCATTGCTCCAGACCCATTCGGCTCACGAGGTGACGTATACCGCGGCAGACTGGTGACTACCCTTGTAGTAGCGCAGCGGGTTGGACAGATCGCAGCCTACGCGCCGCCGCCCAGGTGTAAACGACTCGTATCCGCTTGTTAAGAGGGACGCTTGCGCTCAGTGAATTGAACTCGTGGTTCGCGACGTAGTAACGCAGTCGTATAAACGCTACCTTTCGAACGCTACTGACGCCCGTTGCATTTCAAGTCGGTCACACGTCGTCCTTGAAACCGAACTGTATCCGATCATGTGCGACGCGTGGTCTGAATACAGGCTATTCTCAGCGTCGCGTCTCGCACGTTGCGGTGTGGGCGGGTGGATTTAGGTGGTATATCCTCAGATTAGTTGTGAATAACGTCTAACGGTACTGACGTGCGGGTTCTCTAGTGGTACCACATGACTTTGGAGCCATGTCCGGCGACGACGTTCGCAAGCCCGGTCGACGGGAATCATGGATTCGGATGCCTACCTTTCATCGGCATCTGTACACGTATCCGTCCGTCGTTGAAGGGCCTCACGTAACGATGGTCTTGCCGTACCTTGACCGTGGGTGCATCGCCGACAGCATCGGCCAGGGCACATGCAGATGCTCGCCCTCTGAGACCGCCCTAATCGGCACAACGTTCTCTGGTCTGTCTGCGCAAGTACGTGAAGTGGTAGCAGTGACGAGTATATAAGCCCCATACCGTCCAAGGCAGAAGAGGCAACCCCACAAGTATCGCACACAGCCTGCTCATCTTCAAAGCCCGAATAAACAGAATGCCGAAGTTTACAGTTGCGATCGCGTGCGCAACCCTTACCTCTCGAGTCGCACAGTGCCCGACGTACTGATGATTTCGTGCCCTTAGAGGAGCCGGACTGGGTGGCCTTGTGTTCGCCCTTGCCCTGCAGAAATACGCCCCGGATGTGGACTTCCAATTGTACGAGGCTGCTGGAGAGCTGACCACGGCGGGCGCCGGGATCGGCATCCAGCCTCGTACGTGGTACGTCCTCAGAGAGCTTGGGCTCGAGGAAGCCCTCCTCAAAGTAGCCGGAAATGGGGAAGCACCGAGTACATCGTATTGATTAATATCGCGACGCTTCTGGGTGCTGATGCACAGTCCTTGTACCAGACATCCCGCTCTTGCATCGTAAGTCGGACCAACAGGTCGGAATTACATTCAACGAGACAGACTCCGTTTCGGGTGCGCATATTGAATCGTCCCAATCGATCCAGCCGCTCATTGTCCTGCAGAGAGGAGCTTCCCGTTCCACCGCGGGGATCTCCAAAAGGTGTTCATAGAACACATCCTCGACCCGAACCGGGTCCACTTGAACAAGCGTGTCGAGTCGTACACACAGCCTGACCGTTCTTCGGCCGAACAACTTATCGTTGTTCACTTCCAGGACGGGACCACAGCGAAGTGTGACGTCCTCATCGGCGCGGATGGTATCAAGTCCCGCGTGCGTGGCGTCATGTATGAGCAGCTCGCAAACGCCGCAAACGCTGCCGGTCGTGAGGACGTAGCCGCCTTCCTTAGGTCCTGCGGCGACGCCGTATTTTCTGGGACGGTCGCATACCGAGGCCTCGCGAAGAGAGACCCCCATGAGTTGGTTGAACCGCGTCCAACGAACGTCGACCATATGGTACTGGTAAGGATCAATTACGCCTTTTGCGAGCGACATAATCATGACCCAATTTGTATTTCTCTCAGTACTGTGGCAAGAATAGGGCAAGTTAAAACCACCGTGTGTTACTAGGGTTTCCAAAGCTGACGTCAGTACCATTTTGGCCTTCTAGCATCTGGTCGCTTACCCCATCGCGCAAGGGCAAATTCTGAACCTCGCCGCAGTAATAATGTACCCCGGACAAGAGGGTACAATTTATGAAGGCCCCTGGACCGCTGACGTTCCCAAAGAGGAAGTGCTGAAGAATTACGTTGGCTGGGAGCCCGAAGTAGTTTCCGCTCTGAACGTGCGTCGAGTTGATTCCTTCATTCTTCACTACCTGCCGCTCATATAATATTGTCTCAGGACGTACCGAGCTGGAGTAAATGGGCCATCAACGTCGTGAAACCGCTGCCCACGTTTGTGGATGGACGGGTGGTTCTGCTCGCGGATGCGGTAAGGGAGGCATTTCCATATACGCGATTGCAGTTGGCTAATACTCCCGTATCTTCCTCTGCTCACAGGCCCACAGCATGACCCCGTATCAGGGCGCTGGAGCCGGTCAAGGGTTCGAGGTATGCCTGTCCTCGCGATTGCAGCGTCCCGTAACTCGGTTTCTGACTACATCGGGCACCTGACAGGACGCCCTGATGCTTGCGCAGCTCTTTGCTCAACCCAACGTCACGGACCAGGTAGCAATACACATAGCGCTGAAGGTCTACGACTCGATTCGTCGGCCCTTCGCTCAAAAGGTCGCGGGGCTTTCCTGGAAGAGTGGGCAGTTGCATTCCTTGCTCACCTCAGAGTTTGAGGGGGTGACACCTGAGATGAGTGCCTCGGGCAAGTCCGTGACGCGCGAGCAGCTCCAGATTGTTGCGGACACTTCGAATGGGCTGATGGATTGGCGGAAGGGGACCACGATTGCCGGGGACGTGCAAATCGCGCTGCATAGGCTGCGCGAGGAGCTCGGTACGTCTCCCTCCCTCTCGGCCTTATAGACGTTCTGTACACGGCCTATTTCGTACCTCATGTTGCTACTCGAGACCCCTCTTTCTATCGTTCACATTACGTGCCAAGACTGGAGTCCCGAGTCCGGGCCGTCTGTACATGTGAGAAGGATTCAGAAGCCAGCACATTTCGAATGAAGAAAGATCTCTTTCCCACAGCGTAGTGGTTATTTGTCTGGGCTGCCTTCATGCGTGCCCCGCGGGCTCAGGAGAGGACAAGTAGTACTGTCGTATGGCCATCGCCGAAACTAGATACCCAGGCTTCGTCATCTGCATAACGAATACTGTTGTAGGCGCTGGTCAGTGAGCCGCCCCGGTTCGGCTAGGTGCGACTCCTTACCGTCTTTGTGGCACCTGCAGCCTGCTGGCACAGCTTTCCAGGTACCACCACTACGACGACTCCGAGCCTCCGGGCTCCGGGTGCACGAGAGCTCTCGTACATTCGAGCCCCGAGATCATATGCGCTCGGCTGTTATGCTCATACGTTGCTTGGGCCGTGCACCCGCTGTCGGCTCATCCGAGACCCACCACGCAAGGAGACCGCATCATCAAGCTCGCGCCGAAGGCCCCCGCAGCGCAAGCCGCAGTGTCACAGAGGGAGGTCAGCACTCAGTGCTCATGCTACTATGCGCTACTTGTCCCTAAGCGGGCGCTTGAGATTCACTTGTCTCTGTATATGAAACTTTGATACCATTTATTCACCCTAGCCCAATCGCAAACCCTACAGGTAGCCTTGAAAAAAACCTATGCCTTACTGGATTTTGCTCTATCGTCGTGGCGGCCTGAACACCACTTTTGGCTAATCAGCAGGCGCCTATGACGGTCAATCTGCACTTTTAATATTTTTGCACCGCCGCCATAGACTTACCTAGCGCGCACCGCAAAATAGACTTATTTTACTACTTTTCCGGTCTCCCATTAGAGTGTGCAACTATCGGAGTGTAAAACGGGTGGCGCGCGGTTTACAAAGTAAGCACAAACCAGCGCGCCACCTTTTCAAGTAAAAGCGCACCACTTACTCAAGACTACAGGGCAGCGCACCCCCTTTTGTATGTGCGCGCGCACCAGTTTCGGCCGTCGGCCGCGCGCGCACCAGTTTAACAAACCGCGCGCGCACCACTTCAAATAGCCGAGGTGCGCGCACCACTTTCGACGCCGAGCGCGCGCACCACCTCCCGATCCCAAGTGCGCGCACCACTTCCTTGCTTTCAATACGACACCCCAATACATGTATCACACGTAGGATTCAATGCAAAATTTAATATTTTATTGTTTATTAAATACATGTAGACAGAGGTCAAAGGCGAGTAGGCGTCGATAGTGCTGCCGCGAAGTGGGGTGACGTCGAAGTGCACTCGACTCCGCTTTGACCGGCATCTCGGCAGGTACTATCGGAGTCGCATCGATGCGGCTTTGATGCACTTCGAAGTGCTTCGAAGTGGTCCTCTGTCCCGGAGCGCTCATCGGTCCGAGAACTGCCTTCCATCACCTCGCGTGGCTGGGGTCACGTTCTACGACGCGACGCGGGTACCTGCCCTGGCAGAACGCATCTTCGCTCCTGCACCTCCGTACTCGACTACCATCCTGCGCTCGACCGAATGGCCTTACTCGATGTGCTTGGACAGTCGAATCCGTTCTTGCGGCCTTCGGAAGAATAGACAAGCCGTCGGGTACCTGTCTCTTCGCACTAAAGCCTGTGTTTCGGCCGCTCCTTGGAGACTGGTGAGTTGGGCCGCTGCCTCCTATCCCTCCCTGTAGTATAGTTCAACCACGGAATGAAATTTATTTCACAAAATGGCATCATCATGCTCTGTATAAGATGTTGGAGAGGGAGAAACCCCCCACAGTGCCCGAACACGACAATGTCTTATCCTGACGAGCGGGACTTTCTTTGCCCCTCTTGTGGTGCAAGGAGTCCTTTCCAATGCTCATGTCGTGCTGGGTCCGAGTCTCCTCGACGCTCTGAACACTGTCCCAGCTCGTCTCAGTGGCCATTCTACCCTGGCTTTCTTCCTCAGCGCTACCCTTCTACAGTTCCATTCCCTTCGCACGGAGGTCCCTCGGCTGCCCCTTTCCAAGCAGGAGCAGGCCCGTCGAGTAGTATCCTAGTAGGCGGACAATCTCAGCCTCACCAGCCGCACATTTACGCGCCGATTCCACAAAACGGCTTTGGGTAATATTCCGAGAGCTCTAGCGCGCTCACTCCGAATGCTGATTGATTTGTGCTACTAGGCTCCACTCGAATTTTTTCTACGGCCCCGGAAACCCCCCTCCCGCAACTCCCGCTACACCATTTCCATCCATTTCTACCTCGACGCAGTCTCAAAGCCCACACCCTTCCGGATCTGCCTTGCTCAATGATGTGACAAGCATAGTCGTCAACGGCAAACGGCCGCGGGTGTCCTCAAGCCGTGGAGCTAGCATGCGCGGCCGTGGTCGTGGTGGATCTAGCAAGCGTAGCCGTACCGGAGCCTCAGCAGCCATACATACTGCTGCGGATTTCCCGATCACAGGCCCCGACGCTCCCGCTGGTACTGTGACAGGCCCCCCCGTAAATGATCATGCCGGACTCGCTGAAGCACCTAGAGCGCCAGCGCCACTTCGAAATTACGGGTCCATACTACGGCAGCGGGACCCAGAGGACGACAAGTCACCTGCTTCGGATATATGGTGGTTTATGTATCGGCTTACGAGTGAAGCTAACCCCCCAGATTGCGATCTCCCGCATATCCGGGAGGAACCACATTCACGGTCAAAGCCTGAATACAAAAATCATCCCCGTGTAGCCTGCCGACTCTGCCGGTAAGCTGGTATGTTCTGTATGGAGGTGTAGAGTCGTGCTAATCCTAAATGCAGAGACAGCCCCACTGGCGGCACATGGAAGACATGGAGCACCCGGTTTGGTCAAACATCCACCATCCGTGAACACCTCGAAAAGTACCACTACGAAACGTGGCGTCAGGACGTGATCGACAACAAGCTTAAAGGCTGGACGGAACTTGCATACAAAGTTAAGCCCAACACAGATTCGAACGATCTGATGGGCTGCACGCCACCGGAGCCCAGGCGTGTAAGTCCTTATGATTGATCACCAGTCTGTAGCCAGAGTTGTCGGAGTATCCATCCTGTCCTGTAGGAGAAATACGCTCCTGTGGATGGATACAGAGCTATTTGTGTATCCATCCAGAGATCATTCTGTATCCATCCAGAGATCATTCTGTATCCATCCTCAAACCGGTGCTCAAATTGGTGTAGGACGCACGTGGCTTTCCCCAGTATGGTGTGCCTCCGATCATAGCAGATCATCTAGGTACCCACGATCCCAATCGGGACTTCGCTAGTGCCCCACATACTGGGAGCCATTGCGTGACGCTTTCATGCTCCCAGGCGCTATGCACCTTCAGATCTCCTCCGCGATGGGAGCGCTCAAACAAAACACGTGCACACTCCCCTGCCAAGCACTTTGTCCTCACCACTGGCAGCCGGCACCTCCAAAATGTTCCCATCTCCCTTCCCTCTCCTCGGTCTGAGAACCTTCAGTCACTGTCTGAGCAAACGACGCCCAATAACTATATACTTCCAAATGTGCAATGCATAATTCGCATATGGTCCATATTCTGGCCAATGACGTCATTGTGCATTGAGATTGTGTACGAAGTCTAGCTGCCCTTTGTCTATGGAGCAACTCACACGACGGGCAGCACACGAGCTCCAGGCGAGTCAAAAGTCGATACAATAGGTAAACTTACCGCCGAAATTTCGCTCATTCATACCTTCATGCCCCCTTTACAACGACTTTTATCCTCTCCCGCATAAAAGTATACCTATTGTTTCAGTTTTTCTCCTACTTTCAGTCGGTCAAAAACACCCGGATGCCCGTCGTGTCAAGGCCTATTCCATTCACATTCAACGTACACATATATCATATCGCTACATTTGTGGAATGGAGACAGTAGACATATGCATAAGAAGATTCGAAATTTCTTATTAAACAACAAGATTGTCTGGGTGCCATGTACAGGATGCCCAGGAACATTCAACTACACTAAGTATTACGATGCCGCTTTGATACCTTTTCAACGCCAGAGTCTTGGATTCCATCACTCGTTGCAGCACGTTTATTGGACCGTGTTCGTGTAGCAACGAGCGCAATCTCGTCACGAGGAAGCGGCGCGCGACGTAAACGCTTCGGTCGTCCTTGAACGCTAATGGTAGGTCCTTCATCCTCAGCAACTGGTGGGGCCGTCTCGTTCACGAGTGCCACAGATGGGCTTGATATGCTAGAAGTAGTTGGCGGGAAGGGCTCCCGAGAAGGTAGCAGGGAGCCCGGCAGGGATGAGTCCAGGGGTTTAACAAGCGCAGCATGCGAGGTGGCAGCAGCGGATGCGTCAGAAGCTGAGAACACGGTGGAGACAACAGGTGCTACGGAGGGCATGGTAGGCAGACCAGAGGGCACACCAGACGTGATGTCGGGCGCAGCGGTGGGTGCTATTGGTGCGACCGGGATGGACAGCCCATCGGGTGCACCGAGCGTGATGTCGGGTGCAGCGGCGGGCGCGATGGCAGCGGGCGCGATGGCAGCAGGCGCGATGGCAGCGGGCGCTGCGGTCGGTGCGATGGTAGCGGGCGCCGCGGTGGGCGCGATGAGTATGACGGGGGCAACAGGCGCATCAGGTGTGATGTTGGGTGCAGCGGCGGGCGCACGGGGCGTGGCGTCGGGCGCAGCAGTGGGCACGATGGCGGCGGGCGCTGCGGTCAGTGCAATGGTAGCAGGCGCCGCAGCGGGCGCAACAGGCTCGTCGGGTGTGATGTCGGGTGCAGCGGCGGGCGCACGGGGCGTGGCGTCGGGCGCAGCAGCGGGCGCGATGGCAGCGGGCGCCACGGGTATGATGTCAGGTGCCGTGGCCGGTGCGATGGTAGCGGGCGCCGCGGTGGGCGCGATGAGTATGACGGGGGCAACAGGCGCATCAGGTGTGATGTTGGGTGCAGCGGCGGGCGCACGAGGCGTGGCATCGGGCGCTGCAGCGGGCGCGATGGCGGCGGGCACTGCGGTCGGTGCGATGGTAGCAGGCGCCGCAGCGGGCACAACAGGCGCGTCGGGTGTGATGTCGGGTGCAGCGGCGGGCGCACGGGGCGTGGCGTCGGGCGCAGCAGCGGGCGCGATGGCAGCGGGCGCCACAGGTATGATGTCAGGTGCCGCGGTCGGTGTGATGTCGGGCGCGGCAGTGGGCGCGATGGCGGCGGGCGCACTGGGCGTGACATCGGGCGCTGCAGCAGGCACAGTGGGTGCAATGGGGGTGATAGACGACAAGGGTAATTGGGTAGGCGATGTGGTATTTGACGCTCCAATAGGCGGATCGCTAACAAAGGTACCGCTTGAAAAGTCAAAAGGATAGTCGAATATAGATATACCCATGTTAGCACTGAGGTCGCCAGCGTTGCTGCCCTTGAAACCATCATAGGGAAGCTGGAACGTGTGTCCCTCACCGGCGAAATCGATGAGTTGAGCCATGGACGGCTGTCCAGTTGACGACCCAGCTACGCCAGCCAGTGCGCCGGCCAAAGGATCGTCGTTTTTGTTGCGCAAGGCAGATCCTACAAACAAAACACATCAGGAATCATGCCGTACGGTGCAGCAAAATGCGGAGACACGCACCCCCCACAGAAGGCAAAGCCAAGGGCGAGGCCGAACAACCGGAAGTTTGCGACGCCGCCGGAGGCCTGGGCTCGAGAATGACCTCCTCTTCGGGACCGCTCTCTGAGCGAACAAGAGACCTTCTCCCCCGTTCCTCTCGAGCTGGGTGCGCTTTAGTATAGTGATTCATACAATGATTAGTTAGACAAACTTACGATAAACTCCTTTAGCAAACTGGACTAGGGGACGAATACATTTGTCCTTGAAGTCGGGAGTGACTTGCTCGAAAGTGTGTCCGGATTTATTAGTGCCAAAGTGGCAGCTTCCATGAAGGCTATTAGGTGCACGTAAACGGAGCCAAACGCTCGGACTCACGCAAAACTAGTAATGTCACCACCGGCTTCAGGATTGGGTCCCGCTGCGGTGACGGTGATACACCAACCACACATATCTGCCACAGGAGCGATAATCCGCTCAATCCAGCCCGGGGCGGCATTGATTGCACTGTGGAACTTATAAGACACTTTACGCTAAGAATAGTAGAGAACTTACCGCTGGTAATCGATCGGCGTTCGTTCATTAGTAGGCTTAGGCGTGGGGGCAGTATGCAAGGTCTTCTCCTCGGCATGACGCACAGCCACGGCCGTCCTCACGTTCTCGGGCTCAGCCGCAAACAGCTGGTCGACGTACTGACGAGTTAGAGACATAGTCTCAGCGCGGGTAAGCTTCCTCCCATACTGGATGCGGTCTTGTTGAAGGCGTGCTGCAACGGAGGCCTTCTTCGGAGCATCGTAATACATGTCCATGTACACTTCGCGTAGTTGAGGAGCTCGCTTTACTTTACCTGAGGCAAAGACCTCACGAGGCAGCTGGGCCGCTGCAGCACGCGCAACGCGCGAGGGGCTGTTGTGGTTCTGGAACCATCGTGCGATTCGCTAGAGCAGAGTCAGCGCGACCATCTCTGGATGTATCACAATACTCACCGTTCGCCGTTTCTCTTCGGCCGTTGTCAACATCTTCTTTTCCTCTTCTGTGAGGCTAGATACCTGTTTCTCCGGGAAGAGAACGTCGCTCTCGGGCCACTTGATGAAGAAGTCGTGGTAGACCCCAAGCAGCCAGCTGCTGTAGCGGCCCTTGTCCCTTGCATCTTGGCACGTCTCCTTCTTGCTTGCCAGCCACTCAGTTTGTGCCGGTGTTGTCCAAGGCGGCGGGCTCATCGCGTTGTAAATCTGACGGTGAAGGATATGAGTTGGAGACGATACAGGTGTGAACACGGGCTAAAATCAACAACTTGGCATGGCCCGAAGGACTTTGCCCGCGTGAACAGGCAAGGCATCATCGGATGCGAATAACAAGACAGCTACTAACCTGGATACGGCGATTGTATTCCTCCCCAAGTATGAAGTGCGGGCGCGGCTGACCACGCACCAGGGAAGATGCTGCCCGGTATCCCGTTTGGACGTACCTCGACCGTATAAAGCCCCGCATCTCTCGACGGTACAGATCCCCATCCTCAGTCCCCCTCACCTCTCCTCCCAGTCAGCCCCACTCGACCACTCCGATGTCCAGCGGTTCAGATGCAGAAGAGCGTGGAGGCACGTTCTTGGACACGTCTCCACGCTTCAGCATTGGGCAGTTGTTCACGATGCTGCTGCAAATCGCTGAGGAAACCGACGGTACATACCATCGGATGCCTACAGACTCTTTGCGCGATTCTTACAAACGTACTCCAGCCTTGAACCCAGATCGTCCCGCCAGAGATCCCTGCCTTGCTTGCCTTCGTTGGGTTCTCACCGGTAAGCCATGGACTTGTCGGCCGAACTTGGTCCAAGTTGATGTCTGATGGATTTGGTAGGAGAACATCCGTTGTTCCACGGGTTGGCGCCCGAAGATGGTTGGACCCACGTGTCCCCACGTGGGTCTGCATTTCTTGCCGCCAACCATCCTCGTCGTCAGCCTCCTCCCACCTCCGAGTCTGCGCAACGCAACACCGCCGGCCACATCGATGACGCTATCGAAGAAGGGTGGGACTCCAGCCCCCCCAGCGCTCACACCCAGTCGCCTCTCGATAGTAGCCCCATCCACGCCAGCCGTGAGCTCGAAGACCTCAGCACTCTCCGTCCCGACGGCACTCGCGAAGCCTTCAGTTACCGTCATCACATCCTAGATAGCTCTACCGCTCCTATTCCTGTCACTCCCACGTCCTCAGCTCGTGCGGTCCCCTCGCGTACTACCTCTTCGGCGCGGGAGGCCCCTACACAAACTCAGTCCACTACTCGTGCCCCAGTAGCGGTCCCCAGCCGCCGTCCCACCACCACTAGCACTACAAGCCGTGCCCGCAATGCCGCGGCCTCCCTCGCCAGTGTTGTGGGCACAACTACCGGTGCTCGCACGCCACGCACGCCGGGGCACACGCCTACTGTGACCCCCCCCGCCCTCACCCCACGCCCCAGCTCGTCGACTACTCCTGTGCCGACGATTCAAGACATCCCTGTGGTGGCCGGTGGCGCTCCTTCTCAAGTGTGGTACTCTGTGACGTGTGGTCGGCGCGTCGGCGTCTTCGACAACCTGTAAGTTGGGCCTATTGCTTGGTTTGATGCCCTGCTAATGTGTACACCACAGCTCAGTCGTCGTGTGGTCGGTCAATGGAGTGCGAGGGAATGCCTCTCGGTCCTTCTCGTCGCGCGAGGATGCTGAGAAGGCTTTCAAGGAGGCGGAGGCCTTAGGTCTTGTCACGCAGGTCTCCTAGACACTTTTGGACACGCGGTCGATGCTACGCATGTCTCGCTCAATCTGCCTTCTTTGTCTTTGTCATATGCCTCCCTTTCCTTGTCGTGTCCCCTCTCTGTCGTAAACCCTCTCCGTCTCTGCCGTATCCTTGCTCCGCATGTGGTCTTGAAGTTGTAGAGTACGGACGTGCCTGCGGCGTGTCCGTGATGTCCGTGAAATGTCTTGTTGTCTATCTGTGGTCTGTCAATCATATGCATTCATTCTGTACAGTGCCGTGCGTCTACATTCACGTGGGGAATACTCGGAGCCGCCTGTTCCAATTTGGGCCTTCATTGGTCAGACGTTTATAACTTTTGGATACACGGTATAAACTCACTTCTTCACCTCGGACTCTTGCGGAATGGGCCGTCGTGCAACACACCTAACGGCCGCTGCTAAAATGGCCGCTAAACGGTTACAGGCTAAGAAGTATCGGGCTACTGAACGGTAGTATATTATATTATTTGCACTGTGACATCGTCTCACACGCTCACAGCGGTAGCCATGCACGGGCCAAAGAGAACCGCGTGCAGTACAGAAAACGAACTGCACTAAAAAATACCCTTCTCCTAGGGCTCCCCGTTTGCTCTGAGCTCCTTCATCGTGGGAAGAAGACACTCCGAGCTTCATTCGCTGTGCAGAGCGCAGGACCACTGCTCGGGCTCTGGAACCCACCATATCAGTTTGAAGTCCCCGGCAATTACAATCTACTTGAGCACCCTTCCGAGGCCGCAGGCGGGGACTGGGATTCTAACTCAGCTTTATTGGGGGGAATCCAGTACAACAAGATAGTATCCGTGGGATGGGATCGCTATGACGAGTGGTGCGGGACGGGTCTTGACGAAGAAGAGACTGCCATTCTAGTATCACAGGAGGTTGCCACACGAATTCAAGCTTGGGAACAGCTTCGCGCTATGCCCGTAATTGACCAAAATGCCAAGGCGATGGAGTTAGCATTGGACTGGGGCGCTAAGATAGCTTGCATGCTAGCGGAGGAGTGGGAGCACCGTATACAAGGAGGTGCGACGGAATACGCAGCATTGGGACGTTCTGGTAACCTGCCGTGGCAACGTATGATGAAAGATGTAATGCGTCTGTTCGGAGAGGAGGTTGATTATGATTCTTGATGTACACGGATTAATCTATTTTGTGCACTATAGCTAGCCAGAACAGAGCTTGTCGTCATAACAGATCGGTGCTTACACCTTTTTTCTCTTGTGCACTGCGAGAGTAGTACGTCAGGTATACCGTTATTCCACTCATGATTGGTTGGCCTCCTCCGAGAGTGTAAGCGTCTAATTTGTGACGCCGCCCACCCATCTTAGCAAGTGTCTCTCCTCGCTCGGTCAGGAGTCATCATCCTAGCCTGTCACTCTCGTATGGTTCTCCGGGCGCATACACTCTTTGATGACGGCCTGTACGTACCCCTTCGACTTGGATGATTGATCGGCGAGTTCAACTTTCCGCAACCAGAAAAGGACCTCCGAGTCTCATGACATGGTAAGCGTGTATATGAAGTGGGGCTAACCGTCCTGTCGAGTACTGACTATACTCAGCGGACGGGCCATAAAGTGTATGCCTCACTCGTCCATCTGCGAGGAATGCGCGTCACACTGACCGGTATGTACCCTGCGCAGTGGAAGAACTTACTACGTGGTGCAATAGGTTTTTTCGGCCCACTGGTGATAGCCGCAACACGCCCTTGCTACTTGTTTCTCCTGCTCCGCGAAAACCGCCTGAGGACGCTCCTAGAAAAGCATCACATTTACCTTGAAGCTCAAAGTATAGATTCGGGCCGTCGAGCAACATTCACCGCGCACGAACAACGCCATTTTCCTGAATCAATTTTGAAGCCGAAACTTTGGTACCCGAACGAGCACCCTCCAGGCAGATTCATTCCCCTTTTTCGTACTCAATGTCATTCTCCGTGCCGTGCGGTCACGATATATCGCGGCAAACTAGCTTCGGGATCTTGCGGTTGTAGGTCACCTGCTGCCTAGTTCTGTTTGTTGACATCGCTTGCTCGGCGAGTTGTTTTGACGGCCTTTTTCGTATATAATCCGTGCATTTTTCCGTAAGTCCACAGTCAGCGCCCACTTTCGTTTTTAACCCCCCTCTCCCTCTATCATGGCAGGCTGTTGGTGGTCTGCACTCTTCAGCATGAAGAGGCAGCGACGTACCAAACACACCAGCCATTACACCGTCTCCGACTCCGACTCCGACTCCAACTCTGCCGAAAACACCAAGAAGGCAGCTACACCCTCTCTCGATCACCACCGTCATGTTGACTGGTCCCATGGTGGTCAGCGCGTCACCCAGCGTACATCTTATACCAGTCTCGCACGATCGCCGACTAGGCGTCGTAGCACCTCTTCTATCCCCTCCCTCCACACTATTAGCACTAGCTCTGTCGACGACCAGAGCGTTTCCAACGACTCCCTCTCAGAGCCGATCGACTTGGAATATCTCTTCGCTCACCTTGAGAGCATTCAGGACGACCCCCACCCGCGTAACCGGACGGCCTCGGTAAGTTGCGGTCCGCAATGTTTATGTGGCCACGCTGATGGTTCTACAGGATAGGCCTCTTCTGCAATGGCAGGATGACGTGAAGCAGTGTCTCGATGAGTTGTTTAGGCTCGAGGGACGCGGTGACTTCGTGACTTCCGCGTGTCCGTGCGGTGCACAAAACCAGCCACTATTTCGTTGTGATGATTGCTTCGACTGTCGCCTGCACTGCCAGTCATGTACGGTCAACTACCATGCCCGACACCCTTTTCATCGCATACGTGTAAGTCGGCAGTTCATTCAGCTCTATTCTAATTTACTGATGTCGTTTGGCAGCTATGGAACAACGGGTATTTCTCCCAGGTTACCCTCAAGTCCTTGGGCCACCGGGTTCAGCTTGGCCACGAACCTGGTGACGTTTGCCCTTCTCCCAAGCCCGCCTTCGCCGATGACTTCGTGGTGCTGGATCTCGCCGGCATCTTGGAGCTCGGCGTTGACTTCTGTGGCTGCAGTCGCGCCCTTCCCCATCATATCCAGATCATGCGCGCCCGCTGGTATCCCGCCACAACAATCAATCCAAGGACTGCTGCCTCGCAGCGCCTCCTTCGCCACTTCCATGTCCTCTCCACTCAGTCGAAGATATCCGGCTGGGAATTTTACACCAGCCTATCAAGAATTACAGACAATACCGGTGTCCGGACGCCCAAAGTGAGTCATGTGTGACCTCCATGCTTGCAGTCGCTGACTTTACGGTTTTAGGACCGTTATCTCGCATTTATGCGGATGGTGCGGGAGTGGCGTCATCTGAAGATGGTAAAGCGGGGTGGTGGCGGACACGGAATCAAAGCGAGCCCGGGATGCTATGCTGTCCAGTGTCCTGCCTGCCCGCAACCTGGGAAGAACCTCCCCGAAGGATGGGAGAACGCACCTGGAAAAAAGGGGTAAGTAGACGTGTGTAGGCTATGCATAATCACCTATTGACCCCATATAGATGGATTTACAGGCTGTATCTTGCCATTGATGCCAACTTTCGCTTGCGGCGGAAGAATGTATCATCAGACGCTGTCGATCCCAGCCTCAATCGGGGCACAGCGTTCATGGTCGAAGGGTCTGAATACCAACGTCATCTCTCGACATTCGATAAGCAACACGTCGAAAAGTCAGATCATTGCAACAACCACGATGCGGTCAAGCTCGCCTCCCTGAAGAGTCGTACGGGCCTGGCAGCCACCGGTCTCGCAACGGTGGACTGCGCGCGGCACGATATGAAGCGCCCATGTTCATCGGGTGATCTCCAGAAAGGAGAGCGGTACGCATGTTTCCATCCTTATTGTGAATTGGACATTGATGCTTTTTCAGCTTCGTCAACATCGACTACCTCTTCAACTCTACATTGCAACAAAATACTCCGAGCAAGGTGACTGCTTCGTATGACATTGCTTGTCATCTCGACCGCAAGCTGAACAACCGGTTTGCATCTTACGGCTACGATCTCACTGCGCACGAAATTACTTGGGCGATTCCGAAGTTCCATATTAACGCGCACCGCGAGCAATGTCGAGCCGACTACAATCTACACTTCCTCCCCGAATCTGCACGGGTAGATGGCGAGGGTGTAGAACGTGGCTGGGGCAAGTCCAACCGAGCCGCAGGCATCACGAAAGAGATGGGTCCTGGGTCGCGCGCTGACCTTCTCGACGATATTTTCGCCGATCATAATTGGCAGAAGATTTGTGCGCTGCGTAAGCATTCTTCGTACATCATGCCTTCTCCTGATGCTCATATTCGGTGTGATAGCAGGTGCACTCCTTGCAAAGATCAAGAAGGCAGTGCCCGAGCGCGATACTCAGGTTCTCGCATTCGAGGAACTCACCGCATCGCTGCCGAGTGTAGAGACTGAGCGCTGGCGCATCGCTGTGGAAGCATGGGAAGCGGATGCCAGCCAGCCGAACCCATTCCTAATCAACAGGCCTGGTACGTCTTTTCTTCGTTCAGATGCAGCTATACTGATTACGGATATTCAGTTGTCAGTCAAGCGTCCGTCAAGCGTCAGCTCATGGAGGACGATGCTCGCGCATTGCAGGAGGGCTCGGCTGAGGTCCTACATGAGAAACTATCCGCTAGTGGCATGATAATTGCTGGGATGGAGCTTGAAGAGCTGCAGTAAGTGCACGATCTGACTGTTGAGAGTATTACAAGAAACTGACCAATTTACAGACTTCGCGTGAAATCGGACCACAACACTCTTCATGTCCACGCGACAGATCTTCAACGAGCTCGTCAGCAGGAACGGCAGAATCAGCTGCGACGGAAGATTGATGCGTGGGCCGAAATCCAGCAGCTGTACATGCCTATGGTTGCTGCTCACCGCGCGGCCCTGATGGCGGCCCCGGGGACCTCGGCTCTAGCTCATAACATCCCCCTACTGCTCCCATCCACTGTGCATCCCACCATATCCTGCCCCCCCTTTTTCCTCGAATGCGAGTGGCGACTTCGATATGCCCAAGCGCATGATGCTCTGGCCGATCTCCGTGGTCATCTGGAGGTACGCTTGCACATGTACCGGTTCAAGGACCGCTTCGCTAGGGGCCAGCGGCAGAACACCCGCGCGGGATCTATCGTCAAGCATATCAACGACAAGCTGCACCTCGACGCTGAGCGCTACAGGGTAGCACAGCGTTCCCTCTACATGCTTAGTGGCAAGCTGCATAAGACTGGGTGGCAGGAACATCTCCGAGTACTCTTAGATAGCGACATTCGCCACATCAGCGAAGGCAAGGACGGGCAATCTGAGGGCCGCCGGGAGCTTTCGTGGATCTGGCGTGTAGCCCCGCCGACTCAAGGGAAGGATGCTAGCGATGATGGTGACGGGGTCTCCGAAAGTTTGCAAGAGTGTAAGTCATTCTTCTTTGTGCTTGACACCATGGTTGACCATCTTGTATCAGCCCTGCGAGTGGAATGGTGCAAAGCACGTGCCCGCGCACACCGTTGGACAGAAGAGGTCGACCTTCTCCTGGAAGAAATGCGTCGCATCATTGCCTATCACGAGTGGGACCGTCAGCACTGGGCAGCACTGGTGAATACCGAGACGAGCAATACGTCCACATTCCACGAAGGGCGAAACGCATACGCATTGCGCCAGTCATCAATTCGTCGTCGCATGCGTGACGTCTGTGCGAGGGCCTGGCACCATGTGCCCGCATGGCTCTCTTTCGGGCGAGAGAGCTCCGAAGCCTCTACAGCGCTCGATGCAGCATTACAATGGGCCTCCGTGTCTGACAGCTCTACGGCGCTCGATGCAGCGGTACAGTGGGCGGTTCTTTCTGGTGACGTCTCGACTTTGCCCTCCACTCTTCCTGTTAAACCAGACGACGAGGCTGGCGATGAGATGCCTGTGCCTGTGCCAATGTAGTATAGCCCGTTGTAGTTCTGCCGCTGTTTTTGGTCTTGACATCTGCCGTCCATGACGCCGGTCTTACTGTCCTTACTGATGATCCAGCTATCCCGACCCTCGTTTGGCCCGAAGTTTAGTACTAATTAATCACAACCACGTAGTCTGAGCCTGGTCTGGTGGCGTGCTGCAGTGTAGCCTTGAAGTATGCCGACAACGCCATCCCCAAACTTCTCTGCGTGCGTCCGATATCAATGAAGCATGGCCAATGCCCCAAGCACTTGTGCGCCGCAATATACTTCGTCTAACTCTCGCAATTACAGTTAGGATCTCATACTAACGGTACATATTACACCCTCATTTATTGCTGCTAAACTGCACCTCGCACTGGGTTCTTCTGACGTGAACTCGTGCGACGGCTGAAACACTCAAAGTCTACGAGGTGTGCTAGCTCTGGTGTACACTGCACATCAATCCCTTGCCCCGCCCTATACTTGTGCTTTTACACTGCTTATCCCCCATCAACCGCCACTTACATTTACTGGCTGCTCTGGGACCTACGCGTGCATCCCCGCTCCCACTCCTCGACTTGCGCACCCACCCCACTCTTGCTCCTGAACTTGCACGCGCATATCCACTGGGACCTGCACGCGCGTCCTCGCTCCCACACCGGGACGTGCGCGCTCTCATTTTTCGACCTGAGCACTCACCCCACTCTCGCGCCTCGACCTGCGTGCGCGTCCCTGCTCTCGCTGCTCGACCTGCACGTGCGTCCTCGCTCCCACTCCTCGATCTGAGCACCCACCCCGCTCCCACACCCCTACCACGCCCCCGCTCCCGCACCCCGGACCTGCACGCACGTCCCCACTCCCCCACATGCACGCTAGTCTTACTACGACTATACATTCCCATGTATGCTCTCTTACCCATTCGCGCGTGAGCCTGCCACCCCGCCCGCGCACGCCTAGGCCTGCCACCCCGCCCGCGCGCGTGCGCACCTGCTCCCCGCGTGCGCCGGTCCGCGTGCACGCATTTGAAAGCGCGCCGAGATAAAGAAGATCCTACCCATTCGCGCGTGAGCCTGCCATCCCGCGCGTGCGCCTGCAACCCCGCGCGCGCGCCTGCCACCCTCCGCGCGCGCCTGCCACCCCGCCTGCGCGCGTGCGTACCTGCTCCCCGTGTGCGCCGGTCCGCGTGCACGCATTTGAAAGCGCGCCGAGATAAAGAAGATCCTACCCATTCGCGCGTGAGCCTGCCACCCCGCGCGCGCGCCTGCCGCCCGGCCTGCGCGCGCGCGCCTGCCGCCCGGCCTGCGCGCGCGCGCCTGCCACCCCGCCTGCGCGCGTGCGCACCTGCTCCCCGTGTGCGAAGCGCGCCGAGATAAAGAAGATCCTAGATCGGGCATTCCATAGATGAAGCGAACTACTACAACATCGGGGCCACCTGCGCACATATCAAGATTTGATACCAATACCGTATCTGCACCAGCAGCGCTCAACATATGATTCTGTCCGGGTAAGTCCGTGCTTTATGAGCCCGACTGCTGTAACTACAGATAGATGATGGATCAGGGCGCTCTCTGACTGCAATCATGGATGGATACTTTGTAGTTTCTGGTTACAGTTCATGATGGATACTTCTGCCACCGGCTGGTGCGGAGCCATTCTCGGTTGGCGGGCTGCACTCTCGGATAGCAGACTGGATTGCAGTCGATGATCAGGTTGGTCCTGCTACATTTGACTTGCATTCAAGTTGGCAGTCAGGCCACTGACTGAGTCGTTCTTTACACTAGGCCATTCAAGTTGTTGAATCAGAATGGTTCCGTGATGTGCTCATGTATGCGAGCACCTCTCCTAGGCCGCTCACCGAGAGTGACATTCCGCACCGTACGCTCATGCACGATCTCATTATTAAGAAGTACGGAGATGAAATTGAGCGGGTACGGGATGAATTACGGGTACGTTCATGTTCGAATTTTGGGGCCCAAACTCAGCTGACCTCACAATTCTGGCTACGGATAGAGTGCACCTGGCCGTATCTCATTCACATGTGACATGTGGTCTTGCAAGGTCCTTCGCGGATTTTTGGCGATCACCGTACATTATTGTACGAAGAACGGAGATGGGAAACTCGTGCTCCGTACCCGCCTGGGCGCCTTCAGGCATGTTTCCGGTCGTCACACAGGTTCTAATCTTGCCCAGCACTTTATGGATGTGCTCGAGGAGCTAGGGGTTACTGATCGAGTGCGTCCTTTCCATTTACATGACTCGAAATCAATGTAATCTACTATGCTAACCTCTACTCTTGTGTAAATGTGTTGTAGATCGCCGGCATCACACTCGATAATGCCAGTAATTGCGGCACAATGCTCGAAGATCTGGAAGGGTTACTGCGTGAAAAGGGAATCCCCTTTGATAGGAAGGGGAACCGTATCAGGTAACTTATCGTAGCGTACCCTAGGAAGCTTGTTCAAGTGATGCTGACACTCAGACCCGGTGCTTGGACAGGTGCTTCCCTCACGTTGTCAACATCTCGGTCCAGCACGGACTGAAAGCCCTGACGGAGGTTGAGGTTGATCCGAGTGGCAGAGACCTGGCGGCGAGTAGTGGTATGCGGGGCAATGTTCAGATGATGGCACCCATCTCAGACGCACTGACATGGGATGATCCAGGTGTTGTGTCACTTCCACTTGATGAAGACGACCCAGACATTGCACTCGAATTAGTGGATCGTGAAACCCTTGCCCTGCTCAATAACAGCCTACAGAGCGACTCCGAATACGAGAAAGCACTTCATGAAGACCCCGTTAAGTCTGCGCGCCGGCTTGTGGCTGCATGCCGGGCATCTGGCCAGCGACGAGAGGATTTTGCAACGGTTATCAAAGAGCTTAACGACTCCGGTGCACTTAACGCAGGAACTAAGCACCGCCCGCTACAGCTTCTTCGTGACGTCGACACGCGCTGGTCCTCAACATTCTTGATGATTGATCGACTGCTTACTCTATACCCGGTTCGTTCCGTGGCACTCATCTTTACTACATTCTGTATCTCACATGCGATGAAATTCAGGCTGTCATCAAGTTTATGGAGCATCCAAAGCAGTCGGATATTGCTCATCTTCTACTCTCAGACTCCGAGATACAGGTTCTTCAAGACATTCGCGAATTTCTTCACCTTCCACACCTTGTTCAAGAGGTTCTGTCGGCAGAACAGACCCCAACAGTCTCGCAAGCTCTCCCTGCGTATGAACGGCTTGTTAAGCTTCTCAAGCTGACGGCAGGCAAATATCCGAAAATTTCGCATGCTATCAATGCTTCAATCTCGGCCCTCGAGCGATACATGCATTATACCAGGCAGACGAGAGTGTATGCACTTGCTATGAGTACGTAAGCCATTAGTAAATTTTTGAACCACTCCAAGCTTACGACGGTGATGGTTGTCGTGCAGTTTTAAACCCGAGCATCAAGATGTCCTTCATCACGGAGCACTGGACACCGGATGAACAGGATGTAGCATCTCAGTGGATGAAAGAAGCGGTCAGTACTGCTTCTAATCGTACTCCTCGTCTCTGTTCCTCTGGTGTACTAGTATCTAATCAATTTTCGACAGATGCTTGAATATCGGAAGTTTGCCCGGCGTACAGACCGGGAACATGCAGCTAATAACTCCATCTCGGGGACGGTACTAACACCCACAACCATCAGCCGCCAATCATCCACAGCCGGCGATTTGAGCCTGTCCGAGGAATCCTCACGCATGTCCTCGCGCACATCCTCGCACGCAGCCCTGCATTCACACGCCTCCTCGCGCACATCCTCGCGCGCAGACCTGCATTCATGTGCGGATGCACGCGCGCCCCCGCGCGCACCCTTATTCCATCCAAATACCCATGCCACTCATGCGCAACAGTTCGGTTTTGATGCCTTCGATGCTGTGGAACGCTCTCTTCTCGCGTTCTCAGCGGCTGCCGCTACGGAAGCACTTCCACCCCCTGGTAGCTCCGATTCGAATGTACCCCCTGCCGTGCCGGAGACTGCAGAAGAGCGCGAACGGCGTGAACATGAAGAAGACAAAGCTATGGTAGAAGCAGAGTTTGAGCGGTACAAATTGGCAGCTCTCGAAGATAAATGGGTTAATCTGCTCGAGTATTGGCAGGTAAATATTTGAGATTTTCGTGTATGCTCGGCGAGCTCATAAACCTTTTAGAGTAATGCAAAAACGTACCCACACATGTACCGTGTGGCGCTCGATATACTTCCGATCCCCGCATCTAGTGTACCTTGCGAGCGGGTCTTCTCGTCAAGCAAGGAGACTGATACCCTCCGAAGAACCGGGCTGGATGCCGCAATGATGGAGGTCCTTCAGGTACTAAAGTTCTCTCTGAAGCAGTCGCGACGTGAGAGAATTGCGACACGCGGGGCCCCCCTGGTATCGCGTCCTGAGGATCTCGTTGATATCTCGGTCACACCTGAACACTTGGCGACTTTACTTCACTCAAAGCAATTAGATAAATTGGCTCGGCTTCTCAATGAGGTACATAGTTCTCAATAGTTTGACTTGGCCTTACAATACATGTGTATAAATTCATCATACCCATTATTTCGCTTGGGCACAAAGTATATGCTCGTCGAACTTCAAAGTCTCGCGCTGAGGGCACCATGGGCGACCTGTCACGTGACGACTTCGATGCACTTCGATGCGCATCGAAGTGAGGCAAATTACGAACTCCGACACTTCGAAGTCGCTTTGCCCCCACTCTGCGGCAGCACTAGACTAGGCGAGTTAGCAGATTGAGCATGCGAGGGAGGTTGAGCACCTTTACTACCCTCTATTACTGAGTCGCGAGTCTCTCGACACTCCGACCTCTCTTCGGCGGCCTGTTTCTTCTTTGCTGGGTCACCGGGAGCTTCCCATTGGGCAGGTCTTCCACGTCGTCTGTTGCCTCGACAATGTGTAGCAGAAACCCGCGGCCTTCTGCTTTGCAAGTTGCTCGACGCCTTCCTGCCTTTCCGCAGCCTTCTTCTCCTTCTTTGCTCAAGTGGGAGAGGCAAGGGAAAATGAGTATGTAGATGAAGACGAGTCGACGTGGAGGCGGCAGAAAGTCAGCAAAAGTGAGAGCGAGGCGGCGAAAGTGAGAGCGAGTTGACGCGAGCGATGACGAGTCGGCAAAGGCAAGAGCGAGTCAATGAAGGTGACAGCGAATATGGGTCATTGAAGGTGAGGACGGGTTGTTGAAGGCGAGAATAAGGTGGCGAAAGCGAGAGCAAGTTGATGGGGTTAAGGACAAGTCAGTGAGAATGGAAGCGAGTCGACTCGCCTGCGTGTCGGACAGCCACCGCCGCCTCCCCTTGTGCACCACCGGATTGTGAACGTAGTGGCGGAGGAGCTAGTGCTTGTGTAGGCGCGAGCCTTTGACGAGCCCAGCAGGTGGTGGAATAAAAGTGGGCGTGCGGAGCAGTGCCTTCACCCCCGAGTAGGCAAAGGCGAGCGGACAGGAGCAAGGACGAGCCGGTGAAAGCAAGGATGAGGACACGGCGATGAGGGCAGTGACGAGGCAGCAAGACCAAGAACAAGTGGCGAGGCGGAGGACGAGTTGGCGGGTGGGAGGACGAGACGGCGAAAGCAAGGGCGAGTCGGGGACGGCGAGACCGAGGCGGCGAGACCACGGCGGCGAAACCGAGGACGAGGCGGTGAGACCAAGGATGAGGCGGAGGATGGGCGCGAGCGGGCAAGCTGGCGATAGCTCAACGGTAACCCGTTCTCGTGGCGCCACATTAGGCGCCCGACCGGGCCGCAGCTGAACTGGGGGAAGGCTCTGAGCCCGCCACTGGCCTAGGACCCGGACGCCACTGACTGTGCGCGTTTTTCTGGCCGTATGTCTGCCCAGTAAATATTTGAACTGGAATCTCGCAGTTGAACGAGGGGACAGGAAAGCGAGATGGCTCATAACGTGGTAAGTGTCGGGAAGCGCTAGCGCTATAGACCTGTGCATTTGTTTAAATCTGACCGAGATATACGGTCTTGAGTCGAAGTCAACTTAAAGCAAGGATCCGAAAACACGGATAAATGACCCATTGATGGTACTAATTGATGTGCTAACGTACTGGTGCTCTCAATGCGATATTATCTTGTGAATATGAGAGTAGCTACAATACGTGATACAAGATCTAAAACATTGTAAGATTTTTTCTTAATGAATTCTATGCATCGTAAAATCCTCCCCGAGCGTTTCTGCAGCCCACTGCGGGAGCAAAGAAAACGAGAACGAAGGGGTAGACTAGTGAGATATAAAATATGTAAGTAAAAAGTGTTCTAAGCCTGGTCACGGTCTGTCAACAACGAGGTTCCTCGTATGAGTACTCGCAAAATTTGAGTATTATTTGAACCATTTTAAGCATACTGACAGCCCGGCAGAGTGATTATGAGCACCCCGTAATATAAATACGGACACTAGGAGGGACAAGCCCGGTCGCAGCCTGAACTCCCTGCCACCCCTTGCCTTCTAAGGATATCCCACTATCCCGGTCCGATCGGGCATTCCGGCGCTTACATACCGTGAATGGGCGCAAACACCGCAAAGTCCACGTCGACATGTATTGTCGTTGAACTGCCACCATTACTACGTTGCCTGCTCAATTGCTGCTCTATGGATCTGTGAGTCTGTGCTATGTCTCTAGAGTACTCTTGGCATCTGTATCTCTTACTATATCATCTCGACCACTGAGGTTTCCCTCGCGACAATCAGCACCCCGTCCCATTCTGGCATTACGAGCTCGATACCTGCGAGGCCACCATGTACCCATACATACAACCAATGGGATGGCTGCACAAGGTTGTCGGGGAGGATGGTGGCTTCAAGTGTTTCACCGTGGTGGCATCTGTTGAGCTTCACTCATGATTTCAAGGTATGTCTGCTCCTGTTGGCGTAGTGCATGCTCCTGTAACACTCCAATAGGCGGAATACTGAAGGTGTGCATTCATATGGAGCACACCATAACATTTGTGCCTCATTCTTCCCTGCTCGCTATTGCTCTCACTCCTTACCCTTGTCCTCGCCCACTTCTCGCCGAGTCGCTGACACCCTCACCTTTGCCCTCGCCGACTTATTTTCAACCTTATCTTTGCCCGAGCCCGCTTCTTGCTCACTCGCCCTCGCCGACTTGCTCTCGTCGACTCGCTTTCGGCCTTGCAGACTCATTCTCGCTGTTGCCGACTTCCTCTCACCCTTGCCGGCTCACTTTCGCCCACTCGCCCTCGCCCACTCGCCCTCGCCCACTCTCTCGCCTGAGCGAAGGAGAGGAGGGCTGGGGAGAGACAGATTGGGGGTGGAGAACCGCAAAGCGGGAGGTGGCGGAGGTGCTCGATTTTACACTCGCCCTCACCCGCTCGCTCGTAGGCTTGTTCTCAACCCCCGTTTGAAGATACTTGGTAAAAGAATGAAATACTGCGTTTGAATACTCTATACTATAAATTTATTGGAGTCTCAGTTTCGAAATCACAGAAGTGGTGGTGCGCACGCTCAGTTTGCACGAAAGTCGAGAGGTGGTGCGCGCGCTCGGCGTCGAAAGTGGTGCGCGCACCTCGGCTATTTGAAGTGGTGCGCGCGCGGTTTGTTAAACTGGTGCGCGCGCGGCCGACGGCCGAAACTGGTGCGCGCGCACATACAAAAGGGGGTGCGCTGCCCTGTAGTCTTGAGTAAGTGGTGCGCTTTTACTTGAAAAGGTGGCGCGCTGGTTTGTGCTTACTTTGTAAACCGCGCGCCACCCGTTTTACACTCCGATAGTTGCACACTCTAATGGGAGACCGGAAAAGTAGTAAAATAAGTCTATTTTGCGGTGCGCGCTAGGTAAGTCTATGGCGGCGGTGCAAAAATATTAAAAGTGCAGATTGACCGTCATAGGCGCCAGAAGGCAACATGACGCGCTCAGCCGTAAGCCGCTTTCAATTTCGTGTAATACAATTTCATGAGGCCGGAGATTCGGCGCCCCCCATTGATCACGTTTTCCCCTTCGAGCCAGATCGCACACCATAGCGGGGATCCTTGTACAAGGTCCTACAAATCAAGAGGGCAAACCAGCGATCGTGCGATGGTGGCTTCTTCGGTATACGCCATTGTATCCCGAAGCTCGTACAGTGTTTTTGGATTCCGCGACGTCAAACCCAGCCGTGGTTTGGTTACACGGCCCGCGGTGTACAAGCGACGTAGGCCGACTTCATACCGTGCGTTCCTCGGGGTGCGTACACGATACATGTACTCTTTACGGCTTCTGGGGTTGACTTGATGGTAGCTCTTTAGTAGTGGCCTCCTGATACGAAGGCGTTTGGCATCCCGGCTGTGGTGCGAACCCGGAAGGCGAGCGTATAACCGTTAGTAGTTTGCGCGCACGGTGCCATGCACGTTTGATGGTATTCTGTGAGCGACCGCCGGAGATGTGTGCGTAATCGACATACGTTGCACTGTCCCGGCTTCATTGGCGACCTAACTCGTGATCATCAAGGAAGAGTGCCAGACTTGGGACCGTTCCCGGAAGCTGGTCGGGCCGTCCTCGTAGGTGCATCTAGTCCTCTGTTATTACCGAGGGCAGGCGTATATAAGCCGCGAGCTACCCCTTGAGCGGGAGCATCGACTTTCGCTCAGTAAAGTTTGCTCTACAGCTCACCAGCAGTGTAGCCACCAAAGTCCCTACTCCGAATCCGTGCCATCATCATGCCCAAATTCACTGTTGCAATCGCGTAAGCTACTCCATAGGAATAGGCCCTCAACTCAACTCAACCACTAACCCTTAACTTGGCGTCGACAGCGGCGCCGGTCTTGGAGGACTAGTCTTCGCGGTCGCTCTCCAGAAACATGCACCCGACGTGGATTTTCACCTATACGAGGCTGCCAGCGAGCTCACCACTGCGGGCGCGGGTATTGGGATACAACCTCGTACATGGTTCGTCCTCAAGGAGCTTGGACTCGAACAAGCCCTCCTGAAATTCGCCGGGAATGGTGACACGCCAAGTACGCTGCGATTATATCATTTCTGCTCTCTCGCGACTAATTGTGGTTTCGGGATAGATCTCGCTATATTGGAACGTAAATCCGATGAACCAGTCGGGTTTACTTTCAACGAGATTGCGGCTACGGGTGCGTGGCACATACGCCCGATTATAGCCGTGACGTGCTCATAAGCTCTATCTGCTAGAGAGCACCTTCACGTTCCATCGCGGGGACTTGCAGAAGGTGCTCATAGATCACGCAGGCGGGCCAGAACGCATCCATCTGAACAAACAAGTCGACTCGTACACCCAGCCGGCCGATCCTTCGGAGAAGATCACCGTCCACTTTCATGACGGGAGCACCACGGCGTGCGACCTTTTGGTCGGCGCAGACGGCATCAAGTCGCACGTGCGCGAGGCGATGTACACACAACTTGCCAACGCTGCAAAGGTGGCAGGTCGCGATGACGAGGCAGATTTCTTAAGGTCTTGTATTTGCGCTGTGTTTTCTGGCTCTTTCGCGTATCGAGCCCTGCTGGAACGGGAGCCCGCCAAGATGACCGAGCCTTACCCCTCGACTATGTCTCATCTGGTGCTGGTTAGTCCGTCTCCCCGCACAATTCTCACAATCATCTCACATTCTTTGGGACGGGCAGTATTGTGGCAAGAATAGGGTACGTAATAGGTATTCACTGTATGGCGTAGGTAGAACTGACGTTGATTACTGTGTGATTAGCACATAGTGGCGTATCCTGTCATGCAAGGCCGTGCTCTGAACCTCGTCGCGATAGTACTAAAGCTTGAGCTCGAGGGAGCCAATTACGAAGGCCCTTGGAACGTGGATGTTCCCAAAGAGGAGGTCCAGAAAATCTTCTCCGGGTGGGAGCGCGAGGTCGATGACATTATGCAGGTAACGTCCTCACCTCGCACGACTTGATATTTGTCTGATTGGTTTGCGCAACGCTTCTACGGCCAGGGTGTGAGGACCTGGAACAGATGGGCTGTAAACGTTGTGAAGAAGTTGCCTACCTTCGTGGACGGGCGGGTTGCTTTACTTGCAGACGCTGTGAGTGGCTATTCCTACGTCTAATGGTGATATTTTAAGTTATCAATGCTGCGCGCTTCGATAGGCCCATGCTATGACTGCGTACCAGGGTGCTGGGGCGGGCCAAGGATTCGAGGTTCGTTATACGACGGCTGTCTTGCTCCGCAGTTCTCACCGAGGGACTGAGTATGGTTTATCCAGGATGCCCTCCTACTCGCGCGATTGCTGGGACAGCCGGATGTCAGTCGGGACAGGCTTTCTATCGCGTTGAAGATCTACGACCAGATCAGACGACCAGTCGCTCAAGACGTTGCCGCCCGCTCGTGGGAGACTGGAAAGACCCACTGCTTCTACATCCCTCCGCTGGATGATGTGACGCCCGAAATGAGCGCGTCTGGCAAGGGCATCACGCGCGAGCATCTGAAGGAAATTGCGCGGAGGGCTGAGAAACTACAGGAGTGGCGAGAGGGTACCACAGTCGCGGGAGACCTGCAGGTCGCCCTTCGTCGCTTGGGCGAAGAGCTCGCGAAGGTTTCTCCGCCGCCGACCAAGAAGAACCTCTAAATGATGATCCTGTATTAGTTCAAATGCATAAGAGCGGTTTCTTGTACTCTTGCAGGGGCCGCCCGCGTAGAAACACACTGTGCTGTGGACCCATGGAAGATATGAGATGCTACCAAGCATCCATTTGTCTAGCCTTCGGGACATAAAGGTTCAGGTACACCGTCTCTTCACGGTCTGAATACGGTAGTACGACGCTGCTACGAAATTTGGCATACCTAGTAGCGTCCGCCAGATTTGAGGGTAAGACTGCGCATCTAGAACTGAACCTTAGTTCTTGAAGTTGGCTTCAATGAGCTTGAGTTCTAGAGACTAGAAAAACCCAGGTTTAGCAGCAGCGGCTGGTGAAAAATAACACAAGGCTGTTCAATGTTGAAGCCATGGACAAGTTCAACGCCATGTCAAACGACATGGATTGCCTAACTAAGACTTGGATGTGCCTCGATATTAGCGCTCATTCGGACCAGAAGGTGCCATGGTGGCTGCTCTCGGTCCGCTCTTCCAGGCTCTTCTACTGTTCACTATGCTCTTACATCCCTGAAACATCTTCAGCGTGGTTCACTTGTTTTGAAGCACTCTATTAAGGGCATATACGCTTTCTCTTCTAATCGGAATCAGAATGAACGTCGGGAATCGCGTACGCACCGCTTTACGCGCTGTGCGGTACGTCTGCCTGTGCTCGTACGAAACGTTATTCCTGATGCTGGTACCCAGGATAAGGCAAACATCACGAGCATGGACGGCTGCGTCGCACGGACTGAGCGCGACACGTTTGCTGTCTACGACGAGCATGCGAGAACCTCCCCCACATTCATCCAAGCCTGGAACTCAACCCGGTCCTTCTCGTGCAACACAGAAAATGAGCACTCCCCCACCCCCGGACGAGCGCAAAGATATCAGGGAGAAACGGAAACCTCGCAACAGTGAGATCAAGTTTGCCGTCGTCCGCCTCGTGAACCCTGAGACCGGCGTGCTTGACCCGCCCTCCCGCCTCCGTGACGTGCTCGCACGCGTCAACCTCAGAACACAGTTCGTCGAGCTCATGACGGAGCAGCCGGAGCCCATTGTCAAGATTCACGACAAGAAACTGCTATACGACCGCGAGAAGACGAAGAAGCTCCTGCAAGTGAACAAGAAACCTCCAGAGGAGAAGGAGGTGCAGCTCACGTGGGGCGTCGGGACGGGGGACTTGCAGTTCAAGCTGAAGAAGGTGCGCGCCGAGCTTGAGGACGGGAACCGCGTCAATCTCGTTTTCGCGCCGAAGAAGGGCCAGGTGCTCCCAACCCCGGCAGAGCAGGAGAACATCGTACAAGAGGCACTCGATCTGCTCGCAGACGTCGGGAAGGAACGCAAGGCGCGTACCGTCCAGAAGCAGGCTGTCGCGGTGTTCCTGGAAACCATGCGCCCGAAGAAAACTGTGGAGCTGAAATGGACGTATGGCAACTCGGATTCATGGGAGGGTCTCAAAGCGGTCGAGCCGGCATTGCGGAACGGTGAACGCGTTGAGCTCGTCTTCCTCCTTCCCCCACCACCAAGGAAGGAGAGGCAAAGGACAAGCAAAGAAGAAGACCCAAACGCTGCCCAGACCGTGGATCCCGCGATCGCTCGAGAGAGGGTTGAACGGACATTGAAAAACCTGGCTTCGGTGGGGAGAGAATGGAAAGCTAGGGATGTACGGAAAGCCATCATCGTTGCACATTTAGAGGGCGTATCGTCATCTTAGGGTAGCTTCTTAGTCTATTCTAATACACCGTGCCTATAAACATCGGCTATAGCTTACAACCTAATAACACTCCACCCACATTTCATGAAGCAAGCATTTCGTTGCAAAAGGCATCGCTGTATTAGCTTTACTTTTCTACACGTCCGAGTCTCGAAAGATCGCATGCGCCTATGGTCCGGTCTCCGTAGCCCTCGTCCTCGTTGCTCTCTCCCTATGCCGCATTCGTCGTATCGGTAGTCCCCTCGTCTTGAATGTGGGGAGTCTGAAAGGCGAACGATCGGAAGCTCGCGCACCAGGGAATGCATACGGTGAATACATGTGCGTCTTCCGCGGCCGCTGTGCACAGAACGACGCCTCGCCCCACTTCGCGACCAACATAGGGCGATACCCTACAGGCACATCGAAGCCGGTTGCGACCATGGCCCTCGCGATCTTGTCCAGCATAGGAGACCACTTGCGCGGCACTGTGCCCGAGCGCGCGTGCCGCCGCGCAACATGCTCCGTCCGGTGGTGCCAATACGCAGCGGATCGGTGGCGCTTCGAGATTCGCTTGGGGCGAGGCGCGAATAACTGCAGTGCGGCGTTGAAGAACCGCGCGTCCGGCTGCACCTTGTGCTCCGAAGACATCTTCCCAGGAAGCGTGGAATGGATGGGCCGGACCTTCGAGTTTCGGACGAGCGAGCCCAGGAGCGCCCGGCCGCCCGACATGAGTGAGCGGTATAACAGCATCGCGTTATGCCTGCTTAGCTGGGGTTTCGTCTTCACGTGTCGCTGGCGATCCTGTTCGTTCATCATGTGGACGAACTGGGCATAGCCGTGCTGGTGGTGGCGCGCCTTAGGTCGCCAGTCCGCCTCGTGCGGCTGGAGGACTGTCGTGCCGATATACCGTGGGTCGAGCTTGCCACGGGGAAGCTGTTTGTGTATGACAGCAGCGTAACACTGCAGAAGCGCGGTGTATGCATGGACCGTGAGTCGCCAAGGCGGGACGGAAGGAACGAACCCGGGGATGTGACTGGCGCGTTCAGCCTGCTGGGCGAGGATAAAGACACGTTCCGCAAGACCGACCTCCCGCGCCTTTGCGAGAGCGTTGATGACGCTGGCGTATACGTAAGGACCACGCGCGACCGCACGCTTCATAGCCTTCTCGCGGTTCAGCCGTTTTGGGGTATATTCTGGAACGGTCATACCTCTCGCAGGATGATCGACGATAGCCAGCTCGGGCATGAGCTTGAAGAGCGCAGCCGCAACGACATGGGGCTGTCCTGTGGCCGTCAGGTAACCGACAAAACCCGAGAGCGTATATCTGTCCGGCCTGAGTTTTGTCGGGGGATTTTCCAGGCTTTCAGGAAAAGCCACTGCTTCCGCATCGACCTTCTGCAGGACGGCGGCGAACCCTACCGTGGAAGGAGCGGTTGTCGGACGATCCAAATTGGCTGAATCGTAATCGCATGGTATGGCCTCCTGAGATACAGCACTGTTATCTTCGGCCTCGGATGGGGGCCTGTGTGCTCCAGACAGGTCGATAGACCCGGATGCGACATCCTGTGGCTCTTGGAGTAGCGGGGAAAGCTGGCTGACCACAGTTTCGACACCCAGACCACTAGCGCCCGCACGCAACACCACGAGGGTCCGCGTACAAATGTCCATCTTGCGCAGGAGGGTCCCAGAACGTAGTAGAATGTTGTACGTCACTACGTTGGGGGCCACGGGCGGATCGCGCACAACACACATATGGTGCAGCACCGTAGACGCCATTTCCGGAGAAAGACGGTGTCGAAGAGCATATGAAAGTAAGGAATTATAGGTCCTCCCGTTGAGTCGTGGCGTCGGTCGAGGAGGATCTTTGCTCGACATGGAGTCAATGAGTCGCTGAAGCACTTCGTGGAAGTATTGGTAGGCCCTAACGCGGACTAACACTCCATCCCGTAGAATCCAAACGCAGGTGGTGGTGTCTGGATATCGGTACAAGGAAGCAACGAGTGAGGAAACTCGCGACTGAGCGATCTGACCTGTGTCGAGCAGCATTGCGAAGATAGCTAGACTCTGGACGGACTGAGAGGTAACGGAGGAAGCGCCTGGCTCGCGGTTTGCGTCAATAGTGTCAAGGATCTTGCCCATGATCTTGGGGTTAGGATAAAGGGCGTTGCGGAGAGCGGCCCGCGGAGGGAGCGTAACGTTGAGGTGACCATGAGTGACGTAGTCCTTGCCGCCAGGTTCCTCGTTCGTCACAACTTCTCGTAACCGGACTTCGTAGTCCTTCAGTAACAAAACGAAGAGAAGCGACGCGACCAAGATCTCTCCCTGCATGAGAAGGGTTTCAACCATTGTCCGGTACATCCGTTCCGTCCGTTGCTGACCGAAAGCGCGTGCTTCCTGGAGTAAGTCGAGAGCTGCACGCGCGCACAGATCGGTGACTCGTCTGCTACGCAGTTGCATGACGGAGGGGTTGTCGAAGGAAGGTTTACGGGGGACGATACGCGCGAACGGACCAAACTTGGGTAGCGTAGAGGAAGAAGTTGCAAGAGATGAGACCACGGCCTCAAGTGTACGGGGTCGAATTGGTATACCGGCGCGAATCATTAGTTTGGAGTAGGCGGCGGCCTTGGTATGGTACCCCCCACGAATGAGGCCGTGTAGGAAGGCATGCGCCGCGAAACGAGGAGAAACAGCACAGCCAAACTGGATAGGCTCAAGCTTGGACTTCTGGCGGCTAGGATCTAAAGGGCCTTGAAGGACGGACTGGCATGCCGAGTTGACTACATATAGTGCGTCGCCGAAATTGCCTTCCCGTATGCACATGCGTACAGCTTGCGCGGCGGCACGGGATATTTGGGCGGAGGACAGTTGGGCAGATGTAGAGCGAATGGAAGAAGCCACAGACTCGGAGGTATCAATGGCGTCGGTTCCAAGAGTAGGGGCAGTTGAATAGCTTCGGGTTTCGTGTCGATGAGGGGGCTTCTGCCATCTGCTAGTGAGGTGGTTTACGTAGAAGCCCGTCGGTGGGTCGGTGTGTGCATAGAGGAGAGATCGAGCTGTCAGGAAGAAGGAAGGGGAAGTGGCGGAGGAACACAGTAGGTCAACGTTGTCTTGCTGCTGTGTTGAAACGGCAAGACGTGGATACTCACGCAGGCGATTGAGATGCCCTTCGCGTGAGGTTGTACGGAGGCCAGCACGCAGGGTCACCTGCGGGAGATAGGAAGACCTTGCCCGAGGGGGGACATATGGTTTGGCCCTAACGCTATGCCGTAGAAAGCTGGCCGTCGTGGACCAACTACATGGCATGTGTCTCGCATACTGCAGGCCCGCTTGAACGTCAATAGTCCATCCAGAAACAGAGTTTAAGAAACAGACACGCGCACCAGGGCAGCCTGCTAGCTCGCAACGCAAAAGGCTGTTCTCCGCGAGGGCACCTCTGGGGAACAGACCGGGCTCGGCGATGCGAGAGAAGAAACGAATGGGCGTCGTCGATGTACTCGACGACTTGGACAGTGCTCGGAGACTGGGCCGGTCGAGGCGCGATATTTCCCAGAGGTTATCCCGGGGTTATCTCAATTAATGTAATGATAACCAAGTCCAAATATGGAAGCACGGTGACGAAATGGCGGAGAAACCCAGAAGACATCCTCAAGGTCTGGTTTTGACGACGACGGGACTCACAGCCTCTGGCAAACCTCTGGCTCAGCCCCGGCCTGCACAATTCACTCATTTGTCTGACGTCTCTCGGGGGGAAACCGCCACCCAGCAAGTACTTGTGCTAGCCATCGCCACAGGAGTTCCTTAACTGAGACCCAACCATGAGCTTCCACGGACGCAGGCGGCATCCGCGAGGTATGTCTCTGCGCCGCTTCTCCACATATAGGCATGCCCTAAGCCCGTACAAGCAGAGGATCATATCCGTCATGACGTCTATGAAACACCTGAAGAAAAGTTGAGGAAAAACATCATCCACTTTGGCGAAGTGGTCCGTCCTTTTCATAACCTTGACCCGGGCTACGATACTAACCATTCTCCTAAACGTAGGACCCTGTGCAAGAGATACCTCGCCTTGCTAATCAAATATTTGATCACACGCCTGCTAACGTGCCTACCGTGACCGAAGGCTTTCGGATAGGGTGGGCATTGTGCCAAGCTCAATACCTTCGTCCCATTGCTCACTCCTCTACAGCGTGACAGAGCAGCCGTACAAGATTCCTTTCTATGCCGCACTCCTACGCCTTCTACACGACCGTCCCGTTGCTGACGCTGCTCCCGGCAGCCCGTCACTCGGGCGGCAAGTGCTAGAGGACTTTTGGAAAGGCTTCCAGACGTTCTTGGACAAGCAGGCTTGGAGGGAAACGCGCCTATGTGTACGTGGATGCGTCTTTACTTTCTACTGGTATCTAAAATGTCTGTAAACAGGTCCATTTCTTCGCGCATCTGACTGCCGCGGGTGTAATATCCGTGCAGTCCATGTATGAGCTCTTGAAGTCTTTCACAGCGGTACTGGATGAGTTTGGTGTGTCTCACGGTCGTGCATCTAAGGCAGGCCTTTGCGCAGCCGAGGGTCTCATGATTGTGAGTACATCCACTCATTAGCATCGTGTGACATACTTAGCCCCCTCTAGGCGGGTCCTGTTATCAAACAAGACACCTCGTTGGACGCTGCCGAGATTATTAACGCGCTGCAAGCGTACATCGAGTTAATAAAGGACGCAAAAACATTGGTACAGCCCGTTGTTCGGCTTTCCACTGATACTTCGGTCTTGGAGCATGCAGAGGAGGTGTGTACATTGTGGCTATTGCATTCGATTGCGGAGTGTTGTTCACTGATCACACATGGTCTCGTCCAGTGGCTGGATTGTGCCCTCGCGGCACTACAAACGCTCAATAGCTCTGACTTTGCGCAAACTGCTGACAGCTACCCACAACCATATACTGAATTCCCGCCCTGGACCCAGGAAGCGTTCAATCTACCGGGTGTATTGGTGCCTCCAGAGGTCATAGAGCTTGATGGACTCACCACTGAATCCGGTGAAGATGCGCAGCCCAAAAAAGAGGAGTGGCCTCAGTGCTACGTCCGCCTGTTTGAGAACGACGTAAGTCCTGACCCTAGTTTAGGAACTTTGGCATTAACCAATGACCTTACAGACCACGCCGGACCCCACGACCCCCGTAGGTTTTGCCATCCGCTCTGCCCTTATCGACACGGTGGATATTTTCGAAGTCAACCGCAAGGACTGCGCACGACTTCTTCTGGAATTCCCTAAGTGGACCCTCCCGGGTACATTCAAACCCAGGCCAGGCGCCCCGCCACAGGAACCGGTTAAGGGAAAGGATTGGCAGCTCGACAACACCCTCCTTGAGGTAAGCAATGATAATGACAGCTCCATACACACTTCCTTACGGCCTGTGGTAGACGATTCTAGGTGCTACCTTCATGCTCCCGGAGTCTACATACAAGGCCATCTACTACATCGCTCTGATCACTGAACTATGCAAGTCTTCTCCGCAATCTGTCGGTCCGGCTGTGGGCAAGTCCATCCGCCGGTTGTATGCGTTACTTGCGGACGGTCTTGACGTTGAGGTTGCTCATCGTTTTGCCGAGTGGTTTGCCGTCCATATGAGCAACTTCGGTTTCCAGTGGGTATGGAAAGAATGGTAAGCGGTCCGTTTCATTCCTCTCACAAAATTCGTCACACCTAACTGGCTTCCAGGATCCCTGATCTGGTGCTTGTTCCCCAGCATCCAAAACGGACGTTCATTCGTCGTGCGGTAGAATTTGAGATTCGGCTCTCCTACCATGACCGCATCCTGCGCATACTCCCAGAGGCCATGCATGACGCTCAAACAGCTGTTATCTCTGCTGAAGCTCCTGGGCCCGAGTACGAGTACGACGAGCCAAGTACGTCTTGCCTCCGACTTAGCCTCCCTTCGCGTGCCTAACGTTGCGCATAGCAAACCCCTACCACGAGTCTGCCCAGTCTATCCTCAACCTCATTCGTGGGCGCGCCAAACCCGAAGACGTGATGGCCCACCTCGAATCTCTGCGCAACACCCTGATCGAAACCACCGGGAACGTCGACGCCGTCCTGCGGTCGATCACCGTGCAGTCGCTCCTGCACATCGGCTCGCGCTCGTTCTCGCATTTCTTGAACGCGATCGAGCGCTACCTCCCGCTCCTACGCAACCTCGCCGCTGGGCAAATCTCGTCCGGCGGCGGCGCGCACGCGGAGGCGCGCACGGACATCATGAGCGCTGTGGCGACGTTCTGGAGGAACAGCCGGCACATGATCGCTATCGTGTTCGACAAGCTGATGCAGTACCAGATCGTCGACCCCACGGACGTCGTCGGGTGGACGTTTACGCACTGCGCTATCGTGACGGACGGTAAGCGCAAGGCGACGTTCAATGCGTTCCAGTGGGATCTGTTGAAGGCCGCCTTGGACAAGGCTAATGGCCGTGTCATGGTCCAAAGGCGCAAAGTAGCCGTCCTCAGAAAGGAGGCGGACGACAACGCGGCTAGGGCTATCGCAGGCGAAAACGCAAGCATGGAAGTGGACGCAGAAGCCAAGCCAGGTGCGCATATATCCCATGAATATACTTTCCACGCACTCAAGCCCTCGGTAGACGTTATCCCCGTCGGCGAGTCGCCTCAACTCACCTCGGCGATCAAGGCTTTCACCGTCCTCACCCGTGAGCAAAAATCTGCGCTCGCACGGACTCTCAGCGGATTTGTCGACTGTCTTGCTGTTGAAGGGGTAAGCCCGAAGGTGCGCGAGGTTATCACTGAGCATGCATGGCACAACCGTGCGAACTGGGAAGACGACGACTGGGAAACTTGGGAGACCTGGGGCTGGTACCGCCACTGGGGTCGTACGGTGGGCGCTTCTTTCGCTTTCCTTCATTATGGTTCACTCATTTCTATCACTCTCTACAGTACTCGCCTTACTTGCGTAACTACATGAACACTATCGGCACGGTTGCGTTCGCCAAGGTCCCAGACACGGCCGACCCGGCGGTGGACCTGTTCCGGAAGACGTGGAACATCGCCACGGGCCAGGAGGTGTGAGTTCCCGTCTATACTCTACGCGCCGTAGCCTGCCCGTCCTGCCTCTACCTATTATTCTACGTTACCTACGCTTGTACCCATATCGCCCTTCCTCCCGTCCACTCACCGTCTTTGCTTCCCTGCGCACGAGCTCGGTTCGGTGATAATCGTTATTCCTCTCTCGCTATGCATGTCGCGCGACACAATGCCAAAAAGCTGCTGCCGATGCCTCTACCTTGCCGTGGCCGGATTGCCTGGATCCGACAGGTGGACGCTGCTCCCGCTCGCATTGTCGCTGGCCGTACCCGGACGTCCGGGCGTACCCACCCCCTCTGGACGACGCACTCAGCTCGGTCGTCTCCATCCTCCTGTGCAAAAGGGGAACGGGCACACATTGCACGGGCCCCCCGGCCGCCCATCGGTCTACCGATGGTCGCTGGACGGTGGGCGCCATGCACCGATGCAACTGACCTTTCTTGCCAGGTTCACTACCTTCATGGTCCGCTCTTCGACCACTGCGACGCTATGCCACGATCTGGCACACACATGCACACATACATCATGGATACCTGGGGACGGACGTAGACGGCGTGGAATGCCGACCAAGAATGGCCGGCACCCATATAATGTGCCACCATCCTGCTGCTGAATGTACAGAGCCAGACCCCACACCGTGCGCTCGATATTCACGGTTGCTCTGGCTGCTGACTGCTTAGCAGCATATATATATCCAGGTGTCGTTCCCGCTCCCCGCTCCCCGTTGCTGTTCTCTGCTCTCTCTCGCACGCTTCCTCCCTGCATGCCGTCATGCTCCGGTAACCTCCCCAACTGGCGTCCCGTCGCTATCGTCTACCTATGTCTTTGTCGTTGTGTTACACCAATTTCCAAACCTACTGCGTCTCTGTTGCTGTATCCCCCATTCAGATCTTGGATACCTTCTCGCCTCCGCTATGTTATCCGGTACCACACATCTCTAGCGTTATATATATGCATAACACCAATCGCCGATCGCTGTGAATATTAGAGCTTACATCTACACGTCTATTCCCGGTATACCGACTATCGTGAATCCTCCAATAAGATACGCAGTCTGAGCAGCAAACCCAGCCCCAATTAAATATCCCCTCCCCGCGCGTACGGGCACCCCCCCCCACACCCGTTACTCTTTCTTCTCCTTCTCCCCCCCTTTTTCCTTCACCCCCCTCCTCGACCCCGCCGCATACCCCATCGTGCCGGCAAACACCATCCCCGCGCCCGCCCACACCCCCGCGTTCACACTGCCTCCCCCACCCGCTCCGGACCCCTCTCCCGCGCGGAAGAGCAGCACGCTGAGCACGAGACTCGCCGCCTTGCGCACGACGAGCAGCAGCGTGACCGTGAGCGCGGACACGCCGCGCCCCGAGAGGCGGTGCACGCCCGCGACGCACACGAGCGCGGTCGCGGCCGTCAGCGCGAGGAGCGCGTATGCGCGCGGCACGCTCAGCGGTGCGGGGAGGCCGAGGCCGATGGGTGGGTAGAGCGTCAGCGTGCGCCGTACGGCCAACGGGACGGGGAGCGTGAGGGGCGGGCTGGCGTTGAGCGCGCGGATCTGCGCGGCGAGGTCGTGTCGGACGAAGAGGAACATGGGGAGCGAGAGGAAGTGGAGGTAGAACATGCTCTCCTGCCACGGCGCGACGTCCGTCCTGCCTCCGTCCTTGCTGCCGGTGCCCTTGCTCGGGGTGTCCCCCACCGCCGCCTTCTCGGATTCCTGCGCGAGTCCGTTCGAGTGACCGTTAGAGTGACCGTTGGCGTGCAGCTTCCCGTCTTTCACAAGTGCAGGCGCAGGCACGGGAGACGGCGCGCGCCGCACGTAGCGCGCGTACGTCCAGTCCTGCACGATCCCGAGGAAGCCGGACAGCACGAGCGCGAGGGTGAGCAGCGCGATGCCCGTCGCGTATCGCCATCTTTCTGACGACTCCGTCCCCACATCCGCCTGCGCCAAGTGATTCTTGCTCTTGCTCTTGGGCGCGGACGCGGCGAGCGTGGTGAGGACGACCCCGGCCGTCACGAGGAGCACCGAGAGCACCTGTGCCGCATTATACCTACACCCCCACCACCCGGAAAGTCAGCCAACGCCCCGCCTACCCCCTCCCCTCATAGAGTCCAAAAAAACACGACACCGGCGACGCACCGTTTCCCCGCAAAGAGCCAGCCCATGAGCATGCTGACGACGAGCCCGCCGCTGCGGAAGATGATGTGGACGGGCATGGGGATCGCGTACGCGAACGCGGCGTTGTTGAGCAGCGAGACCGCGTAGAAGAGCGCGACCTGCGCGAGGTACGGCGCGAGCGGGGTCTTGCGCGGGCGCAGGCGCGGGACGACGGGCACGCGCCGCCACCACGCCCGCGGGGGTGCGGACGCGTCGGAAGAGGTTGGCGGTGGAGAGGGCGAGGATGACGCCGGTGGTGGTGGTGGTGGCGGCGGCGCAGGCGAGGACGCAGAGAGCGGGGTGAAGACGAGGAACTTGGGCAGGCCATGCACAGAGATGAGGACGAACTGGGCAAACGTGATCAGCGAGCCCGAGTGCGGGTGCCCGCGCGTGAGCTCCTCGAGGGTGAGCGCGTTGCTGCACGCGGGGCCGCGGAAAGCCAGTCAGTTCCACTGCTAGCACTGCGCGCGCGCGCGAGGGACGACTCGACGGACCTGCAGCATCCTCCGAATATGAGTCCGAGCGTCGTCGCCCAGTCCGAGACGATCCCGAGGGTGAGTCCGCCGAGGATGTCGCTCGCACTCATCGCGTGGGCGGAGAACTGCTCGATGGTTTGAATAGCAGGTCAAGGAGTGTGCGGGAGATGCAGAAGGACGGGCGGGCGGAGGAGGAGAGGAGCGTTGGGGGCATGCTGGACTCGGACGGAGACACGTTTCCGGCGAATCGCCGCAGCCAGATTCCGCCCAGCACGCCACTCCCATGCTTCCCCAGTCGCGTTACGTCACGCGTCTGCCCTCGCCGGGGCACCTGCCACTGCTCCCCGCCATCCGCTCACTGCGTGACTGCACGGCACGCGGAGGGGAGAGCGATACAGACATGCATTGTACACGTGCTACAGCTACATGCGCAGAGGGTATCGTCTACAGCGTATCGCGGGGTATGCCCCCCGCCGCGCGGGCGACGGCGGGTCGGGGAGGAGGCTGGTATGGCTACAAGCAAAGCCCATGTGCTCGGCCAGTCCGTGCGGCTCAAGGGAAGGAAGGGAAGGGAGTAGTGATGTGCACAACGGAATAGTCCGTGCGGCCACACCCGCGAGAAGAAGGGCAAAAGCGCGGTGCGGCGGGGGAGTGGTGCGGTAAGGTAAATGTCCGTCAAAAGTAAGTAGAAGGTAAAGTAGGGTTGGCGAAAAAATAGTAAGTACTGTAGGGTAGTTTGTCCAGCAAAAGAAGACGAAAAAAAGACGAAGATGAAGACGAAGGTGGTCGAATCGTGACAAAACGAAATCATGGCGATGCACAAAAACAAAGATGCGAAAAGTCCGTGTCCCACAGGAAACCCCAGAAGGTAGAAGGAAGGGTTGCGTTTGGATGCGTCTCGTGTCATCATATCTCCTCGACTCCGTCATAGATCCTGCATAGATCATACGTCCACAACCTGCTGCGTCTGCTGGCTCCGGAACAGCGCGCTCTTCGAGTGCGCAAGCCGCCGGAATGCGCTCGTGGGGCCTTGGCCTTCCGCATCGCGCTCCGCGCAAGTGTCCCGGTCGGCGCCCTTTGTCGCAGCCCACATACGGCTCAGGAAGCCTCCGCCAGTCGCGCGCGAGATAGAGGGCATCGTCGCCGAGGGCGCCACGGACCCACCATCGGCATGCTGCCCCACAGTGTAAGAGCTTGCGCGAATGGTTCCTCGGCCAAGACCAGGTCGGGGAGCAAGGAGGGCCTCACCTGCACCTTGCGAAGGGGAGGAGTTAGGGGACGACGCTGGGGACGGTCCCGGGCTGGGGAGCTCCCGCATCGAGCGCCGTTTGAGCTCGCTCGCAGTACCGGCAACGGTAGCATCGCTGCGAATGGTGCATGTCGACGCCGTCGACACCTTGCGACCCTGGCGCCCATAGTGGAACACGTAGGACGCAGGCGGGAGCGTAAACTTGAGCTCACCCGCGACGTCGACAGCACCGGCCTCGCAGATTACAGTTTCGTACTCCTGGTCAGACGCGCTGTCGGACGAGAGTGATGACGGTGATGACGACCCGCTGTCGCATGTGAGGCCGCCCATCTCTGACTCCTCGCTGTTGCTCCGCGCGCTGTTGAGCGTGCTGCTGGACGACGCCCGCGACAAGCTCGGAGGCCGCGAGTCGGAATCCAACGGCACAGTGGGCACGCTGAGGTATTGCGAAGAAAGGCGCTTGACGAAGTTCTGGACACCCCCGATGCTTACCGCGGGGGAAGGCAGCGTGGACTCGCCGCCGTCCACGGGGGACGACGGAGGTGCAGACAGATGGGCTTGCACGCGAGCCTTCGCACGGGTAACGGCAGCGGCGCGGGTTTCCTTTGCCGCCGGCTCTGCCGTCGCACGCGTCTTGGGAAGGAAGGGCGCGAATTGACGGATGGCCTCGTCCTCGTCGAACCGCAAGTCATAGTTGAGCAGGAAGAGCAACTGCTTCTCCATGAGGTTCACCTCGGCGAGCTCGAACAGCCGACCGTACGTGACCCAGTTCTTGTTCTTCGGCGAAGAGTCATTGAGGTACTTGGCCGCCACGATGAGCGTCGCGAGGAACACACGATGCCGCGTGCAAGGCATACCTGCCGGTCAAAAAATAGGTGGATATATGCGCGGTTAATGCACAGCATATGGGGGAAAGAATGGTGTGGCGCACCCTTGGCCATCTTCGGCAGCTTCGTCCGCAACCGCTCCAGGTAGATGAGCGTCGTGAGCAGGGTAGGCGCCTGCACGTGCGAGCTCTGGCAGATGAAGATGATGAAGTCCTGGAGGCTCGGAAGCTTGGGCGCCGGAGGCTGGACAGCCGGGCTCTGCTGTTGCTCAGAGAACGAGCCCGCCTTGAGCGGCGTGTGCGGCGGCGTGGGGAGGGGCGCCACGGGAGCAGGTTCGTCTGTGAGGGTGATGACACGCGTGGTCTGGAGGGCAATGTACTGGATCATGTCGTAAGACACGGGCTGACACATGAGGTGGACCAGGTCACGGTTGTGGAAGGACCTCGGGAGGAGCGACGCCGGGTGGCGGAGCTCGGACGAGGCGGACATGACGGGGAGGGCGCGGGGGGAGGGTGAGAGAGCGTGGGGTGTGTAGGAAGGGGTGATGTGCCCTTCGAGGGCGAAAGCAAAAAAGAAAGAAGAAAAGGGGAGGGGGCGGGACGATGAGCGGGGGGCGGGGCTTTATAGGGCACGAAGGGCGGACAAACAAGCGCACACGGCGGGCAGGTCGATCGTCGATGGGCAGTGGTTGGATTGGGAGGCTGCTCGGGCGACCGAGGCAGGGGCCGGTGACGGTGGGCGTGAAGGGGGACAAGCAGCAGAGCAAGCAGGAAGACGACGCAGCGGCAGCAACAAGGGCGGGCGCGGAGAATGCAGGCAGCGCGAGCTCGGAGAGAGGTGGGCGACGAGGAACGCAGGCGTGCCGCGGCGCAGGGGGCAGCAGAGAGAGGGCGCAGAGGATTTTATGGCGGGGAGGAGGGGCTGACACGCCAGGCGGCCACTCTCTCTCCGCTACCGAGCAACAGAGGCTCCTCTGACATCCGGTCACGCCGATCGCCGACCCGTCTTCGGGGTCGTTTCCATCTGCAACTACCTTATAAGCATCGGGCGCCCCCAATGCCTTCTGGATACTCACCTTCCTAGGGCACGCGTCCGGCCGTGGCGAGAGACGTTTGTTCGTACTGGGTGGCTTCGTGAGCTCAAGGGATAAGCCACAGTGCGCCACAAAGCCTCCGGCAACTTGCTAGTCTCATCGGCAATCTGAGATTAGCTTTGCGCGATCTAGGCGCCCATCCACTACGATGGCGATGAAGTTGAAAACCACACATGAGGATATTAGAAGTATATGATAGGGTGTCCAGGAAACGACGAGTACAACCGTACAACAGATAGAAGAGCGCACATGTCAGATGCAGCCGGAATTTCGAAGAACCAGCCTCAGGTATATATCTACCAACACAGGTCCGGATCCGGGGAAGCGCGCGCGCACATGATATGTTACAATACGCAGGTTTAGAGCATTTTGACATACGCTGCAGGAACGAGCCCCTGGCGGCCCTCAATTTCTCCCGTCCACCTACGGTCATTCGTAGTCAGTCCACCGCATCTAGCCACCACGAAACCAGCCCACACCGGCACTCACCAATCGTCCGACGTCTTCTCCACGATGAGAACCCGCACGCCCTCTTCCAGATCCAAATCACCCGGATCCTTTGCCCAACAACAACAACAACAACAACCATCTCAGCACTCGCCATCACCCGCCGAACCCAGCACTCACCTCGCTATGGTACTCATACACCGCCTCCGCCCACTCCCCGCTCTCCTCCGGCTCCTGCTGCGCCCTCCTCGGCACGGGCGGGGGCGCCGGCGACACGGACGCGCGCGCGGTCGAGCCCGTGGACGGCACGCGCCTCGGGGGCGGCGCAAAGTCGTTCTTGCGCTGGAACGCGGCCGGGGTCGGCGGCGCGACCTGCGCCGGCGTCGCGTGCTTCGCCGCGGTCGAGTTCCGGAGCGACGCGAACATGTTCTTGCCCGACGACATGTCGACGTCGCCGAATTTCTGCAGCGCGCGGGGAAAGGGGGGGGATGGGAGGGGTGGGGAGGGATGTTTGGTTAGTGATACTGCGTCACGAGTTCCCTTGGCTGCGCGGGCGGAGAGGGGGAATAACAGGAGGCGCACTACTGCTCACCTTGCCAGCGACGAGCTTGTTGTGCTCCGGGGGCGGGGCGGCGGGCTCTTCAGTGTTCCTCCTGGGGGGCATGCGCGGGAACCCCGCATTCGCCGGTGTCCCCGGCTGTTCCCCACCGTTCTGCGCCCTCAACGCAGCGGCGGCAGCCGCGACCCGTCCCACAGAGCTGCCGATCTCCGCGGTCGTAGCCTAATAAGCCCGCACCAACCACGAACCCCGAGCGACCGCGCACCGACCATTCGTCGTTCTGTAAGCATCCTACGACCTCGCAGAGATCCAGGACGAAGAAAGCACGCACCGCGTCGGGCCTCTTCCACCCGTTCGTCACCGGGGGCGGGCCATTAGCACTGGCACTGGCACTGGCAGGCTCGGCCGCACGGCTCGCCGCCGAGAACGCGTGCGAGACCGCCGACACGGCGGCCGTCCTGCTCGCAGGCGCGCCATGCCCATTCGTGCTCTGTTCTCCGCCGCTGCCAAAGAGCTCGGGGCGGGACGCGAAGTACCTGTTGTGCGATGTGCATGGACAGGCAGCGGGTTGACGTTAGCTCACTGGCAGGGTATACGATGCTGGGGCCTGGTCACCGCCACCGAGGTCGACTGCCACTGGCAGCTAATAGCAGCTGGAGCTCGGGCGAGCCGCTCGACAGCGTGCGGGGAAGAGGGAAGTGCGGGTACTCAACTCGTCCAGGAGCGTAAAGAACGCGTCCTTGTCTTGCGGGGTCAGCCGTGCGAACACCATCGTCGTCCTTCCGGTCGCCTGGGCTTAGCTAAAGTGGCCAGGTAGCAAGTACGTATACGTAGTCCGGCGGTAACTTGAACAAGCAGCTGCGTTCGTCCTTGGACCGTCCGAATTCGAAGTAGTACCGGCTAGTAGCACCGGTAGTATGCAAGGGAGTGAAGGGAGAAGGGAAAGAGGGCTGCGTGTGGCGCGACGCTCCCTTCAGTCCATTAACTCGAATGATCTCCGGATCCGAGGGCGCACGGGGATACAAGGGCCTCGAAGGGCTGCCACGAGTACTTCGAATTCCCGAGACGATGATCGAGCAACAGCAGCGCCCTACAGGAACTCGGTATCTGCAGAAGGAATGCGAAGTCGTTGCGGTACGCGTGGTGATGGACTCGAGTCAAGACGGGTTGTATTAGTTCGCAGCGGCCTGGCCAGCCATTCCGCCGGTGCAAGAACAAACGCGCGGCGGAACCGCTCGAGCTCCACCGCTGGCCGCTGCGGTCGATATCGACGGCATGCATCGCGCGCGCGCACACACATACAGCGTACCTAAGGTACCCTTTCACACAACCTGTCAAAAGCTGCCCTGCCTCATAGACCGCATCCATCAAATTCGAAGCGCGTCGCGCTCGAGTCATTCCTTGAATTTCCTTCATGTATCGCCGTCCGATTGCAAAGTTCCAATCCACTTAAGCTCCCCGGCGGCGGGTCCGGAGAAGTTAGAACCCATGGCCATCGGGGGGATGTACAGGCACCGCGCACGAATTCAAATCCGTATCCGAATCTGAATCCAGAGGGGGGGGTGGCATGTACGTGATGTGATGCCTAAGGGCGCGCGCGAGAGATTTACAACAAGGAGGAGAGGTATATCAATAATGTCAGGCAGCAGCGGTACTACGACAGAAGTTATCATCGGGCCCCCTACGGTACAAACAAGCTCAGAGAAGCGGAGGTGGAGCAGGAGCAGAGAAAGAGTATACGAGAGGAGAGGGGAGGGAAGAGGAGCGCGGGGTAAGGGGAGAGGGGAGAGGAGGTAGACAAGAGGGTGGAAGGCGCGGAATAATATACGTGAGCACCGATCGAGCGGGCGCGAGGACGACGACGAAGGACCAGAGCCAGAGCCAGAGTATACAAGACGGACGGTGCGAGCGTGAAAGGGGGGGCGAGCGGGAGCAGGGAAAAAGCGGCAGCGCAGAGAGCATCGTGGTTCGTGATAGACGGTGGAGCGAGTGCGGTGGGTGGGCAGGTGGGTGGGTAGCGAACAAAGGGAGCAAGCGGGGGGGGTGGAGGGGTAACATCCAAGACAACGTCGAAAGGAAGGCAAGAACTTCAAAGAGGCTCACTACGCCCAGTTGAAGAAATCCATGTCGTTCAAGCCCGCCTGGTCCGCCGACGGACTCCCCTGCGCCATCTGCTGCATCGGCCCCGGGGTCGCCGACGTCTGCCTCCCGGGCGCCATCCCATCGTGCTGGCTCGCCGACGGCGACGGCGCCATAAACGGGCCGCCGCCAAACTGCCCCCCTCCTCCTCCTCCACCCCCTCCTCCGCCGCCGCCACCCCACATCTGGTTCGGGTTGCCTGTCGCAGCGGGGGACGGCGCGCCACCCATCCCTCCACCGCCGACACCGAACCCGCCGCCTGCGCTCCCCGGACCTCCCGCGGAGCCGGGTGGGGAGACCATACCGAACGCGCCTGGCCCCTGGCCGCCCATCCCGCCCATCCCCTGCATCGGCCCGCCGCCGTTCTGCCACCCGCCCGGTCCACCACCCCCACCGATGCCGCCGCCTTGCGCCCCAGGAAAGCCGCCGCCCTGCATACCAGGCGTCATGTTCATCGCGCGCTGCGCCTGAGCCTGAGCCTGAGCCTGCTGCTGCATCATCATCGCGCGCTGGTGGTCCTCGGGACTCTGCCCGCCCATACGCTGCTGCGAGACGGGGGACGGGCCCGAGTCCGACGGCGTGCGCGTGCTGCGCGCGATGCCGGGCATGCCCGGGTTCGAGCGGAGCGCGGGGAACTGTGCGCCGTCGATGCCGCCGCCGCCGCCGCCTTGCATCGAGGAGGGGCCGCCGCCCATGACGCCTCCCGGGGGCGCGCCCTGTCCCGAAGCGGCGGCCTGCGCCATCCGCTGCTGCTCGAGCCGCATCCGCTCCTGCATCATCTGCTGCTGGCTCATCGCTGCGGGGTTCATGCCGCCGCCACCGCCTCCCGCGCCGCCCCCACGGAGCATCTGCTGCTGCATAAGGAAGAGCTGCCGTTGCTGGGGGTTCATTTGCGCGAACGCCGCTTGCTGCTGTGGCGTAAACATGGGCCGCGCTTCGCTCGGACCTCCACCGCCTCCGCCGTAGGGGAAGGATGGCTGCATGGGCGACTGCTGCACTGGCGACATCCGTGACGGGCTGCCGTCTCCCGAATGTTGAGGGGCGATGGGACTGCCGGTCATTCCACCCTGGGGGAAGGGGCCCATAGAGCCTCCAGCCTGGCCCTGCGCAGCGTTCGATCGACGAGCCTGCAGCAAGTTCTACCGTCGCACGTTGAGCAACGCCTCGACCACAACACGGATCTCCCACTCACCTGCGCGACTTGCATTTTCTGTAGCCTGTCGTGTAGCGGGAGGGACATAAAGCCCGGGATTTGCTGCATGAGGTACTGCATGAACGGGTGCGCCGGATTCTGCAGCATCTGGAAGTGCTGCACCGCGTGCGGACCCATGTTCTGCAGACTTTGCAGCTGCTGCGGTGTCAGCTGTGAGAGCGTGGGTAGCGAGGACGACCCTGCGCCGCCTCCTTGCTGCATGTGGGGCGGCGACATTTGGCGGCTGCCCTCCGCGTGCTGTTGTTGTGCTTGGGCTGCTTGACGCATCTGCAGCTGCCGTGCACGCATCGCTGCGATTTGCGCTTCGCTCGGACCCATCGCACCCTGGGGGACTGGCGGAGGTGGCATCGAAGGGCTGTTCATCCGTGGTACGGGCCCGCCGGGCATGCCCATGTTGGCTGCATTGTTGACGGTTGGTGGCATAGGATGTGACGGCGGATGTGGCGTAGAAGGACCTGCTCCTGGGGTAGACAAACCGGATGGCGTCGGCGCCTTGCTCTCGCCAGTGTCTCGTCGTTTGTGCATCCCCTCTAGCCCTGGCTCCTCGGTGCGTTCTCGTTTTGCGTTACCGTTCACGAAATTGCCTCCCGAACCGGCGCCACCACTCGCTTGCTGCCTACGTGCGAGCTCTTTCGCGAAAATATTCGGCAAATCTCGGTAGAGGTGCAATATGCGGTCCATCTCCGTGAATTCCATGACCGGAGGTGGCGTCATGATCGGAAGTGCCATGAGGCTTTGACTCTGCTCACGGTGGATTGCACGTAAACGCCGGAACATAAACACAGTACGAAACAAGACGTACGACTTTATGGTTTTCGTCGGCCGCAGCCGCGAGCCACGTCAAGTTGGATTGCAGTCTTAATGAGTACCTGCATCACGAAGTTGTAAACGACAAGCTAACTTGACCCTGAAGGTGCGACATACTGATGGGAGTTTGGGTCGCTCATAGGGATGCCTCGAGCTTGGAAATCCATGGATATCCTGGACAAGAGTTCGGTATCCACCCTTTTTTGAGAGCCTAGCCACATACCTGAGCAGCAGGGAGTTGAGCTCCAATATGCTGACCACTTTAGGATCGAGCGCTGTTGCTTTCGAGTGCGTGGGAGACAGGCTTGATGACTGCGAATGTTGTCGCGAGTGGGTGCCATCTGGCAATGCTGGCTGACCCATTGCCACCTGCTTAGGGGCCAGGATACTTCTGTCCGCGAGCTGGTCACCGCCCTGATTCCCAGAACGGCCGCGGGCGCTGGTAGAGGAATTTTGATGGGAAAAGGAGCCGGCGTCGGACGACGTTCGTTGTAGTGAGGGGGTTGTGGACGGAGGCATGTTGTCCTTGGTCCCTGCGCTGGACAAGCCGTCTTTTGAAGGATCGCCGGGCCCGATCTCTGCGCCCGACTCCTTTGCAGAGGTCTCCTTGGTCGGTGCGTCGCCATTTGTGGCTTCGTCGTCTGGGGCCGTCTCTGGTGCGGAGGACAGCTCGCTGAGAGGAGTAGACTGACGAGAAGCCTTGTCGAGATCGTCGGTGGACTGTGGACCCGACTTGTCTGGCATAGCCACGTTATCGGAGGAGGGAGACGTCTCTGGGGGTTCGGCTGGGGCCTGCGTCGCGGGATTGGGGGTCGCGGCATCCGGAGGGGGCGTTAAAGAGGAGGTGCTGTCCGCGGGCGGGGAGCGCGCGTCTGCAGGGCTGTTTGGCGACGGTTGTGGGAGAGAGGGGCCGTCGGCGTCGGGAGGAGAGGCTGTGGGCGGGAGCGGGGGGAGCGAGGGGGAGTGTTGGGTGTTGTCTGGCTGGTCGGGGGCACTGGACGCGTCCTGGGGGAACTGATCCTGAGAGTCCGGGTAGAACGGCCTGGGATCACGGGAGGGGGAAGACCAGGGGGGGATGCCGTGCTGATCAGGGTGTGGGGAGTTTGCGAGGAGCGGGCTGGCGTGTGGGGGGAGGGAGGAGGGGTGATTATGATCGAGATGGATCATGGTAATCTGCAGGAGCCAGATTTAGAGGGGAGGAAGGCGCAGAGGGGCGCGATGAGAAAAGATGGGGTGGTTGGGACGGCGAGGCCGGGGCTTCTGAGCAGGCAGCGAGGGGCAGTGGGCGCGGGAGGGCAGCCGGGGCGAGCGCGGGGGCGGAGCGGCGGAGGCGGGGCCGGGGAGAGGGCGAGGAGCGAGGAGGACTGGACGGTCCAGTGGAGTCGGAGTGGACGACGCGGGCACTGGCTGGGGCGACAGCGAGCAGCAGGCGTGCGAGTTTGATGCCCGATCCGGCCACGTTGGCGCGGGCAGTGCACGGCCGCTGCGCCGTCCTGTCTGGGCCGGCGTCCATCGCGCCGTCGACACCGCGCGCGGGGGAGAGGTGCTCGCCCGAGAACGCGTCCACGCCGCCGCTTTATATACTCGCCGTCGCTGCCACAGAACCCTGCCGTTCCGGACTCGAGATACTCAGATCTTGGCACCCCCCAGCATTTACGCAGCGTGATCGAATCCGATTCCATCGTCCCTTCAGATCACGCAACCTATCTGCTTTCGGATCCGAGATGGACACAACACCCTCCTCTCCGTCTCCTCGTCCACGATCCTTCTCGTAAATACGCCCCTTATCGTCCTAACCGCCTTCCGCCCCGCCCACTCGACCCCCCACTCCGACCAGCCACACCCCGCCCCCGCCCCTGACCCAAGCCCTCTCCCCGGGCTCTCCTCGGAAATGCCGCAGCCGTCCGCACACCACCCCGCTGCCCGCAGGCCAGCATGACGTCTCGACCAGCGGCGAGGGATGCGCCCTGAATGTCACACGAGGCGTCTCTTCTTTCATACAGAACCTTGCGCGCGGGCGCATGCGGCACCCGCGACCTAGGAACATCAGCGGCCACAAGGTTAACACCGGCTTCTCGAGCCTGACCCGCCGCACTTTGGGCCGTCGCCACTCATCCCACACACCTTATGACACCGTGCCGTGGGTGTCCCAGCGCATGCAAAAGTCGCCGCCGGTGCCTCCTCAGTCGTCCATTCCTCCGCACCCAAAAAGGGCTCGCTGCGGAAACGGACGGTTTACGTCTTCACCTTGCAGCTGACGTCTCGCTCTTTCGTGCGCTGGAGGACGTCCTCCGTAAGTCTTCAATCAAATGTCCCGGTCGATCTCTTGCGCTCACAAGAGAATGCGACCCTTGCGCTACAGCTCCTTACCGGCAGCGGATCCATCATAAACTTGGATCTCATTGAATCTTCCGACGGCGCGCCGCCAGAAAGGCGCATCACCTTCGTCGCTTGCGCCGTCGTTACTGAAAACGAAAAGGCGACTAGCGATCGTTCAGGGCGGCAGGGCTGGAGAATCGTAAGTACCGGACCGGGTCTCGCGCGCCGTCATCAGCTGCTGTCGAAACCGATCGAACCCGCTCACGACAGGGTGGTGTGCACGGTGGACGTTTCGCAAGCGCCAGGATTACTGTAGTCACCACATTGTGGCCCAACATACGTTGGCAAATATATGATGTCGTTCGTCTCATGTAAGGATCGCGCTGAGCTGGCGCATGCATGACCCTGTCATAGGGTCTCGCTTCTGCTGAGCATCCCTCAAACAAACGCACATTTGTAAGGGAACCTCGCACACTCGTGCCCAAGCAATCCCGTAGCAATAAACTATCACATGAGACATACGCAAACCGCATCTTCACAGTGCCCCAAGTATGAATGACTGCAAACCTGTACGCGGTTGCACTGTGGCAAAGTACAGCGTAGCCATGTATGTACCACGAATTCCCAAATCCGTCAAAGTCCCAAAGATAGACGCCGCTGATCAGACGCCCAAGAATTCAGATACCGACCGGCATCGCCCGGGCGTCCTAGCAGAGAGGGCGTCGCAGAGCCCGCCAACGCCTCCAGCAACCCACGAAAGGCCGTCAAGACCATGGTGAGTGTCCATGCCCGTCCCCAGAGCTGCCAGACCGCCCAGTTAGCGAGCCGTTGAGCCCTAACACCCGTTTTTCGCGCCGTCGGGGCGTGCGTTTTGCGTGGATGGCGGTCGGCTGCTCTGGATGACATCGACCTGGGAGCCCAAGCAAACGGACGCTGACCCGCTCCCCCCACGTATAGGCCAAGGCTAAGGCAGCAGCACCCACGTCGTCGAGCGGCGGCAAGGCCGCCAAGAAGAAAAAGTGGTCCAAGGGCAAGGTCAAGGACAAGGCGCAGCACGCCGTCGTCCTCGACAAGGCCACCTTCGACCGCATCATCAAGGAGGTCCCCACCTTCAAGTTCATCAGCCAGTCTATCCTCATCGAGCGTCTGAAAGTCAACGGCTCGCTGGCGCGGGTGGCCATCAGGCACCTGGAGAAGGAGGGGCAGATCAAGCGCATCGTGCACCACAGCGGGCAGCTCATCTACAGTGCGTATCTTCTCTCTGGACACGTCGTGGATGCTCGCGGCTTACCTGCTGCGATTCTTCAGCGCGGTCAACGGGTGGCTCTGACTAAACGCCTCGGATTTTCTCTGATCTTTGCTCTCGTTGCATGCACGCATATGTATCCACTACCACAAAACATGCCTTGACATGCCCAACCAACTCAACCGTGTGCCGTGAGGGAACACTGTGGGATATCTGATAATCATAACTGGAAGATTGAGTGCCGCTGGAGCACGGCTTCACTGAAGATTTGGAACGAGCCCCTAACTGGTGCATTTCACGCGCGACCGGCTACCAAACGTTGAACTCCCGTGTCGCCTCGGTTTGTACCAAGTTCTACAACAATGGACACGGTCCGGGCTTCGCAGCTATGGCCAGTTGTTGTGCTCGTCGCATGGCAGTCGCGCGTTGGTGTCGAGCGCCCGGCCAGAGGCGCCCAGCGGTACAAGCACTGTGCCACCCGTTGCATGCCCCTTCGCCGACAACAAAGGGTATTTCACTGGTTGTTTATTCTTCTTGCGCACAGGATGTCTTCACAACTCGACCACGACCACAGCGCCTCGTTGCGAAGCCAGCGTCAGCTTTGTCCTCCCGCGTCCCCTGCACGCCGGCCCATTCTCTCCACGCGCGCGGAAGACAATTCGCCATCAACGGCTGGGATACTAACATGCGCGCACGCAGGTCCCTGTTCGCCTTCGCGACCAGTTTGGAAGGTGCAGTTGGGATATCCCAGGCAAAGCGCCGCAAGGCCGCTTTGGCCACCCTTCTGCTGCAGTCTCATATAAGTCGCTTGCCCGCCGCAGCATCCTCCCCACCTCACGCACATCCGTCGTACCGCAGCCCGAGCCTGCAGCTGCAGCCGGTCCACCTGCCAACGCTTCCCGCCCTCCTCGCCCGTATATATACCTCCACCTGTCCTCGCCCGTTCGTCTTGCACAATGGGCTTCGGGATGTCCGCTTCCTCCTCCTCGTCCTCTACCGCCGCCTCCCCTGCCGCCTCGGCGCCCGGCGCCACCGACACCGAATATTCCATCCACCCTGCTAGCAGGGTCGACCCCCGCGAACACGACCCGCAGGTATCCGAGATGGTCTCCGCGCCGCTGTCCTACGGCATCCTCGGTAAGTCCCGCCTCCTAACATACGCCCGCCACGCGGCGCGACCGAGGCTCATCCCCGCGCGTGTGCGCACAGACTACTTCCTCAACACGATCGCGCTCACGGTGGCGTACGCGCTCACCGGCGGGGACCCGCGCAAGCGCCCGGAGAGCCTCGCGCTGCAGCTCAAGAACACGCAGATGACCTGGGTCATCCACAACTTCATCTCGCAGGCGGGCCTCCACACCCCCGTCGTCCTCGTGGCGCTCGTGTACCTCACGCGCGTCGGCGACGACATCGAGCTCGACGGCTCGGACTGGGTATGCGAACGCCTCGCCCTCGGCGCGCTCATCGCCGCATTTAAAGTGCGTCCACCTCCCCATCTCTTGCCTTACCGCGCGGGCCGGGATCCTGACGCGCGACGCGCCACAGCACATCAACGACATCGCCGTCAAGGCCAAATGGTGGGCGACGTGCTCGAGCATCTTCAGCGCGCAGGACATCAACCGCATCGAGCGCGACTTCCTGCACCTGCTCAACTTCGACATGCAGTTCGACGACGCGGACCTCCTCGCGCACTACGACGACATCGCGCGCGCCACGCACGCCGTCGAGGAGCCCTGGGCCGCCCGCAACGCCCGCGCCGACCGCAGCATGTTCGCGCACCCGTCGTCCCCATCCGCCGAGTACCGTCTGCACGTCACGCACCCCCCGTCGCCCTCTCCTTCCCCGATGATGCTCGCGATCCGCGAGGGCGACGTCCCCTCGCTCATGTACCCGGACCCGGACTCGCCCCGCTCGTACGACTCCCCGGTCACCACGCCGCCCGACGGCGCGTTCTACCACTACCCGGGCTTCCTACACGGCACCGCCGCGAAGCCCGAGGCGTCACGCAACCCGTACGTGGTGCACCCGGCGCCGCCACCGCCACCACCACGACGCACCGTGGAGATGGACGCGCGAGCGCGGTGGTACGCCGCTAGCGCTGGGACGGGCTTAGAGGGGCCCGCCGATTCACCGCGGTTCGAACCCTTCTCGCCGCGTCCGCAAGAACCTGCCACAGCCGCGTACCCGTGGCGCTGCTACGACGCGGACAACGTGTGGGGGCCGTCGGGCCTGTTTAAAATCTGAGGCCTGGGTCCCTTACCATTAGCTAGGCTTGAGCACGGCTGTCACCGTGCACCGAGCGAACGTTGCACCGGTCGCGTCTATATCTATCGGACTCGTTTAGTAGACAGCGTTTCCCTAGACTCGAAATCAGTCGTTCGGGATAAGACCTGCCGTTCGCGGGGGGCACTCCTCCCGGACCGTCTCGACACGCCATCCCGAGGGCCTCGAGACGGACGCAGGTTGCTCGACGGCTGATCGCCCGTAATTCGCTAAATGGGTCCCGGCCCATCCAAGAAACTGGGGTGGTGCATTTTCACCGACGGTTGTATAAACACTTCTTGTAGACTACCTCATGTAACGTAGTATACCCAGGATCCAAAAAAACAGGGCCTCGAGACAGCTCGGGACGGCCCAGTTTTCCCGGATTTGCTAGATCAGGCAGAGCCCAGAATTCTCCGGAAGTCTGGAAGTTTCGCTAATTTTGAGTCCTGGATGCGAAAAAAGCGTTGGGAGCGATACGAGGGTATAATACAGCATGCAACGGCGCCATCAAAGGGTACAAATCGTCCAGATGCCCGTAACATAGTAGAGCTGCGAAGCAACCGCGTAGAATAGAAATCCAACCCCTCGGCGCCCGAATTAGGCATCAGGGATCTTGGTGAATTGTCGGGGGTCCTCTGACACCTCCTTCACTGCCAGTGCCATGTCCCTCAACAAGTCGCCTACACCGGCCGACACCGAAACCGTGGCTGGCGACGACGTCGTTGAGGCGGCCCGCCTCATCGTCAAGTACCCATTCGCTTTGAGCGACTTCTACGGCCGTGGCACATCCTGTGCCAGTCACTGATGGCCACCCCACATGGTGCGCGTGCATTCCCTGCCCCACCAGTAATACCGGGACGGAGCATCATCGAATTTCTCAACTGTGACCGCACAAATTGTTGTTACCTCTAGTTCTATACAAGTGTCCGTGGTCCCTGAGCTAAACGGTGTTTGAGCACGAGTGACCCTTCACCGGTTAGCCTCCTCCATGTCCTTGCGCCAGCGCCGCTGCAGGTCGATCGCCTCGAGGAAAATTTTGTACTTGGCTTCGAGCAACTTCTTCTCCTTCGGGCTCGCAGCGGGCTCGACCATGGTACCGGGCGGTGTCATCTCGACCTGTCGCGACCGTCAGCTCCGACGCGCTCGCCGCCGCAGGCGCGAAGACGAACCATGATCTCCCAGAGTGCCTGGCCCTGCTGGTCGCGAGCGAGCTTCCTGCCCTGCGCCTCTGCGGCGAAGCGGCCGAGCATCGCGGCGCCGAGTACGACCGCTGCGCCGGAGCTCTGCGGGAGCACGACGGGCATGTTGCACGTGTTGGCGAAGAGCTGCATGAGCATCGCGTTCTTCGCCTGCCCGCCGGACATGTAGATCGAGCGGATCGAGTGGCCCTTGGCGTTCATCTGGTCGACGATGTGACGCGTCTGCAGCGCGATTGCCTCCATCGTGACATTGAACTTGCGCGCAAGGTCACCAAGGTTGGAGTCCTGGTTGGGCGCTGTGAGTGCGCGGGCTTCAACGGACAACCTCACGATGTACATACCAACGATAGCCCAACGATCGATCCACGCATACGAGGGTCCGCCAGAGGGGAGCGGTTTCCTAGCGAGTTGCTCAGTGTCCGTACTCGCGAGTTTTTACGCGCTATTCACCGTGCAAATCAGGATAGAAGTGAAGATCCTTGGTAAGCTCAGTGAGGTTTTCTACGTTCTCTTCCTCGCGCAACTTCTCGAGCTCTGTGTGAAGGACTGTGACCGTGGCGTTATTAGCGGCACGGGTGTCAGTGACAGCAAATCGAATCACATTCGTGAATGTTCGTGTTGGCCTTCTCCGCAAGTTCCTTCAGTCTGCCATATGCAGGGTGCGTTGTAATCATGAAGTCAATAAGCTGTCAGGAGTCAGCCTCCAATTGCTGGCAAATACCACGCAAGGCTCACCTGACCGGTGGAAGACTGTCCACCCTCGTTCATCCACCATCCGGGGAAAACGACGTCCTTGTACGGCCCCCACACACCATTCACGAAAACGCCCTCTGGACTCTACGGAAGAGTTCTGCATACTGCACGACTAACGCCGCGCAAACACTTACTTGTACAATATGGCACGTGCTGGTACCAGCTACGGCCGCCAATCGGTGCCGCGATTCATCCAGGGAAGGCACTTCTGCTGCAAGCTTCCCTTTTACCTTGTATCGTGCGGCCACCGTTCCAAGCCACCCGGCGTAGCTAGAACGGGGTCAGTATTACGCAACGGCCGCTTCGGACCAAGCCTTACGCATCTATGACTCCACTACCGACGGGTGTGCCTTCGAGCAACCCGGTCTCCTGAGCTGCCTTCTTGGACAGGCCGTTTCCGATGGGCAATCCAGCCGTCAAAACCTCCTCGCGTCCAAGTTGCTCGAAGCCGTTTTCAACAAACTCGCCCAACCCGATCTTCTGGAAGAAGTCGGGCTGCCAGCCGTTCTTCGTGGGCACGTAAGAGCACTTACACGCGACCGAACAGCACGAGCGTCGGTTGAAGCCCGTAGCGCGATAGGTCAAGAAGTCCGGAAGGTCGAAGAACTGGCAGCGCTTGAAGAGCTCGGGCTTCATGTGACGCTTCAGCCAGAGGGTCTTCGGTATCTCCATCTCAAGCTATTGAATACGATAATCAGCAACGTGGGGCGGGATCGATGTGCATGGTACGCCGGCGTACGCTCATAGTCCCGCCAACATAGTCGAGCACGACGGAGCCCGTACTGTTGATGAGCTCGGCCTCTTTCTCTGCGCGGTGGTCCGCCCAGAGGATGATGTTGCGATCGCCGTTCTGACCGAGCTCGCCACCTTTCGTTACAACGACAGGGTCGCCGTTGAGGTCTGACACCGCAAGGGAGCAGGTCGCATCGAAGCCGACGCCCTTGACCTCCGAGGGTTCGACCTTGGCCTCCCTCAGGCATGCTTTGATGGTCTTGCACATGCCCTCCCAAATGTTGTTGGTTGATTGCTCGAAGATGCGGTGATCCTCAGGATCACGCCAGGTGATAGTCTCCTCCGTCGAGGTTGCGACAAGGGTGCCATCGTGCTTAACGAGGCCCGCGCGAACTGAGCCGGTCCCGACGTCGATGCCGATGTAGTACGCAGCCTGGGACATGGTGGTGGTGAGTATGGAAGAGGGGTGTGGACGTAAACCGGGGTAGAGAGTGGACTGACCTTGGCTGGGGAGCTAAAGACCGGGCCGACTCCGAGCAAGGAGGACCGCTCCTCCCTTGCGTCACGCGTTCGTTAATTGGGCGGCATTTTCCCGGTTCTCAATTCCTGTTTGCTCGGCTCTGCACAGCGTCGTGTCCAGTAGACTTTCCTCGGGCAGTCGCGCGAGGTGCACATCGCAAGGAAAGGGCGGGAGACAGAGAAGAGGCCCGGCAATATTGAGAGCTGTACCAGTACGGAGGGCATAAAACCTCGCCGACCCCACGGGGATACCCCAGTTTTCGGAGCACGTGTCCATGGCCTCGCGAAGTGCGATTTCCATCGATTCTTGATTTTCTGGAGTTCACAAAGTAATAATGATATGGTCGTGCGGCGGGGCATGGTCATGATGCATATGCAATGGACTGCATACAAAGCTTTTGTAACATCGTGCAAGTGAAGTAGAGCAGCATAATAACAACATCGTGAAAGTCTCCAACGTCAAGCCCCTTACACCTCCTTGACCTTGACGGTACCACGCAGCAGACCAGTCTGCAGTAGGCTCGTATTTCAGCGCATACACACACGGCGAGGGAGCAAGAAGACGTACCCGGCGCGCAGCGATGAGACCAACTTTCTGACCGGGGACAGCCGAACGAGCAATCGTCGACGCCTTACCGATATGCTGGTGGTTACCACCACCGTGAGGATGGTCCACGGGGTTCATAGCAACACCACGAGTACGGGGCCAGCTAGACTGACATCAGCCAAATCCAAGTTAGTAGGTATACGAGGACATACTTGTAGCGCTTGGCCTTGTACTTGTGGAACGCCCTGCCGGCCTTGAGCAGGGGCTTGTCAATACGTCCGCCACCTGCAACGATGCCGACGGTAGCACGGCAGCTGCCGGAGACCGTCTTCTTGGAGCCAGAGGGGAGACGGATACGCGTCTTGTTCTCATCCGGCGAGTGACCGATGACGGTCGCGTAGTTACCGGAAGTACGAGCAAGGGCTCCACGGTCACCAGCCTTCTCCTCGACGTTGCAGACAATGGTACCTTCAGGGAGCTGAGCAACGGGGAGGACGTTTCCGACGGCAAGCTGGGCCTTCTTTCCGCAGTAGACGAAGGCACCAGTGTGAAGACCCTCAGTCGCAATGAAGGTCTCCTTGCGGAGCTTGTAGCGGTAGGGGTCGCGGAAGACGACACGGGCAAGGGGCGCACCACTGATTTTAACTTAGAACCTGGGTAAGGCCACACGTACTTATACTACGCACCGTCCAGCGTCGTGAATGATCTCCTTCACGATACCCTTGATGTAGCCATTGCGCTCCGCGAAGTCCAGGGGGCGGAATTGCGCGGGGGCCTTGTTGTGGTGGGTGTGGGATTTGAACTATTCCGATAGTGCATAGAATTCAATGCGAAGTTCACCCATGGAAATAACGAAGACATACGATAGCGTGCGACCGCCTTTGTGCCCGAATGACCCTACCCATAGCTGATTCTATACAGGGGAGAATGTGAGCGGTCTATTCCAAGTGTTGTAGGAGGAGAAGCGTAGGAGGGCCAAGCAGAGCTGCATCCAGATGTCACCGAGTGCATCCAGCCGAAAGTGCCCCGTTTTCGATCGCAATTTCGCTCTGAATGCGTCAAGCAACATCCAAATGGCCTTCTCTGAGCCTTGACGAGAACGCAGGGGGACATACTCACAGTCTTGTTGGTCGGCGATGTTGTCGATGGCGTTGGCGGGCAGTCGAGCAAATCCCGGTGTGGCGGCCGCAAGTTGCCGAGCGGCGACTGAAAGAATGGGCGTCTCTTAGCAGTCAGGCGCTCGCACAGACCCGAGGTGCTTTACAAGTTCAAGTGCTACGAAGTCCTTCCCAGTATTTTCGATGCTGTACTCCGGGCTAATGTGTTATCGAGTAATCAAAAACGGGTCCTACCTAACCCGCACCTTAAGTCTCGTCGTTGGTGTTAACCTGGAGGAAGTTCATGCTGAGACTCCTGCGCGGCGTTCCCACCACTGCTCGGATCACGTGGTAATGATGTATGTAGCACCCAAGTGAACGCGCCTCCACGTAGCACCCGTCTGCCACTGGCTCCCATGCACTCCTGGCTACTCTTGTTGTTGCCCCTGCACGCTCTCGCTAGCACTACACAGTTACGCGGGGTGCCCTCAGAATTAGCGGCACGTTATTCACCCTCGCGGAAGGGCTCGGGAGATGTTTGGAGTTGTCTGGATGGTTCGAAGACCATCGAGTGGTCGGCGGTGAACGACGACTTCTGCGACTGCCCGGATGGGAGTGATGAACCTGGTCGGTTGGAAATGCTTTCGGTGCGGTGGATATGCTTGGTTCACGCATGATTCTCTAGGCACCAGCGCGTGTCCCAATTCTCAGTTCTACTGCGTGAACGAAGGCCATATTGGTTCATTCATTACTAGTACGAGGGTGAATGACGGCCTTTGCGGTACGTATACTCTTCCATGTTTATGCTCAGATCGTTAAGGCGTCGTTGAAGAACCCGAATGTTGCGACGGATCTGACGAGGCGCCCGGAGTCTGCAAGAACATCTGCAAGGAAGTAGGAGAGGCGTATCGGGAACGCGTCAATGCCGAACGGAAGCTGCGCAAGACTGTATGCCGTGTGCCTGCTGCACCTTAGGAGTGCTGATGTAATACCTTCCAGGGTTCGAAAATCCGCTCAACATATACCGCGTTCGCCCAGAAGGAGAAGAAACGTATAGAGCAGGAGCTTGCCCAGACCGAGCAGGAAATTGTTGTTCGGGAGAAGGAAGTGACGCGACTCAAAGGTGCGTGCCTTGAGTCATATCAAGTCCTGCATTCAAATCTTCTACCCTATAGATCTTGTGCAGAGGACAGAATCTTTGTCGGCTGCAGCGCTTGAGGCTAGAAGGGAGTCACGTAGGTTCACGTCGTTCTAGCGTTTTGTGACTGCGCTTACCCCTGAATTAGCATTATATCAGTCTCTCATAACGCATGTGACGGCTCTTAAGTCACTACGGCGCGAGTACGAGAAACATTTGGAACGCGAGAAAGCCCTCGGAGACATCCTCGATAACCTGCGTACCGGCTATAACCCGAACTATCAGGATATGGCTGTCTTGGAGGCTGTTCGGGGCTGGGAAGCTCTCGCTGGTCTGCCGCATATCAATGACGTTGCCAAAGACGACACCGCCGCGGAGGGCTCGGATAATCAGCCTGACCAGGAAGAGGAGGAAGCGGTCGATGACGACTTGTGGACGGCGTCAGAGCTTGAGTATCAGCTTGATGAACTTCTCGAGGATTCAGACTACGACTCGCTTCTGATAGAACACGACAAGCACGTTGGTGCTCCTGCATCCCCAACATCTATATGTAAGTAACTATGTTCTAGGCTTCAATGGGGTGATGTTGACCTATATAGCAGTGTATAATCTCTCGGCATACATTCCGGATTCCCTAGTACCACAATGGGAGGCCCTGCGTGATCAGATCGTAACTGTCCTCGCAGCCTTCGGCCTCGCCAAGACGTCCCCGGATACTTCCGCTGGTTTGTGTTTGTGTTCTTTCGCGGCAGACTAGTTATTCATGAAGTCACTATAGATGTGTCGCGTCTTCAAAAGAGTTTGAGTGACGCCGAGCACAGCTTGGGGCTTACCCGCAAGGAGAGGGATGAGAAGGAGAAGGAGCTTAACCGCCTTTTCGATCCCGAGTGGTATGGTTCTGAAGGCGAATGGAAGAAGTTAGATGGTACCTGCCTCGAAAAGGAGGTCGGCGAGTATGTGGCATCTCTTTCATATCGGGGCATTTCTGACGGTGCATTCCGCGAACTCAAGTTACATTTATGAGGTATGCTTGTTCGACGAGGCTCGCCAGAAGCCGACCAAGGGTGGATCTACCTTCAGTCTTGGGTGAGTTTGACGCTTTGTGATGTTCGGGCGTGTCCATGACGCACTGCACAGACGATTTGAATCCTGGAACAATGCGGCCGGTGTGGAGAAGGGTTCGTCGGAGTACTACGGCCGGCAGCGCTACACCCGGGGTGCCAAGTGCTGGAATGGCCCGCAGCGCAGTGTCACAGTGCGTTCCACGCGTTCCCTGTTACAGCCATATCGGCGCTCAGACATGATGGCTCACAATGGGAATATTTTTAGCTTGCCATGTCATGCGGTACAGAGAACGCGGTCCTGTCTGTCTCGGAGCCGGAGAAGTGTGAATACGAATTCAAAGTCACTTCTCCTGCGCTGTGCTTGCCACTGTCTGCTGCCGAGCAGGGCGGGATCTCAGTCGGAAAGAAGGAGGAGCTTTGACATTCGTAGAAAGCATCGATATCGCTTCTTCTGGCTTGTAAATTCCATACTACCCTTGCTACATCTGATAGCAGGCTTCTTAGTAACTTATCATGCGGTCTGGTTCGAGTTTGGAATTCTTTCACCTCACATCAGAATTGATACTCTAACAGGCCGGATTGATATCCACCAAGTCTTCACTTCAAAAACATTCCCCTCTGCAATGCCACTGCTGTATCTGCCACATAACATAACTGTTGGGGTACAATTGAGGGGCACAGGAGCTTAATGTGATGTGCATAGGGGCAGGTGTATATAGGGGGGCAGAGGTGGGACCCTGGTGTGGGATGCCCATGGGGATGTGGGTGAATGGGTTGGTCTGGGTACAAATGGCAGAATATGGGAGGCCAGGTTAAATTGGGTGGAATAGATAATGGCCTTCAACCCTTGAGCAAGTAGGATTGGGGTTAACCTGGTGCACTAATGCCAATCCTATATATTTGCTTGAACATATCTATATCAATAAACTGTGAATTAGAATCTGCTCAATAAAAAGGAGCCAACTATAAACCATTAAATCTATATTGACATGAATATTAAGTTCCAGGAAAGACATGTTATCAGTGCCTCAACTGTGTAGCCCTCGTGGTTTGTAACTCTAGACCTACTGTTACTCGTAGCAGGTATTGCCTACCATAGGGCACAGCCCTCAAGGGCAAAAACAAGTATCACACAAAAACTTTCTAGCTATCAAGATCTCCAGTTGTTGTGTGCAAATTGTAGAGTATTGTGTAAGGGAGTTTATGCATTTGATGCTGGCTATTTTAGTTGAATGTTTGTGAGGACAGTGGTTTGAAGCCTCTTTGAAACAAGCAACTGCTCAAATATATATTCTATTATACACATGAACATAGCATCATGGCATAGTCAATCATCCTCATACAATGTGCTTAAAATGCAAAAAAACCTAGTATGTACTTAGGGTTAGGATTTTTGGACTTATGCCTCATAAGCTAGCTACATAAGCTTCAGTCATTATCTACATCACATGTTCTATTTCTATGGTACTTCTGATTATAGGTCAGGATTCAATGCACTTGCAACTGGTGTACTGAAGGCTCCACCCTTTGTAATTCTTTGTAATTTCATATTCAAGCTGATCTGTTGGAGGTCACATAAATGACTGAAGCATAGGATGACTAATGGCCATGACATTGATGAGTCAGGTTATGATGGCATCAAAGTGTCAATACCACCAAACAGTTGTAAATACTTCCCAACATTGTATATAGTTGCTCTCAGTAAGAGGTGTGATGGTTTTACCTTCTGCCATCATCGTCATTGCTATCAACCACCAGCCAGTACACACAGTGCATCAGTAGTGCATACAAATATCAAATGTGAGCACTTTAAGTTCATATTCTTGTTATGATATCAGATATAATATCAAACAATTTGCACAAGCACCCTGTCAATTCTTATGTGTTAGTCTTCAAGTAGTTGTATTATGTCCTGCCTTGACAGAAAAAGCATAACTCTCAAATCATTAGTCTATTAACTATATCCACTGTTACCTGAAATATCCCCCATATCCTTACTAACCCATGTGTTTACAGTGCAGCTTGATTGAACCTGATGGCTCATACACAGTTTACAAATGCACCCTCTTTCTACTATTGTAAGTTGCAGTTTTTGATTTGCATGTCTCTCATTATTTACCTATTTGTACATGGTGTAAACTAGCTCCCAATACCCATACCCCAAAGCACAACAAGTCATCTGGTGTTCAAACCCCCTTCCTGCCATTGACTTCAGCCACACCCTCTCACTTTCACACCCATTGGTCAAATTGGGCCAATAACTCTCTTCATCCACAAACCCTCCCTCTGGATGCCTCTGATTCAACAGGTGCCATACATCCTTCTTGGACAACACTTTCATCTGAAGGTACAACAGATGAGGAAACCCCCCAACACTCAGACTCCCCTGCAACCACTCCTGAGCCAGCCAGCACAAACTCCATGGTCTTGATGGCTCAAGCAAACCCTCAGGAACTGCCAAGCCAGCAGCCTACAGCACATTCCATGCATACAAGTTTGGGTGGCCATTGGGGTGGGGGTAGGCTTTCACCTGCCAGAATCACAAAGAGAAAGCTGCCACAGACCATGGAAGGGAATCCCACACAACCACAACAGAAGAAACCAAGATCAACCACTCATCAGTGGCCTCAACCAACCATCTCGGTTACTGTACCCAATGCATCCCCTGGACCACAAACCATTCCACGTCCACAACATGGTAGCATTTCTTCCCTCAAAATCGGCACCCCATCTGCCGGCAGGGTGTCGGCGACTCCAGCCAGTGCTCCATCACGACCATACCGCCAGCTGAAGGCGCCGCCGCTGATCACAGAAGAGTCGGATGTGAGGGAGTGGAGACGCATCGACAAATTGCTCAATATGCACGTTGCTCCTTCATGCATCCTGCCGAAGTATGCGCGATCACTGTTGTTACCGCAGCAGGAGGGAAGGACTCAAGCACGCACTTTGTTGCGGGTCGACGACTTCACGCACAGAAGCAAAGGAAAGGGTCGCGCAGGGTATACGTTGACGACACCGCGCTGGTCGAACGTGGGCGAGTTCAAGGAACGGCTGGATGCCATGTTTGGACCGGGCGACATTACAAGAGGCCATGGCAGGGCTCCGAAGAACGTGAGTGTTGATCTGCGGTCGCTGCGGGCTCATAGACAGCATGATTCCGTCCGCTCCGTCCAGCACGAGGCTGACTTCACGTCATGATCTCCGCACAGGGCAAGACGGCTATAGCACGATATAGCAGCGCCGGTGGCCAAACAGGTTCTACGAATCAGGCCGACGTACGTTCAGACCTGGACGATTCGATAATGGCGGCCGAAGAGGGGGGAGTAGAGGGCAACATACCGGTGTATCAGCGGGGTAGACTTGAGAAGACCAGCCCCCGAAAGGCTAACTCGCACATCCAGGCGTGATAATGTACCCTATTAGTCCCGAGGATCATACGAATTTGGTATCCATGTCGGACATGCTTGTGGGACCTGGCGAGGAGGATGGCCGCCGTATGTTGGTATCCATTCGCATAGGCAGGCGCCGCAATGATAACATAGGTTGAACCGCTCAGAGTCATAGTTGAAAACGTGCTGCGCTACAATCGAGCTTCCAGTGCGGCTAGCAAAGACACTGAGAGAATAAAGCGCAATTCGAAAGCATTTCCATAGACTAGATAAACGTGAGAAATGGAGTGATTCGAGGCAGGAAACGGAGCGGCAACCTGAGGCTGCCAGAAGTTGGAGCGTAGGCAACGTGGAGGCGTAACGGATCCTGTGCCATGCGTGACTTATGACTGTCACGGGCGGGTCACGACAGCGCCCTGAGGGGAGCGGTCTTGTTTTTTCCTGTCATCACGACGAACATCGAGCTCGCGCTTTTCATCATCGTTGCAGGCGACGTCCTCGAGCCCATCAGACCCCTTTCCAGACATGCTTGCCCTGGCGCCGCATCCAATGCACACTCCCGTAGACGTCTCCCATAGAACTCAGCCACCAACCCCAAGCTCGTCGACACGCCCGCCCTACCGCAAAGTCACACCCTCTTACTCGTCTTCCTCGTCGTCGAGCCATACCGCTCACTCAGCGCATCCATCATCGCGCTCGACTTCTTTGGAGGGCACCTCGCCGCGGCGAGCTGCGCCACAGCGGACACCGTCCTTCGTCTCCGCGCGCGCTTCGGTCTACGACGGGCATGAAGACGATCCGTCCACACCCCCTGGCTCAGAGTCCGAAGACAACGAGCCCGAGCCTTCCGTAAGGCCGGCCCCCCCTCCAGTAGACATCCACGCGTATGACTCTAGTACCCTCCTCCGTCTCCTCGCCGCCGCGCTGTCGGAGATCGCTTCCATGAACACTGACCGCGACCATTCCGAACCTTACATGACATCCTCCGTGCATGCACACTCAACCGCCTCCGAGCCGCATCCTCCTATATGGCGTACCTTGACATCCGCATCTCGCCATGCTCTCTCTACGACATCATCCCTCGCCTTCCACGCCCGTAACGTCCCTACGATCGCGCTTGAGGCCTACCTCACCCGCATCCAGAAGTACTGCCCAGCGAGCAACGAAGTCTTTCTTTCGCTCCTCGTATACTTCGACCGGATGATGAAGCTAGCGAAGGAGACCTGCGGGAAGGTCTTTGCTATCGACCTATACAACGTGCATCGTCTCGTCATTGCGGGTGTGACGGTGGCGAGCAAGTTTTTCAGCGATGTCTTCTACACCAACTCGCGATATGCGAAGGTTAGCACCAATATCAACCTGTTTACCTTAGAAGTGATGTGCTAACACGAACTCATAGGTTGGGGGGCTACCGCTTACTGAGCTAAATCAACTAGAGCTCCAATTTCTACTCTTGAACGACTTTCACCTCATGATCTCACAAGAGGAGATGCAGTTCTATGCGAGCAAACTAGGCCAGCAGTCGCAGATACCCCCCGGCGTGTCCCTTGTATCCTTCCTTTCCGATTCTCCGCCTTCTTCAACACATGACCTTCACCGGTCGCCCGTAGGCCCATTGAAGTACTTCACCGCAATGGATGGTTATCTCGCGCACTTGCAAGCACGTACCCAACCTTCACATCATCAGTCTAGTCGACAACCCCAATCCCATCCTCGCACCCCATCCTCGCATTCTCGCCCAACATCAGAGTACCGACGCTCCACGAGCGCCTACTCTTCGATATCGGTGCCCGAGTCGACGACAGACGAGGCGGAGACAGATTTCGACGGCGAGACTGATGACGAACCGACAATCCGAGCGCCTCATTCCTCGGCGTCGTCGGAAACGATGAGTCTACATTCTGCGGCTAGTGGAGACGCGGAATCGATATATACCGACGACGGACGTAGCGAGATGGGAGAGGAGGGCCACTTACACTCGCACCTCCATGCCAATGGCGTAGGGGGGAGCGAATACCACCACCGAGGCATGATGAGCCCTTAGACGGGACCGTAGATGGCCTCTCCTTTGCGCACACGACCAGACACCCGGCATGCGCCTCACTCTACCTCATAGACACGTCCAGGCTTCCGGCTGGCGCTCCTAGGCTGCGATCGGTATGTTCGCACTTGCTCGTCCCATTGTTACAGTAGTACGTGTACTGGACTTCACTGCTTCCCCTCAGCGTCGCAGCCACCCTGTATATACACACAGCGTAATATGTCTCGGTTTCCCTGGCTTCATTGCTACATTGTACAGCTCTGTCTTCAATCCTCGCTTATGTTCACGCAGCACTATTATCGAGCAATAAACATTCAGTTCAAGATTCCTGAGGAATACTGCTGGCCGATCTCGATTACCTATAAGCTAGTATACACAGTCATCACCGTAGACTCCTAAGCTTCTAGCATGAGTTAGATCACACATTTGATGAGCAACACGAGCGCTCTCGTAAGACTAAATTGTGTGCGACATTTACAGGGTTACATGTACAGCTGAGGACTCATCGCTACGGCGCTGGCCTAGGGTAGAAGACGAAAGGGCGAGTCCGTTAGCTAACGTCCAGCAGGAGGAGGAAGAGGAGAAGCTATAAGGACTCGGTATTCACTATTAGCTTTGCCACGAATGTAGAAGTGGAGCGAGCAATGAGCGCGCATAATAACAAGAGAGTCAAGTAGGAGGAAACCCGCGGGTACTCCCTTGTACTACGGATGTATCGCGAAGACCTCGTTTGTTTTCCACTTGATCGCACTCACTTGGATTGGTCGTCCCTACTCTCCTTCGATTATTTGGGCGATGTTTACCGCAAGATATCGCTAGGATAGTACGGGAGCTGACAAAGCCTCAGACCACCATTAGAGACTACGTAGGGCACTCCGGCTGCGCTGATGCACTAGGTTGGCGTGGAAGCGTCACATCCTCGATTTCTGGGCTATAACGTTGGGCGAAGAGGACTGAGGGAACTGCCGCACCTTGGCAGATCACAATAGCACTATCCAAATGGGTTATCAGGTTCTCAGCAACAAGTATGTGCGGTGTCGGGCGATTGATGGCTTTGGGGAATTGCGGTTTATCTGACGATAGTCACTACGCACGTACACAATAGTACTACTTCTGCAGCCCAGAAGCACATGGACAAGATGACAGCGGCTGGCGAGCGTGAGGCGCCGTCACTCTTGTTCATCCTCGACTAGCACTTTCATCTTCCAACCTCTTACGTCGTCGTCAGGTTCGTCAAGTGCCCACAGTACGTCGTCGTCGTTTTCGCTCGTGTGTTGGCGCAAGTGCTCAACAACGGCACTCTCGTCAACGTCCACCGCGCCTCCCTCAATGTCGACGTCTTTTTCCTCTTCCAACATCTTTCGGCGGGCAATGTCCGCCTCGTCCTCCTGAAGGGGATCAACAAGGTAAGACTAAAGGGAGAAGGAGCAAAGCTCACAATATCAAACTCATCCTCCCGTTCCTCATACTCAACATTCTCGTCTACTTCTTCAAAGCCTCCAGCGAACGCACCCCAGCGCTCCTCGGTCGGACAGTGCCATATCAGAATGTTGCCCAGGTTCGTGACGGATGCTATTGCTGGCTTTGTCGGATGCCACTGAAAAGACAACCAATTTCCATGTCAGCGACAAGACAGGGCAGAACAACACATCTTACGTACGTGAACGTAGGTCAGCAACTCACGCCCGCCGTCTAGCGTGCTCGCAAGCAGACCTTCTCTGGCGGAATCCCAGATGTAGATCTTATGAGCGGCATCGTCAGCCGCACCTGGACTTCGTTATTACGAACCGAGCGTCGGGGTGAAGACCAATGAACAATACCTCCTGCAAGCCACTCGCCATCGGGGCTGTACGACATCGCGTGCCATCCAACCTTGCTGATGGGGTCGTGAAAACGATGCGTCGGCTCAAGCTCTTGTTCTATGTATTCGTTGTATGCGGTAGGTGGGGCGTAGACCGGCAATACGAACTGCCGTAGCACACGATCGGACGAGTTCGTGACCATACGACTATGCTAGGCAATCACGTCAGCGCATGAAGATATTTCGATACGCTGAAGAGATCTTCGCACCGGCCGGATGCGTCAAATTCAATGCCTCGGATTATACTAGCTCCCGATATTTTATGCTTTGCGATCATCTAGCACACTCCGTCTCAGCGTCAGAGAACAAGGGAGCCTTCGCGCACAACGCACAGATTTTGTTCGGGAGTTAAAGACTAGCACAAGGCCCAGCGTCGTGCCGAGAAATATGTGCCGGCCGGTTAGGTCGAAACGCGCCGACGAAAAGGCCGACCTGAGGGAAGCATGAGAGATTCCAGTATACTAGACCACACTAAGACACACTACCTTGACCTGCTCATTTGTACTTCGTCCTCCTCGTCATCTTGGAATTCGCATAGTTCGTATCGACCTCGATACTCGCGGCGTAGATCCACGACATAAACCTCTCCACTACTGAGCAGGACGAGGATAATCTTGCTATTTAGGCCCTTAGCAGGTCACCGGTCCCGACGTGCGTAAGCACGGACCTATTTCTCGGGTGGAACGCCGCCGACACAACAGGAACGTCGAAACGGATGGTAGCTTGACGACGTGGGGGATCTGTGTCGGAGGCAAGATCCCATACTATAACGTTCCAGTCTTTCGAGGATGTCATGACATAGCGGGAGTTCTGCGACCAGCTGGAGGCACTTAACGGGTGCACTTGCCGTGGAAACAGTGAGGAATGCGCACTCAATGCTGGTGATCCCTTTAACATGCCCCTCCAGCCACCGTACTGGGCCCCTTGTAGCTAGATCCCAGATCACGGCAAGTCCATCATGCCGACCGGCCGCGACGTACTTTCCGGTCGAATCATAGCGCGCTATTGTGGCCAAGGAGTCGAGAGAGGTCTGTATGGCAGTTGGAAACGGGGAGGTGAAGAGGTCTGTCGGTAGGTCTCAGCCACCAAGGCGACAAACGTCCTGAGCCTGACTGACTTGCTACCGTCCTATTCATCCTAAAGCGTTTATCTTTTGTAGCGTACTGATTTTTGCGTGATACAGATGGCAGAGGTGTACGGTCGAGTGAAAAGACTCCTGAATCCTGAGACGTAGATAAAACTCAGAGGCAGAGGAGCATAAAATAGGCGCCCCAAACGCGTCAAGACGCGAAGACACGCTCCGCGTAGAACGCGTCTTATCCCGCCACCATCGCCCATATGTCGGAGCAGGCGGCCATTCTCGTCCAAAAGGCTGCAGAAGAACTCCGAGTACCCGCAGAATTTGCAAAATATGAAGATCAGTCAGAAGCGGAAGTCATCGTACGGCTCGAGCATTGGAAGCAAAGGGCTTCCGAAACACTGTCCGTCTTGCGCGAAAACCTGCGTTCTCAAGAGGCTCTTTCCTCACAGACAAAAGCACTAGTCGTATACTCTACGGCTCCATTCGACGGAGACGGGGCATGGATAACTGACTCCAGCCGTGGGACGGCGCAGGGTGGGTGTCGACTAGGTAGTTTAGCAATGACGTGAATTCACACCTGGGTGTAGACATCTTGACTTCGCTGGGAACACCCGAAATCGACGTGTTGGAACGTATCCTGCGTGATTTCGTGAAACCCGTTTTTATTCTCAATCCGCACCCGCATATCAATGCGGAGACGGGTCGCACACTCCATCGGTCCGCCGGCGGCGCTCTCGGAGACCTAGATTATCTGGAGGGGCAGGTGTGGAAGACGCATCCTGAACTCTTCAATGTCCTACACTGGTGCCTCCGGCAAGCTAATGTATGGCCTGTACCTCGTGTCCTTCATTGTCATCAGAACTCACTATCGTACCCAGGGCCAAGCCATTGAGAGGTTATGGCACCTGTTCGTCCCGCCGACCCTGACCTACCTCGATGATTTTCAAGCAGAATACAAACTGCAAGGCGCGCATCTAGTATCGCAACTGTTGAGAGTGGCGCCTGCAGACTTGCTCCGTCGGACCGGCATGGACGTCTTACTATCGACAGTGCGTCCATAATCTTTCTTTCCTATCCGAAGTACTGAACGGCCTACAGTCTCTCAAGATTTGCATGACGTTTCTCCACAATCGAGAAACTCCTGACCTGATTCGCGCCGTAGTCCCGGTGTATATTCAACTGACGACTGCAACGACGAACGAAGGCTCCGTACAACGATTTGACCAGCTATGCTCCCTGCTTGGCGATAGCATCATCGGCAATATATGGATTTATGCTTCGCGCGAGCCCGAAACTATCCAGGCATCTATAGACGTTATCCCCGATATTGTCGAAGTACTAGATGTTGGAACCGTGCGCTACTTAAAGGTTAGCCGCCTTTTCGGCCACCGTTCGTTACCATTGCTGAAGGTTGTGTTCAGGCTTTGGTCCCACAACTTGTTTTTCCCCTCATCCCCGCGCCGGAAAATGATGCCTCCAATGCGCAGAGGTTTTCTTCGCTACGAGCCCTTCGTTGTGTAGTGCAAGCCTGTGTTCAGAGGATGCACGGATGGAGAGGCATGATACTTGAAGCCCTCCTGAAATGTTGGGTCAACGCCGTGGAGAATCATACAAATGATAATGGTCGGCGCTGTCGACTGTTGTGCTCGACAGCAATAAGAGCTAACCACGTCCTTGATAATAGAGATTGGCTCGCTCAAAGAAGATATACGAGGCACAGTCGCGTTTCTTGTGACGAAATGGCGTCCGGTCGCACCTGATATCGATGTAGGTTTCCGTCCTGCGGTATATCACGCGTTGTTCACACCAGCGCTCCCAGAGAGAATTATGCGGAGTGTTATCCCTGGACCCCGGTTTGTTTGGTTCATTATTAACACCCATTTTGGTTATCAAAGCGCCAACCAGAAGTGAGCGAACATCGGAATGGCATCCACCATCGGGCGCTGAAGTCTACAGTGCATCGCCAAAAATAGTCGACTAGAAGTTTCAGTATAGTATAGACACTGTCCACGTTACACGCGAACTTCCGTCATCTCACAGCTCGTTCCTGGAAAGAACAGAGTCCCGCCTGTTTCTCCTGTATTAGGGTTGAATAACAGTGACCCCGTTCCTCTCAAGCTACGCATCGGAAGACAATTCGCATATATTTCAAGCGCTATACACTACTACACATGGTAGAGCAAAGCACATGAACTTACACTCTATCGAACCATGAGTCGTAATCCAACCACGTCCGCCATGTCTCTGAACATCCGACAACTACGTCCTTCCAAACCGGGTATGCAGATTGCATCCTTCCTATTCGGCCTACCCGTTTCACAACAGCGTAACAGTTGCGCACCACCTATGCGTCGATCAGCATGCACCAAACGATCGGTCTTACCAACGCAATGGAGCATTGACTGCATGCGGCAACTTCCCCGCAGTATTTGAGCGCGTCTTGCGAACTTTCACCCGACGCCTTGCACTTGCAAACATTCATGTAGAAGACCGAACAGTACAGGACATTGGAGGCGGTACGAAAATGGAAACTTGAACTTGTGTTTTGTGCTATTTGGAGGGGAGAATGCAGTCCGGAGACGAGGTAACGAACAACTTGACGATATACGTGTAGGTCTTGCGAGAATGCGACTGCTGCGCCATCCTTCCGACTTGATACACTTGGTTTTTTGTCCCAGGCTTCTACGAGGACCACTCATCTCGAGATATCAAAGGGAAGTGGCAGCGATGAAACACGTCAGATGGTCAACGCACGAATGCTTCACCAGCGGGAGTCGCCATTGCCGTTCGCGGCAGGGAGCGCACTCGACGAGGGAGCGTCATAATCCCGAGCACGCGCAGGGCTACTACCCCTGGGAGGGCTTCTCGAGTAGCTCCTCCGCCTCCTATACTCCGGCGAGTAACGGGAGCGCGGTGGTGGGCTACGACGGTCACGCCAGTCCCGGTTGTCCCTGCCATAGTAATCACGGTCCCTGTCGTCCCTGTCGTAGCGGCTGCTCCTGTACGGGTCACGGTCTCGACGGTCCCTATCGTCGTAACGATCGTAACGTTCTTCACGACCAGAGTAGGTGTCCCGGCCACGACGACGCCTGTGTCCCATGTACTCGCCGGGCGTGGGAGCGTGAGGACGGTCTGTGACCGAGTAGTCAACACGAATCCGGCGACCGTTCAATTCCTATAGAATGATCATGAGCATGTGGAGTCAATCGGACTGCAAAAACCACGCACAACACCATTCAGTTCCTTGATGCAACGTCCAGCTTCGTCGACGGTGGACATGGTAATGAATCCGAACCCGCGGGAACGATCAGACTACCAACACGTCAGAAATGATAGTAGAGCCTCGCGCAGTGTACTCACCCTCTGATCGTACACAATGACTACCTTCTCCACATGTCCGAACCTACTGAACTCGTCATCGAGGTCGCGCTCCGTGGTGCGAATGCTCAATCCAAACACCCCCAATACGTTGGAGGGATTGGGCGCCTGCTTCGCTAGGTTAGTAAAACCCGCTGTGAGATATTGACACCAACTAACACTAACGATCGGCGCTTGTGGAGGCCGGCGCGGAGCAGGTGACCTGCGATAGCTAGAAGACCTCACAGGGCTACGAGAGCGTGAGCGGCCACGAGCAGGTGCTGGGTCGCGGTCGCGAGAATCAGACGCGGGAGCTGCGGCAGGCGGCGGAGGATCCGTGCTGTAGGCCTCGTTGTAGGGGTCGGCGGCGGGAGCTGCGTCAGCGTACTGCAATGGATTCAGACCATGATGATCAGCAACGCCCTAAGAGAAGAGGACAGCGAGCACGACGCCCCCGCCAGCGACGACGTGGCAGGCGGCGGGACGCGCGGATAGGGCGACTCACCATGGTGGTCGAACTTAGCAAACGGTTTGTCCTTGTTTGTCCTGAACGCGGGGGGACATTTCGGAGTCCGCGAGGCACGTCAAACCTTATCCTGCGGTAATGTATAGTTTCCAGCCACCGCGTGCATCCGCGCGCTCACACTGTGCACCGTAGACGACCCCAGACCGCAAATCCCGGCAAGAGCAAGATGGTGAGCTCGACATGCTGCTCGACGCTGTAGAATCCGGCCTTAATGCTTCTCGGTGTGTAGGGTATCGACATTCAAAAGCACCACGTGAAGAAGGGCAATCGTACCGCCCCCAAGAGTGAGGACCCCTACCTGCTCTTGCTGGTCAAGGTGTGCAAAATGTTGTTTTCGATCGACTTGCAACGCTGAATTTCTGCTTGTCGTAGCTCTACCGTTTCCTCGCCCGGCGCACGGACTCGGCGTTCAACAAGGTCATAGCTAATTCAATGGAGACATGAAGCTACGGTGAAGTTGACGCATTCGTTCGTACAGACGATTCTCCACCGCCTTTTCCTCTCCAAGACGAACCGTCCCCCCCTTTCCCTCTCCCGCATCGTCAAGGAGACCGAGAGCGCCCCCGACCGTGATTCCAAGATTATCGTCATTGTCGGCACCGTAACCGATGACGTTCGTCTCTTGGAGGTCCCCAAGCTCTCCGTCGCTGCCCTGCGTTTCACGCAGGCGGCCAAGGAGCGCATCCTGAAGGCTGGTGGTGAGGTCCTCACCATCGATCAGCTTGCTGTTCGCGCACCTACTGGCTCGAACACCATCCTTCTCCGCGGCAAGAGGAACTCTCGTGAGGCTGTCAAGCACTTCGGCATGGGGCCCCACAAGCACAAGAAGCCTTACACTATCTCGAAGGGTCGCAAGGTGTGTTGATGTGGCGGCTTTATTCCCGTTGTGTCTAATCATTTTGTTAGTTCGAGCGTGCCCGTGGTCGCCGAAAGTCCCGTGGCTTCAAGGTCTAAGCCTCTGTCCCAAAATCAGGCATGTGGTCGATGGTACGCAGCAACAGCGGCGAAGAGCAGACGAGCAGTTTGTTTTATGGGGGTCGGCTGGCGGCAACATCGTCCATGCATGCGAACAGGGTCGCCCTTCTCACGATTGTTATGTTATACTCGCATCCTCACATCCACCATGTATGGCCCTTGTACGGTTTACCATGCTCTATCGCCTATGCACCCCCAATCACACTCATGACAACGTGCTGAGCCTGGTACCGTCGTGAAATTGTTTTCCGGGCTGGCGCACAAACACTGCCATTCGACTACAACCGGATGATCAATCTCGTATCAGCGCTGACACGAGCAGGTCACCGGTTAGCTATGGTATTCGGAATAGCATTCGGAATTCTGAGGTGTTACTTACAGCCAAGAGGTTGTATGTGTGCTACGGTAGCGCCTCGAATTTCCACGACACCGTTTCAAGTTTCAACTCGCAGATTATGCTCTAACATTGACGTGAGTCTTTGTAATCAAGTGATACTCGAGCGTCGCGTTCATCAGGTAGGAACCTTGCGTTTTCCAGACTTTTGTGCGACTCGCTCAATATTTCCGAAGACCCACAGTTCACGTGAGTTCTCAGCGCACACGTCGGGATTTGGTGATTGCGTTAAAGTACACTCGAGCCAGGGTTTCATACACAAGTTTGCGGTGCGTTGAACGCAGCTTGACATATCCCAAACATGGACTATCCCCGACCAAATGACTAAACCAGCGTGCACGCGATCACCCCAACACCACAATGTGTGAGTTTAAAGGTCGAACAAACTGCGTTAACAGCCTTTCCCGTCCGAGTGCGCAGTAGATTCTACCGTGATGCATCGGACTCGGGTTTCGACTTCTTATCCGGAGACCTCGAGGCAAGTGAGCACATAATGCTGCTGATTCACAGTACGTCGAGGTCCTCCTGCTTAAGCATCGGACGGGCTGAACGTGCCCACGAAGGTCACGTACTACCCGTCGGAGATCACGGTGGGGCTCCGTCGCGAACTGCGGGCTTGTATCGACAGTATAAAGGTACCACGGTCGTCGAGGAAGGCAACGCAACCTCACTCACCTAGCTTCTTTAACTCAACCCAACACCTCTATAAACCATGGTCCAAACTACCACTCTCGGTGGCACCGCTAAAGACGTTGTAGTTGCGAAGGTCATTGTGAGTACTTTACGCCTGCATGCTTCGAGTCGTCACTCAGGGGTTCTATAGCACGGTTTGATGTCCATGACGTGGGTTATCAGGCAGTACGCGTTCGTTAGCGTTGGTTTGATACTTTGCTTGTAGCTGGGTACCGAAGCCAGCTTCGGACGAACAGGCATTCGAAGCCATCAAAGCCGGTGTGGACGCCCTCCCTGCCGGTGTGAAGCTGGTTCTTAACAGCGGTATGGCGGACAAAGAATTAAGTCACTTTATACATTCCTTACTCAAGCCCCATCAACAGCCCAATTCTATGGCAAGGGCTGGTCGACCATGAACCTGGAGTTGCTGTCGCGATTCTTCGAGAAGTACCCTGGATATGCAGATCGTACGTTCCTCATGGTCAAGGTAGTAGCTTACTCCAACCGCTTCTTTTCTGTGGGTGTTCTCACGAGCCCATTTCAGGGTGGATATAACCCCGACAAGCCTGGTCTCGACAACTCGTCAGTGACCCTAGCCTACCCAGTTCTCACCCTAGTATTGATACGCTTTTTCAGCGCTGCGAACCTGCGCCGGAGCGTAGAGACTTGTCTCACCGCTCTCCGGGGCAAGAAGACGATCGATGTCTTCCAACCTGCACGCGTCGACAAGGCGGTTAGCATTGAAGACACCGTCAAGTCGCTCGTAGAGCTCAAGAACGAAGGCAAGTTCGGTCACATCGGGTTGTCCGAGTGCTCAGCCGCTACCCTGAGGTGCGCTCATGCGGTTCGTTACAATTATGCTAGTATGTTACGCTTGCCTAATTCCCGCATTTCTCAGGTTTATCCCATCACCGTCGCGGAGATCGAGGTCAGCCCTACCTCTTACGAAGAGGAAACGAAGAAGGGTATATCCTTACGCACCACGACCATTCATGCAATGCTGATACCGCGCCGTAGTTATTGCAGCTGCCGCTGAACTCGACATCGCCATTGCGGGTTATTCGTGAGTTCTCCTGGCGTCCCCAAAATCAACGGTATTGACCCTTGTGCCAGTCCCCTTGGTCACGGGCTGCTGACAGGGAACTTCACTAGTCGCGAAGACATCGCGGGTAGGTGTTGAAGTGGCACAATTATTGGCACATCGCATTGACCTCCTTGGCAGCGGACGACGTGCGAGCCCACATGAGTCGATTCCAGGAGGAAGTAGGTGTTGAAGTGGCGTCCTTAGCGGCGGCTGCCTCACTAATCACTACGTACTTTTCTTAGAATCTGCGCCATAACCTAGCTATTGTCAAGGAGATCAAGAGGCTGGCGGAAAAGAAGGGGTGTACCCCTGCTCAACTGTGCATCGGATGGGTGGGCTCCCTGGGCGAGAAGGTGCTGCCCCTTCCGGGCTCTGCGTATGTGTTCTACACCGCCGAACTTGTCCTTGAGTGCTGAAATCACCGTGATACTCCAGGAGGAAGGAACGCAACCTCGAGAATCTTGCAGGAGGCGACGTGATCCTCACGGAGGAGGAAAAGGCGGAAGTCGCTCGTGTCCTGCAGGACAATCCCGTGAAGGGTGGTAGGTATTCCGATAACGCCGCAGAAGATAACCTTCTCTGGGGGTGAGCATTTTGATAGTTCTACCTGTGCCTCTCTACATACTCTATGTATGCTCTCTTACCCTTACTGTTCGCCGGGGTCGAGGGCCAGTCACGACGTTAGAATTTGGTTGACATACAAGCCGACATCAGCAAAGTGGGAGTTATTATGTAGACCTCTACGGGGCTAGATGGGCGCTATAGAGTTTCACGGAGCACCCGTATCATTCGATAAGTTCTATAGACACCCTGTGGATAGCACTAGGATCCTACGTAACCTAAGTATTATGGTAGAGTCCTATTAACTCATGCATGCGTCTATAGTATAACTCCTATTGAGACACCGTCTAGTAGACAAGGCGTTAGTTCGGCGCCTAGGCTGCCTAACAGTCTGGGCAGAGGGCACACCGACGTCAATGACGTCACGAACTTCATCTTGGCTGTCCGCGACAATGGCTTGTCTTCTCTGAACCTGCCGCTCAACTCTGCCCCTCACCACCACCATCGGAATGGCGACGCTATCTTCAATCCAGTCCTTTGCTTTTCCAAAATGACTATGCAGACTTTCTTGCACCCGGTGCCGCCTCTCGGACTTGCCCCTTCATCCCGCATACTCCGTGCCCTCGACATTTCGACACCCTCTACAATCACTGGGTATATGCGCGCATGAACACCTCAATTGGGTCCTTTGCATAGGTGAACAGACAATTGGTAAGCATATATTTACTCATTTTGGCCGTAGTCGCAGTTGAGCCCTTGGTAAGTGTTTTTTTCGGTTGTTGATCTTGGTGGTCTGGTATTATAGGGTATGCGTGTTTTCGTTTGGTCGCTCTCACACACAGGTGAGCGAAATGGCAAGGTAGGTCGCACAATCAACTCTGCCACGGTTGACATACATCCGTTGGGATTTACTATCCGGCGGCGCGTGGACGGGATGGGATGATTGACTACACGAGGGCCAGGTACTGGCACCGTCACTATTTGTAAGTTGTCTCTGCACGCCAATCCCCCTCTGTTGGTCTAGCAACACCTGAAGAGTCAAAGACCCGTGTGAGTGTAATCTAAAGCCTAGACGGTTGGGGACAGGGCGGCAAGCTAAAAGTGACGGCTAGGGTAAAATTCTACCAGTAGTGTAATTACCTGTATTTATATATTTTAATATAATTATAAGCATATAAACCCAAGCATTAGTAGGAACACAATCCGATCTCTGTAGGGTCTTGGGGACAATTACATAGGATATAGACTGACGGCCTACAGCACTCCACAGATGTGTTGCGGGTTTATCCATAGAGCTAGATTAATCCTACTAGCCCGCATGGCTTATCTACAATCCATAGTAGAATCCCACGAGTGCTGTGGAGCTCTACAACTCCTACAGAGCTCTGTGGGGGTCTACACGAGTGTGTACCAGTTTGCTGATGGACAAGCGCCCGATCCTCGATAGGCAAGTCGGCGTGCGGCGATCGACGTGAGTCACTAGTGTCCGTTGCAACTTAAGTGTACTTCGACCACCACCACAGCGACGGCACTTGCTCGGGGAGTCCGCAATTGTACTATGTACTATATCGTCCTATCCTGTGCATTCGCGTGCTGGATAACCATCCCGCACATTGGCTATTTATTTCGAGCTCGTGGCCTTTTCAGCCAATCGTGAGTTTTGTTCAGACTCTGCGAGACCTCCCCATTAACCATTCTCCATCGTACCCCATAAATGCTTATTTAGCAGGGCCCCTGTTCGACATGCGAGCCTCGCGGCACCACCCACTGGCCTCGTTCGCTCAGGAGGGAAACATGAGTCAACACGACGGAGTTGCAGTTCACGCATCTCGAGGGTACCGTTAACGTGGACAGTATCGGCGATCAGCCTGGTTGCTATTGGGGAATAGGCGACGTTTGCCCTACGGTCCCCTGCCTGTAGATGGACCTCATTCTGCTTCACTAGCGCGTACACCAAAGCGACATCGCGATGTGGCGCCAGCGAGGTAGGCGAATCCACACAAAGCCCTTAGTACGTCCGGCTGACTACTCATCCGGATCCCATCCCACCGAGGGTCTTGCGTTGTTTTCGCAGTGGTTTACCGTGAGCTATTTCGACCGCACGTCATCCGCAGCTAGCGAACCCGCGCGGATATCCCTTTCGGGCGCGACGCAGCTCGGCCCGACCCCTCGAAAGGCATTCGGGGTGCTAGACCCGCGAAGCTCAGTACCTGAAGCGCAGGGTGCCTGTCGTCGCTGGCTTAGCACAAAGTGTCCGATTCGCTGGTCATCTCGCACCACATTAGTCGAAACTGTCTTTTACAAGAAGCATGGATACCGGGCCCCGCAACTGGATACTTCCAGTGAGTTAGGTCACCCCTCAGTGTACGCGACAAAAAGCAATCTTTCCGACGCGTACTGATGATTCAGGGCGTAGGTAGCTTATAGTCCAGCTAGAAGACCGGCCCTTAATCACGGTGTTTGTAAGTCTGGTCGGGTTCGCAGTCCAGCAATCTACTTACTGAGGCATAAAATGCGTCCCTTCGCAGACCTCAGGGGGCGAGCTGCCAATCTGAGTACGCCCTCTAACTATAATGCTCCTCCGTCTAACACCGAGGTTCCAACGTGTGCTGCTTCGTCGTTCCGTCCTTCGCGGACGCTGCCCAACTACCGGATGATTTACCGGACTCGGGGTCCGGGGGAGAGCAGCGTCAATGGCGATCAACCGCTCGTGCCGTAAGTTAATTATTGAGCGGTGCTAATGAGTGGCCGTAACAGGAAACGTGGCTCCGAGCTCGAGTCGTGCATCCTTCCTCGGTTTCATCCTCGCCAGCCTCCCTTGCTTCTGACGGTCCCTTGTGTTTTTCAGGAGGTGGACTTTAAGCGGAACCGCCCACGTACCGGGCCAAGCTAGGTCTGGACCGACGAACAACGCCTTCCGTACGTGCTTTGTGCTATTCCGTGCTCAAACTCACAAACCCATGTGCGATGCCGTAGCATTGGGTAATGCAACAGTCCAGAACATGTCGTGTCCTGTCGTGCAGGGCCGGCATGGCCATCTTCCACGTATCAGGCTTCAGACGACGTTACGCCGGACATGAACGAACAAACCTAGCCCCGGCATCTCGCAGCGAATCGCCATCGCGGTCCCGAACTTGACAGGGCCAGCTCCGAGGCCCGCGGTGTGAATTAGAGCAGACCATTCGCCGCCATTGGTTCAGCCTAGAAACACCCAGCACGCCCTACTCACAGCCAATGCTATTCCGCCCGCGAACGGCGGCTCACGAGACAAACTCGTCCACATGTCCCGATAGAAGGACGCCCAAGCCGTAACCTACGCGCCTTCTCTCCAGCACGGCAGCACATCGTGGCCCTACAACCCTTCGCGATTGGCCCGGCACCCACCCGCCTGCCCCTGCCCCCGCGCACGAAGGGCCCAGAACGCACACGCCCCGCGAGGTGAGAGCGATCATGCCACCCCGCGCTTCTGCCGACATTGCGCACCATCGGGTCCTGTGGGCGATCCCGGACGGCCCAATCGCGGCTGGTGCTGTCGCGCGCGCGCGCACTGGCGCCGGAATGAACGGATTCCCGCCTTCTGGCAGTTCTGCAGCTGGCCTAGGACGCTATTGGCACCGGGCGCCCGAAACGGCGGCGCGGACGTCAAATAAGCTTGCCTGGTCGTGTGCGTGCGCAGGCCGCCGGGCTGTGGCGGTCTGGGCTTCGACGGCTGTGTTGGGTGGATGAGCGCGAGCTGCAATCTGGCCCCCGATGCAGATTCGTTACATTGCGGGGGCTGTGGACGGAGGCGTCCGATGGGGACGGGGCAGATCCTAGGCGAATTCATCGGCCGCGCTCGCCATCCGCCTTACTTACCGCTCCCTTCAGGCGTCACTTGATCTAGGTGTTCCGGAGGCCTGCAAAAATTACTAGGCCACACTCGCATCGGTTTCATCATCATCAGTGGATTGACACGAGGACGATCGTGACTTTTAACACACAAGCCGCCGGGCTGCTACTGCAGCCAGCGACATCGTTCAATCTATAGCTACGCCTATATGCCATGTCACGTCAACCCCGCGGGCACACACGGAATCCAGTACAGTACTCATAGGCAATCTGCAACCCTCTGCAACCTAAGCGTGCCTGGGCGGACAAAATCGCCACCCGCGAGTCGCCACACCGGAGCAATCCTCTCGACAGATCCGGGTGCCGACTTCGTGCCATGCGGCGGCGGCAACAGCGGCACTCGCAACGAAACAGAGCCCTAGCAAGGCCTCTGGCGCGCACGAACGTCGCACGTCCTCCAATAGCACGGCCGCGGCCGCAGATCCCGCAAGTGCATGAAGTTTGCAGCGCGCTTACCATCCCGAGCAAGACATGGACCGGCCTAGACCCGACAGGACAGCCCGACGCTCCGATTCCGAATTCGAAGGCACTGGGCGTGCCACGCGCCTGGACTGCCGGGATGTCCGAGATTGGGTCGTGTTGGTCTAAATCGGCGTTCGGCTCGCCGCCCTGGTCCTCAAAGGACTGTACTTACGTGAGGATCCGTCCCGTGCGATATACTAAGGCGCGATTTTTCGCGCGATGGAATCTGGATTTGGAGACCGTTGCGTATGGGTGCCCGGTGATGTACGCGGAAGGCGGACGCGGAGACGGAAACGGGGACGGAAGCTGGCAGCCGGCAGCCGGGAGAAACGGCATAGAGACGGGCGCTCCGAGGTCCCGCGCGCTTACTGCGTCAACGCCGGCATCGGAAATGGAGCCAAACGGTGTGTCGTATCGGCGTTCAATGTTCAGCGTTCAACGTTCAACGTTCAACATCCGCGGCGCCGTGCGGCGGGCTGCGGCATCGGCCGTGAGTACAACAAGCAGGCAAGTAGATCAGCAAACTTACTACCGCACCCGGGAACATTCATCCACCTAAACGTTCCTATGTACAGATACTGACAAAAGGCCTACAGATAGATTACACTGGCGAATCCGAATTCCAGCCTAGAGTGCTCGAACGAAACAGACCCTCCCATCTCCCAGCTCGGCTCCGAGTCGAATTGCGCGCCCGCGCGCGAGTATAGCCGCGACGAATGCCGGCCGCGGGCCACGGGACCACCCCACGACGCAGCGGCGCACAAGGCTCTCGCGCTGCGCACGGTACTCTGCGATTCGAAATCCGGCGCGTGCGGCAGCCTATTCGCGGGCGTTCATCTTGCCGAGTCTTCCGCACAGAACCAACCAACCCCTAAGTTGCCAAACAAGGACCATGTATCTCCCCTGTATGCACCGTACGCTGGGCGGGACGCGGTCACGCTCGCGCGCAGGGTCGCACCCAATCAAACCTCTCCCCGGACGGCAAGTTCGCTGCTTTAACGAGGCTGAACTCTGGCAGGGTCCAAGCAGCGGGAGCCTCGCACGGGCGTATCGGGACGGTGGGATAGCGTTGATCGTCGCAGTCCGCCGCACGCTGTACGCCGCACACCGTGGCTCCAAGTTGGAAGTGGCACGCATACGCGCATATACATACCCGCGGGTGACGGCGTCTGCGCTAAGCAGGCTCAGGCTGTCCGGGTGAGCTCGTTTGTGAATGGCCACCGCGAACCGGTCGCCACTGTCCCGCGTTACCTCCCCCCTGGCCACCGCGGAACGTCGACGGCGAACGGCGGGTGGCGAACGGCGTACATCCTCCATGTTTCGCGTACGAATACACATACACGCCAAGCCCGTCGCATCGACCTCGACACGGCCTCGCAACGCACACCACTGCCGCGCGGCGACAACCTTGCAACGTTCAACAACGTCAACGTCCACTTGCGGACGCTCACACCGAGCTAGCGCGCGCAGAGGAGGAGAGGCGAGAGAAAGCCTTCGAAAAAGAAAATTCGAAGTTGTATCGAGCGACTGAGCATACCCCATCGAGAAGCCCGATCTTCCGTAACGCGCCCGGGCGTACGCCGACGTCGCGCACCACGTACACTGTACAGCTGTTAGTACGGCACCGCACCGACGTCGCGCGAGGGAGAGCCCGCGCCCCTCGGGGCCGACGGGGAGCCTTGAGCCTTGACTGCGCCGGGGGGCGTGTGTTGTGCGGCCAATTGCAACTTGCCGCGGAGAAGGACGGTCCAGGGCAGCTGCAGAGTCACAGCAGGTCACAGTAAGTACACACAGGTGGAGCAGTGAGGCGTGGCTATAGGCCCGGCACGGGCGAACTTCGACGCAACGGCCGCGCCACAGCGGGCGTGTATTCTGAATCCGAATCGAATCTCGAGCTCGTTCGCGGCTGGCTGGAAGTCAAGCTTGAGAGCTTGAGATCCCAGGATCCCTGGACCATGCAGGCAGAAGATAGAACGGAAGCTGGCGGGGCGCGGGCGTACCACGCCAACGGACGGACGCTGTAAAGTCTGAAGAAGAACCTACGATCGGCCGCGTTGTCGACGCCTAGCGGCAGTGGGCGGGCGTGAGATCCGTGTGCGCATCTGCACCTATCTCGGGCGAAGTCACTCGTCCGTCCGTCCGTAGTTCGTCGAAGGACGTCGACGCGGGTAATCGCGCGCAAGCGCAAGCAAGTTACATGGTAAGAAGCACGGGAGCGGGGTTGGGGCGCTCCTGCGTAGTACGGCTCTTGCGTGCGTGGTGCGTTCCCGAGAGCGTGCATCGTCGCTGTCAGTCAGTGTCACCACCGTGCACCAAAGGGGCGATCGCGCGATCGCTGGAAGATTGCGCCCTTACGAACGCCTATCTCCTGCGCGTTACATTGAGTGCCGGCACGGGCGTCGCGCCCACGGCCAGCAGCCTGGACGAGTGGCACTGGCAGGTGCGGCGACGCATCACGATCATGGATGTGACGGTGCGTGTATGATATACTATTACTGTATAATAGACTCCGGGCGTGCGCGCTGCGCGAGTATGTACATGTACGTGCAGAGTGCAGTGCATGTGGGACGTTGGAGCTGCAACAGGCACTGCTGCCAGGGGCAGGCGACGCCCCGAGCCCAGGACGCTGGTGAACGAGTGGGAGGGGCGACGATACCCATGACGTCTCGACGGACATGGGCGAGCGGTGGGAAGGCGACCGAGACGACGCACCGAAGGGAGGGCGAGCGTGCGACAGGCACGGCGGGGCGAATAGAGTGTATGCGAGGGGGGAGGGGAAGAGGAGGGGGGGCGGAGGGAGAAACGAGGACGATCATGGGGGCAGGAAGAGGAAGGCGTCGAGGGGAGCGGATCAACAGGGAGGATCGATGGCAGCCTTGTGGCAGAGATGGCGACGGGGAGAAGGTTCCGCTGGAAGAGCACGGCTGGCTGGGCTGGGGAGAGTGGGCTGGGGATGGCGACGGAGAGAGCTGGGGTCGAGCACGGGCGGGCGTTGTGGGGCGCGGCGGGGAGTTTGTGGAGGGCGTCGGTGGGCAGAGAGCGCAGACGGAGGAGGGGAGGTGAGAGCGGGACGGAGGGGGAGATGCCGTGCGGGGGAGGTCTGCAAACAAGGTTTGGGCTGGGGCCTGGGCTCTGTCACGGGAGGCGGGGCGGTGGGAAGATGGGCCGAGAGCGAAAGGGCGAGTGCAGAGGACGGCAGAGATCAGATCGAGGGCCGACCGGGCGACGCGGGGCAGAGAGCGGGCGCGGGCGAGGGGCGAGCGGGAGCAGAGCGAGGCGGTGCAGAGGACGCGGGGGCGGGCGAGGGCTTTGTATGGCGGGCGAGGACAGACGGAAGGGCGGACGGCGTGCGAGGGCAGACGGAACCTTGTCCACCGTGACGCTGCGCCGGGCGGGGACCCCGGGGGCGGGGCGGTGGCAGGGGGCGGGGGCGGAGGGTTGGGACTCCGCTGATGGGAGGGTGTACATAACGACGTCAGCGTTCGTCATTAGGCCCAAGGGGCGATTGGCGATTTCAGTGCACTCGCCGACGTCGTCATCCTCTCCCGAGCAGCTTCGCTCTCCCTAGCCTCTGCCCGAACGTGATGACCTCCCCCGTCCTCGCCAGCCCCCAGCGCACGGCCGCCCCCCGCCCGCCCAAGGACGTCATCCCGCCCGCCGACTCCCCGCCGCCGCCCCCGCCAGACCCCCCAAGGCCGCCCTCGCCCGGCCTCTCCCAGGGCCAGCACACCCCCGCCGCCCACCGCCCGCCCCCACAGCCAAAGCGCAGCAACTTCGACCTCGAGCCAAACCCCTTCGAGCAGTCCTTTGCCCGCCCCACAAACGACTCCTCCCTCCGCACCCAGCAGAAGAGCCCAGATTCGACCGCCCGCGACTCCGCCTCCCGCGACTCCCACGACGGCTCCCGCCCCCCCTCCAACGCTGCCCCAGACCGCGACGACAACCCAAAACCGACCCTCCCCCCCATAGACGCAATCAACTCCCCCTCCGATCCCGCCTATGGCTGGTCCTTCTCCTCTGCCGGCATCTCCAACTCCCTCAGGTCCGGGCCCCTCTCGCCCGCCATGCTTGCCGGCCCACAACCAAACTCCAACAACGACCAGCCCCTCCCCGCCTTCGACCCCTCCAACTTCCGTACCGGCCTCACCCCCCGCACTGGCCTCACTCCGGGCACCGGTCTCACCCCCATCATCGGCTCTGTCTTCCCTCCACCCTCGCCCGGCACCACCGCCTGGCTGAATCTCATGAACTCCAATTCCGCACCGTCCCTCTCCAACGTTGCGACCATCACCCCCAACACCCTCTCTGCTATCACCGGTGCTCTCCCTGCCAACAACCACCACAGCAGCACCTCGCCGACCAACCCCTCGCCCCTATCGATGTCCCACACCGCCGGCTACGCGAACCACGCCCGCGCCGATCCTCCCGCCTCCAGTGCTGGCTCTTACGTCACCTCAGCTGTCGAAGCGGCCACCACGTCCACAAACGGTCTTTTCCTGTTGTCGCAGGCCCACCAGGAGCTTACTAAGCGCGAGCAAGCCCAAGCCGCTGCCGCCAACGCCCAGACAAACGGCAATGGCGCTGCGTCTGCCAATGGGAAGCGGGGGACCAAGCGCAAGAACACCTACGAGGGCTCGCCCGCGGACGAGAGCCCCGAGCTCGCTCACCAGCAGCCGGCAGGGAAGGGTGGCTCCGCGAAGCGCACCCGGTCGAACGCGAGCACGAGCACGAGCCGGAGCAAGCGGGGCCGGTCAGAGAGTCTCGGGGAAGAGGAGGAGGAAGACGAAGAGGAGGCGTTGATGCAGCACGCCTCGACGAACGGCAAGAAGGGCGGCGCGAACCAGCAGAAGAAGCCAGAGACCGAGGAGGAGAAACGGAGAAACTTCCTCGAGCGCAACCGACAAGGTGAGCAGCGTCGGCCGCTCTGATGTCATCGCGATGCCGATGCTGACGATGACGTCGCCTCCGCTTTTCACAGCTGCGCTCAAGTGCCGCCAGCGCAAGAAGGCGTGGCTCGCACAGCTGCAGGCCAAAGTCGAGTACCTCTCCAACGAGAACGAGCGCCTCACGTCCGCGCTCGTCGCCTCCCGCGAGGAGATCGCCCGCCTCTCCGCCCTCGTCGGCGCCGCCTCCGTCGGCCAGCCCGTCCCGCTCCCCGTCTCCGGCGGCGGCGGCAGCCTCAGCGTCGGGGCGGGCGTCAACGTCGGGGCCAACAGCGTCGGCGGCCCAGGCGGCCCCCCCGTCAGCGTCAACGTCAGCCTCCCTCCCCCAGGCAAGAGCGCCGTCGCCATGGTCGGCGGCGGGCGCGGGTACGGGTACTGAGCGGCCCCTCGTCGTCGCCGCCGCCGCCGCCGCTTGGGTGTTGGTGTCCCCAGCGCGCCCCGGGCCCCGCGTAGCACAGCGTCCCGCGACGCACCCCGTGGACGAGAGCTCTCCCTTGCGCGGAGAGCCGTGGGGGCGCGTAGGTGTGAGGGTGTGACTACGACTACTATCGCCGCCGCCGCCGCCGCCACGGCGACGGGGAGGGGCGCCGGTGCGGGAGGCCCAATACACGCAGGCCGGACCCCCCACGGGCCCTTTTTTTCTTCGCTCTGCTCGCCGTGCGTCGTGCGTTGGCGGACTCTGGACTGTGTGCCCCGTCTTTTTTTGGGTTGTAGAGCCTGTTGTACATGCTGTTGTACCGTGTAGGATGCGCGCACCGTGGCGTCGTGGCATGGTGGTGGTCGGGTGCTTGGCTTGCTTGGGGCGCCGAGTGGGTGGTGCCCCGGGGTGCGGTGAGATTTTGGTGGGCAGCAGACGCGAGCGCGAGCAGGCTCCGTCTCCGTACGAAGTACATTAACGTATCATGATTAGTGAGATATATAGCACACGCACGCACGCGCACACAGACACCCATGACTTAGTGACCCCGCCCCTCGTCGTCGTACGTTTGCTCGTTTACTTTTAGCTTTCTTTTTCTTTACCTACTTTCTCTCGTCTCTTTTTTTTTTTTTTTTTGCAAGAATGCGAATTGCGCTTGTATCATACGAGCTTTTAGCGTGATCGTCCGTCAGCGTTCCGTGGCGTGAAAATACCGCCTCTACCTGGCGCCTCTACGATAACGATGGGTCTACCCCCAACACCCTTTTGATAGCCGTCGTCCAACCATCAGGGATCCCCGCAGCAGCAAGCGTCCAGTAGCGTTCTTCAGCACCTGCCGCATTTGTGTGCCCATTTTAGCGCCCGTCCGTCCGCTTCTTTGCAGCACTGCACGACTTGAAAGTCGTCGTCGACGGCCCGGCTCGATCGTCCTTTCGTCTCTCCTGCCCTTTACCTTCCGCTTTCTCCCTACCCCATAGGACTCGGATAGGCTTGTCAACGATATGCCTCGTATACGAAAGAGTGAGTCCTCGCAATCTGAAAAAGTTTGGAAAAGAGAGAGATATATAGGGAGGGAGTGAGAAGCAGCAGCAGCAGCAGAAAAAAACTGACGCGACCTTTGCACCCCCCCCAACCCCCACCTCCCACCCCACCCCCCCTTACCCGCCGCCCGCGCAGAGACGAGCAAACGCGGCACGCTCGCGCAGCGCGCCAAGATCAAGAAAAAGGTGCAGGAGTCGCACCGCAAGCACAAGCGCGACGCGAAGCGCAACCCGCCCAAGAAGAGCAGTGCGTTCTCTCCCAGCTTGTCCCTTTTTGAGCCCCCCCCTCCCCCCCCCTCCCCACGGGAGCGGGCACTGACGCGGTACCGGTGGACGCAGAGCCGAAAGACCCGGGCATCCCGAATGCGTTCCCGTACAAGGACCAGATCCTGGCCGAGGTCGCGGAGCAGCGGAGACAGGTGCGTCGCACTATTCCTTTGATTTCCGCGTTCGCGGCGGTGGGGAGCCAGGCTTATGAGAATGCGGGTTTTTTGCGTGCGTGTGTTTATTCGTGCGTTTGTGCAGGCAGCGGAGGAGAAGCAGCGCCGCAAGGACGAGAAGAAGGCCGCGAGGAGCGCGCTGGAGGACCCCGACGTCTCCGGTGACGACGCCGACGCCGACGACGACGGGGCGTTCGACGGCGTGCGGTCTCTCGCGCCCGCAGCCCGCCGTGCCGTGGACGAGGCGGCGTCGGCAGCAGCAGACGAAGAGGAAGAGGAAGATGGAGACGGGGAGGAGGCGCCGATGCTCGTGAACCCCGACCTGCCGAACCTGGCAGCCGTGCTCGACGCAGCGGACGTCCTCCTCGAGGTGCTCGACGCGCGGGACCCGCTCGCGGCGCGCAGCGCCCACCTCGAGACCCTCGCGCGCGAGGCCGGGAAGCGCGTCCTGCTCGTCCTCAACAAAGTCGGTGCGTGCCCCTCTTTCTTCCGCCTGGGGACGCTTGGCTTACTTATATGTGTGTGTGTGTGTGTGTTCGCGCTGCGCAGACGCGTGCCCGAGGGAGGCGGTCGAGGCGTGGGCGGCGGTGCTGAGGAAGGAGCACCCGACGGTCCTGTTTAGGGCGGCTTCGGCGTGCCTGCCTGCGCCGGCGGAGCGCGTCAAGGGCAAGGGCAAGGAGCGTGCGGACGATGCGTGGGGGCTCGACGCCGCGCTTGCTGTGCTCGCGCAGTGGGCGGGCGAGGCGGGGGACGGGAAGCCGCTGACCGTCGCTGTGGTCGGTGTCACGAACGTATGTTTTCTCCCGTTCTCAGTGCGAGGATGGTGGCGTCTCAATGGCTGGTGTGTAGGTCGGCAAGAGTTCTGTCGTAAATTCTCTGGTCCGCAAGGCGGCGCTGGAGACGTACAAGCTCGCGTCGACGCCGTCCGACTCGCCCACTACCACGACACACCCGCAGGAGGTCTCGTTGGAGCTTGGTGGCAAGCAAGTGCGGCTCATCGACACCCCCGGGCTGTCATGGCATCCTGCGGAGGATGCGTCCGAAGAAGTTATCAGCAAAACACGCGCTTGGGACGTTCTTTTGCGGAACAGGGGTCACATAGAGCGAGTAAAGGACTCGTCTCCAGTTAGTAAGTACTCCTTCTACCCTGTAGATCCCTCAAAATCCGTACTGATGCAAATCATCCAGTCTCTGAGCTCGTGTCTCGTGCGAGCCGGGAAGACCTGATGCTCACGTACAACCTGCCCATATTCACCGAAGGCGACGCGAACGCGTTCCTCGTCGGGGTCGCGCGCGCAAATCAGTTCACCAAGAAGGTTCGTCGTGCACGCCAAAAACTGCCTCTCGATAGCGCTAACCACAGCCACCATGGGGCACACAGAGGAGCGAACCCGACCTCGGCGGCGCGGCGAAGCTCGTCCTCCGCGACTGGAGCAGCGGCAAGTTCGCGCGCTACACCGTGCCTTCCTCCCCTTCCTCCCCTCCCTCGGATCCCCCTTCCCCCGACGCCGCCCTCTTCGAGGCCTACTCAAAAGACCAGACTATCCTCTCCAAGCTCTCTACGCGCAAGGAGCTCCGCAAAGCCGGCGGGCTCATCAAGCTCCGGGCGAGCCCGGTCGACACGCGTAAGGCCGTGCTCGACGCCTCGTACTTCATCGACTCTGACGATGAGGGCGACGAGGGCGACGAAGAGGAAGGTGCGGGCCTGGACGAGACGGACGACGTCGATCTCGACGGGGACGCGAGCGTGGAAGAGTACGTGAGCGACGAGGACGAAGGCGAAGGCGAAGACGATGATGAAGAGGAAGAGGACGAGGACGAGGAGCCCCCGTCTCCTCCCCGCGGCAAGCGGAAGCGCGGCGCAGCGAAAGCCGTAGAGCCCACACGACCCGCGAAAAAGGTCGCGTTCGCGGCGGAGCCCAAGGGCACGAAGCAGGCACGCTCCGCCGCCGGTGCCAAGGGCGCGACCGCTACAAAACCCAAGTCAAAACCCGCCGACGACAAGCCCGCGAAGAAGGCCGCGAAGGCATCCGCGGTGAAGAAGACCGCCGCGGCGCCAGCAAAACCCGCGTCCGCGAAAAAGGTCGCGAACTCGTCCACGGGCAAGAAGGGTGCGACGGCCGCGACGCCCGCCGCGAAGGACGGCGAGGTCGCGTACGACTTCAAGCAGTTTTTCTGAGCGGCCGGCCAGGTCGGTCAGGAGATGAACTGCAGCCCGCGCGCGACGTGCGTGTGTGGTGGATGTATATCGTAAAATTCCGTTACTTCGTGTAGCTAACCCCGCTGTCCGTCGTCATGCTATGACCGCTATGCATACATGGTCTCTATCGAATCGTGACCAACCCAAGGAATGCGTGCAGACGATATATACAGTGGATAATCCAGAAAGGTGAGAGTCGGTGAGAATGCCGGAACCGGGGTACACAAACAACGCGCGACGCGCGTGCTCGCTGTGCTCTACATACATACGCATATGGTGGCGCGGCGTGAGGAACGAACGATTAGGGTAACAACAAGCGCATATATCCAGCAATGTCTCTTCCGGTGGCATCGTGCAGTGTCCGCGTTCTTCGTACTCGTACTCGCCCCTGTGGTCACGTTTATACCCTTACCCGACGATCCTCACCGCGCACGTACCCCCGTCCGCCAGCACGCCCAGCGGGCCGACGACACCGCGTCTGAACACCTCTGGGGCCCTCTCGAAGGGTACGACCTTCCCTTCCTCGAGCTCGGGTGTACCGGTCCCTCCAGTGGTCGAAGACGCGCCGACCCACGGCCGGAGCCAGCCATCCTCCGCCATACGCACCACGGCGCCTAGCGAATCGCGCACGTCTTCGCCCTCGAAGTCGACGTCGGCCGCCACGCTAACCCAAGCGTAACCAACCAGACGGCGTGTCTTGACCCCCGTCCCGGCGCTGCGACCGAGAGTAGCGTGCGAAGGCTTCGAAGGGCTAGAAGAAGTCGACATGGAACGTCGCAAAGAGCGCAGCCCCGATCGTAGGTTGTCCTGGGCGGTGGGGATGGCGCGGTGCGGGGTGTCGCCGACGAGAGTCGTGAACTGCGCGTGCGACACGACTTTGCTCTTGAGCTTGTGCGGCCTGCCCGCGTCGCTGGTCTCGGCACCGGAATCGTACGCGTGAAGATGCGAGCCGTTGGCCTTCGTCTCCGCGCGAGATGCAAGCGAAGCCGACGAACGCGTTGCAGCGTCAGTCCAGTTCATCGTGAGTAGACGTTGGGAAGCCTCCCAGACAGCGACGCCCCCGACCGTGTCAAGCACGGCGTCGAAGGACTGGCTATCCTGCGCGAGCCTGTGAAGCACCTCGAGAGGTTCGCCGACGTAGATGTCCTCCGCACCCCATGCACGCAAACGCGCTTCGACCAACTCGCGCCTGCTTTGCACGCCAGCCTTTGACTTGCCCTTGTTCTTCGACGGTGACGTACGGATGCCGTCCACGGAGCCTTTTCGTACCTCCTCATGGGGATCATAAACGGCCGTATCCGGGACTTGTACGCACACACGAATGCCTCGGCGGCCGAGCATTTGTACGGCGAGGGCCCCGGGTCCGTCGTGTCCTTGGAGTACGAGCGCGCGTACGTCATGTTTCGGGTTTGTGGTGGGGGAACGGTGCGCCGGAGGCGTGAACACATCTGTGAAGGTGCGAATGGCGCGATACGCGGGCACTCCGCAGAGGGGTAAGAGCGCTAGTTCTTCTACAGTCAGTGGGGCTGGGGCGAGGGGAGAATGGGTGTACGGTTGCGCTTGTCCGTTAACGGGAAGAGAAGAGCTGCGCATATGCACTCGTCGGCGCGGGGGGAAGAGCGACGCCGTCCGCGAGCGAGGTTGGGGCGCACGGTGGACACGATGTCGTTCGACGACAATGAACTCGGCGAGCGAGCCGCACTAGGGCCATGATATCAGCACGCGCCTCACTGAATACGCTGCGCAGGGAAGACGAGGCGTAGGCACGATATAAATACAAGTAGCTTACCTTTTTGACGTCCAACAGCCCGACGACCCATTCGCCCCGTTTGCACACCTCCGGACTCACCGCCCACCCGCATTCGACCACCTTCCCGACGAAACTCCGTCCCGGGATGAACCCCGCCTTCCCTCCCCCGATCCCTTTTCCGCCGCCTACGCCGTTGCCTCCGTTCATTCCCGATTTCTCGTGCACGATGAGCGAGTCGAGCGAGTCAATACCCACCGCATGGACTTGAACCAGTACATGAGATTCTGGGACGTAGGTAGGTGGGGAAACGTGGGCGGTGAAGGCGACAGGTAAGGGCAAGCTTCCTTGCAGGTGTACAGGCGTTGCGCTCTCGCGTCTCTTGGGTTTGAGGCTCAAGGAGAACGAGCGGCCCAGACTGATAGAAAACGCGCGTCGGCGTGCCTTTGATGGAGCGGCCGGGATGGGGGAAGTACCGTGGGAGATAGTTGCCGCGACTCCGCGAATGACCTCGATGGTGCACATGCTGCTTTGCGCAACGCCCGCGCGGACAAGGTCAACGTGACCTTCAGCGGTGGTCTTGCCCTTTGCGTTTGAGTAGCCCGCGTGAGGCAGCGTGAGACCGGTGTACCCGCCATTGGGTGTTGATGAGGATGCAGGAAAGGGTGTTGGGAGGGGATGGGTGGGTAACTGAGCCGAAGACGAATCCGTAGGACGGAAATATGCTGCGGTCGCCGAATGTGAACGCCGTTGTCCGCGTGCGTACCCCTGCAGGCGTGAGTCTGGAGTACTTTCGTGTGTTGACTCAGAGTGTGCGCTCTCGTCTTGGAGGTCGGAGGGGAGTGTGGTCGCTTTGGCGAGAGGGGAAGGGGGGAGGGATTGGGGTGGGGTGTCCAGGATGGGGGTCGACGCACGGCTGGGCTCGGTACTACTGATACCGGTACTGCCTTCCTCGCTCTCGTCCTCCTCCCATAGAGCAGACATGCGACCACGAGAGCTGCGAGACCGTTTGCTCCTTCTGTCCCCTTTACTCCGTGAGCCCCCAGGTCTCCTAGGCGCTGATTGAGGATATGCGCTTGGAGGACCAAGTTCCAGCGGGGGCGGAAGCTGGAAGTCGGGAGGGGCAATGATCCTGGAACGCCGCCGCGAGGAGGGTGTCCCGCCAGAGGCGGCGGGCATTCTCGGCGGGGTGAGCCATCGCACGTCCTGCGCCCAGTCCTCGTCGGTATATGTCAGTTTGCGCGCCTCTTCTCGCGAACGCCTACGGACCGTGCTCGCACTGGAGCGCGTCGAAGACGAAGAGTCTGAGAGGCCGCCCGACGACTTGGGGCGCAAGCGAGAGCTGGTTGCGATAGTGATGGGTTCAATAGAGTCTTCGGGATGTTTCGCTCCTCGGTCCGAGTTAGACGGGGTAGTTAGACGGGTCGACGCCGTTTTCGCAGGGGAAGAGAACACAGAGGGCGCGTCATCGCCCCCGCTCGTGGACGACGCCACAGAGGATATGGAGGAGCCCGATGGAGTGCGCGAGACCGAGTCGGCGTCGTCAGGAACGCCCAGAGTCGAGCCAGGCACTGCCAGGGGGGAGGACGGAGATTTGGAATGGAGGGGGAGCAGGGCGGAGACCAGTGCCTGTGGTTCAAGCATGGCGGTGGATGTTCGGGACATGCGCGGTGAGGAAACGAAGGAGGAGCGGGGGGTGTAGAAAACGTCCGTGCCGTCGTCGTCTTCGCCGGCCGAACTGTCTTCCCCGTCGCCCTCGTTCCCTCTGCTGCTCGGCGTGAAGGTCCTGCTCGAGCGGGTGTGTCGCGCGGAGGAGTTCACGGACGAGGAGGACCGAACGTGCGCGTGAGGCTGATAGTGGGAGGCCGGGCGGGCGTCGGCATGCTTGACTGATACAAATGAGGATGATGACGCGATAGAGTGGATAACAGACCGCTTGCGCTATCAAAAAAGCCGCATGAAATAGTGAACCGATAAGCCCAGACTGCCCCGGCCGGCTTGGAAATGGGAAGGACCAGAGACTCACCGCCGCACCCCGTCGCGAGGCTGTCTGCTCGCCGCCCACGCCATTCATCGAACCCATAGACTGCTTGCGCCCCGCGCCGTTCGAGGAAACCGTGGACTGCCTGGCTGAGGACGGGTGAGCCTGCTCAGAGTCGGAGTTCCCAGGGGTCGAGCTGTCGAACCCCGACTCGGAGAAGCTGAGGTGGCCCGGGAGGACCCTCGTGGCGTTCGCTATCCTGAACAGCTCGTCCTTGGTTGAGTGGAGGTCGCGCTCGGCGGGGTGGTGGTACGTCTGGGAGGGCCTGCCGAGGATGGTTTGGAGGAGAGTCGGCTTTGGCATCGGTTGCTACGATGTCGACGGGGATGTGCTGGCACGGCTGGGAGTTTTCGCACTCAGATCGGGCGCATACACGCAGAGAACGTCGTCGACGTCGAGAACCATGGCACGCCTTCGCCGTCCGGCGCAGCGAGCCGCGTACTAATTGGCTGACTTAGCCGCCCATATCACAGCCGCCCGCGATCGCTGTGCCCGCATACGTCATCCCATCCGTCTGCACAACATATATCGCGGTCTTGCACCCGCGTGCTCGCACTGTGTAGCACAGCGTAGCAGGTCGAGCCGGGGCTCTTGCAGCTCATATCAGTTTGTCGTCGACAGAGAAAGTCATTCAAAGCCGTGGCAAACCCAAACTCATATGTGTTCGCACGTCTCACGACTCCGCGTGTCTGGGACTTATGCTTACTCTACATCCCAGCGCGGTCTCCGCGTCAACGTGCCATGAGACGGCCTAGGTGTTCTTATGAATTATAGCCGTCTCGGCAGTCGCCCCAGGTTGTATACAATGGCAATACGAAAGACATACTAATTCCTACCAACGTTACATGTACAGAACCCATGCCCATGTCCGCCACGTTAGAAGGGGAAATTTGACTTCTTCTGATCCTCGCCGACCAGCCCCTGCTCAATTTGTTCCGCATGGCACTTATCAAGAAGCGGCAAGACGCCTTCGTACGCATCGCGGGCCTTATACCTACATACGCCAATTGAGCGGTCGTGGCTTAGGAAAACGCAGGCGGACGTACCGGGCAACATCATCAGGCCAGCTCCGGATCGCGCTCGCGATACGTCCCGGAATGCCAGGTTCGCGCATGAGCTCCTCGAACGGCGTCTGGTACACCCGGATCGTAAACACAATCGCTCCCGTGCGTGGTAGTCTCCGCAGAGTCTGTCTCTCCGTACGGAGGCGGACGGTCTTTGGTGTCGCTGGCGTCGTCGTCCTTGCCTTCCAATAACGAGCCGTCTCCGTTTGTCCGTCGAGAGCATTGGCAGCGTCAACTGCATCGTTGATATGTTTCGCCCGCTCGAAGTCGTCCCCGTCCTCGGAGCCGTTCATCGTAGCTGCCCATGCGAGTTCGTCTGGGTCGACGTCAAGGAGGGACCCGGGAGCGGGGGCAGGGACGCGGGCTTCTGGCTCTTCCACGAGCTGCACCGAGTAGTTGTTGCGGATGACGGGCTTGTCAAGCGGGAGCCGACGGAAGTATCGCTCCATGCTCATCTGCAACTTGCTCTGATCTATACGCCGGAAGAATGAGAACAATTGTCGCTTGCCCGGTTGTGCCAAAACCTACACTGAGGCACATTGCCGGAGGTGTGGATGTCTTCGAGCGGCATCCCCAACTTGTCTGACACTCGCCACGAGCCTGCGTAGCGTCTCTGAGTGCATATCCGCGTGGAGTTGCGGGCTTGGCTTACCTGCGATGACCACGGCGCCGGATTGCAAGTAGTACCGACCGTCTGTGCCTTCTAACATTATTGCAAAGTCTTCTTGTACACTGTGGTAAATGCACATCGTCAGAAGGTTCAACTAAATCCTAATGATTTAAGTGAACTCACAGCATCCGTGCAACCTTGAGAGGGTTCTCTTTCTCCAGGTCGTGCGTTTCCCCAAACGGAATGATAGTGATATCCTTAATCCTCCCCTCCCCATACCAGCCGTTCTGGTTGGGATCCTTGGATACAGGGTGCCTTGTTACACTATAGACGTCCGGGTGTCGCCTTGAGAGATACTCAGCGAGCTCGTACATGAACTCCTCCGCTGCACGCACTCGGTCATTTTCGCTTTCGCGCACGAGTAATCTTAGTCGACATACCAGCAGCGTGACCCGACTCAACGATCCCAGGTTGGGCCGGGTGCACTCCGACCAGGCGATCCCCACGTGTGCGTATCCGGTACTCGCAGACCTTGTGCACCTGCGGGAAATCACGATCGAGCTCTATCCATTCATCGAAAGGTAGAGGACGGATCCCCATTGTGACGCTACGCCCGAGGCATGAGGAGTGTTGCGTGCGCAAATCGTGTATAAACTCACTGGTAGTCGCCCCATTTGAAGGGACGGTAGGGAATGGGCTTGACCCGACTGAAATGCTCCTTACTAGGCTCTAATCGCGGATAGTCAAATGGGACGGGCGTCCACTCTAGAAATAAGATCAGCGCGTATCCCGAATGGACCCAAACGTTACTTACCGCCGGGAGCGCGGTCCTTTTCGTTGACCTTCGGTTTCTCCGGAAGCTCAGCAGGTGTTCGTTGGGTTTCTCGAGACTGGGAGCGTTTGGCCCATACGCGGTAGGCGAGGACGCACACGGCGAAAACTAATGCCGCGATCGCAGGCAATTCGTTCGAGGACGCTAGGGACGAGAAGACAGCCATTGTTGCTTTCTACTTGGGGGGAATGCGTAATGGGGGTGGTCGAACACGATCAGTCTCCTGTCCTGGAGTACCAGCCTGAGAGCTTAGATATACGGTCGAAGCGAGAAGTAGCTCCAGATAAGAGTGGGAAGCAGGAGTCGCCCGACGCCCCGCCAGATAACGAAGATACGGTGGAGTGCGCGAGCGTCGCAGGTTCTTATATTCCACTGGTGAAGAGAAGGAACTCCGTCTCCGGTGACTTGCGCAACGGAAAGCGAGTCATTGAGCGCGTCCAGCCTCACGCGGCCACCTCCTGGCAGGTGGAAGAAGTTCAGCCGAGGAATCTAGCATCGGAAGCTCGATAGGGCGATCGGAAGACCTAAAGAGTATATAGTAACCGGTGAGTATATGGCAATTGCATTATAAGGTAAGTGAAGGGGCACCTCGTTAACGCTGTCAGGCTTTCGGGGCTCGGGCTCACCGTGCGCGCGGCGTGGTGCGCGAGCTGCTTATCGCATACACCTGTCGTCCAGAAACAACCGGACGCGCGCATGATTCGTATACAGCCAAGCACGGGTCCAGATAGCTAAGGTAAGAGTTTTCAACCACGATTCACAGTCGGTGGACTCACGCAAAGGAGCACGAGGACAGAACGTGGCGAAACTGCGATTACTTGGTCACTTCTCCGAAGTCCTCGGGCCGGACCGAACGAGATACAGCCTGATAATGCAATTAGATTGGAGAAATTTGAAGCGGCTATCGGGCAAAACAGTGCCAAGACGCTAGGGATGGGGGTCTGGGGCGGGGGTGATGGGCGTTCCTGACGGACAGGGGTACGCCGTGCAGCGTGTGGCCACAGCCGTATGTTATCCGTGTGTCCTATATAGTAACGATGACAGAAGGTTCGACAGAAAGCAGCTGAAGGAAACGAATAGCTACCACCACCACTTAGGGCATTCTCTGTGCTAGAACGCATGCCACGCCGTCCACCAACGCAGCGAGAGGCATCGATGTCGTGTTCTCGGTCGATCTTGGTCGATCCCGTAGGAAGCCGGACGATCGTCCAAACCGGTTCATGACGCGCGACTACCGAACGCCTCCCGGCGCTGCACGGGCTACGCACGGACCACTCGTGTGCATCTTCGTCGGCGTCACTGGTAACTACTGAGTTTATTTCCTAGTGGTGCAGACGACGCTTGTTTTATTCATTCGATTCATCGTCGAGCATAGCCTGACGCAGCACTAATATTATCATTGTCAGCCCTTCTCGAGATGCATCGAGTTGCAGGAAGCCCCGCCTACGCTTCACTATCATGTTGCGAGGCTGGTGCCAACAGGGCCAGCGAAGACATACGAGTACATCGCGTCGCAATTGGATTTATGCTACTCTAAAAGCTAGCTTCTGTTGCGGGAAGACTATGGACACCGTTGCCGAGCGTCGCCGCCGCCGTTCGATTGAAATCACGGTCCCGCCGTAATTGGAAGAAAAGACTACAAGTAGGTTCAAGCGATACTGCTCGTTGCAGAAATCTCATGTGTGAGCTATCACGTTCTCTGGATGACCCACGACTGACAATTTCACTACAGGCTGCGTCTCTAGACACCCGCACAGCACTCGCCGCGGTCCGTTTACGGGAGACCTGTGGCTGCTCTCCGCGATATTGTTAGGTGGTACATCGCCATGCGGCGTTCAGCGGGAATACTCCACGGGGCGTCGCCTGCCGTAGTGGTCCGACCCAGACAGTAGTCGTCGGAACGCCCGCGTTCGGTGGACGTTCTTATACGTGTGACGATCCAGGAAGGTGAAATGCCCTGACGATGCGCCACTTCTCCCCCAAGTTCTCTTCGAATTCTCGATTCGGATTTGCACCGAACTGTCCATGCCCGCTCCTGTTTTGCTCGTGGTAGCGGCCACGCTCGCCGTCCTCTTCGCCTTTGCCCCAGCTCTTCGGAAGAAGCATCTTCCTCTGCCCCCTGGTCCCAAACCGCTCCCATTTGTCGGGAATGTGCGCGACCTCACCGCGCGGGAGCTGTGGTTAAGAGTGACGAGATGGGGAAGGACTCATGGTAAGTCCCCTTGACCCTGGCACCGATGCGGCCTCTCTCACACTGCCCAGGCGACGTCGTCTACTTGCACGTTTTCGGACAGGGACTCCTTTTCCTCAACACGTACGATGTGGCCATCGATTTACTGGAGAAAAAAGGGTCAATTTACTCGGACAAGCCCTCCCTCGTTATGGCGGGCGAGCTGTGCGTGGATCGAAAACTTCGTTCTCCCTCTATAAGCTAACCTGTGGAGGCTTCAGATGTGGCTGCGATAACATGGTATTCCTCCGCAACCCCTTTGCAATGATTGCGGACCGTTCACTGACTGCCGGGACGGCACAGGTCGCGTTTACTCGCTACGGCGACATGTCCCGCAGGCAGCGTCGCCTCATGCAAAAGGCCCTCGGACCGAGCGCGATTCCTTCGTACCACCCATTGCTCGAAATCGAGACTCACGCGCTACTGAAGCGTCTCTTCGATGACCCAGAGAACTACGAAGGACATATCAGGAGGTAACACGTCCGTTCACACCGCGAACCCGGTACTTATTCAATAGGGTTCTTCCAGATATGCGGGTAGCCTGACGCTTCTGGTGGTATATGGGTATCGTGTGACTTCCAACGACGACCCGTTCTTGACCTTGGCTGAGGAATGCGTCGACATCCTGTCTAATCGCATCGCCTCTGGAGGTGGGATCTGGCTAGTGGATGTCCTCCCTTTTTGTACGTATCATTGCGAGGATATTGAGATAGTATGTGCGGATACTAACATCCATATTTTTAGTACGTTATCTTCCTTCGTGGTTCCCAGGAGCGGGGTTCAAGCGTAACGCGAACGTGTGGAAAGCGAGAATGCAGGAGTTCGTGGACAAGCCATTCGAACTAGTCAAGACACGAATGGTAACATGCCTTCGAGCTTTAAACATTGGGACATCATCTCATTGGAGTCCTTCCGACAGGAAGAAGGGACCGCTGTCCCGAGTTTCTGCACGACCCTGCTTGACCAAGCGTCCCAGGATTACGAAAAGGAGTCAGGGCAGCAAGACTTCGATATCCGGTGGACCGCTAACTCCATGTACTCAGGTGTGTCTCCCGCCCGTTTCTTACCACCCAAAGCATCTCGTTATGCATCATTTCTAGCGAGCCTCGACACAGTAAGCTCGTTTGGCATACAGTCAGGCCTCAAGCCTCTAACAGCCTCGCTTTACGTTCAGACACTCACCGTCATCCGCCACTTTTTGCTTCTGATGCAGCTCCACCCCGAGGTGGCTGCCAAAGCACGCAAGGAGATCGACGCCATTGTCGGGACTGAGCGCCTACCTACCTTCAGCGACCGTCCATCCCTGCCTTACGTCGATGCTGTAATGAGTGAGTGCCTGCGATGGGGCGCGCCTGTACCTCTCGGTAAGCTGTGACCTCAGGCTCCAGTACGGCGTATATGGCCCGAGCTCATTCCGCTCGCGGGGAGGTAGGGCTTCCGCATCGCCTCGTGGAAGACGATGTGTACAGGGGTCGGTACATCCCCCGTGGGACCCTCGTTTTCGCCAACGTCTGGTGCGTGGTTTGGCAACCAGCAGTCCTCGCCAGTGGTCGCGGAGCAGGGGCCAACATTTTACTAGGAACATGGCCCGTAATCCTCAGGTGTTCCCTGACCCAGACGCATTCGTACCGGAGCGCTATATGGAAGCCGTCGATGACGCGATAGCAAGCCAGCACGACCCTCGAAACTTCGTCTTCGGCTTCGGTAGGAGGTATGGTTGTGGCACACGTCTTCGTTTGCGCAAATGGAAACTGAGGTTTCCCCCCAACCCCGCCGTCCCCCAGACGATGTCCCGGCTCTCATCTCATTGAATCCTCGTTCTGGATCGTCCTGGTTTCCATTCTCGCCACTCTGGACATCCAAAAGGAAGTCGACGGGGGTGGAAATCCTATTGAGCCTTCGGTCGTCTTCGAAAACCCAGTGTTCAGGTAAGTATCCCCCAATGTCCGACCCTTAGTGTCTCCGCTTTTGATGACACGCTACGATCACTCGTAGAGCCCCCAGCTCTTTTCCTTGTTCTATCAAACCGAGATCTAACGATGTGACACGGCTTGTTGACGCTTCTGTAGCCGTTAATGCATAATTAGTAGTCGACCTTGGCTTCTGGTCGTCTCACAGCACAGAAGCTTTGCGGAAGCGGAAGACAAGCTCTATTATGCATTACTCAGGATATTCTCCATACATGACCGACTTCTTTGAAATGTGGTCCCCACACTGCAGCGTCTCCAGGTCATCAACGTCCTGTACGCCAAAAATAATCAGCTCGCTGCACAGTCTGTCCCCAACGGCGCTCGAAAACGAAAACGTACATCTACGGCTATTGTAGAGCACTCTGACGGTTCGCGTTCCGCTGGTAGCGGTGACGGCGGCACATCGGTGCGAGGCTTTCGCCAGGTCAGCCACTCCCCAGGAATGAGAGCCTCTTTCTCGCACCGGCGGCGGCGGCGGCGGCGGCGGCGGACGATGCACAACGCGATAGCTACGGCAAGCACAGCTGCGATGAGGCTCCCAATGACCCCACATACGATCGGGACGACGGAACGAGACCGCTTCGCGTGCCCTGCCGCAGCGTTTGGAGCGGGTGTAGAGGAAGAGGATACGGATGAAGCGGGCATCAGTGAGGGTGTAACAAGAGCTGACTCCACGCCGGAAGAGGAATCGTCTCGGAGGATACTGGTAGATGGGGACGAGCCCCCGCCAGGAGAGGAAGAGTTCCCCGGTGATGAACGGATAGAGGAGCTGACTCGGAGGGCTGTAAAGACGGAGTCGGTGTGTCCCGCGCTCTGTGTCGCGCTAGAGGTACTCGTATCATGAAGTGATTGGGACGCGGTGGGCGGCATAGATTGCGGCACAACGATCGTGCTCGTGGGATTCGGCGCCCCCGGGTGAACGGTTGGCAATGGATTTACCGACTGGCTGGGTGTTGGAGGATTAGGTGTGGGTGTCACGTAGCTCCCAGGTACCGTGGCATCGGGCCACTCTGTCGAAAGGGGGTTGAACACTGCGACAACATCGGTAGCAATACGGACACAAAGATCTCACTTGAAGACGCCACCTGTTGCGCTTTAGAGACATCGAACTGGTCGCTTGCCTGCTCAACTTCAATATGACGACGCATGCCATGGGAGTGTTCGATACGAGACACTCACGTCCATTGGTAAATAAGCCCATGCTGGTATGCTGACGCCAGGAGGGATAGTTTCGGGATATCTGGAGAAGGCATTGTCAATATCCCTTAGGCAAGCCGAAGCCCAAGAATGACTTGCGCCTGCATTACGAAAACCGAGCCGCATTGTAGTTTTCCCTGGAACTCGCCTTGTCTGTCGAGGGATTGCGTCAAAATGCTGTTTGATGGAGAGAAATCCGCAAAAAAAATACGTTATGGCGGTCGAAGCTTGCTTCAGATAGTACACTGTACATGCATACACCAACGAATACGCCACCGAATTGCATGCACACGAGATCGGCGCCCATTCAGTATTTGGGTCGCGAAACTCGCCAAGTACTGAAATATTGATGAGCCCTTCATAAAGGCGAAGACAGCACACAGAGGGCTTACCCCTCGGGTCGCTCTCGCACTGGGAGAGTAGCTCGCGTGCAACTATACACGGCGTATGTCCCTCTCGGTTTTTCATCTGGGGGAAGGGGGGGGTGAGTTGAAAGCGGGGAGTGCCCGATAGCGGGGTCCTACCCATGCATAGCCAGACTGGAACGATACGCCGTCAAATAACCAGGACGCGACCTCGCCCTCGTTTTGTCCATTCACAGAAACGTTCAAATACAGGCCTCCAGCGGGAAGGAGTGTTCTAGAGAGCCTCATCCCGGACCGTCGAAGGGGGAAAGAGGAAGATCACAATGGGAGGACGTGCATAGGCGGGAGCGCCACGAATCGGCGGTCGTTATATCTCCGCAGCCCTGCCCCCCTGCCCCCCTTCGACCTGTCCATCCTGCGATCCAGAGAATCCAGCGATGGCCGCGCAGAAGCCCGGCGGGCAGGGGGCGCTGCGACACCATCCCTCGGTTGGCTGATCGCGTCGACCACCGCGCATGTTCCGCATCTAGGAAGCCCCTGTTCTTGGACTGTTGGTGGGAACGGCGAATGGGCGCGGGTCGCCACATCTTGTTGACATCTGTCCCGGCCGCGGGGAGCGGGGAGTGGGGAAGCGAGCCTGGTGTTGGCGTCGTTGTACTGTGTCGGAGGCGGCCCAGCATCTGGTCTTGGATGGCGTGTGCGGGATGTAGAGGGAACTGAGCTCATATGAGGGGCGGCGCAAGAGGTTGGATGGTTTGATAGAATGGTAGGGTGGCGGTGACTTGATTCCAGCTGTCACCGTCACTACATTGGGCCTGTGCTTCGAAGTAGTGGATAAGGTTCGGTCGTGGGTGGCCCTGATAGCAAAGCCTGCTCACGATCAAAGGGTTATTAGTCGGCGGTAATCGAGGTAAGGAAAGTCGAAATTCATCTAATCATTAGTGCATGCAGAGTGGGAGACCATGACCACGCACTAGCTGGTTTGCCACGCCCATACCATTGGGAAAAGCTGCAGAATGCATGCGTCTTGTGGGCAAGCCACACTTTGATCATAGGGATGAATCAGGAGGGCTTCTCTGATAAGATTGACGTCGTGTACATTGTAACGACGACGCGCTCTATAAGAACACTTCGTTCAATCTTTTGTCATGACGTCGTGCCTTGCTGAGACCAGCAGTCAGATTGCCTGGCGTGCAAGAACACTGTGGACTCAACAAGTTATGACGCCCCGGTAGACGCTTTCGTTGTATAGCAATGTCTAGTCTCTGTGGTCTACGGTGTAGTTGCTCGAAGGTGTTATGACTCTCCCGAATCGACCGACCGCACATCCTCGCCAACGATCGGCATAGGATACGACGGTGGCCATATGACACAGCGCCTGGCAGTCTAGAACACGACATACGAGGATCAGCGCGACGGAGGTAGCATACGTACTACGCGAAGTCCGAGGCCAGGCCGTCGGCAGTCGTATCAATGAGCGTCTATGTCGAGGCTAGACATAGCAAAACCTGGCCAGACCTAAACAGGCCAGTAACGGTAGAATGCCAGCGCACCGGCGTTGTGTCGCATATACAAAGGGCGCCGTCTAGAGCATGTAGTGCACTCGAAGGAAGTCATCAGAGGATCATCAGAGTGACGGAGATGTCCCGTCTCGAGCCCACAACGCGGTTATGCGATCGTGACTGCTATCGTGGAGAGTCCTCAACATCCACCATGAAAAGACGAACGTCGAACAAACTCACCTTAGCATGTGTCCCAAGACGCGGCCCGGAGCGCAGCGTGTCGTCCCCAGGCAATCAAAGCCTCGCAGATGAGCGCACGACACCACGTCGCAGAGAACGCCGGTCATGCGGGCGACTGTTACGGCAGCCTCGTAGCCTCGCAGCACATGCACGAGATATCGTGCAGCGAGGGAGGACGATCGAGAGCCCCCGGGTTACGCGCAAAGTGCTCGGCCTCAGACAGCGCGCCCAGAACGAAGACTCTGGCCAGATGCCGCGGGGTTCCTGACATGGGAGAGGCGGCCCCGCACACAGTCGCCGCCTAATCCTAGCGGGAGTATTGATACTGCCCGCGGGAATGAGAGGGACGAGCGGGGCAACGGTGGGAAGTGCGCAGCGGATGAATCAGCATCTCTTCGCGTCCTCCGCTGCCCTGCGCATCCTCCGAGGCCGCATATGGCGACTCGTGCCAGGGGAACGTCCTGCTGCTTCTTCCGGCCGGAGGGCTAGAATAGCCCAGGGACAATATGCGCCCCGTATGTGGGTAGATGATGCACATCCGCCATAGAAGGGGCGCGGTTCAAAGGGAGAAATGAAAGGCTAACGGGCACCGAGCGGGCCGGGCGGACAGAGCAGCGCATTGAAGGGGCTTTGCAATGGGGCTCTTGCTTCGGCGTATGCGTTGCAAGGGACAAGAAGGCGTCCAGGTAAGATGACGTCCAGAAGCGGGAGCACTTGAGCCTGGACGCACGAAGACGCTGGGAAAACGGAAAGAGTAGAGCTGATCGTAGAAGCCGGAGACACCCAAGCGGCCGGAGTCTCGCGCGGACAAAGCAGATCAGAAGACCGACGGGGCTGCCCCCCAGGCCGAGCGGACGCAGGACTGTGCGTGCGCGCGATACATACATCGACGGATAGGCTCCGGTCTGCATATCCGCCTGTGCGCAGACATGGCTGTGGCGTTGGTGTCCAGGACGACACGAGGCTATGAAACATGGCCTGTGGTCGTCATCATATCCAGAGAGAACCGGGGATCGGTGTTGGCCGCTGTCGAGCCAAGGACGTTCCCATCCATGCGTGCACGGGGAGTGCGCTGAGGCATGGAAGGCGAACGGTCGGGCTGGCGAAGACACGCGCCGGCATGGACACTGGACAGAGCTGGGCCACAACATGCGACGACTGCCGAAAGGTTCCTCACGGCCGCTCCGAGAGACAGAGAGGTTCCCGAAGCACGCGACTGCCAGAAACGTTTTCATGCGCGGCTTCCATGGGCGCGATAGGATGGTACTCTGTGCAGGGCCTGGCCTGCGCACACGCAAAGGACGAGAAGCGCATCGTCGCAGGCCGGAAATGGGTGCAGCTGACTAGCGGAGGCGTGGGATAGGCAAGCGCAGATCAGCATCATGATTCATGGCGCATCGGAGCATACAGGAAGGGCTCGGGAGAGGAGAGGAAGTGCGAGTGCGAGTGCGATGTGGCCGGACACGGCGGACAGCGTGAGCTGGACAATACGCGAGCTGGGGTAACCCATCAGGCGGGCGAGATGGCCATGGATCCAGGGGCGGCCGGCGGGGTATTGTTTGGTGTTGCACGCAAAGGTGGAATGAGGTGGAATGGTGCCTTTTCCTTTATCGTGCAGATTTGTCTGTGGCCGGGTGGCACAGTACTAGTGCGCCAATGATGTCCGCCTGCTGGAACAAGAGAGAGTAACTTCGGGGAAATCGCTGCGGAAACGTGAGACCCGTGCGTGCCTATCTGCGTCGTATCTGCACCCGCGCGGGGCCCCTGTGCGAGTGTGGGGCTCTGCGGTGCTAGCGCTGTGGGCGGGAGTCGGGCTCGACGGATGGGGCAAGTGCTAGCGGCCGCTGGGAGAAGCAGCTGGCCGGAGGCCGGAGCTCGGGAGACGACAGGGCGGACGACTCGGACAACGCCGCCGCCGTGCGGGGAACCTCTTCTCGGCGCCTAGCGTCCGGCGTCGGGGCGGAACGCACCTTCCCTATCCGGCAGCCGGACCGGACCGAGATTGAGATTTCTTTCGGGATCGAGTACTTATTCCCCCGGACTTGCATTATCCTTTCCCCTGCTCCTCCTTCCGTCCTCGCCACCTCCACACTCCCCGCACTCACTCGCAACAACTCCCTCAAACATGAGCGTTTCCGTTGACGATCTCGTTGCTTCGTTCAACGCCAACCATATCGGCCAGGAAGCGATCGAGCTCGCTGCTCTTCAGGTGAGTGCTCGTTGGTACACCTAACGACGCCCGACGCGAACAGAGTTTAACCATCTTTCTACACGGTCAGGCGCAGCTCTCGCAGACCCTTTTATCCCATCCTATCTCTACACCAATCCCATTCAACACCCCGCGAGGGTCAAACACCCCCGTCTCGCGCACCCCATCTTCGAGCGTTTCATGGGAAGCAGGTGACGCCCCTTGGGGACATCGCGGTAGCTCGTCCAGCTCCAAAATGCGCTGTTCAATCGGCGATGGCCAGCGTGACGAGGACGCAATGGACGAAGACGAGCGCATGGTCGAGGACCTGCTCTTTTCCCCCACATCCCCCTCAAGCCCCTCTGCCTCTTTCTCCCGAGCGCCACCGTCCGCAAGCGCAGTACCCACCACCCACTCTTCGGCCCATCGCCAGCGAAAAGCGAGTCTCTCGATGCACATGATCCCGCTCGAGCATTCGTACCACGAGCTCCCGTCTCCAAACACGTCCCTTTTCGCCACCACGGACCCGTTTTACCTCGCGTCCCTCCAAGGCACGCATAGCCACACCCCGACGACTTCCGTGTTCGCGCAGGCAGGGCGTCCCTCTGCGCACTCGCCGTTCGCGGGCCACCACCACCACCACATGCAGTCGATGTACACCGGTTTTGGCCACGGGTACCAATCTGTGGCCCCGGACGCGCAACCACACAACATGTTTGCGACGACGGCGACCTTCAGCGCATGAACACCGGTCTCTTGCATCATCGCATGGCGTACGCGCGCTATCCATCTACACTCCCCTCTCATCAACGCCACTGTATCACCACTGTATCATAGCATAGCAAAGAGTCCGCCGCGCCTCAGGATCGACGCCACCCCGCCGGGTTTACCGGTGGTCGCTCGTAGACGTCAGGCGACAATGATGACGGGATGCGCGGGGTAGAAACGCGCAGACAAAATGGCACTGTCTGGGGCAGCGACGTCGACAGCGGGCGCGAGTGCGGGGCGGGGGCGATGCATGTCCAGTGCAGATGATCTGGAAACCGGGACCGGCGGCTACGACTTTCGCTGATCCCGGGGCCACGGCAAAGCTCGAACCGAGGACGGCGGTGGCGACTCTCGCACGCACGCACGGCTTGTCTCCCCTCGCATCTTGCCACTCCTCCCACTACTCCGTGCCGGCCTCGTCGTACGCAGGGCTGGCGTTCCCCAGCCTCGAGGCTCCCGCGTCCATCAGTTCCATCAGCTTCTGCCCTCCGACCCCGAGAAGTCCACGTCCTCGTCTAAACGCCATCGGCCCTTCCCATTCATTCATCCTCGTGCCCCCGATACCCCCTCCCTGCCTCGGCGCGCATCTGTCCCCCATACATCCACACTCCGTCCATACACCGTTCCATCGAACTTTCGCGCTCCGGGTCTGTTTCGGGTTCTGGATTTTGGTCGCTGGCGCTGGCTGAGATGGACTCTGTCGTACGCTGTCTGGCCTGCGCGCGCGTGACCGTACTTGTGCATGCACTCTGTACCACACAGTCGAGTTGCCCGCCTTTCCTGCTCGTAGTGGCCCGCCCCGACTCGTCTCCTTGTTGTACCCCATCCCCCATCTCACATGTTTCTCCGCACTTACACCGTTGCATGCTCCACTCACGCGCTTCCATGACACCGACTCTATCGCCAGCGCCCGGACTAGAACGCTAACCTTACAATTGTAATGTGTACAGCTATATTATTGCCACCCCGTCCCTCTCCACGTAGTACATAGTCGTCATCGAATCCAATTAGCAAAGATTCCGAATTGCTTGCACTTTCAAGCCCTCCTCGTCCGTCCGTTCGCTTGCCCACGTGACAACCCCCGCCGCAGCCTCGATGCATTCGGAACCCTGAAACACGCGAAGCGTGTCACTGCGTCGACTGGATCTCTCCGTCATGCCACCCCCCGAACGACGAAGGACGACGCATCTGGAAAGTTCCCCGGAGGAACAAGGCTCGACCAGCTCCTGCGCCCCCTCGGGTTCGCGCGCTGCCTCTCCGGCCGGGTGCTTCGCTGAATCGCAGGATCGCGCCAGCCTCGGCCCCTCGCATTCAGTGCCCGGCGTTCATGCGTCTGTGCGCGTCGCGCGACCACCCCTGCGGCCCGCCAAGTGAATGGGCCGAGACTCGAGCGTTCCCGAGGGGGAGCGCGGCTGTCGTCTGCGTCTGCTGCCCCCTCCCAACCCGGTGAACGGACTGGTGCATGCCATTTCCATACCCGTACTCGCCGCGCGTGCCGCCCGGGGTCTTGTGAGCAGGAGCGGACGATGTCTCGTGGGAGGGACGAACGGATCAGCTGGGCCTCGGGGGCGGCGTCGAGTTCAGCCGCTGTGTAGACTTGCGACTTGCCACCGGAGCGCGGGATGGGAGCGGCACTACATAGAACCTCAGGCTGGCCGCTGGTGGACGCAACCTTGTACGAGCGCGGGCGACTGGCCATGGCAGTCCGCAGCTACAATGATACACATGTCGGAGGAGTGGTGCGTCCATCCGACGGCATGGGCCGGACCCGACGGCTCAGGATTGTGCGACGCACCGTCCGTGGCGTCCTGTGCCGGCCCATGTTGTCCTCGCACGTCGGGTGCGCGTGGTGCGGTATCCTGCTGGTGCCTCGGGTGTCGGCACCACGCCCTTCGTGAGCAGACAAGAGCGTGTGCGAGAGAGGCGACGCTGAAAGACGCGTCGCATCCCGGTCCGAGAGACAAGTAACCGACCCCCTCGAGGACGTAGCCGGGTGCGCGAGCAGTGCGCCGCCAGCGCCACTAGGGACGTCCGGATCAGGCGCGAGCTTCCTTAGGTCTTCTCCCACTCGACACACCTAGGAGGCGCGGACGAAGCACAAACAACGGCTGAGGCACCCGAATCGAGCTGGAACTATGTTTCGAGGACGATCGCGCCGACCCCCGAGGTGTACGTCGAGTCTGAGCACTTTGGTGCCCGACGTTCCGCGTCCCAACTCCGTGGGCCCGGTGGGGATCGCTGGGTTTCGAAGCGTCCGCATTCGCACCCCGGGCCCGACGATGACGCCGCGACGGAAAGGCTCAACGCCTGTATGTGCGAAGCCGGAGACACGAAGGGATCCTCGAGATGCAGCTCGGTCCTTGGGGCCGTTCCCCGCGCGCCGACTCGGACGTCGAAGTGCTGGCGTGCCTTGTGCTGGGTGCGGTGTTCGTCCCGAACAAGCGCATTTGGCTACCGGGCGCGGGGCGTGTGCAGAACGTCGCGGTCGGTCCTGTGCTTGCGTACGCTGTGTTGACACGGCAGTCTCGGGCCCGGCTCGCAAGTCGTACCGGGATTCCGTGCGGTGCCGCGCGCGACGGCGGCGGCGACAGGATGGAGCGCATCGGAGTGCCGTACGATATGTGAACCATCCCTCGCCCAAGAATGAGGCGAGGTGCTTTTTCGGTGTCCCAAGGAGACCAAGCGACTGGGCTGATCGAGAATGCGGGCCACGCCGCCGGTCAGATAAAACGCAGCTTGTTTAGCGCGTCGGGGCTCAGATACGCAGCGCCGAGTGGAACGTTCCTGCATGACGTCTCGAGCTTTCGCAGGTGGCGCACCTGTGGCGCTGCCTTGAAGAAGCTATTCCTCAAGGAGACAGATGTCGTTGACTCTCCGAACCGCACCATGAAGGCTCCAGCGGCGGTAAAGGGGTCTCGGGCTCGTGATATTTTTTGGTGTACGAGTGGGAGTCCGTGGATCGAGTACGGTTGCGCAAGGGGGGCGTCTTAGGATCTAGTCAAAGCCGTGATATGTCGTCGAAGATATCCCAACGGAACACGGAACCAAGTTCTGCACGCTGTGATTGAGGGCATATGGGATAATTTTATCAAAGACTCAACCAAATTGGACTTACTTGATCATAACTCTCCCGAAACAATTTGGTTTTGATTGACTCTACGTCAAGTCTACGATTTGTCGCGTACGAGAGTCGGCCCATGAACTCTGTGAAGTGGACACGTCTCCTGCCCAGAATGAGTATGCCCTCAGCTTCAACACGCGGTCGACGAAATTCGTGTCATTTTTTCGGATAAGCCTGGGTTCTCAGTGTCCTCAAATAGGCGTAACGTGCGGAATATCCGATGGTGGGAGAACTCGAAGGTGTGACGTGCTCCTCCCGACGACCGTTGTACACAAACATTGATTAACAAGTTTCCAACAGCTCCCCGAGTAGGCCGACCTGTGCTAGACCACGGCTAGTAGTAGTAACGCTGCATGCCAGGAGACTAATGAGCACATACTCGTGCTTCGTCGGAACACAACGCAGTTCCTTATTGTAGCTGCGTGCGTGACGGTCGTGAACACTGTGTACTAAGGCTATGCAGGCTCGAAAGTTGAACTGGGTCGCCACGTACAAGTTGAACTGGCGTCTGTTTCGCGGTCACGGTATACCGTGCTCCCGATCCGGGGCATGACGAACTTCGAAGTCGTAGTTTAGCGCCACAGTCTTTCTGGTTGCCATCGTCTTATGTTCAAGTTGAACTATAAACGTCACGTTCCAAGATCATCCCGCTCGCGTTCCACGCAAGGGACTTCGAAATGTGCTTGATTTATGTGATCAAGTCTGGTACGCCGCCCTGGGTGTCCTTACTAAATCTAAACGAGCTGGGTCAATGTTCATTGCGATAGTGCACGGCCGCAGTTAAACGAAGTTCACAGAAGTAGTACTACATGCCTGCGCCGCGACATCCGCCGCTTGAATGATATCGGTTGAAACCCGACTGCAGATATAGATGATGCGCTGCAACTGCATCTCGTGTAAGGTGCGACAATCTATCAGCTCTACACACGCATGTCCGTTAATATCGACATGGGCCCGTTGACAGATGATTCGGGCCCGTATGCCTCACCCAAGGCGTACTACGACTGCCAGAACGAGAGCCATTCGCGACTCAGCAATCGCGGACCCCGTCAGTGAGACCAAATTTGTCGACGGCTTACCCGGGGTTCGTCTTGTTCGGAACAACCATTTGGGTATATGGGACGGCGTGTTACAATGTCGCAGGATGTCGACGTTGTACGCACAGTAGCCCCAGAACCACGACGGGTTCCTACCATTCTTTTGTCACATCAAGCTCTTCTGGGGCTCAATTTTTTGCAATGGCCCGATTCTACAGCCCTTCGTCATTCCCGATCCTGGCCTTTCAACCACTAGGGAGTTTGCTTCAAGTTGTAGCAACTAGTTTATTGGATGCTACTAGATTACGGCAGGAATGCAGTCACTACGATAGGAGATTTACTTGGGTGCGCCTTCCCACCTACGCAGCCGGATCACTACTGAATTTCATTGTAGATGCTCAATTCACAAGCCCAGAACCCATGCAACCTTTCGCGTACACTTCTCAACCTGTGCAACAATTCGGGCCCCCAGAAGACTGAAAGTGAGTTTATTTGTCCGATCTCGCGCAACAATAGAGGTATTCAATTGCGTGTATACAGAACACCCACCTCAACTCCATCAGAATCTTTCAGCAAACCTTGGAGAGATACGCGCTTCTTCCTGCTCGTGCAACACGGTTATGTATTCCTTGCTCTTTGCGTGCGGCTTATTATGTGACGTACCTGATTGGAGTCTGACGTATGTCGAGTCTGGCGTCGCTTGGGCATATTATAGCACCAGTGTCTCTAAACAATCATCTACTAGATTGGAAACGTATACCTCAACATTAGGGTGCAACAGTATGGGCTACGCAAGGTAAGCAGATGAAATTGCCGATTCCGTGATTGTCCTTGGTTTAAACTTTTATTGTTAGCTACACAGCTGCTGTCCCTATCGGAGCGTCGATACCGGCGTGGGCATACCAACCCGTCTCAGTGAGTTCGTTAATATGCTAGGATATACATCGACCTCACGTATTCGCAGTCCGATGACAAACTCAACGTCACAAATGACCAGTGGCTGGCCAGCAAAAGTGTGTATATAGCATTTATTGCGACAAGTGCTTACACTCATTATAAACGCACCTGCAGGCCTAGCAGATGCTACAACATCCGGCAGTTACTATACCACTCTTTCTGAATCAACGCTCGCGGCCCTCGATAGCGCCGCAAGTCCCGCCTTGATCACTACCTCATCTGGTTCCCACCATCGTACTGGTAGTAGTACCCTGCCAGCGAGAGCAACATTCACCGGTAGATATTCGACGAGCGACCAGTCAGCAATGATCCCGGTCAGCCGGTATTCACCAACTTTAGGACGTGATCCCTCGTCCCCGGCTCCTCGATCGACGCACTCACCCAAGCATGCCTATACACCCGGCGAGAGATCGCATCTCGTCATGGTCGCTACGCTCGTGGGAGGGGTTATAGTTCTTTCCATCGTTATCCTTTCCGTCCTTTATTTTTTGCGCCGTCGTACTCGTCGTCAAGAAAGAGCGGTGGCGTTTGCTAACGCCGAGCCCCACCTGGAGCGACGCCGCCCGTCGCCAATCGAAAGGACATCCTTTGGAAATTCCACCTTGTGTACAAAGGCATGTCCTATCGACCCTTTTAAGCCTCTACCTGTCCGTGACTGACTTTGACGACTTGGAACTAGGACTCTGTTAGCACACTCGCGGGAGACCCTGATCTCGAACTGGATAAGAAAGTGACTTATGGCGCGTATCCAGATGTATGATTGTAAGCCGTGCGTAGCATGCAAGAGGTACCTTTGAACCAGGTCGGCTGTACATTCTCTATTAGAATAATGACTGCAAATCATTCCACCAGTGCTGCCTGACGCGAGTCGAGGACGCTACCATAGTGCACTTCGACCTTGGGCAGGCTGAAGCGAGCATGCATGCCCCTGCGATGAGTGCCAACGCCCTTCGAGTCTACCTAAACTTCATGAGAAGGCAAGTGCAAGGACACAAAGGGACGACTTCCGCACCTCATCAAACCTCTCATAAGGACACTAGGACTTTTCGCCAACAAATGCAAATTTGGCATCAAGGCGAGTAGGAAAACGTTACCATAAACCATGTAAGGAATCATACTAAAGCATATAACGACCATGCACACGTGGGAGGCGGGCACACTGCCCAAGCCTGACAAGAGCACTTTGGTACCTCGTACTCGTCGTATGGCTACTCATCGACCACATGCATCGGGTCTATCGAACAAACGGGGCGCGGGGGGACGCAATAAAGAGGGTAGTCGTACACAGCCCGCCGCAACCCGTGCGGGGCACCTGCACCTCCCAGGCGGCCAGTCGAGGCACGTCGTGGGGAGGGGGAGGGAACACATCGGGAGGGCGAGCCGATGGGAGCCGCAGGCTCCTGGGCGTCGTATGTATAGAACAAGGAAAAGAACTGAACGCAAGGCGTAAAATGGGGGGAGGTATGGAAGCACGGGGGAAGTGGTTATATCAAGAGGGGGAATACAAGAGGCAGTCCATGCGAGAAGGGGGGGAGAGGGGAGGGAGATGGAGCGTTCAGTCCATGAAGGGTGGAGGGTTGGGGCGTGATATGGATACGGGATATGGAACAGAGCAGACAGAGCGACAGGTCCATGAGGTGGAGATCGACGTGAACGGCATGCGTAAGTGACGCTGAGACGACGCGCTATGATGCGCATCGTGTCAGTCAACAAGACAATACGGGCAAGGCTGATCTAAATGCACGCACCCAATAACTTAGATATTCAAGACCCCAGGCTGCGATGTCTCAATCTCAAAGCCAAGGCCGGTTACGGCGGCCTGGCCGCCTCTCTTTCGTTCTTCCTCCATCCGCAGTCGCAATTTCTCGAGCTGCCTCTCTTTGGAAACGTATGTGCGTTCTCTCGCTTCTGGTTTCACGACGGCAGTCGTGGTCGCGTTCACAAATGTAGAGTCCGAGCGTGCATGGTCCGGGGATACTGAGCTAGAAACGCTCGAATCGCTCGAGCTGACGTCAAAGCATCCGCCGCCCGAGCGAGGGGACCACAGCAGCGACGGAACGGGTATGAAGTTCGTGAGCGCCTGAAACGACAGTCGCGCGAGCGTAGGAGACATGAGTGACGGCGAAGCCGGAGTAGAAGTGACATGAGAGTTCGCGAGCTGGGACGAGTCAGTAGTGGGAGTAGGAAGGAAGAGGGGGCGGGAAGGGAGGGATGGGGCCTTCATAGCTGGAGCCGGGGCAGGGGGGCGGAACGCAGTGGCGTTTGCAGACCTAGACCTAGAAACGGGGTCGGCTGTAAACAGCGGACCACAACAAGCAAATTAGACAGACATACTCGCAAATGGAGCGCTGAGCGGAAGCCTACTGGAAGTGGGAGGGGACATGGTAGGAATCGCACTCGGACGTGTAGACGTGGGTGTGCGCTTCGGCTGCGGGATGAACGATGCAACCTTACTGATCGAGGGGGGCGAGGGGGTGTGGGGGACGGAAGCACGAGGCTGGGGGATGAATGTGGGCGCGCGCTTGGGTGGTGGAGTCGAGAAAGCCGACGGTGAGGTGTTGATCCGGGGGAGAGGGGGAGGGGCAGCCTTGGAAGGGGTGGAGATCGCTACGGAGATAGGCAACTTCGAGGGCGAAGGCGAAGGCGTTCTTAAACGGGGAATAGCAGAGGGAAGCGGGCTGCTGCGTGGGGACTTGAGCTGGGGGAACGTAAAGCTTGTGTCTGCCTCATCCTCGTCGAGGGGCTCGAAGAAATAGCCCGACTTGCCAGCCGACTCCGGCGTCGAAGCAGTCATAGAAAGTTCGGGAGTGCTTGTGTCGGCATCGTCGTCCACACCGTAGTCAGACGGGGGAGGGTCGAAAATGAACTTGATCCCACCCTCGTCCTCTTCGCCGACGAACTCCTCGTCTTCGTTGTTGACGTCATCATCGTGATCTTCTTCTTCATCCTCCTCCATGACAACGCCGAGAGTGTGGGCAACAGACTCCATCTCGGGAGACATGACGACCTCGCCGACGTCGGAAGGGAGAACGAACGGAGGTAGATCGTCCTCAAAGTCAGCGAGCGCCTGAGCAAACAAGTTCTTGCCACTCTCAACCGAGCGCAGCTTCGAGTCCAGAGGCGGCGAGTTGTCGACATCTTCCAGGCATCCAAAGAACCGATCGATTTCCTCGGGCTCGCGCGGTGCGGCGACGCCGGTAGACGCGACCGGAAACGTCCAAGCTTTCGAAAGAGACTTGTGGCGCGAGTGGACGGACTCAGCAGGGGAAGGGAGAGGCGACGGTGACGCAGAGGGCGACCGGCTCACGATGAGCGCAGGAGCACAGTCTGTTGAGTCGCCGGAAAGCCGCGGGGTTGTGCTGCGCGAGTAGTCCGCAAGAGAGCCGTACGATGAGGACGTCGGGAAAGCGTAGTCATCAATTTCGTCTTCATCTTCGTACCCCGCGAGTTCGTCGTCGTCGTCATAACTGCTGTTGTTATCGTCCTCATCCTCTTCTTCGACCGCCTTCAGCTCCGGGCCGCGGTTGTCATCGACAGACTCGACGTCAGTGAAAGAGCTCTCCGAGTCCATCGACCGGAACCCGAGGCCGCGGCTCTTCTTCGCGAACATCATTGTCCGTGATACGTTGCCCGGAGCAACAGCGAAGGGACGAGGGGTATCGAGGAGGCCCGCATGCTCGAGCTCGCGCTCTGCCTCCTCGCGTCGCTTCCTCTCTTGAGCAAGCTCCACGCGCAGCCGCGCGCACTCTTCTTCAACCCCTCGCAGCCGCTCAACATCCGCCGTCAACCGGACCAACTCCAGCTGGGACTTCTCGAGGTCCTGCGCTGTGGCGGCGCACTTTGCCTGCGCATCTGCGGCCTGCGATGTCTTCTCCGCAAGCGTCTTCTCGACCACCGACTTCTCGACTTCGAGCAAGCCGAGACGCTGGCGCGCGACCCAGGCATCGCGACGTTCGACGTCGAGCCGCTTCGCGTGGACGTCGATCTGTCGTTCCATGTCCGCAACGCGGTTGCGCCACCCGTCGACATCGCTCTTCAGCTCGTCCCGCTCAGCCTTTAGGTCCGCGATGAGCTGTAGCATCTCGTCCGAAGGTTCCGAGGGCGTCGCCGACCCCGAAGAAACGTCGGAAGCGCACGAGACAGGACGCGACCGCGAGCTCGACCGCTTAAGCGCGCGCTCGAGATCCGTGATGCGCTGGACGAGCGTCTGGTGCGCCTGGAATAAAAAATGCTGCTCCGTCGTCGACAGCGGCCGTCCGCGCAGGTGGTCCATGTCGAAGCTGCTCGTGCTTGACGTTGACGTCGACCGCCGCCGCTCGATTGTCGTGGACGTGGGCGTCATCTCTGGCGTCGGCAAACCGTACGCCGACATCGGCTGTGCGTCCCCTGATGACACGTACGAGATGCTGCTCCTGCGCGTCGGCTGAGGCGGGGCGACGCTTGCCTCCGTTGAAAGGTTCAGCGACGGCCGTCGACCAACACCGTTTGCAACTGGGTCCGGCGATGACGACATGATTAACGACTGCCGCTTGTTCACGGCACCGTTGCTCTGCAAAGAAGGTGAAGAAGACGCCAACGTCAAAGATTTGAGACCTGGGCGAGGGCTGGGAGTGGGAGAAGGCGTGGGGAGGTCGCCGTTCGACGCTTGTACCGTACTGCCCAGAACGAGCGATAGCGGCCGCAGGTTCAGGCTCGCTGGACGATGACGGACAGGTGCAGGCGACGGCGAGGTCACCGTGACGGCCACCTGGGACGCGACGGGCGATCCCTGCACGGGGCTAGCAACTACCTCCCTCGGCTCTTCGTCGTCTTCCTCCTCCTCTTCCTCAACGAGCGTTCCGAGCAGCTCGCTTGAGGGTGAGGATGCCATGATCCTTGAATCCCGTTTGCTTCCCATCAGTGTGTTCAGCCCTCCGCCAAATCCAGCTCCCACTCCAGGCGGGAACGAAGGCTTCGAAGCTAAGTTTATCTCAATTAAATGAGCAGGTCCACACGGCCACGGGGAACACATACGAAAATCAAAGCTTCGCTTGGGCACCTCAGGTGCGTCCAACTCGGGTATCTCGACCGAAAAGCTCCCCATCGACGACTTCCCCTCCAAGGCCCATAACGCACGGCGGCGAACCGAGTCCTTGTCCCCGAGGTTGATGTTGTCCTCCGAGTTGGACTGAGGCAGGGTGGGGAGTGAGACGCCCATCATATCAGCGGAGTCACGGCGCGTAGAGACCGATGACCGCCTCCGGTGGTGAGAGTTGCGCTTAGGCCCCCCGATAGAAGTTCTCGTCGGTGACTGCGGGGGCGAGTCGTGGATAGACATGGTCGACGGAAGCGAGGAGACGGAGGCGGAGGGGGCGAAAGACAGGGGGTTAGAAACCGAGCTGTTGCGCGAGTGGGAGCGCGAATGGCGGGTAGGCTTGGGGGCCATGCTGGCGTCGGAAGGAGACGGTAGCTTGCCAAATGTGAAAGAGTTCATCTACCGAGCGTTCAGTCTCGCTAAGATGGGCCAGGGAGCGTGCATGCTCGCGTAGACGTACCCTCATCCGTTCGGCATCGAGGCCGTCCTGGAAGGCGACTGGGGCGTGGTCCATGGTGAGTCGTATATGTGATTTTCTTGTACAAAACGAAAGACAGTTCCGGGGTGGATTGTGAGAGACCAAACGAAGGACGGGACCACGACACAGGCGGAGGAAGGGTGAGATGGCAGAGCCAGGGCCTGAGCAAAACGAACCGCCGTGATCCCACATATACGAGACTCCCCGCGGCAATCCCCGCTTGCACCACGTGGCTCCGCCGACCAAGGCAGCTCAGGGCAGCTCACGGATTGTCTCCGCACTGCCAACCGTCTTCTGTCGCTTAATCATATGCAAGGCTGTCATTGCAGCTCACGCATACTATCTACGTTCTCTAGGCATGCGGCCACACGTCCGTGGGGTTTCTATGGGTGCAGGGAGTACCCGAGTCCTAGGGTTGCCGAGATACACCATATTCTTATTAAACGTGTGGCATATAGTTCCTCGAGTCCAAGTGCCCGGTGTGGCTATATACGTACTCTTAAGACGTGTATGCCAATTCCAATCAGGCTTCCCGTCGCCCAGCCAGGTGAAACAGTGCCAGAACTCAGCCCCACACTATGCGACTTCAAAAGTTTCTAGGGGTCCCACGTCAAGTCTGCCTTTTGTCTCACAGCAGCCCTCGTCAAAATCATCCTTCAGCATCACTTTTAAAAGTCAGCCTCGGGACAGAGGTGAATTCACCCCAGGCCCGGGATGGATTCCGAAGACACGTTCAGGTATACTTCCGGATTGATCGCACGCGACCAAAACTAGAAACGTATGCCAATGTGACTATAATATCCATTATACTTACGCGCGCAAGGAAGGAGTATTCGAACTGTATAGTATCTACGCACTGAGCACTTCAATTTAGACCTCTTGGGACGTACATATGCGGACACTACGATTGGCACAATCATATTTCGGGACGTCCAGCGTACGGGGCGCCGGTGCAAGGTGGTAAGGACTGCAACTGCCCAATTCCTATAGTCTGGGCGGAGCGGGCGACTGTATCAAACTGTGGGGTGTTTTTGCCCCGAGACATCTCGGGCGACAGTGCCAGGGGGTGTGTCGATGGGTCATCGGGGTTCTGTGCCAGGCTGGATCAGCTTATACGCACTTAGAGGTTGACTGAGACTGAGTAACGCACATATAGCTTCGTCGGGTACTCCGTGTCGTCCTTGATAGATATTCCACCCTCTTTCGGAGGGACGGCTGGGACGCATACCAAGAGCTGTTTTCTACGGTGGCGGCGGCGGAGAACTAAGGCCGCAGCCAAAATGACGAGCGCACCGACAACGCTTCCGATGGCTGCCCCAACAATGACACCTGTACTTGGTGACCGGCCTACGTCGTAGAGCGAGATTTGATTCCCATACGGGTTGAAATTCGTCTCTGTGGGTACCCCGCCGTAAGGACCAGGGCTTGTGGAGTCTGGCTGATCTACCAAAGTACCTGTCCCTTAAGTATCCCTTTCGTTGGAAATGATTGTCTTTTGTCGGCTTACCAGCTAGAGCCATTTCCTTTGCGTGAGATATGTCGAGACGTCCCGTGGACTATATGACGACTCAGAAACGATTGGTGCGTCAGATCACCAGTGAGAAAACCCCACCATCACGCCCACCCCGTTCCCCAGGTAGTCGGTATAAGCCCAATATGGGACGGAGGTCCCATCGGTCATGGATATGGGGACCCTAATATGCATCAAGTCGGCGAGTTGGGATAGTGAGTGTGACGGCGTAGAGAGGCTAGTGGAAGCATGTAGCATACATAAATGTGCTAGTGCAATTCTCCGATACGATGTACCACCTGTGATATATAGGTCATTTAGGTAGGAAGCATGGGCCCCTCAACGAGAGACATGGTACTCAACGGCAGAATGCTGAGTTCCGCTCCTTGGCAAGTTGCACAGGCATAAAGGACTGAGAAGAATACGGTATTGCACACGCAATCCGTATCCTCGAGAGACGTTCCGGCGAAGTTATACAGCGAATGGGAGCCGTTAAGTGCTGCGATTTGAGCTCCTAGTGAAGGACGGTTGACAACCGCAGTCAGTAATGCACTAGTCAACGAAACAGACGACTATGGCCTGGTCGAGTCGGTTCTAACCTCCGCTGTTGTGGGAACATGGGGTGAGTAAGTATGCCGCGACCAAGCAGGGTGACTGCCCCCTCCTATTCTTCATCTATGGATCCAGCAGCACAATAAGCAACTGACCTGCCCCAGCCAGCATTTAAAATGTGACCACATACCCAATCGTATGTCCCGAAGCAGGTCGCATTCGTACTCTGGGCTCGGACACGTAGGATGGTGCCAAAGAAGTACAAGGAGAGGGCTATCGTTGCACCCGTAAGGCTCATAGGAAGCATTGTGTGGGGGGTAAGAGTGGCAGCGACCCGCGTACGGAGGACGCTAGCGGGGCACTATAAGTTGGTCCATAGCGCTTTAAGGTCCAAGTTGTTGGTTGATAAGTGCACAGGTCCACTGCGGTAGTACGCAGCAACCGAAGACACGATGTCGCTCTTCTCGTTCCGTTGTTCAAGGAGACGAAATAGGGCGACTAATATTCGGCAGGAAGAGTGCCGGACGCGAAGCGTACAACTTCCATCGGGCGGTGGGCGAGGCGCGAGACCTTAATGATGTGATAATCAGTGATGGCAAGGAAGTCAGTATATGACTATGAGCTTCTGGTATGCTTACATTCGCCGGAGCACGGTTGTGACTACAGCATGGACGATAACACAGCGACATACACACGCACCGCCGAATACGCAACTGTTGGGAAGCCATCATTGTTATGGTACATGCCAGCGAGCTGTATAGGACTGGAACTTACACGCAAACCCAACACACACCGAAACACATGCCAACTAGTAGTCCGACCGAGAATAGTTCTGGCTAGGACTCCAGGTCGAAGGAACTTGACGAGCGTCATGGGTCGGGAGCTGTAGAACACGTCACATCCACAACCTGTTCATATGCCATCTATCCAAAACTCTGGCGCCTGCGTACTGACCTAAGAGCTCTTGACGCTAGACCGTAGTGTCCGAACGAGGCCGGTTACCAAGGCGCGCCCCCGGGAGACCATATGTGCGGCGGTCTCATGAAGATAGGTGACTGATACCGTCAATCCGTCATACTGGAACACATGACAACATCCGTATGAATGTTGTTCAAGATCGCGAGAAGTAGTAGCAAGATGCCAAGCTGAGGTCTATAACGTTAACATTCTAACAAAGCTCATTGCTCAAGAACTTCAACTTGGTGGCGCGAGTTTCGGCCGCAGCCGGCAGACAGGGCAGACACGTATTTGTTTGGCAAGAGCCTTAGGATCAAACAAAGCCACGTGAGCTCGGCCCGCCTCCTGACGTCTTCTGCCTCGCCAGTGGTGGCACCCTGCTCCTGCCAGAGCATATCTTCCAAAGCGCACTTTCTAGGCTATCTCTACACCCATCGTTACTCGAAAGCCTGTCGTGTCTTCTTGACTTTGCGTACACCCTTGAAAGGCCCCTTACTCCTGAAACTATGTTCGGCACATTGATCCATTGGGGAATCGACGCAGCGTTGTTGAGTGCTTTTCTTGCGGGTGTCAGAAGGACGACTGGCTTGACGTGAGTTGCACAACTTCAGTATGTGGTGGTTATTTCGCCTTTGACACGTAGATTTCCACTAGACCTAAGCTGTCCGATGTACCCAACAAGGATGTGCGACGTGAGTTCATTGGCCCATCACTTCATGCCACCGGTTGATGAACGCGTCCGCTTAACAGAACTGCTGCGGTCGTATCTCGAATTTGGTACGTCTCCTCAATTTATCATGCTTGTTTGCGCTGATTGATCTGTTCATCATCAGGAGAGTACCTATTTGACTTTGCAGTAGTCATCTTTGGAGTACGTCTACAAACCTCGTTCATAGCGACCAACAATCCTCACCTTCCTTCAGCGTTCTACTTCCTTCGAGAGGAGATCCTGAGCGACCTTCCCCCTCGACTATCTCTTCAATCCTGTGAGTGCACGTCGATGCGCGATGCATGCATAAGGCTAATGCATAGCGGATGCATAAGCTCATCCGTACCGTTGCATGTTCCTTCGCACCACTCGTTTCTCACTCTTGCAGTTTTGTGGAATATTTATAATGGGTGGATGTACACCACCCGTGTACAAGTACGTCCGAGCCAGACCATAGTAAATAATATGTGGACTTGTCCACTATGCTGCTCGCGCATGCTCTCATCCAAGGAAGTTGTATACGAAGAAATGTAACACGATTGAGCCAAGGGCAAAGTCCGCGAACGCCCTACGAGCTCGGTATTACTACCCTGAACAATGCCTGCGCTCATTGACAGACGTACCTCTCCGGGGACACATCCTTGAACTCGGGCCTGTTTGCGGGGTTGACCTGCGAGCGGAGGGATGCAGCAAGAACGAATTGACCGACGCAGCTCGCAAAACTGTCACACTTATTTAGCACCTGGGGCGGTCCGCTACGACGAGGGCGTACCCAGCCAAAAACGCATTGAAGGGGAAATTGGAGACAAGGATGCAGTAGAGGAACTGGATGATGCCCGAGAGCATGAGGAAGACCAGGAACGCGTCGATCGTCTTGAGCCGCGTCGAGGTGGTGTCATAGTACGCGTTCCATAGCGACAAAAGCGGGCTCGAATGAGCGTTGGTCGCGGTTGGCTTCGCGGGCTGTGTAGACTTTGCAGCAGGCATTTTGGCGAGTAGCGCAGGAGAGAACGAGCGTGAGGGTGGGTGTGGCTGTCGACGTGGAGGTGGCCCGGAGAGTCCGCAGCCACAACAGCGCCTGGGGGAAACAGGCGCTCACGCAGTCCCCGAAAAGTTTCGTGAAGCGCCCGCTGGCTGTTCTGACTTCACCACTCTGGCATCGGCAGCAGCGCCGTCTGACCCTCGCGTGCCTTTTTGCCCTCCTCCTCGACCATGTCTAGCATCAGTCTCCGACTCGCGGCGGGGTCGTCGCGTGCGGCGCGTATAGCCGCCGTACGCACGCAGGCGTGTCGTGCACAGTCAAGAGGGCTGCACCGGAGGAAACAGCTCTCATACCCCATTGAGGAGGGTCTCGGGACGTTCCTGCCCCCGCATTCTCTCAAGTTGATTGCGGAGGATTATCAACAGGGACTTTTGGACAGGCTGAACGACCAGATCCGGGGTGCGTACCTTGTACGGTTGCTAAGTCATAGGAGACAGGTGTACTGAGCTCCCAGCTGGCATGCGTTAGGTACGTCGCTGGAGAATAAGAGCATTGTGCAGACCATTGTCGAGGCGGCGCGGGACCCCAGCAAAGTCCTCGAATTCAACTATGCTTCTGAGGCTTTGAACAACTCGTTCTTCCTCGAATGTGTTGTGCGTACCTTTCCGTCACGCGTGTCATTCGGTTTGTGCTACAACTGTGCCCCCTTCAGAAACCTCCACGTCCCGACGCGACATCGCATGAGCACGAACTGATAGGCCAACTCGACCGTCGTATTCGTTATCACTATGGTTCTCTCGCGCACTTCCAGTCAAGCTTCAGTGCCGCCGTTCTCGGCATGCAGTCCTCTGGCTGGGTCTGGCTCGTCACCGACAAGTTAGGCCGGCTCGGCATCATGCCCACCTTCGGCGCGGGCACGCTCCTTGTTCGCTCCAGCAAGCCTTCGGATGCGTTCCTCGAGTGGCAACGCATCGTGGGCGAGCCCGTCGTACCCTTCAGCGAGCCCCCTTCCCATGTGTCTTCCGGCAGTGTTCCGCCGCCTCCGTCGTCCCCTGCATCTGGCCTGTCGCATAGCCCGCCGCCGCCGAACCCTCACACGCCCGTGCGGAGCATGTCGACACTGCCGAAGCCGGACCGCATCCACGACATCAAGCCGGAGAAGAACATGAACAAGACGCAGAACTGGAGCACACTCGGCGAGGTGCTCTTCCCGCTGCTCTGCGTGAGCGTGCACGAGCACGCATGGGTGAGCGCGGGGTACGGCGTGTGGGGTAAGGAGGAGTATATGAAGCGGTTCTGGACGGTCGTCGACTGGCACAAGGTCTGCCAGATCTTCGACAAGGTCGCTCACGTCAGGGCATGAGCACCGAAGAGAGGCCTTTCTCGATCTGGCGGGTGGTTGGGCGGACGGGCGCGGATCATCACTCATAGTCATTGCTGCTGCATACGAGCATGCCCCCACTTACCTTCGTATAGTCTATAGAGCTGAAAAGTACGCTTAATATGGTCATCTTCGCACCAGGTCTACCATCGTTGGGTGCGCCGGGACCCGGGGTATCGAGCGTCCGCATTCCTCAACACGTCCTACATATTTTGATTAATACTAAGTACGGTCTGTCACCATCTCCACTCAATGTTGCCCAGTGAACTTCCTCGCATGCCCTTGTAGGGCTTGTAGTTCTCGCCGGTCAGCTTGAGCTGTTCAATCTTTATGGCGGAGAAGTTGTGTTGCGGTATATCGAAGCGTACGCGGAAGGCACGAGATGGTCTTGGCGTTAGGGCACTTTCGGTACGGTCAACGGGATGAAATAACAGACTGGAGAGGTCTTACCTAGAAGTGAAAGATCCACGGAGGGTGTAGCTCGCCGACGGGACGACCGCCTTCAGCTCCCATATCAGGGTCTAGACGGGGCAAACAGTTAGATATAGGCACGCGATTTGTGCCCGGAATACGAACCTGTGTCTTTGGGTTGAAGCTCCATGACGCATTATGCGATAAGATACAGCTAGCCCCAGTCGCACCCTCCCCGAGGTATAGTTCAACGGTGACGCTGTCCATAGTACGTGTGGTGAGACGTGAACTCAAGGAGACGTCTATCGAGCCTAACAATCCGCGCGGCGATGAGAAAACTATCACCCTTACGAGCAGCACTCATACCTCCATGTTCGTCGACTTTCACCACTGGTCGTAGGATGAAAGGTACTGAAACCTGGTTCATCGAGCTCGCAGAGACGGGGACGTATCGGTAGTCCATCAACTTGAACTTCCCGTCCGGCGGTACGAAGGATAAGATCTTGTCTCGAGACCACCGCTGCAGTCTAGTGGCGGGTAAGCGCAAGCGGGGGGGGCGCCTCAGGACTCTCTTACCGGACACAAGGATGAAACGCGCAGTCGGTTAGCGTCGATGCATTCGAGAACGTGAGGAGCAAGTCTGGGGTTCCTGTACAAGGGTATGAGTGAATGGTCGGTAAATGTGAGCGCAGGATCTTACCAGAGAGTTTACAGTTAGACTCTACCCTTCCCCACACGGTACTCACAGCGGGAGTTCCATTCCTGCCCGCGCGACGTTTAGGACTTGAGGTACAATGCTGGTACATATGACGCACTTGTTTACGATTGCGTCTAACGTCTCCACGACATCGAAAAGTATCTCATTGTGGTTGTATCTGACGCCCGCCTTGCGCCATAGTATTGGCGAGGCGAATGGATGAGAATTGGCGGAAGAGGTGGCGAGCCCCGAAACACCGGCTACAGAGAGTACTTTATGTAGGAGCGTTGGGGGGAGGACGATGTCTCGCAGTGCGTTCGGCGAAGTGGTAAGGGGATGGCCTCCGGAATCGAGTGTTTCTTCGAATAGCTCATGGGTAAAAAATAACATATCAAGTTCTATGGGGGTGACGCAAGAAGACCACAAAGACACACCTGATATACAATATCAAAGTTCTCCTTCAGTGTCTCTGCCGAGACATGCCCAAAGTACTCGTGCAAGATATCAACAAACGTCTGCAAAAATGCAAACGCATACAGGGGATCCACTACGGGTTCGGTACCGTGCATTGAGGACATTGAGACTGCTTCGAACAGATACCACTGTACTCACCATCTCCGCTTACAGGGCACAAATACCGTAGCTCGCCGCGCCGGACATGACAACATGCGCCTGGTGTATCTGTTGTTATTGCGCCAACATAGAGAACAGGGTCAACGTCTTCAGGGCGCCGGGAATTCGAAAGCGCATTATTGAGTGCGTCGATGTGCAACAGTGGGTACGCGGGCGGGAAGGAGTGGAAGCCGGACTGAGCGATGGCGCGTCTTAACAGGTTTGTGAGCAGAGTGCTCTAAACACACCGCAACCAAAGTGACAGACCCAGTGTTATCCAGAATGATAAGTCCGTCAATTGCCATGGCCGAATCCGTGCGCCAGAACGGGAGAACACAGTCGTGGACGGGGTCAAAGAGGGCCAAAGCAAGGGCGATGCAGCGCCACCAGCGCGCGTAGGGCGCGTCATATCTACTACGGCCCTACGGCCCCTTCAAAAGCAAAAGCTCGAGGGAGCGCTCTCTGCTCAGCGAGCCACCGAAATGACAAACTTGAGAATCCACCTAAATAGATGTGATACATACGTATCGCGTTTACAGAGCCATTGTATGCATATGCCAATATCCTTCGAAAGAATAATCAGAGGGCAGAAGCCCAGGCTGGATTCCCAGAGGGCTCAAACATATATGTGACACGACTTTGCGCCGGTGCTAGAGAGGTAACTTGGTTATTCACTACCCTGCCATAGATGTCCTGTAGTTTAGCCGCTACTATAAACGATTGAACTCTTCATTCATTTATTAGGACTCTATTTTCCGATGCAGAAGTCGCGGAATACCGCATCTAACACATCTTCAATGTCTATGAGCCCGGATATCTTACCTATGGCCTGTGCAGCGTAGCGCAATTCTTCGGCAGCCAGCACCACATCTTCAGGGGCTAATACTAGAAGTAAGCACTGTGTAGCAATCAAAAGAGCGTTCACATACGTGTGTGCAAGAAGGCCTCAAGGAATTGCAGCGCATTTTCCATGTGCGTACGATGGCGAGCATGAGTGATAAGCGGCTCCTCTGCGCGGGAGCCGCCTTCACTGAGCATCTCGTATCTGCACCTGTTAGATTCGGCGTCCGAGGAACCGCGAGTTCCGTAACCCACCTCTTTCCAAGAGCCTCCGCGAAACCCTTCATAAAGTCTGTGGTCCCTTCACCTGTGCTCAAACTTGCTTGCCAGGTCGCTCGCGGTAGTGCCATTTGGGTGGTATGAGGGTCATAAGGGAGCAGGTCAAGCTTGTTGAGAAGAATGAAGGTGCTATCTGTTACGAGAGGAGCCAAAGAAGGTGGCAGCTGCAAACTCCATCCCCCCTTTGCAGAAGGGACCAGAACATCGGGTGCGGGTAAAACACAGAGCGAAACATCTGACGACCGTATTCTGAGATTTCTCCGTGAGTTGACGTCGATGCTACGGAGGTGGTGGATACTCACAGCTGCCTGGCGCGCTCGACGCCAATCTTCTCAATAACATCGTCAGTCTTACGGAGACCCGCCGTGTCTGCAACGATGACGGGCAAGCCGCCGATGTCAAGCGAAAGCTCTAGGATATCCCTCGTGGTACCGGGAATCGGGGTGACAATGGCAGCTTCTCGTTGTGCTATCGTGACGTGTTTTAGAGGTCGGCCGCCTGTTCAATGTTATGTGCGCGTACCTAAGAAATTCAATAAGCTACTTTTGCCAGCGTTCGGAGGGCCGAAAATGGCCAGACGGATGCCCGATCGCATTATCTCTCCTCTACGGCTGTCGGAGAGATGATACAATAAACTATCACGCAGCTTGAGCACTCTTTCTCGTGCTTTTGATTTCATTAGTTCTACTCGTTTTATCTCAGCAGACACCCATACCTTGGTCATAGACGCCTTCTTCGATGTCTTCACCTTCGCCAAAATCAATCAACGCCTCAACGAGAGCCATGCATTGAATAATCTCGTCCCTTAGCCGCTCGAGCCGTGCTCTAGTAGCTCCCTAAGGTGAGGGTCAGTGTGATGTACGAATTGAGATAGTGCTTCACGAACCTCAGCATTCCTCAAGGCAAGTTTTCTTTGGCTTTCTGTTTCGGCATCGATGAGGTCTCTGAGACCCTCGACTTGGGTTAAATCTAGGCGGCCGCCCTCAAATGCGCGTCTCGTGAATTCTCCGCGTTCAGCTGGGCGGCAGAACGGAAGTGCGGCGATAGCATTCAACACGGAGGATATAATAGCTCGTCCGGAGTGTACATGCAGCTCAAGCACGTCCTCCGTTGTGAACGACTTTGGACCTATACAGGTAAATATGCATCGGACAGGCTGAATCAATATTGTAAGAGAATACCTTTAAAGAACACGGCGAGTCCATCGTCGAGTACGTCTTCTGTAAGTGGATGTATAATGCGACACCGATGCATCTTCCACGGTTCCGGACCATTCTCGCGAGCTTTCCCCTTGCCTGTCTTGCGGGTCTGCGCAACCCGCCTCCAGACGTCGAGCGCATCAGGGCCCGATATCCTGATTACCGCAACGCCCGCCCTTCCCAATGGGGTGGAGAGCGCGTATATTGTTCGACGTTGCGCGTCGGACAACGCCAACTCCATGGTGCCTTGCTCCGCATTGGCCCTAGGAAACACCTCGGGGTCTCTACCCGAACCAGAAGGTAAGGTACCGTACGATCTGCACGGGCCGAACGCGAGAACGCGGGTGCTTGTAGTGGCGAGGCAGTGCTCCGTCCCGTTCTTCGTCCTTGGGTTTCTGGAAAGCGGGAGTGATGTCGACCTGTGCAACGGTATATATGGCCTTGAGGAACAGGCGGTGCGGGCCCCCAGCGCAATCCTGTTAGACATGCTTCTGCTCACCGCGAGGGCTGTCCTCGACACCGCACTCGACGTTGGCGGCCTGTGCTACAAACTCGGGCGCTCGTGTTCGGTAGAAAGCATGTGCGTTGAAGCGCTCACTGGGCGGTTCCCACGGCGTCTTTGTGTTGTACCGTAACCTGGGTCTGCTCAAGTCTGTACGCGCTATCTTTCTATCCTTTCTCCCCGCTTTCCTCTCTTCTCCTCTGGTCCTGTGCATCTCGACATCAATAACTCTAGAAACCTTTGGACGTCCTCGGATACGCGCGATTGAGCAAACATGGGGCAGTCACGTTCGCAGCTTTCACCGTATCCTTCTGTCTGCGGTGTTAATTGGAGATGTCCGCTCGCAATGTAGCATCCCAGTTTATGGAGGACATGCAAAAGCGGTCTAACTGTGCGTATTATACGTTGCTCTAGTATGGTGGGAACGAAACTTATGAGGGTATATGTGCCCGTACTTAGTCAATGCAAGCGAGTTGGAGAGGCTGAAGAAGCGTTTCATGAAACTCGACAGGTGCGTCTTCCAGACCCCGCTGCGGCCTAGAGCAGTGTTGACCATCCATGACCATCCCATTAGCGACGGTTCTGGATCGATCGACCGTGAAGAGTTCCTGCAAATACCCCAGATCGCGAACAATCCCCTCGCATCACGACTAATAGCCATCTTCGACGAGGAGTGCGTACATGTTCTACACCTCATATCCTTGGATTTTAATCGTATCCATGGTTAGTGGTGGAGGCACGGTGGACTTCCAGGAGTTTGTTGGCGGTTTGAGCGCATTTAGCAGTCGAGGAGGCCGAGAAGAGAAACTCAGATGTGGGCCATCCTTGTACCCGTGTTTATTCCGCTCGACTAATGCGTCGTCTGTGCAGTTGCGTTCAAAGTATACGATATGGACCGGGACGGGTACATATCAAACGGAGAGCTGTTCCTCGTGCTGAAGATGATGGTGGGCAACAACCTTAAGGACGGGCAGCTACAGCAGATTGTCGACAAGACGATCATGGAGGCGGACAAGGACGGAGATGGCAAGCTCAGCTTTGAGGAGTTTGTCCAGATGGTGTCCAATACGGTGCGGCTCATTTACCACTGTATTTTCATTGATGGCATTCACAACGGCCTTATGTTAGGATATTGTAAAACAAATGACTCTGGAGGATCTCTTCTAATCACGCTCGCTCTCGCACCTGCTTCCCGTTCCACCAGCTAGTCTCTAGCTCCTACGTGCCCCTCGGATCGCCACGCCTGTCATGACCAGTCGTACCTACGCACGCTCGCCCATATCCGACCCCACGGTTTCGCTGCATACCAACGAGTGTAATATCTGTCGCTGTATCCGTCGTATACTTAGGCTTAGGTTCTCCTCGCAATATCTTTCATCTCATCGCCAGCCCGAACCCGTTCTCGGGGAACTACCCAATGGAAGAGGGACGCGCTGCACGTCCTATCCGTTCGTTCTCCGGCAAAACACCGACGTCGAACGTACATTCATGATTCATGGTTTGTTGCTCCAACGCAAGAAGGTACGTCAAGCGCCTTCTGGATCTATTATGACATGACGGAGTATGACGATGTTTACATGAGAGAGAGGTCGCCGAACTTCTCCTTGTAACCTGTTGAACACGGACATTCCATGGATGAGTGCGGGGGAAATTTCGGAATCGAGATCACGTACCAGGCACTGTCCACTTGCCCTTCTTGACCATCGTCTCGACAGCCTCCACGATACGAGGGTGCGCCTTGCCGACCTCCTCGGACTATCGAGAGATGCATTAGATCGAGCGCTCGCACAGGCGTTACAAACAGGAGTCTTACGGTGAGCTCCTCGAAGGGACGAGCCTCCTCGATGTTGGCGAGAGTGGCCTGGAGATCCTTGAGCTCCGCGTCGATTTTCTCCGTCGTCTCCTTCGCCTTAGCGACCTGTCGTTGAGCGAATCTCGCTATTAGCCACCATGTACATTGAAGGCCGCTGATATGCAGCACTGCGACACGCGACACATACCGCCTTGGACTCGAACGTCTCAATCGCCTTGATGTGCGCGTTCACGTCGTACGTGACGGGCTTGAACTCGCCGAGGATCTTCTCGGCTTCGTCGACGACGGCCTTGTTACGAAGCACGGCACGGTAGTGTGAGAGGTCGACCGTCGTGGGCTGCGAGGCCAGCTGCGCGTGGATGCGCTGGGCATCGGCGTGCCGCTTGCGGAACGCTTGGAGGGACGCGATGGTCTCTGTTCATCGTAGTACAGCATGAGTATTTTCTCTCCGTACTCCTGTGCTACCCCGCTAGCAGAAATGGACTGACCCTTGCCAAGACCGAGCGAGGAGTAGAGGCGGGCGAAGTCCTGCATGAACGAACAAACGTCACGAGGGGCCCGGGGTCGATTTTTGTGGGGGACTTACCACCGTCGCGGCGACAGCTTTCGAGGCCATTTCAAGCTATGCAGAGCAATGAGCGTGGGGCACACGGAGTATGGGGGCAGCGGGGAGCGAGACGCACAGAAAATAGGGTGGGGAGTCGTGGAGGTCGTCACAGAGCCGCTGCGTCGTGCTGCCCGACCCGTCGCCGGAAACGGCCGACATATTTTGGGCGCTTACGAAGCAACCTTCCGACGCCGTTAGTTACTTAGTACCATATCATGTAGTTCAACCCGCACCCTTGACGTATACCGTTACTATTTGTTAATGTGGTGCCGTTGGATCGATAATATTATTCCAGTTGTTCTATGCACATATTTGGGGGAAAGCGATGGTTGAACGTTCAAACGTTCACGTTCAGGCCTCAGGCCTTAAGTCCGCACAAAAGCGCCGAAAGCCTTCGATTACGCGCTCACGCTTAGGGAACGACCTTGGCCAGCAATGTTCGGAGCCGGGATGCAATACATGCTACAAGTTATGCTACACCATACCGAATCAGAATCCGAAACACACGGGATGTCTCTTAGGTGGCTTTTTGGTCGGCCGGGAAAGTAACACATGCGCAAGCTGCGAGGGGCAATCTCGACCGCTCGCGGCCGCCGGGCATTCGGTCAGCGCGACTTGAGCCTTCCGGAGAGACAACTCAGACAAGACCCATTGACCAGCTTACATGTCGGCTAAGGCCCCTCCAGCTCGGGCGAACGAGATGGAAGGACGGCCAGACGGGATGGAAGTGGACGGAGAGCGGTGGCGAGGGCATTTCGTAGGAGTAATTCGCTCGAAAAGGCAGTCAGAGCGATCGAGGGACGGCCCACGTGACCCAGCAACTATGTCATAAGGTGTCGACGGGCGCGAGAGCGCATCCAACTTTCTCGGCCTCCTCGTCCTGTCCGCGCTCCCTCTCTTCCTCCGCCCGTCTGCGCACAACCCCGCCCACCATGGCTCCGACATCCGCGATATTTGGGTCCTCGCCAGACGCTGCCCGCCATGTCCTCGACGACATCGAGAACCAGTTCCGCCTCACCAAGGATGATCTCATCCGCATCACTACCCAGTTCCTCAAGGACTTCGAAGTAGGCCTGGGCGAATACAACCACCCGATGGCGATGATGTACGGTCCTTATAGCATGGCAATATATACCTTTATCTGACTCTCGTGTGCTCCGCAGCCCTACCTTCGTAACGGGCGTACCGAACGGAACAGAGACTGGGTGAGTTTCTGTCACCCTCTCTACTCGTGGGGGCAGGTGTCTACCCATACTCTGCGCCTTGGACTTTCGCTCGCGTACGGCGACTGTGTCACGCTCGTCCATTAAAACGGCGTCAGTCCTCTCGATTGACGCGCTCCGGAGTGGTCCCGGCATCGTCGCACTCTTTATGGAAAGTTGTAGCGCTTCTACGCGTCCTCCCACCGAGATGTGCGCGTTTCGGCGTAACAAGCGATCGATATGACATGTTGGAGAACGATGCTCATCGGATTGTTTCCTGAGCATATGCCGCAGCGGTTGCCATGATCTACGCAGATTGTTCTTTGCCCGGCCAGAGGCGCTGCCCTGAGCCATATACAGCTTCCCGTTTCCGATCGCGGTTTGCGTCACAGGACCGCGAGTCCATTAGATACGGGACCTTTGTTGAGAAGCGACGATCGACGTCATAGCCCCCCGAGCGACTGTATACGACTGTTGTGCTTGATGGGAACACCCGTTTTACCGTTTTGGTAATGTTTACTGACAACATCATCCTCAGCACCTTCCTTGCGTTGGATTTGGGAGGAACAAACCTGTATGGCGATGTTTCGTATCGGTTGACAGCTTCTGAGTTTTGGTTGGTACAGCCGCGTTTGCGAAGTCGAGTTGTTGGGGAACCATCAATTCGAACTCCGGCAAAAGAAGTACAAGGTGTCAGAGGCACTTAAAACAGGAGAGGCCACGACACTCTTCGGTACGTGAGAACCGTCTCTATATGCTTCAAATTGTTGACCTCATACCAGATTACCTTGCCGACTCCGTCGACGCTTTCCTCACCGAATTTTCCTCCGCGGTTCCTTCAAGCCCCACTACTGACCAGGCCAATCCGTTTGCCTCGCCTTCCCTCAACGACCTTCCTCCAGAAACCGCTGTTCCTCTCGGCCTCACATTCAGCTTCCCCGTAGAGCAGACTGCTCTAAACAGGGGGAAAGTTCTGACCTGGACAAAGGGTTTCTCGGCGAAGAACGCCATAGGCAATGATGTCGTGCAGCTCTTGCAAGATGCTTTCGACCGGAAACATCTTCACGTAAGATGTGTTGCACTAGTGAACGACGTGAGCGCGGTTACACATATTCCACCGAAGATCCTATGCTTACTGTTATAGACCGTTGGAGCCCTGCTGTCGCGTGCATATACCAGTGGCGGATGCGTTCTCGGTGAGTGGACTGGAAACGGACCCACTGACTGTTAATTTCTTACTGACCATGATGTTATAATATTTAGGCAGTATTTTTGGTACGGGAACGAATGGCGCGTTCGTCGAACGTGTGGAGAACATCAGGAAACTTGGTGACTCCCCAGCTCGCAAGCAAGGCGGCCACATGGTTGTGAACACAGAATGGGGTGCATTCAACAACACTGTACGTCCCGGCGCCGAGTGCGTTAAGTGAACTTCGACGTGTTCATGTCGCCGTCCACAGCGAACCGTCCTCCCGACTACCCCATACGATAATAAGGTTGACCGCGAATCGATCAATCCTCGACTACAAGCATTCGAGAAATTTATCTCTGGGATGTACCTTGGGGAAATCACCCGCAATATCCTTCTCTCCCTCGTTGACGCCGCCCCTAAACCTATCCTATTCAACGGACGATCTAGCAAGCCACTCAATACTCATTATGGTCTCGACACCGCGATCATGTCCGAGGTTGAGGATGCGTGGGAGACTGGACGTGTCTCGGTTGTACCTGTCGCCACCGATTCGAGCGACGAGAAGCCTGCGTCCAACGGCATATCGTCCGCATACAAGGAGAAGGTCCCTGACCGGCAATCCGCTCATTTTACGGACGTCGATGCGTTGTCCCCAGACGACACAGCGCGTCTAGAGCGCGTTCGGGGTATCATCACCCAGAGACTTGAGCTCGACCCTGCGGACGTTTCGCTCCGGGATGCGGCGATTGTGCGCTGGGCCTCATCCCTCGTCGCCAACCGCGCGGCACGGTTGAGCGGTTGTGCCGTTGCGGCTGTACTGGTGCAGACCGAACGCGCGAAGCTCGGCGGCGGCTTTACGACCGATGAGAAACGCATCTCCATCGGTGTGGACGGCAGGTAAGTGTGCACGGGCAAAGCTGATGTACGCGGTACGCTAATCGTCCACTATAGTTTGATCCAGCATTATCCCAACTTCAATGCTCGTCTGCGTGATTCGCTGCGGGAGCTTGTTGGTGATGAGGTCGAGGCGAAGGTAGACATTGGCCTCGCCAAGGATGGAAGCGGCGTAGGAGGTAAGTCCGCCTCCTCGATTTGATTCGCCCAATTCTCACCGACGCTTTACTATTATAGCCGCTTTGTGCGCTCTCCAGGCTACCAAGCAAGGACACTAGATATTTTTGTATAGAAGTAAATGAGAGAAAGGGGGAAAGAAGACGCTGTCACACGTGTATCTTAGGTATACTATTCCATACTGCTTCCTGTCGCGTTTTGTGCCCTGTGTTCGTAATTGTAATCCACCGGATGTAGCGCTATGGTGCATGCCCTCGCCTGCTCCTTTACAGCATTGTCTAGCATCGTTCTCAGCGCTAGCCGCATTGCTGCCAGCTTTACGGCCAACTTCTTAAATGTCCCGGTGGGCGAATATCGCACGTCACTCGCACGCCGGCTATCCGAAGAGTGCGCCATTCGAACGTGTAGAAGGTATGATATTGAGAAGATGGGCTGGTACATCCGGGTTATATACAAATCCAGGCTGCAGGCCTCCGTACTACATGCGATCCACGATGGGGCTAGCTAGCTAGCTAGCTAGCTAACTAGATAACGATGTACATAACTACACGACAGCAGAAACATTGCGCTACAGATACGAACGAACGAGCACCTCCACAGCAGAACGAGCACAAGCGACCAAAAGCAGCCAAAAGCACCGAGGCCGAACGAAGACACGCAATATAACGGTGCCCGGCAGGCACCTCGAGACCGACTGTCCGTCCCCCGCCCCCCACGAGATATCACACCCACGCCCTACACCCCACCCCGCCCCTTCTTCCCTCCTCTCTCCCCCCGCACGGTCTCGCCCCCACCCCCCTTATCCCCACCCCGCCCCGCCCCGCCCCGTCTCGTCTCCGCGACCGATACGTACGGCCGTCCCCCCGAAGATCAATGCGGCGGGCCCTGCACCATCGCCCCGGCGAAGCTGTCCGGGCGCTGCATGACGTCCACGAACGAGTTCCACTCCGAGAGCGCGAACCCGATCGACGCGCCCCACATCGAGCTCTCGTCCGCGGGGTGCACGTACGCGAGCTCGTGCACCTGCGCCTGCGCGGGGCCCTGCTCGTGGAAGACGTGGCCGCCGTGGTGCGGCTGCTGTGGTTGGGGCGGTGGCTGTTGCGGCTGCTGCTGCTGCTGTTGTTGCTGGGGCGGCACGTCGGGGTGCGACGGGGGATAACGCGCCATTGGGAAGGACTGGCTCGCGGGGAGCGCACCGGTGGGTGAGAAGGGCTGCGCATGCGCGCCGTTCCCGCCGGCGCCGACGTGGTGCGGTTGCGACTGCGATGAGGATATAGACCCCGTCGAGGCGCGGTGAGCGTACGGCCCGTGGCCGTGCCCATGTCCGTGTCCATGACCATGCGAGTGTGGGTGCGACGCGTGTTGTTGAGCGGGTACGTGCTGCGAGTAGTGTGCGGGTGCAGGGATGTCGGGCTGCGACTGCGATGTCCAGCGTGTCGCCGAGACCGGCGCCTGCGTCGCGGGCACACCGTGTGCAAGGGGCGCGCTCGTGGCGGCGTGCGCCTGCATCGGCTCGATGCGGGACTGGAATGTGGCTTGAGATGCATGCTGGGCACGGCCGTCGTACTGGTTGTACCCGGGCGAGTCGGCGGAGCGCGAGTACGGCGCGTCCTGGTACGGGAACGCGAGGGTGCGCACGAGCGCGAGGACCTGCGCCTTCTTGCGCTCGCGCTCGTCGCGGGAGACGGAGAGGAGCTCGTCCGAGTAGAGCGGGTGGAGCGCCTGCAGGATGGTGAGCGCCTTGTCCGCGACGGGCATCCAGCGGCTCTGCTCGAGCGAGGCGATCGCCTTTGCGATGTTGTCGCGGAAGAGGCTCGCTGCGGGCTGGTCCGGCTTCGTGATGAGCTGGAAGGAGAAGAACATCGCCGCGGAGAAGACGTGGAACGGGCCCCAGTTCATGTGCCCCGGCACCGCGAGCGCGGAGTTGGAGAGGAAGTCGGGGCGGGTCTGCCCGACGAGCGTGATGAGTTGCGACGCGGCGGAGACTGCAATCTCGAGGCTCTCCGAGACCTTGGCGTACGGCCGGTGCAGAGTGAAGCGGATATGGTGGTATGCGGTGCGGATGATAACGCTCTGCACGGCGACGCGGCGCACGGCTGTGATTGGGCTTGCGAGGCTCCGCGCGATTTGGTACTCGTCAAGAGCGAGCTCATGGGGCAACGAGTTGTACCAGTCTGTGAGCGACTTGTCCTTGCCCTGCACGGACGAGTACGGCACGGCGCGGAACGACACTGCATCGTCCATGATGTCGCCCAGGATGTACGCGAGCCGGAAGAGCGCAATGTTGGGCAGGTACAGCCGGCCGTTTTTGTCCAGCACAGGGTCGCAGTACGACGGCAGCTGCGTGTTGAAGTGGTGCGAGGCGATAGAGAGCGGCCGCCCAAACATAAAGGCTTGCCACCGCTCAAGGAGGATGATGTGCCACCATGCCCAGCGCCGGCGCTCCGCCACGGTCTTCTCAAATCGCGTCGAGCCTGGGTCGCGGTGCAGACCCATGGCCGTCCCGATGCTCACCAGCTCTCCGCGGACGCTCCACGTCTCCTCGGGGTCTTCCTTTGCAAAGGTGAGATAGTGACTGCGCACCAGGAGCAGCTCTACCAGCTCAAGGGAGTAAGAGCGGCCCGGGCTTGGCGCATCGGCGCGGTACCTCTGAAGGGCGTCTCGCATAATGCCGTAGCACTTGACCCCCAGCTCCTCTGGAGTCTCGGAGAGACCCTGCAGAAGGGCATGCCGAGGGGGGAGATAGCGGGCGGCGAGTGCGATGAGGATACACACGGTTGCGAGGGCAATGCGGTCGCCGTGCTTCCCGTTCTTGTACCGATCCCAGGCTGTAACCAGCCAAGGCTCGTTGACGTGGCGGTATATCCAGTTGCAGTACTCGAAATAGTACTGGATGAGCCCGTCAATAATGGGCACTGGAGGCAGCGAAGTGATCAAATCGTGGTCCCAGATCCCACTGGATGCGGAAGTGACATTGACGCCGTGCTCTCCGGTTTCGGAAGTCCGGGCAGTCGAAGGAGGCTCGGAGGGCGAGGAACCTCTGTCGATCTGTTCTGGGTCATCGCGGTCCTGGTGACGAGTGGGTAGGTTAGACGGAAGAAGAGTCCTAAATCACAGAAGAACGAAGCTTACGGAGATTAGATGAGAGACTGCGCTGGTGGGCCCTGCGTACAGGCCGCCTGACGCCTGGCGCCCCAGCATGCCTGGCGTCCTCGTCATGTCGACATCCTCCGACTTTTCCTTGACCGGCGAGCCCTCGATGTCGGGGCTCTGCCGGTCGTACGGTATTTGTGGCGAGTTTAGGGACGCCCGCCGGTGCGCTTCAGGGGCATAGCCGTGGAGGCCTGGGCGAGGCGCGGCCTGTTGGTAGACATGGGACTCGAGGAGTGCGAGGGACTGTCGGATGCGCGTGAACTCGGCGGCGGGGTCGAGGGGCGTGCGCCTGTTTGGGTGAGGAAGGCCGATTAGGTTGGATCTGCGAAGGGTGATGTGGGAGCAGGAGGACGACTCACTGTGGATCGACGGGTCCGCGATAGGCGGGATCGCCGTCCTGGCCCTGGTAGCAGAGGGCGGTCGTTCCTGTGTCCGAAAGAGGCAGGCGTCGGTCCACGAGCGCAGTGGAGAGGGTTGGGGAAGCACGCACCTCTGAGCACGCAGGAGGAACACGGACGGTTTCTGGAAAGCCGAGGACCGCGAGGAGATGAGGTTAGCCAAGCCGATTTCCGAGGACGGGCGCAGGGGAACAAGTCCCGCAGCGGGAAGGCGTCGCGAAGGGTCGCAGTACGGCGCGGGGATGCACCGAATGCGAATGCGAGAAGGCTCACCTGTCGCACTTCAGTTTGCTGTTCCTGCACGGCTCGCAGTTTATAGCCTTGCGCGCGCGTTTCGGGGGCGGGCGGGCGTCCGCGGAGCCGTCGTTGCCCTCATTTCCGCCGCTTGTGCTTGGGGAGCGCACCCGCACCTGCTTTGTCCTCGGTGCTGACGTAGAGGGGGGAGCCGAGGCCGAGGGCAGATGGCCGTTTGTATTTCCGGACTGTGCGGCAGGCATCCTGGCGATCGGCCGCCTGGCGGGGGGGAGAAGGACGGGGAGCAGGCGGGGGGCGACGCTGGAGACACGGGCGGGGCGGACGGGGGCCAAGACGGGGGGGCGTGTCGGGGACGACGACGTCGGGGAGCAAGACGGGCAGAGGACGGGCACCGACCCTTTGAGAGCGTCTGGAGGGCAGGCGTCTCTCTTCATACGGCAATCCCTCTTCCTGTAGCTGACACCTGCAAGCCGCTGTCACGCCCCCGCATGGCCCGCCCTCCAACGGTCCAAGCTCGCTCGCCCGCCGTCGCCCAGCTCGAATCCCCACCGCCGCCGACGCACACAGCACCGCGTCCGCCGCCCTCGTCGCCCAGCACGCGCTGCACAGACCCGCCCCATATCGGGCAAGACGCCGGCCAGTCGCCCATCGGCACTCCGAATTTGATTGCGGCCGGCCACATAGCGACAATTTGAGGATACGATCAGCGAGAAGCCCAGCGCCGGAGACCGAGAGAGGAGCGGCGCTCGCAGCCTGCGCACGACACGGCGGCGGTGGTGGTCAAGAACACAAGTCGTGATCTGTTATGTTCGGAGTGGCGGAGAATGCAAGATCAGGAGGAAAAACAGATTTATCGACAGGTCGATCTCTCAGATCTCGTCCTTGCCCCAAGTGATCGAGACTTGGTCTCGGCGGCACATCCATGAGTTGCCGGCCCCGCCTCATCATGACCGGCTGCAAGCTCCTCTACTCACTACATCCCTTGTGGGCGTCGTGTGCGGCGTGCGCGCACATATAGTTGCACTCAGACGGGTCTGTCTGCCACTGTGACTTCATCATTGCGCGGCATTGGGCCCGCCGACATTTATCGGACACCAAGGGCCTTCTGTACTCCGTACGGGTGACACGAAGGAAACCGGTGTACCCTGACCCTCCAGCACCAAGCATTCCAACGTTAACGCTTGTGCCACAGTCGCTCCAATGGATCCGAGTTACTGGAAGATCGGCCGGAGATCTGGTAGGTACTTCGTTCATTCTCGCAGCTATAACGACACCAGCAACTGTTCCGCGGCGATAGCCCGTCAAAAAGGAACTCTCCTTTACTCCTGGTAGCGTAGATGCCTCTGTCGGGATAGGGGACCTACAGAATGCAGTCCGAGATGTCCTGAGTTCGTCATCTACCATGATCCGAGATTTTTCTGCCTCCACAAACACATGAGATATGTCAGCCAAGCCGGACACCACGTTCGAACTGGACACCTTCGTACGAAATGCTATTTCTCGGCAGCCTTGCTTCTACGAACCTCCTTCGAGATATTTGGACACTAAATTCAACGCGTTAAGCTCGAATACAAATTTGGGCCGATAAGTGGCTAGCAGGGGCGCATGCCCAAAAACGGACAGAACACCGGCGAAGGTTCGCGAAGATTCGTGCCCGTCGCTGAAGCACTCGCGCGCGTCCTCTACCATGATAAAAGTCCTTCCTCCCCCTTCCGCGAGTCCCTCCCGAATCGCTGCCGCATACACGCCTCTTCGTACTCCACGCCGCTAATTCACCATCTGCAAGCTTGTCTAAGCGAGACGAACCATGGCTGACGCGCTGAAAGACGCGGGAAACAAGGCCTTCCAGGCAAAGAACTACGACCAGGCAATCGAGCTCTTCTCCAAAGCCATCGAGATCGACCCCTCCAACCACGTCCTCTGGTCAAACAGGAGTGCCGCCCACGCTGGAAAGAAGCAGTGGGCCGCCGCGCTCGACGATGCGGAGCAGGTGCGCGCCTCGTCCAGTGGGTTCCAGTGGCGAGATCGCGAAGCTGATTCGGGCGTTCGGTATCGCTTGTTTGTAGTGTATCAAAATCAATCCAACATGGTCGAAGGGCTATGCGCGCAAGGGTGCCGCGCTGCACGGCGAGCGGAAGTTCGACGACGCCATTCAGGCGTACGAGGCAGGATTGAAGATCGAGGACAGCCCCGCGCTCCGGAAAGGCCTCAAAGAAGTCACGGACGCGAAACGTGAGCACCCTTCTCTTATCATTCTCCCTCCCCCCTGACAACATCTTATCCTCGACGCAGAGGCCGAGGAGCGCGACGCCGCCGGCGAGGGACTCGGACTGGGCAAGCTCTTCTCGGACCCCGCCCTCCTCGGAAAACTCGCCGCGAACTCGCGCACGGCGAAGCACCTCGCGGACCCCTCGTTCGTGAAGAAGCTCCAGGCGTTCCAGCAGAACCCGAAGCTCGCCGAGACCGCGTTCCAGGCGGACCCGCGCATGATCGACGTGCTCGGCGTGCTCATGGGCATCGACATGCAGGGCTTCTCGCGCGACGAGGGCTCGGACGAGCTCCCGCCCGGGGTCGTGCGCGGGGAGTCTGCGCCCTCTGTTCCGCCGCCGGCGCGTGCCCCGTCGCCCCCGCCCGCGGCGTCGAAGAAGGAGGCGCCGAGGGACGAGGATGTGCAGATGGCCGAGCCCGATGAGGAGCCTGAGGAGAAGAAGCAGGCGGACGAGGAAAAGAAGAAGGGTGCCGAAGCGTACAAGGCGCGGGACCTGGACAACGCTATCGTGCACTTCCAGAAGGCTTGGGACATCTACCCCAAGGACATCACGTACCTCACGAATCTTGCCGGTCAGTAGATTTGGTACGGGTATATGCGGTCCATTGACTCACCCCGTGTCGATTTCAGCTGCTTATTTCGAGAAGGGCGATTACGACAAGTGCATTGAGACGTGCGAAAAGGCTGTTGATGAGGGCCGTGAGGTGTGTACCCACACCCCCCCTGTCATGCACACCGGTGTTCATTAACGGCCCACCCTTAGATCCACGCAGACTTCAAACTCATCGCGAAGGCATACGGCCGCATCGGTTCCGCACATCAACGCAAGGGCGACCTCCCCACCGCCATCAAATTTTTCAACAAGTCCCTCACCGAACACCGTACGCCTGACATCCTGAACAAGCTCCGGCAAGCGGAGCGCGACCAAGCCGAGGCTGCACGCCTCGCATACCTCGATCCCGAGAAGGCCGCGGCCGCGCGCGAGGAGGGCAACACGCTCTTCAAAGCGGGCGACTTCGCGGGCGCGGTGAAGGCGTACACGGAGGCGATCAAGCGCGACCCGAAGGACCCGCGCGGGTACAACAACCGCGCGAACGCGTACACGAAGCTCGCGGCGCTGCCCGAGGCGCTCAAGGACGCGGAGGAGGCGATCAAGGTCGACCCGACGTTCGTCAAGGCGTACATCCGCAAGAGCCACGTGCTGTTCGCGATGCGCGACTACACGAAGGCGATCGAGGCGGTCGAGCAGGCCGCGGACATTGATGACGAGAAGAAGCACACGCGCGAGATCCAGGAGCAAGTGTACAAGTGCAACCAGGCGATGCTCACCCAGCGCGAGGGCGAGTCCGAGGAGGAGACGCTCCAGCGCGCGATGCGCGACCCCGAGATTGCGGTACGTGCTTGTGCTTGTGTCTGGCGTTGTCTGCGTGTGGATGGCGGATCTGACGCGGTACTGGCAGAGAATCATGGGCGACCCGATCATGCAGTCCATCCTGCAGCAGGCACAGTCGAATCCCGCGGCGCTGCAGGACCACATGAAGAACCCGACCGTCCGGCAGAACATCATGAAGCTTATCAACGCGGGGATCATCAAGACGCGGCAGTAGTCGCCGTCCGCGGCGGCGCCCCGGGGGTGGTTGGGTTGAGTGGTCCTCTTGGTTCTTGCGCTCGGACTGCTTTGTGTGGAAGACATCAATGCCATTGTATCTATATACTCATCGCTTTAGGCACGTGTAATACAGGTTTACTTTCTCTCTCAAGCTCCTTAGAGTGTATTGGCACATGAGGAATGCTCGAACACGCAGAACACAACACGATTTCTCAAAAGCTAATCAGCTCTGGGACCCTGAATCGAACTTGTACGCCCAGGTACCACTCAAAGTTAATATTCAAGCGGTCGATACTATTGGTGCTGTATACGACGACTACTTTTGGACAGGCGAGCAGGACCCGCTAACCCTCGCACATCCCTTAGGACACGGGAAGTCGGCGTTGTACTGCCACGAAAAGAGAGGGTCCGTCTCCTCCTTCAAGACGCCCCCAATCAGCCTCGCGACGTTCGGCAGGTCGAACGACTCCTGGAAGATCTCCATGGACGAAACGCGGATCTGGCCCCACCCCTGCGCAATGAGCTCTTCGATGCTCGAGCCGTAGATGTACTCCCGGAAGCCTGCCCAGCGGATAGCGGACGCGCACTAGAGGTGGCCATAGGTAAGCCCTTCCAATACGCCAAGTGATGAAAACGTGACACTCACCATGGGACAGCTCTCCGCGTTTGTGTACAAGCTCAGGTCCGCGAAGGCAGCCTGCGCCTGGCTGGCGGTGTAATTGTACGGCCCGTGCGGGTCCGTGAAAATGGCGGTGCAGTTCTGGATAACCGCAATCTCGCCTGTTGAACGCATGCCCAGTAAGTATCGTCATTCAGCTAGTGTTGGTACCGAGTGACGCCGCACCGTGCATAATCGGGTTCCCCGTCGAGCGCACTGCGTTCGCGCCGACACAGACCAACTCCCCCGACGCCGACGCTGTGTGGTTGACGATGACCGAGGCGAACGCGCCGAAGGGGCACGGAGAGACAAGCTCGGCCATCGCGGCGTTCGCTTCCCTCATCCAATGCTCCCGTACGCTGGGCAAGACGTTGTTGACCGTGCGCAGCGGGTGCGAGAGGACGTTCTGGAGCGACGCGCGTGCGCTGTGCTGATGCCCGAGGGCGAAGCCTGCGGCGAGCGCGAACGCAAGAAGTCTACAGAGGAGGTATGCCATCGCGGATGCTGAGAGTGTCCTAGGGAAGATGGCAGGGAAGGGAGTTTCCTCGACGAGACGTTGTCGAAAGAACCGGGGGAATGCGCTGAGCTTCTCGCCGGGACGTTTCGTGAGGGTTGGTCTTCTCATCTCTGCTCATTTATATTGTGGCCGTCGGTCCCATGCTGGTGAACGGCCCTGGCCGTACCTTACCCGGGGGGCGTCGGAAAAGGGGCCGTCCTCGGCTCTGGGAGACTTGGCCCCGATATCGCAGAGGCTTTCTGTGGGCAATCAATAAGCCGTATCTGGCTCAGTAATATTGATAACCACTGGAGGTGAGTTATCTTCGTAGGCGTTCACCACTCCAGGCCACACATCCCGCCGATTGTGATCGTAACGGTCTGGGTATCTGGCCACACTGTTTCGATCGCGGTGGCTGGCGATAACAAAACGGGCCGCGGCGGGATAACCTTGCTGGCGACTCCGTGCCGGGTGGCTGGCAAGGCTTGAGGAAAATGGCGTTTCAGACAGTCGAGGAGTAGATGATTCGGTTTGTATATCACGAAAAATATGTTGCTCCTACTTCAGTCGTTGTACCCCGCCCTGAGGCCGTTTAAGTCGGCTACGGGTTCCGCGAAGTGGTGATTTGATCTAGCAGCCGGCGAGATGCACAGCCACCAGCTACTAGCGATGAAGAAGTTGAACTTCCGAGGACGGTCACTTTCCCCTGGCGCCAGTGTCCGACAAGCACACAATATTATCTACGGTTTGTTGAGGCCCTGGAAGCATTTCCATCTACACGGCGAGTGGAAGTCTGCCAGTGTGTCATAAACACGCAACCTCATAAATTTCTGCATAAGCCTGCCTACTGGTCAAGCTTCGTCACAACCGTCTGTAACGCCATCTAACTTCTTTCTGGGAAGAATGCTGAATGTCTTTCGCAGGACGAGAGCCCTGCGAGCATGGGTCTACCACCTTACGAAGGCGCCTAGTAATTACACTGTTAACGAGAGCAGCTAATCGAGATCAAACATTTGGATCTTAAGACGTAATGCTGGCAGTGCCAGCCACCTTGCGCCAACACAAGTGTGAGCGACGCACATCGGACTCCTGAGCTCTCTTCTGCGATTAGTGAGAGTGAATTGTGGCATTAGATACTGCGTACGTGATTCCGCCGCCCTTTCTCAGAACGATTTCGAGACTAACGTTACTACTACGGTGCTACCTCCTCAAAATCATCGGGTCGGGGCTGCAAGCAGAGACCTACGAATGCTTCGAGTTTGAGTTACAGGTCGTGCCCAGACGCCCCCTCAATGTACTACGGCATTCGTGTCATTCCTGATTTTTGGACGGCACGATATCGCGACCCAACGTTTCTACGGTGTGCGACCTCCCCCCCCCCAAGATGCTGCAATCGCGCATACTACGTCCCACACAACTTCGTCTTCAGATCATGCTCACATTGTGAGTGAATACCACTTCAAAGCCAATCATTTTTGACGTTTGTTACCAACTTGAGGAGCCGAGGCAAATTCCAACCGGCATAAAGTACAACAAATAATGATCTAGAAGCAGAGTGCACTAATGATCGTAACTCATACCCCCTCTACCGATGCATTTTGAAGTTCACAACTAATGATCAGTGACGCTACACCTCATGACCCGTCACGGCACACGACCTACAACGCGGGATTGCCATTATGGACTTCAGCCCGTGCTGAGCCTGCGGTGAGGTGTCCGCACAGCACCTTTCGATCGGTACGGCAGGCGATTCAATTTTGTCCATGCTACAGACCTCGATCGAACGACGTGGGGGCCATACCCGGCGTCTGCTCAGCTGTGGGGACCACTCTTGTACACACGCGGGTCGTGCCTTTTTCATGAACCTACGACATCTCATTCGGTACGTCATGCAGTTAAGCGGACTGCCTCCGATGGTACCCGATTGTGGCCTGCCGCTGTCATTGGGTTGTTTGCACCCATCTCACGAAGAACCCGCAGGCCGCTATGAACAACGCCGCTAGTAGAGTCGGGTCCGATCCCGAGCATCTCATTGATCCCTCGATGCCGTGTTCAATATGAAGCTAGGGGGTGGCGAGCGCAGAGAAAGCGTAGATCCGTGTAGACCTCGCGCTACCCTTGTCGGTTGCTTAAGTTCCGGCTGCGCTGTGGATCCCGCTGAGAATACGAGAAACGACTGACCCCGAGCCCCTTGGCAGGGGCGGAGTGTCACGGTGCGGGAGCAGCAGATGAATATACATACACCCATATACAGTACGTCCCTATGTGGTGCTGGTACAAGAAGCACCGACCTAGATCTAAAACGTAAAAAACCCTGGTGTGCCCCTGTATATCTCCGTGTGCTAAGTAAGAATCCTTCGGAGATGTAAATCTAAGCCGTCCGCCATCCCGCCGCGCCGCTTCTAAGGTGAAGACCATGACCAGCCCACACAGTCCCCGAAAATGCCAACGATCTGCTCTTCGAGCGCGATGCGCTTCGCTTTGTCCTTCCCTTCCCTGATCTCCCGCCACGCACGCACGCTCTCGTGCACTTCCCGGGGGTTGCTCAGGCCCACGACGACTGGCACGTCCAACTCCGTACCCTTCCTGAATCCATACCCGACCGCCACGTTTGGCAGGCCACCCTCCCACCCCTCGCTCTCGCACAACTTCGCTGCCTGCTGTGCCGCCTCGCGCTGTGCAGGCGTCGCCGGGTGCCACTGTGGCAGCCGCGGCGTGAGGAGCCCCATGTTGAGCGGCGACGCGGTGAGCAGCTGCGGGATCTTCGCGCGCGTGCGAAAGTGCGGCGCGAACTCCACGAAAGTACTGTTCTGGAGGTTCGAGTGCGAGTATGAGAGTAGCACGTCGAGCGGCTTGAACGGCGGCGTGTGCAGCACGAGCAGCGCGAGCCGGAGCATCGTGGGGAGCGGATACCCTGTGTAGCGGGCGGAGCGTTAAGCCCATTCAGCAATTCAATGTCAGCGTCCGAACGTGGAGTAACGAGAGCCGAGAAGCGGGCGCGGAACTACCATACGCTACGTACCGCTGATGCCGACGTGCTTGACGACGCCCTCCTCCTGCAGCTTTCGCAACTCCGCTACTGCGTCAAGGACCTTCTGGTCTCCCGGGCCCCACACTTTGCCCTCCTGACCGTCGCCAAGCCCGTATTCGGCACGCTTTTCCGCGAGCGCCGCGAGGTGGTGACCCGAGGTGGGACCCACAGGTGTACACACGAACTCGACGTCGTGCATGTACACAGTGTCGAGGTAGTCCGTGTGCAGGCGCTCGAGGCTGCGCTGGATGCTCGCCCGAATAGTGGCGGGCGAGTAGTCAAACTCGGCCTGCGAGAAGCCATATCGCCCGCACTTTGTCATCTGTGGGCGGTCATTTGAGTCCATGTACGCATGCGAGCGTATAAGGAGATTGCAGCATACCAGCTTGTACGAGGAGCGCGGAAATTCGGGCTCGAGGACCTTGAGGGCAGTACCGAGGACGATCTCGGACGGGCCGTAGTATGCAGAAGTATCGAAGGCGTTGATGCCGTACCTGCTCCAAACCGGTCAAGGGACATGACGTGGTCGCATGATCTCGACCAGGCATACCGCAGGGCCAGCCGCGTAGTTCGCACCGGGATATCGCTTGCAATGACGGAGTCCTCATTATAGGTTGCCGAGAACGTTGCCGCTCCAAAAACAATCTCGGGCAGATGCATCGACCCTACCTCACTCTAGTCCATCGTCAATCATCGGTGCTTTTTTAACAAACGCGTCTGCGGCAAGCAGGGGCGTACCAGCGGCAGCCCTTCAACAGGCCTGTCCTCCTCGCCATCCGGGATGGCATCGAGCGGAGGAAGCGCGAACACGGGCTGCGGAGAACCTAGTGGAACACTGAGTGGGGTGGCCATGGCGACTATTTGCAGCACGACGAGGAGAGTGTGAGAGTCGAGAAGAGAGAGAAGCCTTCGCTCGCAAGCTTTATACTCGCGCTGGGCGGGCCGCCTCCCGCGCGCGAGCGCGATGAAGGACGATTGATGTTGTCATCTCAGGGCCGGTCACGCGTCACGTCTATGCAGACCCGAAGGCGACAGGCAGAGTGTAGCATTAGGGGAAAAGACAACGGCGGTCGCCGAGCCATTTACAACGATGTGCGTATCAATTCCCATCCCCAGGGGCCATGGATGCAAGCTGGAGCCTTAGAGCTTCCGCCGCTCCCAGCTACGCACGGACGACCAAGGCGGATGAGCCGGTTGTATGGGAGGGGAGACGGAGACGCGGAAACGTACCTCTTGTCGAAGTGCTGGTTGACGGTGAGGAGCTTCGTGCCCTCGTCGGGCTTGATGTCGTTCCAGGGGGTCGGGTTCTCCTTGGTCCAAACGACTACACGAGAGACGGTTGGTGCCGGTTCAATTACAAGCCGTTCGTGAAGACGCACCAGTAGGACCACGCGCGAGACGCGTAAGGTACCAGCTACCACCCGCAACGACGACACCAACGACGGCGTAGCTTTAGGGGGTGAGCCGGGTACATCACAAGCAGACACCAACACTATTGCGGCCACTCACATAGGGATCGCCTAGCAGGTCAGAGGGGGTGTTTTGAGTGACATGCCCTCGCACACAAGCCCCTAAACGACACGCACCTCGACGGCGAACCAGTTCTTCAAGAACGACCTGCGAAGCTGAGGCATGGTAAAGAAGGAGGGCGCGGACGAGCACGGAGGGGATGACGACGGAGAAGAGGTTGAGTGCGCCGTCTGCGCCATTTCGACTTCACCCGAATCAGGCGCCCGCTTTCCCACGGCGCCACACCGACGCGCCTGGCCGCCGTCTCGCCCGGTCGAATCCGCGCCTCCGCATTTATTCGCGCGACCGCGCCGCTGCGCCATGCTATTGGCATACACACATGGAAGAATCGAACGAGGGGGGGAGCTCTAATGCCTAACAAGCCACTATCCGTCCGACGAGTTCGCAAATTCAAGACAGGACGACAAGGTTCGAGACTTCGAGCTCTAAACGATGCCGACGGCATAACCTACCTTCCAGACCTTACCTACAACCTGCATGCTCCTGCCACCCCAACGGCATGGATCACGCACCCAGAATTCGAAAGCAGCAGTGCGGGCTACCAGCGCGGCATACACGAGCGAGAAAGACAATACAGTAGCAATACCGTACACAGACGCAGTATTTATGGCAGACCCCTCCCTAGGCCTGCGGCCCTTTGCCCGGCCGCTATGCTATGCCTATACCTTGGCCTACGCAGCAGCCGGGCTGAACTTCTGCACCCTCTTCATGCGGCTCGCAATCTCCGTGCGCAGATCGCCCAGGAGGCCGCGCCCGCGAGGCGACAAGTCGCTCTGCGCGTCCGCGGCGACGAGCACCTGATCAATGAGCGTGTACGGCAGCCATGTCGCCGCGGCCGTCTTTGGCAGGTCGTCCGTGAGCCGTGCGTCGCTCTGGGCAAGCGGAAAACGTCGTCGGGTCAGAGAGTTTGCGGCACGGGGTTCGAAGCGCGTTCTAAATCGCGCGCAGGGCTTCGAAAGGCGGAGAGGGAGGCACTCACCCTGCGCATCATGTCCAGCGTATGGTCTAGAGCACATTCCAGCATCTCAAACCTCAGGCAGGTGCGGATCAGGTATTCGGGGTGGTGTTCCTGTAGTCCGTCACGTACGCGTTCAGCAAAACGGGGCGCAGAAATAGCGGACAGAATGGCTCGCCTCGAGCGTGTGCACAAGCCATGGGGGCGGAGGGGATGCTCTGTCAAACGCCATGATCGCCTCGAGTGCGACTTTTGTGTACCTGTAGTCCGTTTGAGGGCCGTCATGCCGCTCCAGCGACTGGCGCAGGTATCGCCATCCCTTCTCCGCCGGTGTCCCGTGCCAGGACGAGATTTTGTCCGTTAGTAGCCAATCGGACGTGTCCTCGCTCCTATACGATCGCCAACGACAGCAAATGAGCCAAACGAAACCGTGACAGCGCAGAACGAGAAAACAGGGGTGCCTACATCACCGAGTCCGGATTCCTCGACAGACGCAAGCAACGGCTGGTGAGATGCCCAAAGAGATCCGACATGTCAACGTCGAGGCTGCGCGCAGCGGCCATGGCGGTGTTGAATCGGCTCGCCTGAGCCAGCCGTAGAACGATCGAGGGAGGGGGCAGCGAGAGCCCAGCTGCAGGCCCGCTGTGAAACAGTGCCAGGGCACCCAGAAAAGGCAGAACTCACCACCAGACGGCAACAGCGTGGGGTCCCTACGCGCAAGCTCGACGCGGGCGGCGAGCAGGGCGTACTCGTATTGCATGTCCTTGAGTTCTACCAGCTCGGCATCGCGCCTGCCTAGGGCGTATTTGCTCTCTGGGATGTGTCTCGATAGCCTCCGGCGTTTGCGCGGCTGCAGACCTGGAATGAGCATCGGACCCTACTACGTGCAACAATAGCCGTCCACTCGCCTCGTGTCCGGTCTCGCCAGTAATAGGCAACGTAATCCATTGGTTCTTCGAGTCGACCAAAGCAAGGGAGTTCATCGCGACCACGTAGGCTTCCAGTTGCAACTCAGCGAGCTCGGCGAACGCAGCGGGATCGCCCGTAAGGGCAGCGAGCTTCCTCGCGCGCTGGTACATCGTCAACGCCGCTACGGATCCGTTAAGCCCGCGCACGCACGCACACATGCATATCTCGCGACGCCCTGAGGGCCAAGACGCCGGACTCACCGCTGCGATAATCGCCCCTAGAGACATACCATGTGTAGAGGATGCGTGAATAAAACGGCCTGATCCGGGGGTCCGCGTTCCGCGCCTTGAACGCGAGCGCGTCCTCGACCTCCTCGGCGAGGCCGGCGAAATTGAGGGCCATCAGCCTATCGACCGCGTTCTCCTCGCACATCCGGTACAGAAGCTGACTGGTGCACTCCCGCTTCCTGCAGAGGACGGTCGCATTAGCACTTTGAACCGAACAGAACCTGGGGGCACCCGCGCGATCGCGCGCAGACGTACAATCGTTCATAGGGGCTCGACATCAGGGCGGTGTACGCATCTTCGTACTGGCCCAGATCGGTGAGCCCTTTTACGATTCCGTGCCACAAGGCCAGCGTGTCGAGGCCTGGCGGCGCGACAGAGAGGGCTAACTGGGTGAAGAACACGTCGTGGTAGGTCGTCAGTGCCGCCTTGAAGAGATCCGCCACATGCAGATAGAAATCAAACTGCGTGGCAAACACTTTTTCGCCGGGAAGCACGACGGCGAGTGCTTCCTGATCGTCATACGACAGAGCGGAATGAGACCCTGAAAACGCCAAGCCCGGCCGTGGTTAGCATTCGCTCCTACTGTTGTTTTCGCGGCGGCCGGCCCACACAGAAGGAGCTCGAGACTCACCGAAGCTGCCCGCCAGAATCTCCATCGCGGACGCAGCATCGTCATACCGGCCCTCGTCAAGCCACAGCCGGGCCAGCACGTACGTCACGCCCGGCGTACGCGGGAGCCATGCCAAAACCTCCCGCGCGACTTCGCGATAGCCCAGCACGCGCACGCGCTCGCAGAAGAGCACCTCGAGCCGCGTCGCGTGCGCGGGCGACAGCGACTGGAGGAGGCCGGTAGCATCGAGGAAGCGGTGCGCCGCGACGGGCAGGCCCTGCGAGTGGGCGTACAGGTGCACCAGCCGGTGCACGAGCGGGTGCGCCGGCTGGAACTTGGCGCCGCGCGTGCTGGCGGAAACGTGCATGTTGCGGAGTTTCGCGACGACCTCGTCGTCGCCGCCCGGGCCCGGGGCGCCCGTCTGGCCCTGGGCGGCCGGCGCTGCGTTCTCCCCCGCGGGCTGCCGCGCGACGTACCGCAGCATCGCGATCCCGCGGAAGACGACGAAAACTTCCGCGAGCAGCCCTTGGTCCCACTCGTGCAGGTCGTCGGCGAGGAAGAAGAGGAGCGTCACCAGCGCGAGGGCGATGTCGTAACGCGCGTGTATGGAGGTGGAGGCATATGACGCGGTGAGGGCCCTCAACCAGTCAGGGCTGATGGGTCGAGACAGGAGCTCCGCGTCTTCTTCCTCTCTCTTCACCTCCTTGTCAAATCCGCCAATGATGTCGAGGACGAAGCGAGCCGCCTCCTGGATTTTGCCGATACCCTGGAGGCGGCCGAGTATCCAGCTTTCCAGTCCCTCGTCGACCTGTTCGCGGAATGGCGAGACCCGCACCTGGTCTTGGATGATGTCGGCGTACGAAAAGGCGATTTCCTGGTGTACGACGTCGTTCAGCCTGCCCTCCAACGATAGCATAAGACGAGGCCCTAGGCGTGTGCGCATTGTCCACAGCAATTCCAGCAGTGCGAACTGAGAATCCATGGTTTCTGAAGATGATAGCTGTCTGTGTAAACGGAGAGGCAGATCCTCACCCGCCAGCGACGCTACACGCTCGCGTTCGACGACGATAACGCCGTCGTCCGGGCTTCCACGCCCAATGGCGAGAGGCCACCGGCCGTTCCGTTCGATTTCTCGGCATCGCGCGATAAAACCCTCCCAGTCGCGTTTGAGTGCGTTCCAGTAGTTCTCGTCAAGATGGGCGCCGGTCTTGGGGTCTTTAGTGCGCTGTACGGTGCAGCCGACAACAGACGCAATCTGCTCACCGACAGTCGCGTACGACACTAGCAGCTGAGGTGGGTAGGGCGGCGGAAGCGAGCGACACGTGTCGATGTACTGGGTAATGGCCGTCTGGAGCGTGAGAGGGGAGAATATCCCGGGACGCATAATGGCATCGAAGAACTTTTCGGCCGCCGAGCCTGGCAAAAGGAGGAGCTCATCCATGTATGCTGGGGTGAGTTCCGCTTCTTGAGCGTAGGTCGCCGAGCTCCAGCCACCCGTGATTTGCTCTTCAGACGCGTCCCAAGCAAGGCCTCTGACATCTACCATGGACTGACCTTGCTTGTCCCAGAGCGTGTAGAGCGTGTCGTCTAGAACAGTAAAGTCCTGCAGGTGACAGTGGACGCTAGTCTCTGAGGCCTCAAAGACGGTCAGAGGCTTAAGCACGTCGCCGTTGGCCACAAAGAGCTGGAAGAAGCCGCCAGAGCTGAGCGAGCCCTCGGTGGGGATGAAGGCGAGCACATGGGGGTCGTCCGAGTGCTCGGGCGTGAACACGCAGATCAAACGCTGCGGCTCGGGCGGGAGAAGCACGGAGGGATTTGCAGGGGACGGGGACGGGTTCCTAGCTGGCACACTCCGCCCGGGGGCTGTTGAGGGTAGCGCGTACTCAGCGACGCATCCGCCTCTCGCGGCCCACATGCGGAGATGCCGGTCTCGAGATAGGGTCCATACGTTGCCTATATCCGTCGGCTGCGGGTGGGTCGAGAGAGAGACGATATCCGAGCCGCCGGGCGGGGCGGAGTGGAGCGCAGGCAGGAGCGAGGCGATGGAGTGGAGGAAGGACCGGGCGTCCGACCTTGTTTCGCGCCAGACATCTGGGGAGGCGCGCATGAAGCGACAGGGCGGCAAAGGTTAGATGACGAACGAGGATTTGCTTACCATCTTGTGTGTCACTGCCTAGGGCGTCGGCCTCGAGACGGAGGAGGGAGCCGCCGGGTAGGGCGATGAGGACGGAGTGTGTGCCCTGGACGTGGACGAGGCCGTCGATCGAGCCGGCTTGGAGGACGTATTCGCGGTACCATCTCCTGTTGGGGAGCGGAGACCAAAGGGGTGCGCCGTCGCGTATGGGGATCACGATGCGGTAGAGCGAGCCGAAGCGAGTGGCGAGGAGGACGTGGAGCTCGTCGGACTCGGACAAGACGATCGAGGGGGAGGGGAGGATGGGGGCGGGAAAGTCGAAGCGCAGAGGCGGTATGTCATCGGACAAAGATAGAAGCTCGAGGACGAAGCCTGCGCCGGTGACGCGGAGGAGGATGGTGCCGGTGGGTGGGGAGTGGAAGATGGCGGAGAAGGCGGCGTGTTCGTGCGGATGCGCTGGTTGATTTGGCCTGGGGAGGCTGGGCAGGTCCTTTTGGGACGAGTGCACTGCGATGGGGGGCGTGGGTGGAAAGAGGGCGGAGAGCTGGGACGCGACGAGGATGCTGGGCTCCATGGCTGCACGCGGAGGAGACGGACGCAGAGCGCGATCTGGCCGCAGCGGCGACGACCCGGGCGGACGGAGAGTGTGGCGGCGCGGCGGAGGGCTGCAGGAGCGTACAGCGTCCAGAAGGAGACAGTCACTGGACAGACTACACAATGCGACGCGTGTGTGACTACGCGTGTGTGACATCACGTGTGACCGCGCCCAGGTAGGAAACGCAGGCCCAGAGAGGCTGCTGCAGCCTCTCTGGGCCTGCAGCCTCTGCACGGCGTGTCCCTGCATGCACCAACACTCGACCTCCTCCGCTGACCCCAACGGCAGCCAGCATGCCCCCATCTCCTCCGCGCATGCGCCTGTCCGTCCTGCCCCCTGCGCCGCGCACTCGCACTACTCCTTCCTCTCCCACCGTCACGCCCGCCAGAAATGCGCTCCTCATTCCCCATGCATCACCTTCCTCCATCCGTACCTTCCCTAGTCCCAATTACCCACCCCGCTAGCCATTCCCCATGCGGCCCTCGCGTGAGGCAATCCGGGCGGCCTCTCCAGACCTCGTCACCCGCAGGTGGGTCGCAGGAGCCCAATCATTCCTGCCCCCTCCTCGTATATATAACTTCCCGCACCGTCCCCTCTCCGGCCAGTATCCTACAGCAACTCACCAGCCCCCCAGCGTAGACGTTTCTTCTCTTTCCTGTACGCCTTTACGCCTAATTTTACGCCCCCCGCTTCCCCGACCGGCCCCCCCATCCACCCCAACCCCACCCCACCCCCGACCCGGCTGCACCGACAGGCCCGACGCGCCATGGACCCCGGCATGACCACCTTCGACGCCATCATGTTCCCCGCGGACGACCGCCCCCCACACGTCGTCCCGCTCATGACCTCCGCCCTCGCCCTCCCGACGGGCTCCGCCGAGCCCTACCGCTGCGGCCGCGTCCCCCACCCGGAGGTCTACATGGACTACATTGCCGACCAGCTCGGGTCGCAGGCGTGGCGCTTCCATGTGTGTCTAATTTCCCAGATTAATCACCGGACCCTGCGCTGATTCGCCGAACCCGGCTGCTCACCACTCACTTTCTCCCTAACCCCCTCCCTCTCACGGCGCCTTCGTGACTCAATCCTCGGCTCGACCGCGGCCCTTGCACGCGCGCCGTACAGCTCGTAGAAGCCCTCGACGGCATGATGCAAAAGTTCGCGACGCCCTACATCGTCTTCTACCCCACCGTCTCCCGCGACGGCATGCCGTTCCCCGTGAACAAGTGCATCCGCGAGATCGAGGCGGACAGGTTCGACGAGGCCCGGGCGTGGCGGGGCAACCTCATCGTGGCCAAGTACAAAGACACAAAGTACTCGGCCATGATCGACGCCTCGATGGCCGACTTTCCAATCATCAAGAACTACCTCTCCACCCACCTGGCGCCTTCGTAGAGGGGTGAGCAGCGCCCATCGATCTCCCCCCGTTCATAACCCCCGAGCTTAAAGCACTCACTGTTGTTACCTAGGGATCGGCGCCGCCGGGGCGCCCTCGCGCCGGCCGACGCGGTTCCAGTCCGGACCTTGGCCTTGCATACATGGATCGCACTCGCTTCACGTCCGTTGCCCGCGACGGCGGTAACTCGCTCCCTTGTTCTGTAGCTGGCGTATAGTACAAGCATCTGTATAGACCGTAATGTAACCCTATTGTAAAATGTGCACACGATCAGATAACGCGCGTCGCGGATGGTGAGGAGGAGGAGCGGGCGTGTCGTGCGCACATCAGAGTTCCTCGCGCTTCGCCCCCTTCGCGCCCCCTTCGCTCGCCTTGCGTTCGCTCTCCGCCGCTTGGGCTTTCTTCGGATCGCAGTGCTCCGGGTACGGGCTGGCGGGGTCGATCGGGGGGTGCGATACACGCCCCACCTTCGGGTACTTGGTTGACTCGCCGTAGAACTTCTTCCAGTGCTGTACGCCCTGGCGAGGCACGACGCGAAAAGAAGGAAAGGAATAAAAGAAATAGATGTCAGTGACAAACGCATATACGCGGGTTGCGCGGGGACGCGGAAGCCCGGGGAGGAAGGCTGGACGCAGACGCACCCTCATCTCGCTTTCGCTTAGTCCGCGGAGGTCATGCGTGAGGTGTGTCTTGAAGCACCCGGTGCCGTACGCTCTCGCGGCATCCCTGCCAGCCCTGCGATGATGGGAAGACGCAGTCGGGTGAGCGCCCGCCCGTGCACAGATCGCCAGCCGTACGGGGGCGTGCACTCACATCATATGATAAGAGCCCCCAGGGCCGTAGGTGGCGCGGTTGCTGCTCACGTCGAAGACGTCCCCATCGATCTAGATCGCACGCACTCATGGTGAGCTTCGCGGGTACACGCCAAGGCGCGACACATCGCGACGCAATGATGACCTACGGCGATGTACACAGGTTTTTCGGGATTCGTTCCGTCGAACTGCGCGAGCAGCCCTTCCGAGAACAGCCGCTGGTTCGTCTGCGACGGCGCGGGGAAGTCCGTCAGCGTGACCGTCCTCGCAGCGCAGCGCACCGTGCGGGCAGCCCAGGACGGGCAAAGCCGCCCCGGGAAGCCAGCACCGCAACGCGGGAAGCAGGGTGGGGGTGTGGGGGGGACGACGAGGCATCCCCCGAGGGCGCACGCACCGGAATGAACTGGCTGACGCTGGGCAGCTCCATCTCCCACAGGAAGCTGCCGGTGAAGAACTTGCCCGCGAGCACGACGAACAGGGTCGCGTAGAGCACGAACTTGAGCAGGCCGAGGCAGCCCACCTCCCGCTCCTCTGTCGGGTCGGGCTCCTCCGGCCCCACCTTCTCGCCACGCGCGAGCTTCTCCTCGCGCTCCTGCTTGCGCTGCAGCCAGGCCGCGTGCGCCTGCTTGCGCTCGGCGCGGTACTGCGCGTATCTACCGGCGCCCACGATGGGCAGGGGGGTCAGCCGGCACGCCATGCGGGGAGCTCGGCGGCGCGCACTCACGCAAGGAAGGGGCGGTTGGCTTGCTTGGTGGACACCTTTCGGTTGGGGTCCGCAGGATCATCTACCTGCGGGTAGTCGTCCTTGAGGGGAAAGCCGGCCCACGGCGAGCCAGGCTCATCGCCGGGGGTCTGTGGTTCGAGCGGTTTACCGTCCGGTCCCTTTGGGAAGTCCTTGAGGTTCGCCGGGCGTTTGCGTTTGGACTTGTCGCCCTCAGGGTTCAGTATCCAGGACATTCTGGTGCTATGGGGAAGGAGGGTGGTGTGCAGGAGAAGGCGGCCGCAGAGAAGGAAGAGGCAGATAGCGAGGCAGACGCGAGCAGCTGCGTCGTGTGAACAGGCACCTGAAGCTTGTCCACCCTCGCGACCTGGTGGGAGCTGTCACAGCCTCTGTTATATGTAGCGCTGAATTGATGCACAGGCCTCCGCTGGGCGTGTGTTAGCAGGTACTGTACGGCTGCGTCCTCGAGAAAGGCGGTCAAGCTCAAGCTGCAAGCGCTTCGACCACGCTGCCACCAACCAACGACCACGTATGACGAGATGCCGTATATGGATGGATACGTCATGGCCACCAAGTCGCCGAAAATGACGCCGGCAGGCAGTCGTACGACGGTTCGCACGGGGGGATCCTCGAGAAGACTCGTCGGCGCGCCTCAGTCGCTACCGCACCAACACAAGTTTAGAGCTCCCTGGCCGCTCCAGGCTGTTGCCTGGATCCCAGACCATACATAACCGCTGCGGACTGGTTGGCAGCTAGTACATATTAGTATCATGGGCATGACGTGGTTCCTGCACAATGTACAATGGGAACCTTTTCCGACAAAACGACGTGCGATGCCCAAAACGACCCCTTCCGCACACGGGCCCGGCTGCGGGTCGGGAAGCGGATGACAGACCCCGCTGCGTCGACCTCGAGCAAGCCAAGCCCCAGCGAGCGGGGCATCTTTCGACCGTGCCATGATCCGGCGGGGTTGCCTGGCCAGGCACTCGGGCAACGTTGTCGCAGATGAGACTGACATTCCAACCCAGCGAAGATTGGCCATCCATCCGGGCACACGCGTCGACAATCTCAGCAGAACCAGCCGCAGCGTTGCAAGTAGTACAAGGGAACGAGTCATGTATTAGGATGCTGGTGGAGCACAAGGGGCGTCTGCATTAGTGAGTATCACCAGTACTAAGGTATAATAGATCGTACATGTTCTTGTGGATAAGGAAGAATTGTAACGGTACGGGGGGATGATGGGATGTGGGGATGATAAGGAAAGGGTAGGGGTTGCAAGAGAGAAAAAATGAAATAGAGGACCATGCCCTGATAGGAAAGAAAGTGTCGAGAGATGTAGATGACGATGGTGAGCGATGATTAGCGAACGATGGACCCGCCCGGCGACAAGACGAAGACGAAGGAGTATGTGCGAGAGGACGACACAAAGCGAGCGACGACCGAGACTGTTGTATGGAGACATAAGTACGGGCTTGATATGCATGGAGGCATGTATGTGTGGCAGGGACTGACATGAGCATAAGATATCAGAAGCGGTGGATGGGATGCATAGAGTCGTCGAACGGGAAGAACGAGGCAGGGGCTAGCCCGGTCATCGTGATTCGCCCGCAGGACGCTCCTGGATCGCCGCTCTTTGAGATATCGTCACGTAAGCCCCACCAACTTCTTCCTCTGCCACACTCAGCCCTGGAGGCACAGACGGTGTCGACGCGCCTGAGTTCATCAGGGGGAAGTCTGCAAGCGGACCATCGTCCTCCTCGACGAGCTTAACCTTGAGGGCAAGGAAGCGAGGCGTCTTGATGAACTAGACACCCACGTCAGATACGAGAGCGACAATAGCTTGGAGGTCAGCGCGACTCACTTTCGGTACAGAATCCGTCGCCATCAACCGGAAGACGTGCGTCTGAATGCGCTCGTACAGACGAATCATCGTCTGCAGTTGTGTCGCATTGAACTGGTTGGCTTGATCAAGGTCGACGTGGCCCTGGAAGGTCTTGCCGGTCAGGTTGGTGATGACCTCGTTGAGGTATGCCGACAGCTCGTTACGAAGGCCATGATCGATGTTGAGCTCGCTTTGACTCGAGGGCGCCAAGTAGGTGTTGTAGATGACGAACGCCTTCTGAATGAGAGCCTCATGATGCCTCTCCATGGCGAGCTGACCAGGCGTAGCCTTTTGCCCTGCCCGCGCAGGAGGCGGGTTGGCGGCGATCGCACTGGAAGTGGTCGAGAAAGACTTCTTGAAGTCCTGGACGTCGAGGTAGAACGAGAGGTTTTCCTCGCAGAAGTTGCTCCGTAGGAACTCCCGGAAGAGTGCGCGCAGCTGCGGTTCCTCCATAATGAACTTGAGCCGATCAGTGTTCGACTCCTTTTGTCCCTTCTTCTGGTCGGCATCGTAGCTGGCGTTCAGCTTCTCGGTCATCGAAATCCTCCTGTGGATCTTGGCGTCGCTCGAGTTGACACCCTCCGTTGTCGAGTTCTCGACACTGCGGTCCTCGGACGCCCGCGCGACACCAGACACGTTGGCAGCAGAGCTGTTCGGAGAAGGGCGGGCACCGTCGGGAAGATCCCAGCGTGCCAGCCGACGACCCTCCTCGGTGACCTTGTAGATAGCCTTCGCTGTGCAGCGGAACTCTCCTTGTTGCTGTTAGGCATGCATTAGTACGATCGAGACGGATTAAGGGAAAACCATACCGAGATGGAGGAGTTTGCGCCACCCGCGGCACCACGAACAGTGAAGATGATAGCGGAGTCGTTGTTCTTGCGCTTGTCGGAAACCAACGAGATGAGACCAAACCGCACGAACTGAGCAGCCATCTCTGCCGCCTCCTCCCTACCGATGACGGACGTGAAGTCGCACAGCCACTCCAAGGCGGTCACAGCTGCGAAACAGTGCTTGTGGGTGAGTGTCGCTTTCCCCACGCCCTTCTCCGTAATATCCATGAGCCCAACGCCCTTTGACCGCTCGTGGTACTTCTGGAACGCATCCATGGTTTCCATATAATCCGGCGGATAGTTGGGCTGGCGCCCTACGAACCGTCGGAAGAGAGCAGTGATGGCGGAATGCGAGACGATAATCTCGTCGTCGACTGACCGTCGCTCCAGGTGCAACAGTTTCATGCAGATGGGTTGCGAAGAGAAGACGTTGGCGAGGTGGTCGCCGTTGATGCCGTTCTTGCTCATAAACCGTTCGAGAACATGGAGGCCCTTTGGCGTCAACACGTAGACACCACGCTCCTTGAAGAGATTGGATCCGGGGTCTGCGGCGTTCTCGATGAGTCGTGCGTCCATGAACTGCTGGCACATGGCCTTTGCCATATCGCGAGTCATTGAGAAGGTCGTAGTCGTGGTGGTCGTAACGATACGGGAAGGTTCCCGGGGATCGGGCCCACGGTTCGACTGGGAGAACTTGAGCGACGCCAAGTTCCTCGCTGCGTCATCGCTAGATACATAGGGTTGGGAACGAAGATCGCATAACGGGGGAAGAGCAACGCACGTTGTGAATGAATTAGGGAAACTCCTGAAATATTGCCTGTTTGTCGTGAGCTCCAGGGAAACGATGAGGGTCGCAAACAGATCCAGAGTGTCCTATTGATCGTTTGGGTTCCGATAAGAATCTGCAGAGAATGCGAAAACTGCCACGCACCTTGAGGAAGGGTCTGCCGCGTTTTGTCGTCTTCATCATGTGCGACGAAGTCGCCGATGGCGGTTCCTGAGGGGCCATGATTACAGGAGGGGAAATGGAAAGCAAACAGAGACGAAAAGGAGGAGACTAGAGACGGCCGAGAAGGAAGAGGAGGCAAGAAGGCGGCGGATGGGAGGAGGAGGACGGGGGAGAGGCGAAGATGAGGAGCAGTGAGGGCGGACGGTGACAAGAGGCGAGGCGAGCGCCTGGCCGAAACTCGTTGACAACCCAGCTTTTCGACCTAATTTCCCACGTGTCATCTCCCGTTCGAGACACGCGAAACAGGGCCGTCGGCCAAAAAATTCCTTCATTTAGTCTTTTTGGACGTGCCGCTTATCCACCGCCCGGCGCACGCTCGGGTCTCGACAACCGCCCGCCGGCGCCTCCGCTGCCGCCGTCTCAGTCCCCCGACGCCTCGCGACGCCCCGCCGTCGTCCGCGTCCACGCCGTCGCCCACGCCCGCTCTCGTTACGTTTCACCGCTGCAACCGCCCCGACACACATGCGCCGTCGTATCCAGGGCGTTCCAGTCGGGCCCGCTCCCAATCACCGCCATCACCCCGCCCCACCGCAGCTGTCCGTCCTCAGCGCCACGAGGCGGCCTGCACTCCTCAAAACGCCATTGTGGGGACCGGCAACGCTGGGCGAGAAAAGTTAAGCGAACGTCAGGCGTCTATCAGGGCGCTCTTTGTTATCACCTCTCTCCGAGATGGCCGAGATCAAAAGATAACCCTCGGCGCGAGATATCATCTGACGGCCATCAGTGTGAATACGCCGCGTCTGTGGCTGGCGGAGGATGCGAAATGGTACACGAGTGTAGCGGCTCACTCGACGCGATTTCACTCAAGTCTCCAGTACAAAAGTCGCGTCATTTTGCTCATTGAATAAAATGTCCGGTATGGATTTTTGATAGCACTTTGAAATGCCATAAATTGTCAGCATATCTCAATGATCACCTATTTTTTTGGGATTCTGTACCGAAGGTTGTGATCGACGAGTGTCCAAATACATGTGTGAGTAGAAATATTACGCTGCAGGGGAGTATAGAAGGAGGGATATGTTCGACACTGTCTGCCCACAATTGCTTATGTAATGGTCAGGCGCGCGCGCTGGCGCGCGACTGCTGCTAGTATTAGTAAGACATCACTGCAGGAGGCTCCGAGAATCCGAGCGGCCAGCCCACAACACCGTTGAGCAACTCGAAACTATTGGCTGAATGTCAAATCAGTCCCCAGACGGCCAGGAAAACTCTGTGAAATACTCAACGAAGAGAGCAAAGGCTGCGGAACGCCAGTGATGGGCTTAAGAAGAAGCTTCGGGCCTTAGACTCCAAAGCACGGAACAATGGGAGCCTTGAGGTCAAGAATGCACGGCTTGAGGCAGCACTTGGAGATTGCTCTGCTCGGCGATGGAGAGTTATTACCTGACATCGCGCCGCTGTCAAAAGCTCACAGAGTGCGAGGGCAAACCAGTCCTCTGCCTCTAGTGCTCAAAGACCACTTTCCCCGCACCGACGCGTCGTCGGAGTTTTGATCGTAAGACGCTCTCGATCGCGTTAAGCTCGCATAGATAATCGGCAAGATACAGGACGAGAGATTATCTACGAAGATAACGGGCGCTAGGAACGTAGACGCCTGACGTTTTTTTTGGCAGGGTTGCCGGTCCCCAGCCATTGTCCCTCAGCCGCAGGCGGCGTGGCCTTCCGTTTCCGAACCATCCGGCGAATCAATGTGCATCACCCGCCCCTTTCCAGGCAACCCATCACAGCATGGGTGGCTTAGTCAGCTCCTTCGGCCCGTACAAGCAACGCTGGGCGTCCCAAACACGGTTCTGCCCAAGTTCACGGTGGTCATTCGTACGTACGTGCTCAGCGTGTCGCACGTCGCTCTAACGTTGCTCTGATCTGCAGGAATTTGATGTTTTCAGCCTTTTAACCGCGCCAGACCCCGCACATGTGCCCAATGTGCCACCCTTATGGGCGCTGACCGCCTGATGCAAGATCGAGCCACCCCGCACGCGATGGCCTCGGGTCCCCGACCCAAGCACAACGTCGGACGTTCTGACTCGTTTCGTATGCATGCCCCGATTAGGATGTCGCCCAAACCGGGCGCAGTTGGCGACACAAGAGGCGTCGGTCGTCACGTTTCAGGTGTCAGATACCCGCTGCAGCGCTCCGCGAGGGGTGCTTGCCCCTGCCGCCCATACATGCGCAATGCGCAGGCCCGCGGCACGCAGCATAAAGGTCTGGAGGCGTAAGTACTTAGCCTACAGCGAGTCTCCCGCTCGTCGCGGTTGTTCTGCTCCGTTCTCCGCCGCTCCGCGTTAGATTGCAGGTATGTCATCATGACTACCCTGTTTGTCTGAGAGCATCTCACTGCCGTGGCGGTACCTACTGCGTGAACCGATATTGCCTCCGTGTTGGCAGGAGCCTCGACCTCAACGCTCCATTTCGAACACGTGTGCAAGCCTGGGTCGTCCACCAGTATGCACCGACCGCACAAATGTCGCTGTCGTAACCGAGCGGTTCGTTGGGCTTCTCACTGCGGTCGTTCAAGCATTTGTGCGGCATGCACCGTGCAGCATGGCGATCTCCGTTTTCTCGTGGTGCATCGCACTCTGTATGCCTATCAAGTCGTAATGCACTGGTCGGGGTGTGTTTTCCGCGGGGCCGACTTCTCTCCTTCGTGATTGAATACGAGCTCAAAAGCATGCTGGGCGCGCTCCGAGGACGTCCTAGGTAACGTAACCCTTGACACTGACGCCTGCTTGAGTGCGCAGGAGCCGGCCGTGCCTCATTGCACTCTTCTACGGCGGCCACGAAGGATTAGCAAGTCCCACGACCAGCGAAGTCGCGAAGGGTGCGTGCACGTATCGTTATGAACGAGTGCTCATAGGTTACCGAATGCATTCCGCAGTACCATGGTGGCGTCGATATGTTCATATCATCCACCGGGTCCCGTTCGCTTCCCAGCTCTCACGCCATTCACGGACGTGCACTCAGGTACGGGCGACCCTGGTTTACGCCCTAGTCCCCGGTATTCCCAGCCTGGGGTTCGCGGCGCGTCGTGTCTTCGATCGGGGGACCATACACAGCAGCAATGTGCTCCCGGCGGCAACGAGGCACGCGTTACCACACTCATCGTATTCGCGGGAGCTGCGTATGAAGTGTGTGCCCCCGTCCCCCTCCCTGTCGTTCGGCCGCCACCGCATCTCTCCCATGGCCACCAGCACAGCATTCCGCGCGGATGGTACGCTTTAGCACTCTTGGACGCCGTGGAATGAAAAGCCGTCATGAGCGCGACCGCTGATCATTACGCCCGGATCGCCCTTCCGGAGCGCGCCCCCGCCCGCGTTTGTCTACCGCGCGATTGGGCCCCCATCGCTCAAATGCTTCCCCAGGAGTACGGATCGAATGCACATGCCCGGCGCGTGCGCTAGGAGGTGGTCTCTTCCACCAGACCCCTCCAGACCCTTGCGTACACACGTTGGAGCTTAGCACACGGTGCGGTCGGTCTAAGAAGGACACGCCCTGTCTCGCTATGTAATGCGTACGTAGTGCGCCAGGGTATCCGTGACAGCAATGTTCAGCTTCCAATACCCCCGGTCCACGCGAGAAGCACAGTAATCGCATGCTAGATCTCATGGATGACGATCGACACGAGATTGAGATCGTCGGACATCTGTGACTTGGATGAGCGCGGAATGTGACACGCAAACCCGGCACCAATTGAATGGGAGGGGTTCCTGTCACCCCTTGTCACAGCATGTCACGAAGACCGACGCGTCGTTGACGCTCGGCGCGACGCGGTACGACCATGAGCTCCAACATCAATGTAGGTTTACCGTCACGCAATGACTCCCCCAAGCTGACGGAAACGGATGCATTTCTTTAACAGGATCCTGGTGCTATACAGGCGTTGCTTGACCAGCTGAGGTCGTCCGAGGCGTGGCAGAAGGCCGTCAACGCCAACGCCGTCGGTGGTGCTTCTGTTCCAACTGCGAGTACTGCACCCTCACAGGAAGAAGCAAACCCCACCGCGGATAGCATTGCGAGTACTAGCACGACGCTCGATGCCCCTCTTGCCAGCACACAAGGCCCAGAGCCTGGATCCTCACCCCAAGGCCATTCCACCTCAAACAGCCAATCGGTGGCGTCTCTCCTATCCCAGCTACAGGCCTCAAACGCCTTCGCCGCAGTGGCGGGGTCCAGCAGGCCGCCAGCCCCGAGGCAGCCCTCATACGCGCCCCCTCCTGCTGGAAGGCCCGAATTTCCCGGTCCGGACGATGCGCGCCCGAGTAGAACCAACAGAACCAGCGGCGAGGTGCCCGGTGCGGCTGCGGCCCCGGCGCCGACTCCCACGGCGCGGCAGCCCCAAAGCCAGAGCCAAAGCCAGAACCAGGGCCAGGGCGAGGACGTGCGGGCGTGCACGTTCCAGCAGGCCCTCCCCCACCTCGCGCGGCTGGCCGGGGACGACGGCGTCTTGCAGGCGCTCGCAGCGGTGCGTGTTTCCGTTGCCCATTGGGGCTTCAGTGGCCCGGGCCTGGAACGCGCGGGAGACTGACGGACGGACTGGCGCGCATGCGGCTGCGATGCTGTGTCGGGGTGCGGTCAGATGAGGGCCGAACAGACGGCTTTGGAGCGGCAGCTCTGGAAGGAGCGCCGCGAAATCCAGCGGGGACACGAAGACAGGGTCAAGGCCGCACGCACCCGGTGAGTGTCCGCTGCCGACGTCTGTTCGGTGTGCACGAGGATTCGAGGGCTTACGGACTTGCATTGCACCAGGGTGGACATCATTGGGGCCGGTCTGACACAGTACGAAGCTGATGTGCGCCCTGCCTCCTTCCTCGTTGTACGTTCTGATCACAGGTCTGATAATATCGTGCCTTCGGACGCGTGCGGCACGGCTCCATGGTCAGGCCTTGACAGACTCTTTCCGCTCCGAGCTGCTCAAATTCGACCGCAGCCGCACGCTGCCGGCATGGGACGGCTTGCTCACGAAACAGCAGGCTGCGTTGGAGGCCCTCGGCGTGCCCGCCATGTTCCCGACCACGCAGAGGGCGGACAGAGAGGTGCGGGATGCGCGTGCGCGCGCCTTCCATCCCTCCTTCCACGGAGTCGTGCTGATGGCCTGCGCCTGCCGCTCGCATTTTTCCAGCGTCAGCAGGAGATCATGCAGGTGCTGGGCCGCATAGTGCAGAACGAGGGAGGCCACCCGACCCCCTCGCCTGTCGCTGATGGGCAGCAGAGGGACCCGGTGTGAACATCCGGGCCCCAGAGCGTCCCCTTGTGATCAAAGGCGTCGCCGAGTCGCGTCGATAATGAAATCATTAATACCGCCAGTGGGCCGGCCCCTGAAGGCAGCCTCGAACTTGTGGGCCCGTCGCCGCTCCCCCGCTCGGCGCGGAGTCGCGTTCGGACGGCGTACGGTCTCAGAATAGTGTTGGAAGCACGGCCGATAGGGCAACTGTAAACGCTATTTTGTTGATGGACTTGGCTTTGTGGCACTGTCCCCCGCCCGGACGGCCGTGTCGGTGGGCCGGCCGTTGCGTAAGGCGCTTGGTGCGATCACGGACGATTTTCCAGGATTTTCCTCGGACGTCGGCCGGGCATCAACGGTCAATTATAGGACATGTGCGCCTCCTGCTGCCCCCTGAGAATCCCCCGCAGAGGAGGGGGACGAGCTGGGGGCGTTGGGCGGGGAGCCAAGCAGGATAGAGTGGGGAGCGAGGCGCCTTGTGGCCGGGAGGAGGTGCATCTGGAGATCCGGGTCTAAACGCCACAGGAGCGGATCTGAGCAATTTAGGAGATGGCCGGGAATGGAAGCGGGAGAAGCGACAGGAACGAGATGGGCGCTGCCCCGCTGCAGCCCCGTCGGCGACGCAGCGAGAGTGGCACGCCGCCCCGCCTCCGCTGCTTCCCGCGGTGCAGACAATGTTGCAGGCCACAGTCGCGGGTGTCGGCGGCGCACGCGAGCGCAGGGCGCGAGAGCGGGGACGGCGCGGCGCTCGCGTGGACAGGCCGTCCGATAAGGATGGAGGACTGAACGGCAGGGGAGGAGGAATTAAGCGAGGCGCAAAAGGCAGGGGGTGATCGCGCCGCTGGACTCGCGCCTTACCGTCTCTGTAACTCTCCTGCTTTCGGCCCATTTCGCGGAGGCCTGCTCCCTCTGTTGCCAGTGCGTGTGCCGTTGCGTGTGCCTGTGCTCTGCCCTTCGTTCTTTCACCAATCCTCCCCGCTCGCCTCATGCACGCTGGGTGCAGTGTCCGCCTGCCACATCCTACCGCTTTCTAGCCCCCGTCCAACGCCTGCGCCTGTTCACGATGCCCTATGTCGACCTCGTCTCCTCGGACGACTATGCCTCCATCTGGTACACCACCAACGCCCCATGCTGCACCGTCAGCGGCTTCGATCCAGAGAAACCCACGCTCGTCATGCTGCACCCACTCTTCCTAGACTCCTCATGGCTGCACCCACAACTTGATGACCCCCGTCTGAACTCAAACTTCAACATCATCACCTTCGACCAACGCTCCACAGGAAAGTCTCTTTACAAACCATCCGGGAAGCACGACCTCTGGGTCACCGCCGCCGAGCTCGCGCACTGTTTCCATGTACGTCCCCTCCCACCTCCCCGCGCGCGTGTTCCCGCGTTGAGTGCGACCCCCAGCATCTCCGTCTTCCCCCCGCCCACATATTCGCCCCTGAGCTCTTCTCCTTCACCGCGCTTCGTTTCGCTGCCCTGTAAGTCCCAACGATCCGCGCTCTCCGCGTTCGGAAGTGACTGAGCCCCGGCCCGCAGCTTCCCAGAGTTGACGTTGAGTCTGACGCTCTGCAACGTTTCCCCGCAAACGGAGTACGTCTTTCCCCCTCTTGACAACGCGTGCCCACGCTCACCGCGCGTGCCCCAGGCTCAAGTCTATATTCGAAGCGTTTGAAGAACTCACTCATCTGTGGTGCTACGCAGAGGACCTTGAGTCATTCGAGACCGCGTGCAAGGAGCTCATCAATTGTTATGCTCAGGTCAGTTCGGCATGCTGTGCGCGCGCCCGGATATAGCTTACGCGCGTCCTGCTAGGATGCACACCCGGACTTGGTGGACGAGGTAAGCGCTTCCATTATTGAACGTGTTACGCGACAAACACTAACGCGAACGACGCTGGCCCCAAGCTGGTGGCTTTCTGGGAAGTACATTATCCACCCTTCCGACGCACATCTGTTATCACTAATGTTAATCTTGTCCTCAATGTAAGTCGGACCACGGGTAAGATCGTTTCACGGCTAACGCCATCATTCAGCGTACCCCCATGACTCCGGATGAACTTGCCAGTATACGGTGTCCGGTGCTCATTATTCAGGTCGGTATTTCAGCCCCTTGTACATGTCCCCCCTAATTCACAGGCATGATGCAGGCCGAGCGAAGTCCTACGCACCCGATGGAGTACGCGCAGCAGCTTCGCCAGTCGCTCATTAATGTGCCGAACGGTGCCCAGCTGTTCAACGTGAAGGGTACGCTTGGCGCCACTTCGCGGTCTCATTAACCCAATTTGACGACCCGCGCCCGCTAGCGACGCACGGATACCTCAGCCTCCTCTCGTCCTCGATCGTTAACCAAGTGCTGAACAAGTTTCTGACGCGGCAGCCGCCCTCGCGCAGCGACCTCGACCCGCCCGCGATCCCGCTCGCGGACCGGATGCGGATGGCGCTCGCGCAGCTCGCCGAGTGGCGCGAGGACGCGAGCATCGCGGACCAGGACCCGCTCTCTCCGCTGTCCTTCTCGTGCGTGACGGACGAGGTGCGCAAGAGCCAGGACGAGCTCTACGCGATCTACCAAGACGGCGTGCAGACGGCGTTCTCACCACTCGCGCCCGACGGGCGACCCCTCCGCAAGTCAGTTTGCAGTTTGCACGCGTACCCCCTTACAGTGCAGTCGCTAACCATCTCATGCGTTGCAGGTACTCGGAGCGGAAAGATGAGCATTGGCTCGAGAGCAACGCAGACGGGTTTTCCTACACCAGTACGCCCAATCCTTCCCCTGTGTTCACCGACTCTCTTCTCATCTGTACTCATCACCGCCCAGACATCAAGCAATTCCAAGACCGGATCAGCGAACCAAACCGCGTCAAACGACGCCCAGGTCGACGGCCCGGCGCTGGCGGCGGAGGCGGGGGTGGCGGAGGCGGAGGGCACCTCGCCAATGCAGGGCTCGGGCAGGACTCGCTGCTCTTCCAGCCGTCCGAGCCGGTCACGCAGGAGCTGCAGCAGGTCGCGCGCATCCGGCGCGCGACGGTCCTCCCGAACAGCACCACCGACAAGCACGTCATCAAGGGCTCGATGGCCAAGGTCATCGCGTCCGGCGCGGGCACGAGCCTCCCGCGGCGGCTCCTGCGGTAGCCGCGGAGCCTTGGTTGGTTCCTCCCGCGGCCGTTCGCGTTGGCGCCCCGCCTCGCCTTGTCTTGTCTTTTTTGGAACCCCTCGTTACCCATTCATCCGATTCGCGACGCGGGGCGGCGCACACACACAACACACTGTACTCTGGACAACAAGCCAGGCGCGCGCACGCTCTTTTGACTGTACCAGCTACCCCCACCCCACCCCCGCGCGGTGGACGTCCGGTCCCGTTGTATATCCCGTCCCCTGCCCCCCTTGACCGTGCCCGATTTATCACATCTGACGCCTTGTCATCCGACATACTCTCTCTCTCTTCTTTTATTCATCTTCTCGCGCTTGCACTTACGCTCCTCCTGCTGATACTTGTAGGCTCTGGCGGGCCGCCTGTGGGCCCCGTAGTCGGTACCTATCCACACCCTCACCTACACCCACATCCACACCCATCCACATTGATACTCACACCCACGCTCACCATGTCCACGCCCATTCGTTTCTCACTGACTGTCGGAGCCGGCAGCCCCGCCGCACGCGGGTGCGGGCGCGGGGCTGGCCGTGCATGCCATTGCCATTGCTACACGACGACCTCCCTCATTTCTCGCGCTACGCTAACGTACATAGGTAAAAGTATCTAGATGCGGTATCTCTCTGTTAATACCACTCTTTTTTGGATCTGGGGAATCGTTGGCGGGCGCCTGGGGTGGGGACGCCTAGGGAGATGCCTGGGATATCGGTGCTGCTGTGGTGCAGGGATATCGGGCACCATCTCGACTCTGCGGATGCTGGTGAAAGGACTGCGGGGAGACCTGTTGTGAGTCTTTGGATATGCATTGAGTACTCCGTGTAAGGCGGCGGCCGTCGTACACTCGCGTCCGCATTAGGGGTAATGTTTGTCTTCACCGGCTATGCAAACGATATGTGAATGCCAGAGGGCTTGCACTCAACGCAAACAAGGCGTCAAGATGGATCGTGTAAGCTTGTATTCGTGTCTACCTGTGGGTCTACTTCAATCATCGCAAGACGTCACCAAGCCCAATATACAGTCCGTAGCAGCTATCGGGGGTAACCCAGCCAAGAATTATGTTCTTCCTCTTCTTCCTCGACGCCATCCGTACCGTGTAGCCGTCTAGAGACTGCCCTCGATCATCTTCGCCTTGTAGTAGCGCACCATCTCCTCAAGGCCCATGCGGACCGTCCAGCGAGGCTGCCAGTCGAGCACCTGCTTCGCACGCGTCGTGTCCGGGCGACGCTTCTGCGGGTCGTCCGTCGGCATCGGCTTGTAGACGATGTTGACGCGGCGCGCGGGCGGGGTGCCGTCCTCGGTCTGGACCTTCTCGACGATCTCGCGCACGAGTTCCGCGAACTGGCCGATCGTGAATTCATCGCCGTTGCCGAGGTTGACAGGGCGCGTCTCGCCCGAGTTCATGAGCGCGATGAGCCCATCGATGAGGTCGTGGATGTATTGGAACGAACGTGTCTGCTTGCCATCGCCGTACACGGTCATGTCCTCACCGCGCAGTGCCTGGACGATGAAGTTGGACACGACGCGGCCATCGAAGGGGTTCACTTGGGAGAGAAGTGAGCACCAGTGTTCCACAGATCTCTGATTGGTGCTTACTGCGAGGGCCTAAAACGACGGTGAGATACGTTAGACATATCTTACGAATAAACGCCTACCGTAGGTGTTAAAAATACGCGCCACACGGACATCGACGCCGTCCTGGCGGTGGAAGCCGTAAGTGAGCGTCTCCGCTACACGCTTACCCTCATCGTAGCAAGCACGAGGACCGATAGGGTTAACGTGTCCCCAGCTACTACTGCGTCAGGAGACCGGAACGGTGAGTAATGGTGGTCACTGACTAGTCCTCATGCTGGGGGTGAACCTCGGGGTCGCCGTAAACCTCTGCAGGGGTCTCGTTCAGCATACACCGGCAGTAGACGAATGGGCGCTCGGACCTGAGGTGGATGTGATCAGGAAGCGAGCCTTGGTGCGCTTCGCGAGACCAAGCATGTTCAGCGTGCCCATGAAGGACGTCTTCACGGTCTTCACGGCGTTAAACTGATAGTGCGGCGGCGATGCTGGGCAAGCAAGGTGATAGATCTCTGCGGATGTCGATATGCGCTTCAGCCCCTTTTACTTCATCAGATGTGTGCGCGGCGCAACATACGGTCACACTCGATCATGAAGGGTTCGACGACGTCGTGGCGGACCATCTCGAAATTGGGGTGGCCGACCCAGTGGGATACAGTTGTTTTCGAGCCGGTGAAGAAGTTGTCCAAGACGGTGACTTCATGGCCAAGGATCATAAGACGGTCGACCAGATGAGAACCGACGAAGCCGGCACCACCGGTGACGAGGATTCGCTTGCGCTTGGACGGGGCGAGAAGCTTGACAGGGGGGAAACGCGAGAGGGTGGTGTAGGAGATTGACTGGATATCGGGGTGGAAGATGGACTTGGACTGGTACTCGCCATACGGCCCGGTGAACTTGGCGTGGACCTTCTCCTCTTCCTCGAGCTTCTCGTCCTGGGGCGCGGTGATGACGTAGTGGGGACGGAGGTAGAGGGAGCGGAGGATGTCCAGGGAGACCTCGCAGTCGAAGCCAAAGCGCTCGAAGCCGACGGTGCTTATAGCATTGCCGTTCTTGTCGAGCGTACGGATCTGGTTGCACGGTATGAGACTTCGTATCGGCTATGCGATGTATACACGCATAGTGCCCGACTCGGGGCCCGAGGACAACGATGAGGGCCCTCGACCCGGGCCCGGTGCGCGTCGCGTCATATGACTGCGAGGGGGGAGGACGGCGGGCACTCACCGGCGCGACTGGCTGGGGCTGAGCGGCAGACATGGCGGGGGGAGACAAGGGGCGGCGAGCGAGACCCGGGTTCTTATGAGGCCAGGGGGATAGAGAGACTCGGACGTCGAGGGCGGCTCGCGTTAATAAAGGGATTATTAGCCGACGCGCGACGTCGTCGCTTCCGTTTTCGGACGCAGGGCCGGCCAATCGGCACGCGATCGTGCAAAAAGTTGCACAGCGTGCGGCGCAGGCGCTCTCCCCGGTCCCAATTCTGCTGACCGCTGCTTACTTTCCTTTCCCTTGCACCGCTCATTCCTCATCAAATTCCGCCATGCCTAAGGCACCAAAGGCAAGCGCAAAGTCCAAGCACGACCCGCTCCACGTCCAGCTCGGCGAGGACGAGGTCTACGCAAAGTACGGCCGCGTCTCCCAACCTGGGCGCCGGCGAAAATCCAAGGCAAAAGACGAAGAGGATGAGGCCGGCGAGGTCAGACCGCGCGTGCATGTCTTGCCCGCCAACACCGTAGTTTACCAAATTCCAGGTCATCCTAGACCCCAAGACCTCGCGCCGCATATTCGAGCTCGCGCGCGACCAGCAGGAGGAGCTAGACGAGAAGGACTTCGACGACGAAGACGAGGACGACGATCAGCCAAACTTCTCCGCCCCGCGCGGTCCCGCGCTTGACGAAGATGATGATCTCGACTTGGAGCAGTACGAGCAGGAGGACGTAGAGGAGATTGAAGAGATAGTGAGTAAGGCCGTCAGGCGGCATTACACCCCATGCTGACGAGTGGTTGCCAGGAAGTTGATGAAGATGACATGAGGGCATTAGATGCGCTCCTCCCCGCCAATGCAGGCGAGCGCAGGACTCTCGCAGACATCATTTTCTCGAAGCTTGACAATCTCGAGTCCGGGAAATCGGCGGTCGCGGAAGAAAAACAGCGCGGTAAGTTCCCAGCCCTCACCATTGACCAAGTGTGCTGATGCTCGTGTAGATCCCGACCGCGCTCCGGACCCGGCAGCCGGGCTTGATCCCAAAGTCGTCGATGTATACACAAAGTAAGCTACAGTTCTACCGGTCCTCGTGTTCACGGCACTGACCACGCAATCCATCTGGCAGAGTGGGCCAAATGCTCACCCGTTACAAGTCCGGTCCCCTCCCCAAACCGTTCAAGATCATCCCCTCCCTCCCGCAATGGTCCCGCATCCTCGCACTCACCCACCCCGAAAATTGGTCACCACAAGCATGCCATGCTGCAACACGTATCTTTATTTCTCAGATGAAGCCGCCACAGGCGCGCATCTTTCTCGAAGTCGTCCTACTAGATGCAATCCGCGAAGACATCCGCCTCACGCGGGAGGGTGCCCGCAAGAACAAGAACCACCGGAAACTCAATGTACACTACTACGAAAGTCTGAAGCGTGCGATGTACAAACCCGGCGCCGTGTTCAAGGGCATTGTGTTCCCCCTACTGAACGTAAGTAGCACCGGAAGGTATAGAACGAAGTTTTGACCTAATCTCCATATCCGTCTAGACCGGCTGCACTCTCCAAGAAGCCGCAATCGTAGCATCAGTCCTAGCAAAGGTCAAAATCCCACTCGGACATTCCGCGGCGGCGCTCATGCGGCTTGCGAACATGGACTACTCCGGTACGTGCCATTCTACACCCCGCCGCGTGTGCCCGTGCATGGACACCCATTTACCCACTCACTCACGCTGTCACGTCTCATGCGCAGGCGCAAACTCGCTCTTTATCCGCGTGCTGCTCGACAAGAAGCACGCGTTACCATACAAGGTCGTCGACGCGCTCGTTTTCCACTTCATCCGCCTCTCGAATACGTACAAGGCACGCCGCGCCGGCGATGTGGAGAAGCTCCCCGTGCTCTGGCACCAGAGCCTCCTTGTTTTCTGCCAACGGTACGTCGTTTGCCTGTTACCCTCGTTCCAACAGCACCACGGTGTGGTGAAGTGGAGTTTACTGACACTTTACGGAATAGGTATGCTTCGGATTTGACCCCAGACCAAAAGGATGCTCTGCTGGACGTAGTACGTGCGAACCCGCACCCGCAGATCAGCCCCGAGGTTCGGCGCGAACTTGTCAACTCGGTCGAGCGGGGTGCCCCGCGGCCAGATGCCGACGGAGACGTCACGATGGCATAGGTGTATCGTATGTCTGTGCAGAGTATGTTGCTTTGATGTGTTGTTGTAAGCTCCCGATCTGTATGACATTGTCCGGGCATGCTAGACGCAAGTTTCCCGAATACAACGTCATGAAGGTCCTCGGTCTGGGCGCCAGTCAGAACGCGTTCATGGCGGTATTAACGAGTGCAGGTTGGCAAACTACGTGATATAGTGTACTTTTTAGGATGGTCCGCCGTGGAGAAGCCGCTACTAGTGCGCCTTCTTCCTCTTTTTCAGACCCTTCTCATCCTTCGGCGCGGCGCGTATTGCCCCCAGGATGTCTTTGAGGTCCCTGTCCTCCCCGCCTTCTTCGCGCTCCTTCCGCTTCTTACTCTTGCCCTTGCCCCTTTCACTCTTCTTGTCATCACGCTCCTCCGCTTGCGTCTTGTCAGCCTCTCGTTCAATGTCCACGGTGGGAGCGGCGAGCTCCGCCTTCTTGACCTTCTTGCCGAGCGTTGCGTCAAAGAGCGCGTCGATCTCGTCCTGCTTGTGCGCCTTCCGCTTGCTCTTCTCTGCCTTTTTAGGCGAGGCGTCGAGCGCGTCCGATGCGGTAGCAGCAACTTTACGCTCCACAGCCACCGGCGTCGGTACGTCGGGGACTTTGGTGACCGTCTGCATGCCCTTCCAACGTTCGGGGTCGCGTTGCAGGATGTGCAGCGCGAGATGGCGCGAGAAGAACTTGCCGTAGGCCGAACCGGCGAGGGCGTGCTCGTGCGGGATGACCGACCGTGCAATTTTCTCCTATTTTGGGATGCGATCCGTTTATTTAACGCGCAGCCACAAGGATGGTTATGACGCCCGCGCACCTTGAGATATGGATCGGCGAACGCCCAGCAGCGTTCGCCAACCCTGCTGCCAATACGATCGTCGACGAGGACGTGATAATGCCCGAGGAGGGACATCACGAACTTCCGCTTGTCCTTGTGTGCTACCGTGGGTGACTCGAGCAGCGCGTCGAGCACACGCGAGCTGGTGACATGGTGCGCCATCTTGATAACTTCGTCGACTCCGATGGCCTGCAGGCTGTTCGTGCTCTTACATCAGTATAAGCACTCATGTTGATTACAGCAGTTCTCGTACCTATTCAATACAACGTCGACATCTGGAGCGGGTAATCGGAGGATGGATTGCAGTAGGACCGCCCCTTGAGTTGTTGGTTCTAGTGGGTCCTCAGTCTTGCGTCGCTTGTGACGAGATTCCTCCTTCGGCGGCTCCTCTGCCGACTTAGTCGCTACCTCTACAGCGCGCTTGTAATCCTTACAGGGAATCAAAAGACGCTCGTGTGTAGCACACCGGATAGACTCACCCCAAGCGGTTTGAGACGCAGGATACATGGCACGAGGAGTTTCTTGCCATCCTCGGAACTGAGATCAAATGCGGATGCAACAAGCTACGGCCCGTTTATTAGCCTGGAGCTGCGCGAGCGCAAAGAGGACGCACTTCTACAACGTGCGCGGCTTCTTGTTGCAGCCCCGCAGAACGATCCACGAGCGCACGCAGCACGCCCGTTCGAGCATTTTCTGGACAGCAAGCTCAGTCCTTACCCTGCAAACACTTTTACCAGGGAGTGCACAGTACTTACTCACGATCTTGTTACCTACTCCGCTCAACTCCTTGATTGCTGCTTGTAACTGCTCGGCGTTTACACGTTCAAGTGCTTGAGCGACAACGAAATTCGCGACGGGGTGTACGGCGAGCCTTGATAGTTTGCCCACGAAGTACGTACGCCACAGCGAATCAAACACACGCTCTGGTGAACGGCGGACCAACGTCTCTAGGAGATGAGACGCGGTGGGATCACGAAGGAGGGTCATGAGGTAGTCGGATTCAGGAGCTGTGGCATTTGAATTCTCGTCTGTTTCATAGTGAATACGAGGGAAAGGGTTGAAATCTGTGCTGTGACACTCACGAAGTCGAGTGATGAGACCGACCAGTACGTGGTCCATTATCGATCCTGGAGAGTCGGCTTCCCCATATGAGGCTTCGAGCTCGAGTATCATCTATTCGCGGACGGTCGTGGTCAGCACACACAGGATAGTAGATGAGATGTTGCTTACCTGGAGCACTGGACTAGCGACTTGGTTCGCAGCCAAAGCCCGCACCTCGTTCTCGCCTAGCTGGTCTCGCAATGAAGAAACGAAGCGCGCTGCGATGTCGCGGAACTCCTTAGGTGTACTCTTCGTCCTCTGCTGCTCTGCCCCATCTTCCCCGAAGACGGATTTCATGGAACCCTGGCGGGCCTTATATGCCGCACTCTTCTTCGACCGAACGGCAAAGTTGGCCGAGCGACCCGGCACACTGTCCACGGAGCCAAGGGCGCTGGGTGCTAGGAGGGCAAGTAACGCGCGAATGACATGGGAAGCGAAGGAATCAAGGACAAGTGACGAGAGCGAAGGTAATAGTTCCTGCAGAGAGGTGAGATTCATCTGGGGGTGGCTTGCATAACGCAAGACGTACCTCGCAAGCGTCTACGGTCAACTGGGTCATTGTGCGAAGCTCTCCCTCTTCCTCCTGAGATTCTGGCGTAGGAGGAAATATGCCGCGCGCCTAAGAACTATAAGCGATCCTGAGTAAAATATGGTGGACAAAATGTACCGACCTCCCGAGATACGGTATCGGAGGCCACCGCAAGAAACGTTTGACACACATGGGAAGCAAAGCGATGCCTACTCAGCTGTTCAAATCTAGTGCACTGCTATTAGTGAGCCGCGCAACAAAGTCGCAAAGAAGATACCGACTCACGATCCGCTAAGCCTATCCATGAAGACACGACGAACGAAGTCGTCCATGGAGTGGATCATCCGCTCTAGGATGGTGGAGCAATCCGGGTCGGTAGCAAGCTGCTTCTCTTTGCCCGACATTTCTGTCAAGGCCGCGACAAAGAACATACGACGGTCTATGAAATGGGATGCTATCAGTGGAAAAATACACCATTAAAGCACACGCCGACATACCCTCGTTAGGATCGACGTCCGCATCCTCATCCACTTCTGGTCTTGTCTCTTGCCATTCACGTATTTGAACATCTACCGTCCGGAAGTATGCCTTCACCTCCGCATCTACGTATCCGAATGGCGCGTTCAAGTCAACCGCGGCTTCGTCGCGAGCAGGTATAATCCAGGATGGACCAGCTTCGTTTGATCCCGTTTCCTCCTCAGGATGAAAAGCGGCGTCCTGATTGACGTCAGTGACGTCCTCCGCGCTCTTCTTATGCTTCTTGCCTCTCTTCCGGTTTTCTCTAGGCATATTGGCGGTAGCAGGTTCGAGTACTTGTGGTGGTAATCGTACTAGGAAAGAGCGAAGGACAAGCAAGCCGGTCACGGCGCTCAGTGCCATAATTTCGTCAGACGCCAGCGCTTGGGGTACGAAACTTTCACCCGGACGTCGATCATGCCTCCCCGGACTTGCGCTCTCTGCGACGACGCCCGCGCCATCCTCAAACGGCCGAAGACAGGACAGCAGATCTGCAAGGAGTGCTTCTTTTATGTCTTCGAGACAGAAGTCCATAATACCATCACGGAGGCGCGTTTGTTCAAAAGAGGTGACCGGGTAGCGATTGGTGCTTCTGGCGGCAAAGGTATTTCGGCCGCTGAAAGTACAAGTATGGAAGGCTGAATTTCTCAGAATGATTCAGATTCAACCGTGCTTGCACATGTGATGAAAACCCTTAACGAACGATACGACTACGGGCTAGATCTATTTCTGCTGTCCATTGACGAAGGCATCACTGGATACCGGGATGATTCCCTAGAGGTAAGGGGTCATGGCATTCATTACCTCCCATTCAACTCATATAGCGGCTCATCCCAGACAGTCAAGCGTAATCAGCAACAGTATGAAATGCCCCTGAAGATCTTATCCTATGACGAGCTCTACGGGTGGACCATGGACGCCATCGTCTCGCAGGTTGGGAAGAAGAACAACTGCACATTTTGCGGAGTATTTAGACGGCAAGCTCTTGACCGAGGAGCAGCCATTCTGAACGTCGATCATATTGTGACCGGCCACAATGCGGATGATATCGCGGAGACGGTACTCATGAATAGTAAGTTGCGCATGATCCGGTTCAATGACTTGGCTTATATACAACGTATAGTCATGCGAGGAGACATCGCCCGTCTAGGTCGTTGCACCTCCATTTGCACACAGGGTGAAGATACCATTAAGAGGTTCAAGCCTTTCAAGTATGCATATGAGAAGGAGATAGTCATGTAAGCCGACTTGACATCATTTTCTAGCAGAGCACTGAACGCACCCCTAGGTATGCATATTTTAAAAAGCTAGACTACTTCTCTACGGAGTGCATATATTCTCCGGATGCATATCGAGGGCATGCGAGGGTGTTTTTGAAAGACCTCGAAGCGGCACGACCTAGCGCAATCATCGACATCATACATTCCGGCGAGGCGTTTGAGATCACAGATGACGTCAAAGCCTCTCAGAAAACCCAACGTACGTTCAAGCTGACTGACGCTCGGTTTTATCCTTACCAAAATTTCCGCTAAGAAACGTGCAAGCGGTGCGGATATATGTCGAGCAACGAATTGTGCAAGGCTTGTACGTTATTAGAAGGGCTCGAGCGGGGAATGGCTGCCGCCGCAGTGGTATGTCTTGCAACGTACTCTATGGCGTCCATTTGTTAACAGACATCCACAGACAGATCGGGCTAGGAAGAAACTCGACGCCGAGCCTGCCCCAGCACACCTACGCCAGATTCCTCTATTCCAGCTACCCTCTACGATGCGGTCTGATCAAAATCCCTGTCCCAAATAAATCCGGAGTATTTCATTGTATTACCAACACAGGCTCGGCGCCAATCCATCTGCATCGGTAGCAACTCAGTACGATTGACTAAATTGCGAGACCCCAGTCACGCACGCACTTTGCACGAAATGTGTCTGGAGAGTTGATCTATTCGCGGTGTTGTCACTTGGGGGAGTCGTGATTCAAGTATTGTTCGAATCGTACCAGGGTTGCGCTTTGATCACCGGAGGAGAAAGTAACGTTCACCAGCCGGACAGTGGACCTGACATCGATCGCAGTGCAGACAGAAAGAGAATATTTCCTCCGTCATCGTGACTGTGGCGGCTTGCGGATGCTCTGCGACGTACTCTCTTGATAGAGCGATTCGTCCTCAAGCTTTCAATCCCTCGACGTATGCTAAGCCCGACGGCGTGTCTACCGCCACAATGTTTGTTAACCTTGTCGCCTGGCAAGCGCCAGTACTCATAGCGCTCAGCCCGCTCACTCAACGCTTTCGAGCAAGCCGTCGTTCTGTATAAGCAGCTCTATCTTCTACGACTAGCGGGTTCCATGGCAGATGATTCCGATTTCGATCCGTCTGGCGTCATGCTCACTACCTACGAGGCATACTGGCGAGAACTTTGTGCACATCTGGAAACTAGCGGTTACCTTCTTCGCCCCCGATACCGCCCAGGATGGCAGCCGTCTTGGAAGACTCACGACATCCCTATCCTTCGGGCGGAGGATTTTGTCGGGCTGCCGGTACGTAGTGAAGTGCGTGATGTCAGAACCCAATCCGCTAAGACTCGGATCCATCTAGTTGCACACGGCGCGCATGATAGACGCGACACGTATTTCGGACGGGAAGCTCGTGTATTTGAAGAGGGTTGCATCAACATCATTTGAACTCGAACTCTGCCGGTTTTTCTCCTCTCAGGAGCTTCGGCGGGACCGCCGAAACCATTGCGTACCTTTACTGGATGTTATCCCGCACCCGACGGATCCTACCACCTCATTCATAGTGATGCCCTTTTTACGCTACGTTGATTTCCCGCCCTTTGAAACCATTGAGGACATAATGGATTGCGGGGAGCAACTACTTGAAGTAAGTTTAGCGCGTCGCTGCTTGATTTGACTACTGAAAGTTTTTTGCCCGACAGGGACTGTTATTCATGCATGAACATGGTGTCGCCCACCGGTGTGTTCCGTGAAGCTAGCCTGACTGGTTTCCAAAGCTCATCTTATGCGATGCTCTAGTGATTGCGCGTATCCGAATGTCATGATGGATGCCACCGCCCTATATCCACAAGGATTTCATCCCGTATACCAAGATTTCTCTGCAGACATCAACCACTACGCACCACGTGTCCCCCGATCTAGTGCGCAGGTCACCTACTTTCTGGTTGACTTCGGAATTTCTACGCAATTTTTAGCCCACGCCGATGAATCGCAGAGGTTGGTACTAGGGAAAGACGGGATTGAAGATACCGTTCCTGAGCTATCCAACGATGTTCCCTATGATCCCTTCAAAGTAGACGTGTACATTATCGGCCGCCTATTTCGCGAAATATTTATAGACGTGCGTGCTGTTCCTTTTTTTGGCCTGTCTGACGTATGCTCACCGTTCAAGGAGGGCTAGAAATTTTCAAACATCAGCATGATCTCGCATCTAGTGACCTGGATGACCGCAGCAAATCCTAATGTACGGCCTAACGTGGCTGATTCTCTTGCATTATGGAAGAGAATTCGCAGAGAGATACCTGCCCCACAAAGGCTTTGGAGGGCTAGATCACGCAACGAGTCCTTCCTTGGCAGTATGTTCCGGGATGCATCATTTGTGGTAAGTGCGCAGCAATGGTTATTTGACCCACTATTCAATGAACGTTACCTTGTTCACTACAGATCGGCGCCGTGACCAGCAGGGGCCCCGCGCCAGCTCACTGTGATTGAATAAGTCATTATTCTGTGCGTTGCGCCGCAGACAGGTTCAAGAACGTCCTAATACGCCATCGGCGAAGTCTATTAGAGTAATTCTTAGTTCATGTTGTTCGCCGTGACCATGCCCCGCTGGCGAAACGCGAATGTACAAATACTTGAACTTAGGCGTGCTTGAGCCCCTCGTGGAGCAAATAGTTCATCGGGACCCCGGCTTGCATTGCGATCGAGCACGGCCGAGGCATATATATCCGATTCAAGAGTGAGCGTCCGTCCAGTCCATATAATCCCAGGCTCCTAAAACCAGCCGTCCATAGCGTTCTCGTTCCCTCATCCCGACTGCGAGGACTTGTGCAAAATCCTAGAGGTCCCGATCACATGTTACATTGGATCACATGTTTAGTTGGATCACATGCAAAGATTATAAATCATATACCAAAAGTAGTATGTTGGCGCTTACATATGTCGGACGGAGGGATTACCTGTTATATCACCAATTTGGGGAAGAGAACGCTATAGGACGGCTGGCCTTTCACGTCGTCCGAGGTTCCTCCGAGAACGCAAAAAATTCAAGCGCCCTCAAAAAAGCCAAACAGACGCGCAGAATAATCCCCTTCGGCTAGAATTCGCTTAATGCTAGACGGGTCACGGCGCCAGACGCATCGTCGCACGCGCGCGCCCTCACCTCGCGATGCGCAACGCGCAAAGTCTATGAGTGCGCACTCGGACAGTGTATTGGCGGCTCGCGCCGGCTCAGAAGGTGCCCGCGTGGGTTGAATAGATGAAAATAAAACAGGTCCTCTAAAGTGTCCGTGAAATGCGAGCTCCAGAGGCCCGGGTTCACTAGACTGTTCTGCATGCTCGTGTGATGATGCGGCCTCCTTCCCAGCTTCATACTCGCGCCAATACCGTCCAAGTCCCTAGAGGGTATTGATCTGTACATTCGATAGTATGTTCGTTGGAGCAGGCATGTGAAGAAAATGGGGCTTAGTGGTGAGTCAGAAGGCTCTATCCCTCATCGATGCTCGCATTTCACGGACACTTTAGAGGACCTGTTTTATTTTCATCTATTCAACCCACGCGGGCACCTTCTGAGCCGGCGCGAGCCGCCAATACACTGTCCGAGTGCGCACTCATAGACTTTGCGCGTTGCGCATCGCGAGGTGAGGGCGCGCGCGTGCGACGATGCGTCTGGCGCCGTGACCCGTCTAGCATTAAGCGAATTCTAGCCGAAGGGGATTATTCTGCGCGTCTGTTTGGCTTTTTTGAGGGCGCTTGAATTTTTTGCGTTCTCGGAGGAACCTCGGACGACGTGAAAGGCCAGCCGTCCTATAGCGTTCTCTTCCCCAAATTGGTGATATAACAGGTAATCCCTCCGTCCGACATATGTAAGCGCCAACATACTACTTTTGGTATATGATTTATAATCTTTGCATGTGATCCAACTAAACATGTGATCCAATGTAACATGTGATCGGGACCTCTAGGATTTTGCACAAGTCCTCGCAGTCGGGATGAGGGAACGAGAACGCTATGGACGGCTGGTTTTAGGAGCCTGATATAATCCCCGCTCTCTGGCATTTTGGAACTCAGACGCTCCCACGGGTAACGTATTCCCATCGACATTATAAGTCACTGGTAGATACTAAACTGTGATTGACTTCGTCCTTGGCCTCCAAGTTGAACTACTTCACCCATTACCATGCAATACGCTGACCCCCCAGATGATCGCTTTACTCCACCCGACTCAATCTTTGCGCTGACTCTATTCGAAGTGTTCTGGCGGGATCAATATGCGTTTCTAACATCGCGTGGGTACATGCTGCGCCCCCGATACCATCCGGATTGGTCTCCTTCTTGGAAGAGACGCAATGTTCCCTTTTATACGGCGGAAGATTACGTCCAATTTCCTGTGAGTATGGCAACGTATACTTTCTTCACGATATTAACACGTTTGCCTTGGACGCAGGTGATACCGGATGTTATGGACGCCACCCGTGCTTCAGATGGGAAGCTTGTGTGTCTGAAGAAGATGAAGAGCTCCTCCACCGAACTCAAACTACTCAGACTTTTGTCTCCACACAGTTCACCTGGAGACCCGTGGAACCACTGTGTCCCTCTTTTCGACGCATTTGAACTCCCGAAGGACTCAGGTACAACAATTGTTGTCATGCCGTTTTTACGGTATGTCGACGATCCACCATTCGAGACGATGGAGAATTTGTTGGATTTTGGTCAGCAAGTCCTAGAGGTATGTAGTGTCCCGCACTCTTGTTGAGATAATATGCCCTTAACGCACTTCAACATGCACAGGGTTTACTATTCTTGCACGAGCACAACATAGCACATCGGTACGTATGACCCATGTCAGTCCATGTACCTCCTTAGGTGTTAACTTCCTCGGCGAGTTGCAGCGACTGTGCCTACAAAAATATCATGATGGACGCCGAACAGCTTTACCCACAGGGATTCCATCCCGTCCAGACCGAGAACCTGCCGGACATATCCGGGCCCGCGCCAGTCTTATCGCGTTCAGACGCACCGCTAAGATATTTCATTCTCGACTTCGGGATCTCGACGTGTTTCCCCGCAGGATCAGATGCCACTGAAAGGCGCGTTTTAGGCAGAGACGGCTTGGAGCGCTCCGTCCCAGAGCTCTCGGACACCATTCCGTATGACCCATTCAAGGTCGACATCTACATCCTGGGTGCACTGTTCAAGCAAGTAATGATTGATGTGAGTTGCTGAGTTCCACCTCCAACTAACCCTAGCACCGGTGATAATCACGCTGACCATTTAACATGGCTAGCCGTTCTCTAATTCGGATGTGTTGGCCCCGCTAGTGTGCAAAATGATGGATAGCGACCCGATACTGCGTCCGAACGCCGCGACCGCGCTCTATGAGTGGGAGTCGTTACGTGCAAGGTTGCCAAAGTCATTCCGGAATTGGCGAGTCAAGCCGCGAGACGAGTCGCTCTTCACGGGAATGGTCAATGATGCATGGGCGCTACTAGCCAGCAAATACACTCCACTTGATGGTGCTAGCGGTGGCCAGTGGGCGGCGTCCACTATCAAGAATCGGTAGTACAAGGTTGGGTGTACTCAGACCGGGGTCAAGAAGCCGCAGGAACCATCTATCATGTTAGGACAGTATCATATCCGTATAGAAACCCTTTCGGGCTAAGTACGGTAATTGTTAACTTAGCATTAGACACAAGTAGTAGTACTACAAAATGATCGATACCCAGTACGGTGACTAAGGTCATAATAGGCATAGTACGGGAATCCGACTTGAGCAACATTGCGGAGTGATGCAAACAGTACCCGAAATATGGATAATATGCAATCGCCGCGAGCGATACGGCCATCTATTGAAATGTCATAAGGAAGGTAGATTGCTGGGGAGTCCTAACTCCCGAGCTTTACACCATGTCAATAGCAGTTGCCAATGCTCGATTAGCTGGATGACGCCTGATCCACGAAGACATGAAGGCTAGAGTTTTCTATCAGAACTCAGTCATGTGAGTAGAAGAGCGGAGCGGGCTCACCCGCAGTCATCACTAGGGCTGCATCAAGTGCATCCGCAAGTTCCCTTCTCGGGGGTACCACAGTAGGGTGTGCTACAGTTGTGGCGACCGGTGTACTGGTGGCGCCAAAGTTCGAAGGTGTGTCACTAATGGAAGATGTGGTCTCTGAGAAAGGTCAGGTTACGAAAGGAGCTGATAAATGTGCTAAACTCGCCTGGATCTATCGCCGATAGGCTGCCATTTGGCGACTGACTTGCGTCCGCCAATTCGACATCGGAATCCTGCATGGTAACATTTGCCGCCTGGGCAAGTTCCGTTGACGTCTGATCGACTTGGATCACGAAGCCTACGACGTCGACACCAACACTAGCTGTAGTTTTCTGGTATGGTGGCGAAAAATTAGCATGGCAGGACTGCGGGGTCCCAGTGCATACCTTTAAATTAGCATCTTCATCCTTCACTTCGTCCGCCAGCACATTCCAAAAGGTACGAATTTCGCTGCGCGGGTTGAGGTGCGAGATCCAAGACGCAGTCTCGGAATGGGCGGCAAGGACACGGATCTGACTCTGCAAGCTTGGAACGACGCGGTGTCAGCCTAAGGTACCATGATATTTCATTGGACGCGGTACATACTTTGCGATGCGCCTCAACGAACGCGCAAGATTACCCGGATCTTGTCGCTCAAGCTGGGCCTTTTGTTCCGGAGACAGACCGTGTAGAATCGATTCCCATCGGCTTAGCATCCGAGAAAGGATCTCCTCTTGAGCTCCCGACGTCTTAGATTTGATGTATTCCGGTCCGTTCTTTACGCCTAGGTAGGTGCCCACGACAAGTGCCAGAGGTTGGACGGTAAGTTGTATGAAGCTGATGACAACTTCCGCGTTCTGAGCTACCTGCCAGGACATAGCGAGTAGAACTATACTGCCGGTGAATGACATGTCAACCTCATCCGTGGACCGATGTGAGATCATGCGAAGACTAGTACGTACCAGGAAAGTGGATTGTTCAACTAGCAGAGTTGTGGGGTGTGAGGAGCCGTCAGCGAGGTAGAGCCCAACCGGGGGCGAGGAAGGAGACCTGCGATGAAACATGAGCGCGCGAATGTCGGTCTATATAAGAAGCCGCACATTCCCGCCCCATCCACTGTCAGTTGGATACTAGCTGGAATGATCTGGGGCAGTCATAGTGCCGGAATTCATGATTGAACATGACGGGAACAATGAGCAGAGCGTGCATGTTCAATACGGTGCCTCCCGATGCAGATTCCCATGCGCCCACAACAGTGTACTCATGTGAGATGATCTGTCAGTACCAAAGATGACGGCAGTACTTGATCTGGCCGCGGAGAACAAAGGCCTTGTCTTGTGCGGTTGCGCAGACGTCGTCATCGTCGTTACAGCTATGCGCCAAATTCGCGAGGAAGCACTGGCAGTCCGCATAGTAGCGACGCAGAGGTATTGTCTTCAATGTGTCTGGACAATATGTAACGGCGTGGGCGTCGGTTGGCTGTCGCGGTAGTACAAACGGAGTCAGAACGGGGTTGGAATTTCTGACAGAATTTGTTTGTTCTGAGTTTGAAACTGGTGATCGCGGCGACAGAACGTCCAGCGAACTGACATACTAATAGTTCGAGTTCGAGGACCACAGACCCGTCGGGAGTTGTGCGCTCCTTCTACCCTTTATACGCCCAAGCTATAGCTCTAGAGACTGTGTGCGCTAGGTTACTGTATGGCTGGAGACTTGTCACACCTCGAAGGTCTCGGGGAGTCAGAAATTTGGTGGAGAGACAAGTCTCCACTCTTCGAGGCCCATGGGTACAGACTACGCCCTCGCTATCGTCCCGGCTGGACACCCTCCTGGAAGGGAAAACCCATATTTGCCATCTTATATGCGGAAGACGCACTAGATCTACATGTGAGATTCTCCTGCCCAATCTCACTGTCCCTCGCTACAACCTCTTCTTGCCAGGCCCGAGCCGGCGTCATAGATGCTACCCGTATATCCGACGGCAAGCTCATATACCTGAAGAAAATCCGAGTAGATTCCGATGAGCTTGAACTGCTAAGGTTTCTATCCTCTCCCGAGATGGTTCAGGATCCTCATAACCACTGCGTGCGATTGCTCGACATTATTTACGACCCGGATGAAATTGGCTCTTGTTTCGTTGTTATGCCGTATCTACGGTGGATCGACTGCCCCCCATTTGAGTATGTTGAAGACATGCTGGAGTGCGGAGAGCAAATACTTGAAGTAGGTGAAGCAGAAGCGTGAGCATACAAGTGGTAATAACTAATCGGCACTCGGAAATAGGGCCTTGTTTTCCTGCACGACCACGACATCGCTCATCGGTAGGTGTGGCATTTTCTCGCCCAGGGCCCTTGTGAATAGCTCTACATAGGGACTGTGCTTACAAGAACATAATGATGGACGCCACAGCCATGTATCCCAAGGGTTTTCATCCCATACGTGAGGGCTTCTTGCCTGATAACTCAGGTCAAGCGCCTGTCCTACACCGCATCGACGTCCCCATCAAGTACTATTTCATCGACTTCGGAATCTCGACTCGCTTCCCTGCGAATCGGCAGCCCAGGCTTGTCCTGGGAACCCAGGGCCTTGACGACGAAGTCCCAGAGCTGTCCGATACCGTTCCCTACGACCCCTTCAGGACCGACGTATTCATAATTGGGAATCTGTTCCAACAACAGTTTCTGCAGGTGCTCTCCACGCTCCTCGTACTTGGCTGTGACCCTTACCTGCGCTACCCAGAGATTCTCAAATGCTCAGATGCTTTCCTCACTGGTCCTGCAGATGGTGAATGAGGATCCTACTCGGCGTCCAAACGCTGCCGAAGCGCTCCGAAAATGGAAGGCTATTCGCCGACGTGTCTACCGACCCCAAAGATTTTGGCGACTGCGACCGCGGGAGGAGTCGTGGCTTGCCACTCTTTTCTACGAGTTTCACGCCGGTGTGAGTGCCACCCTTGCATAGTTTACTCCTTAGCTGATCTTCGGATTATGCAGGTTGTCGCTACCTTGCGAAGTCTGATGACTTAAGTCGTCCCGGCAGCCCTGCAGCTGATGTTGCTTTTACTGCTGTCGTTCGCTTATGCTTTGCTTTATATGTATCCCTACTTCATGTCGCTGCACTCTGTGTATGCCGAACACTTTTGTTTTCACTCATTCGTGTCTATTGCTTGTTGGATTACACATCCGATGACCGTCGCCGCCGTTGTGGTCTCGCATAGCATCGAGGGATATGTCCCTTTACTGGGATGGTCGATAGGAGGTGCAAGTCCAAGATTTTTCGCGAAGCCGTGACGGCCCCACTGGGGGCCCAATTGCTAGAGACATGGCGGATATCTGGCACGTACCGGTGATCGGGGAAGTCCCTAGTAGAAACCACCTACATAGTAGGCTCCTACAGGTCTCCCGTCGCCCTATGCAGGCCTTCGGACATGCAGACCTCGTATAAGCCTAAGTATGCAGTGGAAGACGTAGACTAGTATCACACTGCCGGCATACCAGGCTATGGGTGCATGCACTTGAGGCACCCGATCACTCCATAAAAAGTGGCACCTTGCAACGCGATATAGAACTATATGCAGTGAAATCAACAAAACAGCGTGGACAGAATGACAACAGTACTAGTGTGGACACAAGGATGACTATGCCTCCGACTTCCTCTTTTTCTTTTTCTTCGACGCGTCGCCGTCTACCTCGGCATCATCAGCCGCGGCGGCAGCCTTCTCCGCCTTGCGTGCCTTTTTCCTCGCCTTGCGCTCCTCTTCGGTCTCTTCTGTCGGCTAATGTGACCGTCAGCGACGCACTCGACACAGCAAAACGCGATGCTACCAACCTTGTCCGCCTCTCCATTCGCCTCGCTCTCTCTCCGTTTCCTCTTCTTCTCCTTCTTACTCTCCTTCGACTCCTCATCTTCTTCCACATCCATCCCGTCCGCGTCCCCGTTCGTCTCTTTCTCTGCCCGCTTCTTCGCCCTCCGCTCTTCCTTCGCTTTCTTCTTCTCGGCCTTCACGTCGAGCACCGCCTTCACCGCGGCCTCGATCGGCTCGCGCTGCGTCGGCATAAGATCGACCGCGTCCGCTGCGGTGTTGTACGTCTTCGTCTCGCCCGTCATCTGGAAGCGGGCCTGCTTCTTGCCCGCAAACGCAGAACGCACCGCAGACCCGTCGCCTTGCTGTTCGAGCGCATGCAAACGCGCCTCGAGCTTCGCGCGGTTCTCGATGCCTATTGACGGCGCCTGCGGCTCCGACTTGTCGTCTGCGTCCGTGAGCGCGTCCACACGGATCGAGAGCGCGGCCTTCGTCGCGACCATGCGCGCCATTTTGCCCTTCAGCTTCGGTGGAGCCTGGCCGATGAGCGACGCGTGGTAGATGAGACCATACTTGGGCGTGTCGTGCTTCGTCTTGAGCGCGCGGAAGAGTGCCTTTTCGGCACCGAGGATCTGGATCGTGCTTGCCGGGTGTTTGGCGAGACTGAGGAGGCTGCCCGCGTGGCTGATTAGGCGAGCCCCGACGAGGTCGCCAACGAGTGCGGTCAGGTTCGGCGCAATGGCGTTCATGCGGTTTCGCAGGTACTCGGCGAGCTGGGTACGGTAAGAGGAAATAGCGATAACTTGGTCGCAGAGGGAGTTGATGTGCGCCATATCGGACTCGGAAATATCGGTACCCATAGAGATGGCAGCGGCAGCCTTGAGGGTAGCCTCGAGGTCCTCGGGGAGGATAGCGGCGAAGTCAGTAGTGACAGCATTTGTCCGGAAGCCCATCTCCTTGATGACCTTCGCGTATGCAATGTTGTCGACAATGATCTTCGCCATTTCCGGGAAGTGCCAGCCGTACCATTCCTATTCGCAGAGTGTATCAGCACCAAAGGCGAGTGTGTAAACGAGCGTTATAGACCTTGACACGCATAGCATAGATGTTGATCTCCTTGTCGAGATCGTCGAGGAGGGCGACGGCCTGGACAACCATCGTGTCCACCTTATCAGGGGAGAACTTCAACTTGAACCTGGCAAGAGGTTAGCTGCGGTCTCCAGAAGATTGGCGGTGGGACTGACCGTGATAATGAATGGCTCAAACCAAGATTCATAGTTGCCAGGTCCTTCGGGTCAAGACCGTCCAGTAAGGACGTGAGTTGCGAACGAATGCCATGGAAAAGCTCCGTCAATTTTGGCGAAACCGCCTTGATACCGAGCTTTTCTTTGATACTCTTGGCTGTACCGACCCCTCAGCAACTGAAGGGAAGCGTGCACAGGACGATCACACGAACCGAATTCCTTCTCGAAGACGGCCAACGTCTCCTTCCCCTTCCCCTTTCCTGCAACTTCCTCAGAGAGGAACTTTTTCAGGCCCTTGCTGACCTTGTGCTCTTGAAGGGCGGTGATTTCTTCTACCGCTGCCGCGGTGGAAGTGAACCGGTGGATGGCCTTGAGCTTGAGACTGTAATTTGTGCATCACAAGGAATAAAACGGTATAGTTGCAGCCATGAGCGTCGCACATAGAGATGATGACCCTGTATTCTCACAGCTTATTCGCCTTTTCGGGAGTCTCGAACTCCTTCCACAAGTTCTGGCTGTCGAGCTTCGCGTCGTCCGTGAGCTTGAACAGACAGTAGCCCAGCGACGTCTCGTAAAGAACCAGCATTTTGTACGCCTCAGCTAGCCAACCCCAAGATTAAGAAAAGAAACGAAGGAAGACAAGCCCAGTAGTGTAACACAGCGTCGTGGAGGGCGGTGAAAGTCCCAGAGGCCTTGCGCTCGAGGGGACGTGCACTTTGGCGCGCTTTCGCAAAGTCCGTGCCGAAATTTTGAGTAGGGCGTCCGTGGGAATCTGTGCCTCATTCGGCAGTGACATCTCGGCGCCTCCTTTGAGCGTCTCTCTTGTGTGTACCGCACGGTCACCACTCCAAGCAGCTCGCGCCGCCGGGGGTCCGCGCCGGATATATGCGTTCGCGTGCAGGCTCTTCGCTTGGGAATCTCACAAAGTCCTGGGTTGTCTTCCACCACCATGTTCTCTTATCTGGCTGCCGGGGCTCTGCTTGCTTGCGGCGCGTTGGCGAACTCACAGCAAGCACTCTTCGGGTCTGAGACGATACTAGGAGCTGGTGCACCGGATATCGTTGCCAATCCCCAAGTAGTACCTGGCGGTATCGTGAATGGCCTGCCTGGGGTCAATGTTTCTACACGAGCTTTGGCTTCTATCTCATCTCTCGATGAATACACTGCTCTCGAGCACCCGCGCTTCCCGGCTCATCGAGTCCGCGTCAAGAAGACCGATTTTTGCGACCCGACTGTGAAGTGAGGGCAGCCTGTTCAATTTCGCCGAGACTGCGGCAGTTATTTGCAAACCAAGAGATCTCTGACTTCCCTCTTAATAGTGTATACACAGGGTACTTGGATGTCGACTATGGCGCCAAACACCTCTTTTTCTATTTCTTCGAGAGCCGTCGTGATCCGGCAACTGGTGAGGATAACAGGCGTGCTCACGCATCCGCGGGGCATCTGAGCGCGTCGGATTCTAACTAATTGCCGGTAACATCTAGACGATGTCATGATGTGGATTAATGGAGGTAAAGATTGTACAACTGCGCAAAGTCTCATGCAATGATTAACGCGTGTCGTATCCATAGGACCCGGATGCTCGTCCTCCATGGGCCTTCTCATGGAACTCGGCCCCTGCAGCATTGACATGACCAAGGCATCCACCAATGGCACGGTATGGAACCCGTACTCCTGGAACGCGGAGGCGAATATTTTCTTCCTGGACCAGCCGTGGGTGCCCCTGACTACCGGGTGTTTCTAATTAGAGGCTGACGGCCTTCCTATTCAGCGTCGGCGTCGGTTTCTCATACGCCGACTACGGCGAGACGGTCGAGACGACGGAAGACGCAGCGAAGAATGTACACGCATTCCTCACTATCTTCTTTGAAACTTTTTCCGAGTTCAAGGGCCGACCTCTGCACCTCGCCGGCGAATCGTACGCCGTGAGCGTCCGCGCCTGTATCTCATGCGTCTCCCGAGTTGACGGCGACTTTAATAGGGCCGCTATCTCCCGACCTTTGCGAGCTATGTCTACGACCAGAATGAGATTGCCAAGGTGGAAGGGCGAGACACCCTCAACCTCACCAGTGTGCTCATCGGCAACGGGATCACCGACATCTCTACGTACGTCATCTGCAGCCTCTGGTCATATGCAAAGGATGTGCTCATATAGCAGGGTGGTAGCCTCTACGCTGGCAGATACGAAGTCGAGTGCGGGACAGCTTCGTTGGAAGTCCCGTTCCAGAAGATCAGCACCTGTGTCAGGATGAAGATCGCCGTGAGTGTTCCTGATCCTCGCGCATGAAACTCGTTTTCCAAATCCGCTTCGTTTCATATCTGGCTGCTCAGCTGCCCCGCTGTCAATAAGCAATGAAAGAAAGCTGTGTAGATAGGTTTGACGCGATCGACTGCAGGGCCGCTGTCGACTTTTGCGACTCCGAGTTGAGCACGGGTTATTGGGCGACCGGTACGTGATTGCTCACCGCCGCCATGACATCTGTTGTGACCTCAGGCTACCTGTACCTCAGGGCGTAATGTCTACGATATATCCAAGGCGAGCCCTCACTAGAATCTCGCGAAGGCGGTTTGGCTGATGCCGCGCTAGGACTGCCTGGGAAACGGCGACCTATGCTATCTCGAGTCCGGTGTCATTAGGGACTATCTAAACGCCCCTGCGACGCGCAAACTTCTCGGCGTAAAGTCCCCATCCAACTTTACATCTTGTAGCTCGGACGTCGGTCGCGCCTTCAACTCGCACCTCGACAAGTACGCCGTCCCCGCACAGTTTTACGTCGCCGGCCTGCTCGAGCGCGGTGTGCGCGTGCTCATCTACGCCGGCACGTACGACTGGCAGTGCAACTGGGTCGCGAACAAGCTCTGGATCGACAAGCTGTCTTGGACGGGCGCCCCGGCATACACGGCAGCCGCACTCCGCGACTGGACGGTTGACGGGCGCAAGGCGGGCGAGACAAAGAGCGCGGGGTCGCTGACGTTCGCCACTGTGCGCGGGGCCGGACATATGATGAGTGTCTACGTTTCTTGCCTTGCGCGACATTTGCTGTCCGGTGCTGACACGCGTCTGTCTGTCTGCACGTCCCGCACGACAAGCCGGCGGAGGCGCAAGCGATGGTATCGCGCTGGCTGGCACAGGTGGACTTGTGATTCGTACTTCTGGTTGCCGCCAGCTGTCAACGTTTCCATGCGCAATGTGACTGAGCATGGAGCCCCACCGAAATGACCCACAACGCCCGCGTAATGTACGTACGTGCACGTTCACGAGTGCGCGGCGATCCGCCATCCGAACTGCGAGTGGCCACGCCGGGCACGTCGGGCTTGGCCCGCGCGGGGAGCGTGTTTTGCGGGGGTTCGCGAATGGATACGACGCTTTTTCCGGCCGGGCCGCGCGATATGGGGTTCCGAGTCCCACGGCTGCGGGTCGTCGTCGGTCAATTTTGCGTCGGAGGGCTGGTGCCTCGTCAATTCGTCAACGGGCGGGCGGGAGGGCGCGGCCAGGAACTGGACGAAGGGGGCTCGCAGTCGCGAGACGTTGCCCAAGCGGGCGCTGGGATCATGATGCGGGACCGTCGAGATCAGATGAGGGACAGAACAGGGGGATCGATCCCTTTGAACCTGTTACTGTCACCGTCACTGTTACCGACGACGGGGCACGAGCGACGCGATTGGCCCGCGCGGCTGGTGGCACCGCGCCGCGTCCAGCCTAAGCACGGTGCTTCTTTTGCAGGGCGTGGCTGGCGTTGGTGCCGCTTCCGTCTGCACCGTGCATCCGGAAGGCGCGGGACGAGTGGGTGCGCACCGCGACGGGCCCAATGGCCTGCGCCTTGGGGGGCTCGTTGCCCGAGATAAGCGTAGCGTCCCACGTCACGTAAAAAAAATCGAATTCGCTGCGTCGCCGCCGCCGCCGAACAGTCCGACGGGACGAGGGTGGATGATGGGACGAAAGCCAGCGCTCGCTAGCAGGTGGAGGCGCGCGCGATAGAAGATCGACGACACCGACGTCGCTGTGGCACCAAGCAGGAAGCACATCATCGCTGCGTCTATAAATGCGGTGACTATAAGTGTGCAACAGATGCCTCAATTACACCAATGCAAGGGCGCGGCGTGCGATGACGCCGCGGTGATGGAGGGTGTGCACGAGCGGTGTGAATGGTACAGATCCAGTGTCTGCAGACGTCTCCCTGCGCACCCTGATTGGCCCAAATCACTCCGACATTGATGTCCTGCGCACAGACGCGCCCAAGCCCTTTTTTCCCGGGCTCGTGCGGCTGGAAGAGGTGCGGCGTTGGCCATCCTGGGCTCCGCCAACGTTGCACCAGGCTCGAGGCAAAAAACGAGCAGGACGAGGGCTGGGAACGGGACGGGGCGCAAGGGGCGGAGAGGAGGGAGTGGCAATAAGGATCGGGTGGTTGTTATGGGGATAAGCAATCTGCCGGTTTCCCCGACCCAGACGAGCGGTCTGCCCGCCGGGCGAATCAGCTCCTCGCCTGTTAAAGGCGACGCCCGTCCTTCCGCATCTCCCACCCCCTCCCCTCCCTCCCCGCCTTTTTTTTCGGTGCTCAAGGTCAGTCTCTGTTCGGTGTTCGCATTACTCCCGTCGACGGGCCCAGCTGAGCGGCGTGCGCGCATACAGTCACTTCGGGCTGCCCGGTAGCGCCCCTGGACCACTTCCATTCGTTTCGGCACCGCCCAACTCGTCCTCCAGCAGGCTTTCCACTCCGGCAGTAAGCAATCCAGGTCCCCTTTCGTCGTAATGCCCTCCTTCGCCTCCCTTCTCGCCCTCGCGGCTCCTTTGGCTGTCCTCGGCGCACCCCTCCGGCGGGATGCCAACCCCACAGATCTTCTGGTTCTCAGTGAGTCCGCTTCTCTCCCCCGTTTTGGTCGGATCGTGCCTAATCCGCGCGCAGAGTTTGCGGACGTCCTCGAGCAGTTTGAGTCAACGTTCTACCAGCAGGCTCTCCAGAAGTTCCAGTCAAGCGACTTCACGGCTGCAGGCTTCGTCCAGGCAGACGTTGCGACACAGCAGTTCACCCAGATCCAGACCGATGAGGCGTCGCACGCAACTGTTCTCGAGGTTAGCAACCGTACACCACAGATTCCGCTCTCAAAACTGATCCCTTGCGCAGTCCACGATCGAATCGCTCGGTGACAAGGCTATCACGAACTGCAAGTTTGCCTTTGGCAACGCCCTCAACGACGTCCCTACGATGGCTGCGACTGCCCGTGTAGTCGAGAACCTCGGTGTCGGCGCGTACCTCGGTGCCGCGCACCTCATCACCGACCCCGTCCTCCTCACAGCTGCGGGCTCGATCCTGACGGTCGAGGCGCGCCACCAGACGATCCTGAACGTGCTCAACAACGGCGTCTCGATCCCCCAGGCGTTCGACATTGCGCTCCTCCCGAACGAGGTCCTCGCCGTCGCATCCGCGTTCATCTCCGGCTGCGACCTCGGCATCCCCGCTAACCAACCCCTCACGATTACGAACACCGGCGCCGTCGGCCCCGGCACGAAGCTCGAGTTCTCCTCGCCCGCGATCAACGGCTCGACGGACAACTTCCACTGCCAGATGCTCGTCGGCGGCATGCCCGCCACCATCTCGCTGCCCCTCGACGCGTGCGTTGTTCCTCAGGGTGTTGAGGGCCCCGTCGCCATCTTCGTCACGAGCGACGACCAGCCCCTGAACAACAACGTCCGCGACCGCGCGACGCAGACGACCGTCATCGCCGGCCCCGCGATGGCGTTCATCGACACCCAGAAGCAGCTCCTCTCGCAGCTCGCGCTCGCCGCGTCCTCGAACAACGCGTCCGGCAGCTCGAGCACCTCTACCACCACCATCACGCCCCCGGAGGCCTCCTCGATCATCTCCTCCGCCTCCGCCGCGAGCGCAACCGGCTCTGGCGCCGCATCCCCGACCGACGGTGCCTCCTCCGCCTCCGCCACTGACGGCGCCGCCCCCGCGTCCGCGACCGACGGTGCTTCCGTGAGCGCAGCCAACGGCGCCGCGTCCCCGAGCGCGACCGGCTCCGCCGCGGGATCCGCCTCGACCGCGCCCCCCGAGTCGGACAGCACCATCGTCGACGCGCCCGGCACGCGCAACCTCTTCGAGGGCACGACCAAGAACGGCGCGATCACCGTCAACGGCTGGAAGGACCAGTCGTCGCAGGCGTCCGGCGGCTCGAACTGAGCGCCCTTCGTCCTCGATGCGCTTGAGCGGCGCGTGCGCGCGCACCGCCTAGCAGTAGGCGGGCGCGGTGTGTATAGGTTGGCTGGCTGGCCCGCCGGCAGGGCAGGTAGGACACGGACGCTTCCCTCCCTCTCCTTCCCCGGCGGGTGTGTGTGTTGTTTCTCTTACGTCGTTGTCGTACATGGACTGGGCCCCGAAGGACTCTTTACTTTGCCAACGCAGGATACCGTTACGCGATAGAAGGGCGTGGGCCGTCGCTACTGGATTGCTTCTTCCTAATCTCTCTTCGTTCTCTCCCTGTGGCTTTTTTTTCTGCTGTCGCTGAGATACGCTCTGCTGCTGCACCTGCTGCTGCTCGACGGGCACACGGGCTGTTGTGCCGGTCTATTTTCGTACCTTACTTGTTCATGTTGTATGGTACGGTTTTCGACCGAGGAAGTCACCCCTCTTCCCACCCGCCATGACTTGCGTGTGTGCATGTGTGTGATAGTGACCGGAGGTGCGAAGACCTTGAAGATCGGCGAGAGATTCGACGCGAGGACTATGCAAATCGGTGAGCAAAACAAATCGACATCTATAACGAAGAAATGTACACGGCTCCGCAATCGAGAGGTATCGTATGGGTACAGGATATTATATAGGGTATAAGTACAGCAAAGACTGTCCGCATCTCACTCCAGCTATCCACCAAAGGTAGCACAGCACCCTTCCACCTAATCATCATCGCTGTCATCGCTGCTCGAGTAGTCATCGTCGTCCCCAAAGTCGGCCCCGCCCCCGCCCACGAACGCGGACAAACTCACAGGCTGGCGCTCGGCCTCGGGCGACATCGCGCCTGCGAGGAAGTCGTCCTCGTCTGCCTCCGGCTCGGGTTCGGGCTCGGGCTCGCCGAGCTGCTCCTTCAGCTCCTCCTCGAACGCGGCCATGTCGATCTCGACCTCCTCGACGTCGTCGGCGCGCGAGGGCTGGGAGAACGGGCTCGGTTCGGGCTCAATCTCCTCCATCATGATCACGCGTGGGGGCAGCGGAGCGGCGGCAGAGAGGGGCGCCGCCGCCGCCGCCGCCGTTGCGGAGGTGATTGTCGGGGGGACCTCGTCCCAGTCTTCCTCGTCCGAGTCGATGACAGCTTCAGGTGGCGGCAGGGCGGGTGCTGCAGGCGCAGACGGGAGGGAAACGATGGTCGAGGAGTCTGGGAGAGAAAGCGCGGCAGGGACTTGGGGCACGCTTGAGTTGGACGCAGAGGGGAGGACAATTCCGGACGACGATCCCGAGCCTGGGAGGGCAAGTGCCACCGGCTCCTTCTTCTTCTCTGGAACGACTTTCGCCTTCTTCGGCGGAGGGGCCTGCGCGGGGCGGCGGACCTCGAGCGTCTCCTCCGCGTCCGCAGGGAGCTCGCGCTTCTTTGGACCCTTCCCATTCGCGTTCGTAGATGCGGGGGTTGTTACTGGCCTGGGCTTTGGCTTTGGGGGAACGACGGTCGGCGCGGGCTTCGGAGGCAAACTGGGAGGGAGGGAACGGGGAGCTGCTTGAGGTGCCGGTTGCGGCGCCGGCGCGGGCGGCTTGGCTTTCGGCTGGCTGGTAGGAGCGGTAGGCCTAGACGGCGGCTTGGACTTGGGGGGTTCCGGGATTTCTCCTTCGCTCTCTTCCTCCTCCTCGCGCTTGAGGGCAGGGGGGCGGTCTTGCGGCGCGTGGGAGCTGGATGCAGAGGTTGAAGCGGATAGGCGTTGCGGCGCCGGGGGTGCGGCTATACGCCATCGGAGCTCTATCAGTGTAACTAAAAGACAATGATGCGCACACGCACGAGAGTTGGCATGGCGCGGTACGTGGTGCGTCCGCGGGTCGTGGTGGAGGACTATATTCGATTCGAGTTTCTCCAATGTAATTGTCTGCGGGGTCGACGTTCGGCATAAATATGTGTAATGGTGGCTGGAATGGCTAGAATGTGGCACGTACCCCGAGTTCCTCATCAATGATGAGGACACAATCATATTCACGAGAAGCCTTCTCCTGTCCGATGTAATTTACGCCGTATTCGTTCTGCCGCAGTGGACGTATGTGAGAGTGAATTCGGACAGAAATGATAGCCACAACGCACTTGGGTGCTGGGGCGCGTTACACTAACGCTCGTAGGACCACCCTCCTCTTTGGGTTTCTTGACTTCAATGGAACCAGGTTTCGTCGGATCGACCGACTCTGGTTTAAAGTTATCTGCGCACGGTGTCATAAGTTCATGCTTGTATAGTGTGCAACGAACAAGTGGTTGACTCACAGCGCACAGAGTAGAACTCGCGAACGGGCTTAGCAGAGCTACTAGTCTTGACTGCCCCGCCCTTGCGTGCTTTGAGCATGCGCGTGAGGGAGGCGCCAACGTTAACGTTGTGTCGTCCGGACGTCATCCAGGCGTTCGTCGCAGTCGAGGTCATAGTGGTTGGGGGACAAGAAGGAGAAGGCGGGCGACGAACGACTGGGAGGCCCGTGGACCACGGCGGGGAGGGTTCAGGCGCGCGGGGCGTCAGCTCGTGCCGGCCAATGCCAGGGCCACCGGCACGGACAACGGTCTCGTGTGGCGCGGTCGCCCTTGTCTGCGCTAACAATAACTCCAATGCCAAGCTAATGCAAGCTAATTGTGAATACCAAGGCCCCGGACATGTTAACGGCCGACTAGCTCAGTTGGTTAGAGCGTGGTGCTAATAACGCCAAGGTCGTCGGTTCGATCCCGGCGTTGGCCAACTTTTTTTGCCGCAGCTCGGGCCAACAGCGCTTCGTCCAATCTAGTCGTACATCGAGAAAGCAGTGGCGACCGACACAAAATGTAACACACAGCACCATAGATTCATTGCATCACATTATTATTTTAAATATCCTCTACAATATCAAGTAAACCATCCATCACCACTTTACGTTCGAAGCGATTTAGCAAAAGTTCTCTCAAGAACTTGTCCTTCTCGGAAGTACTCCACTGAGCCATAGTGCGCAGGCGAGATTTGCTGGTAACCCCATTGACAAAGAATTTGTGTAGTAATGCATCTAGAGGAGTGGGTAGCCCTTTCAGGAAATCTAGTACCTCCTGTTCCCCCTGAGTAATACGTTGGACTGTGTAGTTCAATTGCAAACCAACATAAGCACGACCTGAGATGGCCGTGCTTGCGGAAACCTAGTGACAACCATAATATTGAGTTGGGAGCCCAATGGGTCAGATTTTGGCAATCATCGAAACATACCTCGGGCAATGCAACGTGCCGCTGGCTACGCCTTCGACTCGGATGTGGGCGGGCAGTCCGAGAAAGCCCAACATACTGCAAGCTGGGTGACACTAAGGTAGCCTATAGAGTAGTAATGAGAAAGAAACAGGATTGGTGTCAGGGATCAACCCGAAGAGTACTATTCAATACTGACAGTGCTCGTGGCAGGGGATTGGCAAACTGCCGGGGCCTCTTCCCGCCGACATTGGGTCTTGTGTTGTAACCCACACTGGCAGCATCTCGTTTGACACTGCTTTTTGGATCGGTAACGCCGTGCGTACAGGTTCCGGCGTGCATAGTACAAAATGGGCCAGTGATCGTCATACTTCTTGAACGTCGGAAATTCAGCAAGGACCTACCCGAGGCAGTCAGGTAATGAGGATCAAATAAAATCAAGAAAAAAACGGGCGCAGTAACCATTGTAGCCATGCATACATACCAGTTTTGTGAGCTCTTTGATTGCCCCTGTTTGCTGCTGGGTCCAAGTATGGTCCGTGTCCAATACATGAGGGGCATGTTTTCGTATAAACACCTGCCGCACAGTTCCGGTAAGTGTTTGATAAATACGTTGACCCCGTGGCCGTTGTGTCGAAGAAGGACCTACTTTCGCGTACTCAAAATCCATCCGGTCATCTTCGAGAATGTGCCCCACATACCCTCGCTTCCAGCGGTACCGCGGTTGCGAGATCACCAATGAGGGTTGGGAGGGTACCACCATCGTACAAATAGAATGGCCTGAGGGCAAACAACACGAATGTCACCAGTACTCGATCAACCCTCGAGGGTGAAGATTGGGCTCGATTTCAGAGTGGGTAGAGAAACGGGTTGAATGCATTGACACTCTGCGGTGGTCGATTATATACTATATAACCCCTCGCGCCTCGCCCAAAAGGGTCCGGAAGGTCAATGCTGCGGCGTCTTGAGCTGGAGCGTCCGAGGGCGAGCGTTGACGTGGTTGAAGTTCAAAAACACGTGTGTTTCTTCCCCATTCAGTGAGCTGAGCTATGGTTTACGGCAGCTGCGCTACTGCCACACCATCCACGGCGCCCCGCTGTGGTCCTCAGGGACGACAATGAGCTCCAAAGAGTCCGCAATGTACGGTCGCCGGTGGTGAATCGACCTATCAAGACGGTTTCAAACGGAGGTATATTGACTCGCGCACCCGGAATATTCCATTGCGTCCCGCACTGTGGGTAGATGATCCTCGGAGCGCTGTTCACCCTATGAGTCCAAACGAGTCGGAACTAGCGCAAGTTAGATTAAGGCTTCACGTCGCAAAGGTTGCAGTCCTGAAGACTTACACGGCCCACTGGGATACCACATAAGAGATTACCGGGTAATGTTATTGAATGCGACGTCAGTCAAGCCATATGTATTGAAAGAAAGAAGATGAGCGGGACTTGTCGTACGAGAGTTGTAAATTACAACCAAGGTCAGAGGTGGCAGAGTCCAGGAACCTGCCATCACCTTGAAATGTGCGCGCTCAAAGTGAGCGCTAGCCGAATAAGAACCCTATCCTATTCAGGGATTTTGGTAGACATCCTGTAACTCATCCGCGGTTCATACGAGTACAGGTAACTTCCAAAAATAGATACACCTCAGGCTGATTCAACACGTATAAGGATAAAATTCTGGACGTCGCTACTCACCAACTTGAACATACTAGTACCAACTCTTCGCTCAAGTAGCAGGCGCTAGCATCGTCGATAGCAGCGCACCGCGCGGTAGTACCGCTGGGTTATACATATTTTACGTAGTATTCACAATCCTGGGCAAGGGATCCCCGGGACCACAATCGACATCAAACTACTTCGTCGAAGTTCACAATACATATTGATTACCGGTGGAACGCACCCCACTTTAGGCGAGTGCGGCTAGACCAACACCTACCATCCTTCGTTCGAAAGCGTTCAACCCCAGATCTCTCGCAAGAAAGAGCTCCTTTTCGGTCGTAGGCCACTGCGCCAGAGATCGTAGACGGCCCTTATCAATTATGCCCGCAAACCGGAAACGGTCGAGCAAGCCCGCCAAATTGCCATCGAGGGCCATAAGAAACTCGAGTACGTCTTGTTCTCCTCGGCCGACGCGCTCTACGACAATACGTGTGTGTCCACGGGTAGATGGGCTGTTGCTGGTTGTGTCTGTGGGTCCGAGCGGACTAGATGGACACTGCTAGACTCTGCATGAGCAAACTGTCACGTTTGGGTCGGGGTGCATGCACCGTACGCGAGCGTCGCTGCAGGGTTCTGGAGAGCCTGCTGTGGTCGCTTCAGGATCGGCTGGGCATTGGCCTGGAGAAGATAGTGGCCTCTACATGAACAATCAGTGAGGTCTAGTACTCCGTACTCGAAAGCCGTTAATCACGACACAACAGCAGGAAGTTCGCCGGTCGGCCGCCATGCAGCATGCCAGCCGCTCGCCACAGTCACATACTCACGGGAGCGTTCCGAGTGCGCGGACGCAGATTCATATGGCGGTCGTAACATGCTTGAACCATCGCTACGGGGGACTTCTGTCTCTGGCCCGAGTTCGTGCGCTTGACAAGTGGCCTCCGCAAGCACCCCAGTCGTTGGTAGCAGTAATACATTACTGGCCACGCATCTTCGTACTTCCTAAAGACCGGATAGTACTCAACAACCTGCGTATTCATAACACGAGAATGGTCAGCCTGAGCCTGGATTGTGGGGACAGCAGAGCGTAGCAACGGTGCTTTTCCCTGAGGAGACACTCACATGATCCACAAGCCGTTCAGTCGCCTGCGCCTTTTGCAGGCTCCACGATCGCTTGATGTTTAATTCCTTGGGCAATAATTCCCGCATGAGGACCTACGAATGAGAAGCCCGCCGGAACCACCAATTAGCACTCCGGATTATCGCCAGGCCAGCCACCCACGACAATATGGATGTTGCCCAGGCCTCCAAGCCCTCACCTTTGCCTCTTCAAACGTCTCTCGATCTTCAGGTTGTATGTGCCCGATGTAACTTCGACCAAACTTTGTGGCAGGTGGCGGGATCAAAGAATCGGTTGGGGCGGGGCTCGAGGCGGGCGGGGTCCTCATTATGACTGAAATTCAGGGCAGCGGCAGATTTCGGCGCGTGTAGATTCCAGCTTTTCGGAGGCCTAGGGTTACGCAGGTGTCTATTAGGGGACCAACGTCCTCTGCAGCCGTCTTTAATGGGGACACTTTATACCTGGGCCCGCTACCGCAGTACCCTGCCGCATCAGGCATCAGGAGGGAAGGGGGTAGGAGGCACCTTGTCCGAGGTGAACGCATGCTTCTTGTTGATGCGACCAACCAGAAAGCCTCTAGTTCAGAACAACCTTAGAACTTGAAGGGGAGCTTCTTTAGCTAAACACGCTTGATTGAGCCTCTAGTGAGGGGCGACTCGATTCGGAAGACGTGAGTCCACCAAACTAGGATCACTTGAACAGCGCCTAGGACTACCAGGGGCGAGTCAGTGTTGGCTCAGAGAACGTAGAGACACCGCCATCATCCCCACCTAATGAGGATTCTTGGGCATGCGCAGTAGTTTTTGACCATGGGCATGACTCGGAGGGAGAGTCACCGTTAACAACTTGAAACCATGTGGCAAGCAGCAACCCCGGGTCTCTCGGGAAATCCCGACCGACACAAGCATTCACAACATAACCTATATAGCGCTATCGAGACCCGCCCAATGTCCTGCTATTCGCACTTCAATTTGAAGCTTTGAAGTGCTAACCCAAACGTCGCCGGGCTCGAATTGATTACTAAAATGAACGGGACATAGGCATGCCACGAGCACGTAACATGTCCGTATGCTACAAATATACGGCGACAGCCCATGGGCGCCGGATGGGCAGAGTCCGGTCCGTCGACGCCTTCTGTTCGATGCATGCTCATGTATCCTATGCGTAAACGTATACGACGCACGACGTACGACACTAGTGATAGGTGGCAAAACCGTCGCGTCCAAAAGGGCAACGGAAGCGGTACACTGTGGGGGAAAGAGAAACTCCAATAAGATATACACCGTAACGTATATGAGGTTGCAATGATAATACACCGTGTGGGATCGGGATCCAGACGAACTAACCACCGGGATACGGGGGGAGGCGGCTCTAGGCGAGAGAGGCGATGTGAGGGAGCAGGACAGCGCGAGAAATGAGGAGTGGGGATACGGTGTGGGCAGGTATGATCGTACGTCGCTGTGAGGGGAGGGATGCGTGAAGTGGAAGCTGGACGGTCTCATGGAGAACTAATCAACTCTCATAGGACTCATCGGAGTGATGACCGGTGGATCATTATCGGCGTGGCCCGTACCACGAGCGAGCGGACTCCCACCGAACGCACCGATACCGCCGTCCACAGTGCGCTTATGTCTTCGCCCAAGCAACGTCGCGCCGTCAAGGTCAAGTTCGAACGGCTTTGGACCACTGGCTCCCCCCGCCGCTCGACGATGGCCCCGATCGCGTTGCCCAGCACGCCCGTCGTAGGCGTCACCTTGAACAGCGCGTTTCGCCGCAATCTTCGCGCCGCTGCCGACAGGGGCCTGCCTCGGTGCGGCATCCTCCTCCTCGTCGCTCTCGTTGAGGTTCTGGAGAAAACCGCGATTTGCGCCACCCTTCTGCGCACGTCGTCGGGCACCCTCCTCCTCCATGCGATGTACCGCATATGTGATGTCGAACGCTTCTTTGAGGGTGGCGAGCCCTGGCGAACGAGCTTCTCGCACGCCACCGCGCGCATCCGCAAGGAGTGGCGAATCCAGTGGTGCGCGAATCGCTGGTAGTGGTGTCGGAGGAACAGGAGTCGGTGCGGCAGTTATCCATGGATGCGCAAGGAATTCGTCGATCGTGTATCGTTGCGCGGGATCCACGCAAAGCAGATGAGTAATAAGGTCCTTCGCTACAAATTTCGAATTAGCGAATTCCTGAGCAATGAGAGGTTAGAACATACCAGAAGAGCTGATGGAGTCCCACCAGGGGCTGAGGAAGGTGTAGTAACCGCGGGCAACCTTCTCCGTTAGCACGTTGATGCTCTCGTCATAGAACGGCGGGAAGCCACAAAGGAGGGTGTAGAGGACGCAACCCAGGGCCCACATGTCCACACTCTTGCTGTACCGTTCGTCCTTCACGATCTCGGGTGCAGTATACCCCACCGTGCCGCATGGCGTCATCGTCTGCTCGTCCCAGACGACTTTACTTAGACCAAAGTCGGCTATCTTCACGCGGCCAATGCCTCCGCCGCCAACGCCAGGAACGAACTCGCCTTCGTCCTCCTTGTCCTCCTCAAACTGTTTCGGCGGCGGATTTTTCGAGGCGACGATTGGTATCCGCTCGAAAAGCAGGTTCTCCGGCTTGATATCGCGGTGAACAACGCCGCGTTCTTCGTGAAGATACCGGATGCCCTGAGCAACCTGTAGGATGACGTGCCGTGCCAGATTTTCGCTGAAGTAAGTCAATTTGACAATCTGGTGGAATAGCTCCCCTCCTTCCATTACTGTGGAGCAGGACATATGTTATCAGCGTGTCACGACGTCATGGCCGCTACGTACACTCAAGGACCAAGAAGTAGTGCTCAGGTGATTCGAAGAAGGCGAGGAGCTTGACTATCGCTGGGTGATTGATACCCCGCATAATTTGGACCTCTGATGGCGACGGCGTTAGCCTTGAAATCGAGGGCGAGAAGCACATCACGCACCTTTCAAGATGTTTGCCCTCTACGGATAGGGTGAGAACATCGTCAGCCTGTGACCAGAATCGCCAACAAGGGAGTGCACCTCAGTGACCCGCGGTTTCTTTTTAAACTCGCGGTTCAGGTGCTTTTCACCCGCCTGTAGCAAGCAATGGCCACAAGGTACAGGTACATAATGAATGAAGGCAGAGTGAAGGGAGGCTGAACACTAACCTGTGATGCGCTGAGTTCATACTTGCGAACGACCTTGACTGCAAGCGATGTGGGTCCACATTAGCCGAAAGAGACAGCGTCTAGACCACCATACCTGCAACCTTCTGCCCTGATCTGATATCGATGGCTTTGTACACATTCGAGAAGGCGCCACTGGTGTAAACAGTCAGGACCACAGCCTCCACGAGTGCGGATCTCATTTTGGGTCCGACGACCCAAGAGCGGAGCACGACGCGATCTCAATGCGCGTTTTTGGTTCCGTTTAACACACAGGATGACGCGGTGGCCGGATGCACATCTGGTGAAAGGAATGGGCCTCGCCGAACCGGGTGAGAAGAGCGAGCCCAGTGGCCGCCACCGCGCAAACTGTCGACTGTCGTCGAGGACGGAAAAGCCGCCGTGCGAAGCGCGCATACAACCGCAGAAACGCGAACAGTGACGAACGAGGGGACTTACTCGCCCATCTTCTCCACGAGCTTGTAGTTCTCGAGGCCCTTGTAGACCGGCATCTTGCCCTTGGCCTCGCGCTCCTCCTGCACGATCTGTTCGACGTGTTCCTTGTACTTCGGCGAGGCCTGCTTCTGTGTTTGTTGCTGTTGCGACTGCGGGGCTTCTCGGTGCTGCCGGCTCTGCTGGTCCGCGCGCTGGTGCTGAGCCTGCTGGGGCTGTTGCTGCTGGGCGTATGAGGGCTGGTATGCAGCGTCATCCTGCTGCTGGCGCGTAGAATGGTGGTTCTTTCCGTGTCGGATGAGATCTGATGTGGGGCGGTCGCGTCAGCATTGATAGAAGGCACTGAGTGGCACGGAGGCCTAGGGAGGACGACGAGCTCACTCTTGAACGCGTCGACGACGCCTGTACCGGTCGGCATGGCTGTGGGCGGGGGCGGGGGTGTGGTTGGGGGTGCAAGAGTGGAAAAAAAGAGCGGTAAGCGGGGGCGGGCGAAGGAGGCGAGAAGATTTGAAGGGAGGCGAGGAGGGCGGACGCTCCATGGCGTCATGACGCGGTGTACGTCATCGCCACTCTCCGTCAGCCCGCGCGTGCAGACGCCCGTCCGCCCCCGCACGCGTCGACGATATCGCGCTCTCCACTCGCTGTCACTGCTGTGGCCATCGCCTGGTCCTGAGCGGACTCGCTCCCCCGGCCGAATCCTGCCCCTGTTTCTCCGCCCGCTCTCCTCGTCGGCCGCTCCAAGCCTCGGTCAGGCGTCTGCGCGGTGTGCGCCGCCGGACCTGTCAGTGGCGGACGGTCTAGGCGCAAGCATGCAGCGGACGCTCCGTCGGCGCCGGAGACGAAGTGGCCATGCACTCGGCGCAGGCCCGTGCGGGAAGTTGGCTGGCTGCTTCTCGCACCGGACGCTTCTCTTCTCCCTTCACGGTCTTTGCGAGGCGATCAGCGTGGCTTCCCGGGCAGTCTGGGTTCGATCGCATGCCTTTCTCGACCGTGCTCATCGGGAACTCGCCGCGCGGGTCCTTCCGCACCCAAACGCGTACCGTCGTATTCCTGTTTAGGGTGGCCGCGCGTGGCTGCTTGCGGTGGTACTCGCTGCACGCTGTGAAGCCATGGCACACCGATCCACGCCGCCCGACGCGGCCACACTGCGACGCCGCCCATGTCCGCCGAGGAACGTCGCGCAACACGTGAGCTGTATATTTACGACGCCTGATCGCGTGGGGCCGTGGCAGCAGGGCCGGACAGACGTCTGGGGTAATAATAGCGGACAGCTTCTCGGGAGAAGGGTGAGCACAGTAAATAGTAGGTCCGTACGATAGCATGCAAGTACAGTACACATCTGGACAGCAAACAGCAATGCGACACAGCGTCCGTCCGCTACTTGTCCTCGATCGCCTTCTTCATCGCCATCAGCGACTGCATCATGTCCTGCACGCAACACACGTCGGCCGTCGTAAGAGGAGGACCAGCGCAGCGTACGCACTTTTGACTGCAGGTCAATCCCCGCCTCTTGGAACGCCGCCGCCATCTTCATCGCGCTCTCCCGGATTTCCGTCTTCATCAGCAGCCGAATCATCTCCATCTTGCTCGGCATCCTGCCCGAATGCACGTCGACGCCTGCGCACCCGTCACCCGCAGCAGCACCAACACCAACACCACCGACACCACGCACACACACATACACGCACAAAAATGCGTACAACCGCAGGCACCCCCGTCAGCAAACTCCGCCACCCCAATCGAGCACGCACACACACGCACCGTTCTCCTGCAGCTGCTCGACGAACTTCTTGATGTGGTCGAGCGTCTCAGGCTTCTCCTGAAGCAGCTTCAGCAGCTTCTGCTGCTGTGCGAACATGTGCTGCAGCTCCGCGTTCCGCGCCGGGTCCTCTTCCGCCTCTCTCCGCGACGAAGACGAGAACGCGCGTGCGTGCAGCGCATCGCGGGTGGGCGGAGGCGTCTGTGCGGTGCGGGCGAAGCAGAGTGAGGGGTGACGCAGCGCGGCGGTGTGTGCGAGCCGGACGGCGGGCGTGATGAGCGAGCGCGAGAGGGGGACGTGGCAGACGGCGGTGCGGAGCATCGTGGACACAAGGAAGGGGCCTCGAGCAAGTGTCCGAGAGAGTAAGTTGAGCGGAGACGGCGTGGTGGAAGGAGGGTCGAGTTGGCACGGCGGGAGGCAGAAGAGGGGATGACGCGTGGGAAAGCGGCTCGTGGTCGCGTTCCGTACGCGAGACGCGTCGCGTCGGCCGCATTCCTCTCCTCAGCCACCTTCCCCGGGTCTGGCCTGCGCATACCTCCACCAAAGACGTCAGTGGATCAATACGACATTGGGGCCGCCCTGATACTATGGAAGACGATTACTACTCGATCGAGTCTATCCTTGCTGAGAACCAGAAGATTCAATGTACGTTTAAGGTGGACATCCCGGACATGGGGCATCTCGACGGTGGCAAGACTGGCGACGTATGTCCCCTTCACATATTCGTGCTACCTTGGAGGTGACGAAACGACACTGGGAAATGATAGATCAAGGCACTGAGCAAGGTACAAATCCCACTGTGGATGGCGTACATCCTCATCTACTCGTCAGTCCGCCTCCCAGGCTGCTTTCTTGTGCTGTTTGACAATGTACCTATCTATACTTTAGGGATCACGCGGACTTTACAGTACCGACACCATTTTCCACCAGGGTGCGGAACGCACTAAACGCTGAGCCCCGCAGTGTCCGGCTGTCCGCACTAGTCGGGCAAGGAGGACTGTGGTATGGGTTCGGGCGGACGATCCTACGCTTGTGAGCACCCTTCCTACAGTAACGTACTGACAGTACGCATAACGGAACCTGCTTGTCTCCCGCTAGATTGAACGACACCTCCGCGGATGAGCTGTCAGCGGTCCTAACAAAGGCACGTCTTCCCTCTCCCTCGTAGACCTCCCACCTCCCTTATGCCCATCGTCACCCCGTACCCAGACGTTCCAAGCCCGCCTCCCGGAAGTCGTCGACCAGGCACAACACTTCGCTTCCCTCCATACCTCAGCCGGAGCCTCAGGTGGCGACGCCGGCGCAGCAGCCTTCCGCGAGGGCTTGGATGGCACCGAACGAGAACGTACGCCTCTCGCCTTGTCTTTATACACGCCTGGGGTTGCTGACTTTGACGGGCTACAGTGTTCCAGCTTGCGCAGGAGAGCGCGAAGAGGACGAAAGCGTGGTATGAGACCAGCGAGAAGGGCAGGCGGTAGCCTAGGCAGGAGACACTCGGCGTTGTCTTGTCGGTTCCATGGAACAGAGATGTAGGATATGGTGTGTAGGATATTGGGTATCGATCGCTGGCTGGAAATCCGCCTGCCCTCGCCCTGTTGGCCACTCATTACGCTGGATGTCACTCTTGCTTTTGTTTGAGTTCGGCGTCATCTGAAGCCACATCTCCACCCGAGTTATTGGCAGCTTCCTGCGCTTGCGCTAGCCGCAGCTCATGCACGAACCTATGGTGCGGTCAATACCCACCTTGCGAGAGCCGCGAAGGCGTACGGACGCACCATTTTACACTCCCCCACAAACAGCACTCTATGACCATCAGGAATAGCAAGTGGAGGTTGCCGTGGGTTATGACGAAGAGCGAGAACAGCACAAGCAGGAGCGAGCCGAAAGCACCGTCAAGCACGAGGAGGGACGTCGGGCTGAGCGATGAGCCCGGGGTGAGGATAGTAGAGAAGAAACCTCCCGAAGCGGTTTCTTCTTCAGGCCCCGCGGAGGGGCTAGTCGGTTTTGTATCGTTGTCCATGGTCGTGGTCGTGGTGCGCTGCAAGGAGGTGTACCCGGCGTCGTTGAATGGGGAGTCGAAGGATGCCACACGTGACTGAACGCGCTTCGGCAGATGATCGCGTTCCCGCCCTCGACTCGCCCACTCTCTTCAGTGCACACGCACAGCGCACTGCGCGCGATGGAACAACCAGAAGCAGGCCCCTCGCGGCCGACCGCCTCATCCCCCGCGCATGCTGCCGGTCCCGCACCCTCCGCTCAACCCGCCCCGACCGCCTCTCCACCCACACCCGCCTCCGCACCCGAACGGCCCCTCCCAAGCACGCACTTCTACTCCGTCGAGTACCCAGGCTACGTGCGCCCGACATCCGTTCCACTCGCTGTGGAACGCCTCGGCGGGCAGTCCGCCGTCGATAGCGCGTTCCGCCGCGCGACTGGCCGAGACAAGGTCGAGTCCCTCCTTGAGCTACGCTTGCGCCCGGGCAATCCGTATGCGCACCCTATACCTGGGGAGATCGTGCCCACGAGCAATATCGTGCTGAAGGTGGTTAAGCGGAAGCGGAAAAGGAAGGGAGAGGGGAAGGGTGGGGAAGACGATGGCGCGGTGGGTGAGTATACTGTTGAGGCGGTGGGTGTCGTGCCTAAGACCGCGCGGTTTAGGAGTAAGTTCTGGTGTGGTGTAACGCGTACTTTGTCTGGTGCAGTGAGCTCATGTGCGTTGTGTTAGGTATGGCCGACTTTCAGTATCAGCCTGATATGTCCGACCCGCTTGCACACCTGCGTAAAGCCATGGACACTATGGACGGTAAGGCACGGGTACTCTCTAAACGCGATTCCATGATGATAATTCTTGCTCTCAGTGGACGGCATCCTAAAGTATCACATCCCGCCAGAGAAAGAGGATTACATAATTACCGAAACGGACCCGTTCGCTATGGACATCGACCCCCAACTTCTTGGCGAAGGCGAAGTCTCCAGCTCGGGCGCGTCCACAACGACTCGCAGCAACCTCAGGCTGTTTACCCCACCACTTTTCAGCCGGCAGGGTGTACCGCAGAACTACAAGTGCGTTTCCCGCTTGGATCCCGCCGCTTTCAGCGACTCATTGGTCGCATCTACAGTTATAAGGCCAACCCCGCGTCCGTCGAGACGATCGTTGTTGACGAGGACACCAACGAGGAGTACAAGCGTCTTATCAATCGTATGCGATGGAAGGGCTACGGTCCCATCGCCATATCCTACGCGGACAAGGGCGTACCGAACACCCCTTCCCCTGCAGTGGAGGAACAGCGCAGTCAGGCAGACAAGAAGATCCTCAAGAGGCTAGAAGAGGTACATTGCCTTGATATCCTACACGTTTGCATTGCGGCTAATCTCTACAAAGCTATTCGAAGAGCGACCAGTATGGACTCGTGCGGCCATCTTCAACCAGTTCACGCCTATGGAGGTCCGGGATATCATCAAGTGAGCATCTCGCAGCTGCCTAGCCACCTGCTATTAACACTGGATACGACAGCTCGAAATACCTACTCCCATTGGTCTCATACGTATTTGAAGACGGACCCTGGCGAGACACATACGTCCGCTTAGGCTATGATCCCAGACAGGATCCTGAAGCGAGATTGTACGCCTTCCTCCTCACCCTGACTGGCTACCCCATTCACCTTTCTCCTCCAGCTACCAACGCCTCTACTTCCGCAACATCAACCACCCCATCTCGCGCCCGTCCGTCGTCTCGCGGCGGCAAGAGCAGCGCAACGAGTCCGCACAGGCGCGCTTCTCGGGCGCGGACGAGCGGCGCTCGCACGTCTTCGACGGCGCGACGGTCACGTCCGAGACGGCCGCGTTCCAGCTGTGCGACATCACCGACGCGATGCTCGCCGAGATGATCGCGGACGAGGACGCACGCCGCGAGACGTGCAGCGAGCGCGACGGCTGGTACACTGCGCACGCGCTCGAGCGCATCAAGGCCGTCCTCCGCCACAAGTTCTTCTCGCTCCTCTTGGGCCATGTCGCGACGCAGGAGGAGTGCGAGCGTCTGCTCGTCCCCGACGAGGGCTCGAGCAAGCTCCCGCAACGTCATAGGACGCGGCTCAAGCCTGGCAAACACAATATGGCGAAAGGCGCGCTACCCCCGGAAGACGCTGCGGTGAGCCCCCCTTTGCACCCTTGCAGCATGCCTATACTGACGACCTTCACAGGCGCATCGTTTGATGTCCACACTCGAACAGCAGAGGAAAACATTTCCTACCCGGTGATATGCGCAGTCGAAATCGTAGCGGATCTACATGTCTGTATTCTAGTGGTGTGTTGGATAGGCCTATAGGTTGTGAGGCAAATACAGCGATGCGATGATCCGTAAGCTTCCAGCACGCGAAGAAAGCAAGCGTGCATAGCTCAAGTCATCCCGACGATGTGAGAATCTTTGCAAAAGCGTCATTCACACAGGGGACACAGAATGTTTTCAGGCTTTTCCATTTCGGTGCTCGGCGGGTCCTAAGCATAGCGGCAGTGCATACACGGCATGATCGTGGTGGTGGTAGTTTTACATGTATCGACGTCGCCTGGCGCGTGAGACAAGACCGGCAGGTGTATGCATACAGGCTCGAGCCGCCCTCCTCGTCGGGGAATTGTACGCGGCTGAAGTCTTCGACTCAGATCGAGGGAAGGGGGATCATGACGACGCGGCCTTCTGCTCGATGCGAGCTTTTCTCTGATATTCATGGGATAGAAATGAGGGGGTGGATCATGGCGGACAAGAGTGATGGTGACGCACCGAACCGACCAACGCGAACTTGGAGTTGCGGCGGAACTAAGGGTACGGGATACAGTTGTTCGTCAAAAGCGTCCTCGCAAGTCTGCATGGGGTAATCATACCTTGGGGTCAACCTGGAAGGTGATACCATGTACGTCAGACTCAGAATCCACCCCAAAAACAGAGGATATACGCACGCCCTTCAACGACCGCGTCCTGTGGCTCTTGGGGGTCTTGATACCGTTACGGTGAGCCTTCTTGTTCTGGTTGTGGTTGGTATGGCTGCAGGCCCGGGCCAAACGTTAGTTTCCTTCTCTCGCAAAACAAGACCGCCCCCCCTGCGTGTAGCAGGCATTTACGCACTTCTTAGACTTGGCCATGGCGACGTCGAGGGGTCTTGAGGATGCAGGTACTGCTTCGCCTACCGTGCGCGCTCCTCTCGGTGCAATAGGATCGTGGGAAAGAGTAGGACTGGTGGCTGAGGAACTATACAGCTGCACGGGCGGCTATTTTGACGAAACAGGAAACTAATCCTACCATTTACGAGAGATAAAAAATGTGCCCATACTCTGCGCGCATCATGAGTAGCAGTTCGAGTCCAACGAATGCTAGCGGGACCAAGAGCAAAAATGTGGCCAACGCCGGGATCGAACCGACGACCTTGGCGTTATTAGCACCACGCTCTAACCAACTGAGCTAGTCGGCCGTTACAAAATAACATCAGGGGATACCTACTGTCACTAACGACTTTTGCGCTTCAAAATGATGTAGCGTGCATTCGCTAGATGTTCGCTTGAACGATGAATGAAAACGTGCATCTTTAGCCCGGGTTAGCCAGGAATGGAAACTAACCAAAAGGCCGATGGAGCGCGGCTGTGAGTCGTCTCGGGCTAGTCTCGTCACCAGACGGTATACGCCGGCCCGCACTCACCTTCCAAAACGAGACAGTCAGAGTTTCGTGCAGGGGACCGGCGTATAACGTCTGGTGGATTTTGGACGCACGGGTGGGGGGTTGTCACCTTTGTCACGAAAAGTAACAATGACGCCTCTCGATGGAACGCGTTACGCGACCTCTCGGTCGCAGAAGTCGGCGCTGCCCCGCCTCTTGAAAGGTTTCGCTCGCTGCCCATAACTGTCCCTAGGCCCCCTATATGCGTCGGTATATGCGCCGTAAATCTCTCCCTGAGTGTCTGGCTTGTTTTTGCTCTCCTAGATCTGGTAACATTACACGACTGGCCTCGTGCTCGCGACTGATATTTGGTACGACCACTTTCGCGCTCGCCCATCAATAGCACTTGAATACCAGGGTCCCTCTTGCAAGCTGTGATGCAAATTCTCAGTGCATAGAGACCCGAAAGACACCGCTGAGGACGGCAAACGCGCCCTGCAACGCCGGTCTGGCGCATCGGAGTTCGCCGGATGCACGTGGGCGTGACAACCCCCTACCCCTGCGTCCATAATCCACCAGACGTTATAGTGCGCTCCCTGTCTCGGTTTGTTGGCACTCCGACGTGTCCAAATCGGGGAGCGCGCTATAACGTCTGGTTACGAGACTAGTCTCGGGCTGCGTTGGTACCGATCACGTTAATCTTCGTGTGTGTATTCCAGATACGGACGTACAAAGCTGGGCCTAATCCTGCTGGCTCGTGAGGTTGCGCAGAGAAAAGTTACCGGCCTGCCTAATCCCATTCTGACATTGTCTGTGTACCCAGGGACGGTGGATACCGATCTCCAGAAGACGTGGTCGGAGACGTACGGTGCTCTCGGGAAGGTGATAGAAACTGTCAGTAGGAGCTTCGGTAAAAGCGCACAGGAAGGCGCAGAAGCAAGCCTCTGGGCAGCCAACAGCACTGATATCAACGAGAGTAACTGGCAGGACTTCCAGGTTAGTGTATGCAGTGTCGGGGAACCAGAGGCTTACGCAAATCCTTCTCACCAGGGGAACTATTACTCTGAGCCATATGGAAAGCCTGGTACAGACTCCAGAGACAAGGCAAGCTCAGGACCAAAGCCTCGCTGACAGCTTGTGGGATCTTTGCGCCAACTTGACTGAGGAGTTGCTCGGAGAGCGTTTAGAGTAGGGTGCCAAGTTGAGATTCGACAGGTGCTAGATATTACGAAAGTAAGACGATTAGTGGTCCTGTGCGCATAACATAGTTAGCATCCACCAAATTTACTAGTGATTACGTCCGTCTCGCTATGCTTGAAGCAACCGCAGAGGATGCCAGCTGCACGAGTTCCGAACGAATTCCAAGTACTTGGAAACGTCGGAAGTTGAGCAGCCAGTGGCTTGATCCCGCCAGACTGCATCTATGTTGTTGGCATATAGGATGCAGGACGGTCAAGGCAGGGGGAAGGGCCGTGCAGTCGGATGAAGGCTGGAAGTGGGCACAACCAGGGCGGCAGGCCGATTGTCGGTGGCTGTGTTTTCGCGCGGGAGTTCCCCAAATGGTGTGCGACTCGCCCGATAGGGATGCACCAAGTTGAGATGACGGGGCGGCACGATGGAGAGCACTTGTGCGTCATAGAACCGAGCCGGACGCATAAGTAGGCAGCTCAGCTGCGGGCAAGTTGAGATGCTCGCCCATCGACTCAGAGCTCGGCCCTGCGCGTGTCGTAGTCTTCGCTACATCGCGCGCCCTACCACCAGTCGTATGATGTCCTCCGTTCTCCCGGATACCGCCAACCCCGCGACGCTCCTTAGCAAGCGCTTTAGGCCCGACAAGATACCGGACCTTTCTGGACGCGTCGCCCTGGTCACTGGAGGGTCCGCCGGCATTGGCTACTGGGATGCTGCTGCTCTCGCGCATCACAACGCAACGGTACACATCGTTTCCGCGAACCCGGACCATGGCAAAGACGCCGAGGCGGATATTGCGGAAGCACTGAAGCAGAGCGGCTCGAAAGGTTCCATCAAGTGGCACCAACTTGACTTGATGCACCTGAAGAAGGTCGACGAATGGGTCAAGGGCTTCGCAAACGAAGTAGACCGCTTGGATATCCTCATCGCGAACGCGGGAATTGGACAGGCACCTTTCAGGATGACGGATGATGGGTTAGAGAGGCACTTCGAGGTGCGTATGAACTTACCATGAAGGGAACGGGATGAAGCTAACCGTATTCAGGTCAACAACCTCGCCCACTATGTCATTGTCCTTAGGCTCCTCGATTTGATGAGGAAGACGGCGAGATTCGCACCTCCGACGACCGTCCGCATCGTGATGCAAAGTTCCGAAATGCACCGCTTCGCGCCGAAAGGGCAGTTCGCTTCGAAAGAGGAGATTAATGAGCCCGGTGACGGGGTGCAACTGTGGGTCGCGATAACAGTCTAGCGGGTGACGCACGTTGTTGACCTGGCGGACGATCCAGTTATGGGCGTACCAAACTCGGATTAATCGTATTCGCTCGAGAGCTAGTACGCCGCAAACTCCAGGATTCACCGAATCCCATTCTCGCCATCTCCGTCCACCCAGGGATGGTCGACACGGAAGTGCAGAAAGCCTGGGGCGAAACATACGGTGTCCTCGGCACGATTGTCGACAAATTGAGCCGCTTGGCAGGTAAAAGCGCCGAAGAAGGGGCAGAAGCGAGCCTCTGGGTGGCCACTAGTACCGACATTAGCGTCGATAACTGGAAAGATTACCAGGTAAGTGTGATCGTGCACGTCTTCAACAAACTGCGCAGAGTTGGTACGACTCACATGCATCTGTGCTGTATTCCAGGGAAAGTACTATACGGAACCGTATGGTAAGCCCGATCAGGAGACGAACCAAGCAAAAGATGCAACAGTGGCCACCAACTTCTGGAAGTTATGCGCTGATCTGACACAAGAAATACTCGGTGAACGGTTGGAATAAGCGCTTAAGTTATTATACGAGGATGTGAGGACGCTAGAATAGAATTTATGTACAATAGTCGCCACCGGGCGATGCATACGCAGAGTCAACCTGCGGACTCGCACCTCGGAGAATATCATGGGCAACGTTCGGGTTTCAAGAGAGTAGCGCAGCCCTGATAGATAGTGATGGGCCCCAGATTGTTCAAACTGGAGAAAGGGAGCGACCAGTGAACTTGAAGCCACAATGAGTCGCCGAATGATAGTAGACGGTGCCAGTGTCGTCGAGGCTGGCGTTGAGTAACCTTGCGGCCTCGGGCCCGAGCAAACATTAGCGCCCAATTTGCCTTCCCGGAGGGACCCGGTCCGAGAAACTCGGACCCCGCTGACGAGTCGCGGCGGCGGATGGGCGCCACCGATCCTCGTTTCTTCCCCTCTACCCCCGCTCCAACTAGTCTCGCGGCAAACCATTGTTCGATTTCCTTCAGGTAAGTTAGCTTTCATTGATAGACAGCCAGAGATGACTCAGAGTGGAAGCGTATGCTCGACCCGCGAAAAACTACGATGTGCTGGGTCGAGAAGACGACTTGCTATGTTCTAGATACTGCTGAGGCGTTACTGCCCCCATACACGCGTGTTACTTACCGAGAAACGCATTCTGACGCGTCTTTGTATGTCAGGTAACATCAACAACTGTTGCATACCGCCATGGATCCCAGAAGAGCTCGCGACCCGCGTCTTGCGCGCCAAGACCCTCGTCTGCAGCAACGGTCCCACCCTAATGCTCCTTCAGGCCCACCCCCTCAAGGCCCTCCTCATCAAGGGTATCAGTATCAAGGACCTCCCCCTCCTCAAGCACCTCAGTTGCAAGCATCGACATCGCAAGGGTATCCCCCGCATGTGCCGCAAAACGCGTACCCACCCTATCCGACTGCAACCCCACCAAGCTTCCCCGCCCATGACATCTCCAATCAGGAACTCTCGCAGGAGGCGCAAGGTGCTGCGACACTGCCTCATGAGAGCCAGCCGCAGCAGGAACAGCAACCCACCGGGTATAAGCCACGGCCTTTGTTCTGCGTCGTGTGTGCGAGCAATCAAGTGAGTGACGCGTCTCTGGTCCCGGTCTTCTCCGAACGGCTTCTAATGAGGCAGTAGAACCGATCTATGGAAGGGCATTACGTGCTAGCGTGAGTACCAGAACTATACCGGCGTTTGATAATAACTGACGAACATATCCTCCCCCACAGCAAAGCCGGATTTCGCGTATGCTCGTCTGGGACTGGGTCAGCGGTGCGGCTACCGGGGCCTGCGATCGACAAACCGAACATTTATCCCTTCGGCACTCCATACAACAACATATACGAGGAGCTCCAGGCGCAGGATGCAAGGCTGTGAGTACGTACCCTTCGTCACAAGTCACCGGGAGCTGAAACACCATGCATAGGTACACCGCAAATGGCCTTCTACAGATGCTGGACAGAAATAGACGCATAAAACTTGCGCCTGAGCGGTGGCAGGAAAGCAAGACAGTGGCAGATATTGTTATCACGTGTGAAGAACGCTGTTTTGACGCGGTGTGTGATGGTAAGCCGTCGGATCCAGCCAGTTCGAGTTGGACACTGAATGATGAATGCAGACCTCCTGACAAGAGGCGGAGACTTTAATAAACCTGTCCACATCATCAACATTGAGATTAAGGACAACCACGAAGAGGCGCATATAGCAGGTAGGGCGATGGTAGACCTTGCAACAGCGGTAAGTTCGACGTCTTCCTTTGTGGTGCCGTGAAGCCCGGGCTGACGAGTTTGGCTGTAGCTTGAGAACGCAAAGGACATTGACGAGGAGATCAATGATATCCTGCAAACGCACCAAGAGAAACACCCTCACAGCATCCTCCATGCCGTCGCGTACTACTAGTTTGAGTTCACTGTTTCTGTTCCCGCCACTGAGCTCTTGTATCATTATCAACGTTAACTCCCCCTCCGCATGCTGTCATAGGTGTTGTAGCGCATAACTGTATACATCTGTGTTCACTGAATGGCGCAATCGTTCGCTCTGCATGAGCGCATCGATGGCCTTTGGACCAGTCTGCTGGCGGATCGTTTACCGATGTTATCTGGACAAGCTAGTGCGATCGCGGATATACCTGGGTGTGGCTGGGAAGCCAAGCATCCGGCGCACCCAGGCCCGTGTCTCCGTTCCCAAGCTTCGCGATGGCTAGACAAGTGCCCACGCCGCGTATTGTCGGACATATTCTGCGCGTTGTCTGCCAGCCCCCCGCGTCGGACGTGCTGTTGCGCGCGACGCTTTAATTAACGCGTCGGAATCCCGTGATCGCGTCTACGTCTTCGCTAATCGTCGCGCTCATCCGGGGCCTATTCATTATCCGGACGAACGTAGAGCCTGCCCTGCGACCCTCGCCCTGTTGCGTCCGAGTGCGAAGGGTACTGCTGGAAAAGTACTAGTGCTCCCCGCATCTCGATTTCCGTCATAATGAGCTGCTGGGCAAGCGTGCGAACGGAAGGCGCGATTATCACCCCGCGCCTGTCATGGTCCTCTTGCGCAATGCAGTACTCATGCTCTCAGAACCATGGTGTTCTCGTGCACTCGTGCTCCCAGCCTGCTGAGCCTGGCTGGGGCGGCGGGCGCAGGGCCACGGGAGCCTATATAAGCCCGCCGGACGCCGGAGATGCGAGCGATCCTTGATACAGTTTCTCCCTTCCTCATACCATCTCCTCGCGCTCACTCACTCTCGCCGCCGCAATGGGAATCCGTCTTGGTGACATCGCCCCCGACTTCGAGGCTCAGACCACGAAGGGCCCCATCAAGTTCCACGAGTGGATTGGCAACTCCTGGGTGCGCATACATGCTGTTCACGTCTCATGCGTACGCAAGGTTCGCCGGACTGATCTAGACCCGCGTTTCAGGCCATCCTCTTCTCGCACCCGGGCGACTTCACGCCCGTCTGCACCACCGAGCTTGCCGAAGTTGCGCGCAGGTAAGGCTGATTAGGTTCTGTGTGCAGCAGCGGGTGTGTCTGATTGCATGACAGGGCCCCCGACTTCGAGAAGCGGAACGTGAAGCTCATCGGCATCTCCGCAAACGGCCTCGAGGACCACCACAAGTGGGTCGAGGACATCAACGAATGGGGCTCGACGAGCGTCCAGTACCCCATCGTGAGCCCTTGTTCCGGCCTTTACTTCCCCGCGCGAAATGTTGAGCGTACTGGAACAGATTGCGGACGCTGACCGCAAGATTTCTACCCTCTACGATATGCTTGACGAGCAGGACCCTACCAACCGTGACGCCAAGGGTCTGCCCTTCACCGTGAGTGTACTGCTCCAGCACGCGCCGTCGTCGGAAACCCGTCTTTGCAAATGGCCGGCCTCCGACGAGTTCAATAAGGGACACTGGCGCTGACGTGCACTGCGTTCCCGTAGATCCGCACGGTGTTCATCATCGACCCGAAGAAGGTCATTCGGTTGACTCTCTCCTACCCCGCGTCCACCGGGCGCAACTTTGACGAGATTCTTCGGTGCGACCGCGTCTCCGCTCCGCTGACCACTTCTAGACCGTACTAACCGCGACATGGTTCCTTCAGGGTCGTTGACTGTGCGTCTCGCTCGCCGTTCTTGGTTTTCCCGTGGGCGGTGCGCTGACAGTAGGTTTGGTTTACCTATGATACAGCCCTCCAGATCGGCGACAAGTACCGTGTGACGACGCCCGTGAACTGGAAGAAGGGCGACGACGTTATCGTTCACCCGACCGTGTCGAACGAGGAGGCCAAGACGCTTTTCCCCGAGTTCAAGATCCACAAGGTTTGTGTTCCTGCCGGGTGCAGGGCTGGGTAGGAGCAGCGGGGCAGTGCTGACTTGATTTTCCTTCTTTAGCCATACCTCCGGACCACCCCTCTCAAGGTCGAGTAAAGGCGTCGGCGTCAAAGAAAGGAAGGAAAGAGGAATGACGTGTATTATTGCGTTGTAATGTTGATCTGTTGTATACCTCCGGTCGGGGGGCCGCTGCGCCCTGGCCGAGTAGTGAAATCCCCATAGTGCATTGCTCTGAACCCGCTCACCTGGCACACCAATGACAAAAGGTCACGTTGGCCGAGCACGCATGAGAAACCGGCCGATGGATGATGCACGCAGTTTCTGTAAGCTGCTCGCTCGGTTTGTAGTGGGCCTGACGATGACACGTACGGCTCCTGGTATTTGCTATTGGGCTCGTCCGGCGTTGACCAGACTCATGGATGTCTGCAATGTAGCAGGTCTACGCAGCAGTGCGGTTTGAGCAACGTTTACGTTTTGAGTGTGGTTTGATTGCGCAGTCAATATCAGAATCAGACTCAGAGCTTGGCCGAGCACGTCAGGCCAGGGACGTTGGGACGGGAGAGTGCGAGAGTGCGGTACGTACGTTGGGGGCGCCGCTACCCGAGTGGGCGCGGGCGGACCGCAGTTCGCGAGGGCAGAAATCCCACGTGGAATGCACGCGAGCGTGAGCTTCTGCCCATGCGCGTCGGGCCACGTGGGAAACTCTGGACGCGCGTTCAGCTCAGTGGAGGGCCCATTACGCGTCCACAGCTCGGTTTCCCGATCTCATCCTCTCTCACCCCCGCCCATCCACACATCCCGCACCGCACACACTCGCCCCACATGGCCAGCGCAGACGGAGGTGCATACAGGCAGGTCGCCCCGGGCTTCTTCTCGACATGTTGTGCTCACATACACCGTAGCTACTCTCTTACGGTCTTCTCTCCGAGCGGCAAGCTCGTCCAGATCGAACATGCCCTCGCGGCCGTCTCCGCGGGCACAACCAGCCTCGGTATCAAGGGTGCGTCCTTCACGGTTGCGGCACCCGGCGTACACGCGTGCTAAGCTCCATACGCAGCGTCCAATGGCATCGTAATCGCCACCGAGAAGAAGTCGTCCTCCATCCTCATAGATGACTCTATGATCGACAAGGTGTCGGTCATCTGTCCAAACATTGGCATTGTGTACTCTGGGATGGGCCCCGACTTCCGTGTGCTGGTGGCGAAGGCGCGGAAGAGCGCGCAGGCGTACTGGAAGGTGTACGGCGAGTATCCCCCAACAAAGGTGCTCACGCAGGAGATTGCGAACATCATGCAACAAGCGACACATTCGGGGTGCGTCCTACATTGCCATTACTGGATGAAGGGACTGACGTTTGGATTTCAAACAGTGGTGTGCGGCCATATGGCGTGTCGCTGTTGGTAGCGGGATGGGATATCACCCGGGGACCTAGCCTGTATCAAGTAGACCCTTCAGGTTCGTACTGGGCATGGAAGGCCAGCGCGATCGGGAAGAATATGGTTAACGCGAAGACGTTCCTGGAGAAGCGGTACGAGGCCTTTGTTTTACGTCCCACCGAAAAGTCCCGACGCTGACTGCGATCTCACTTGCCTCCGCGTAGGTACAACGACGATATCAGTCTAGAAGACGCGATCCACACCGCCCTTCTCACACTGAAGGAAGGTTTTGAGGGCCACATGACGGAGAAGACGATTGAAATTGGCATCGTCACCGTGCCCAGCCAAACAGAGATCGAAGCGGGCAAGGTCGAAGGGACGGGGCGTGTGAAGCCTACCTTCCGAAAGTTGACAGAAGAGGAGGTGCGGGACTATCTTGCGATGTAATGGACATGCCGGTATCGCCGTTGTACTTTCGTTTCGTGTGCTGTGCGTCACATTGTAAGCTAGTGGATTCGGGATGACGTTCTTCTCAGGTTCCGCTACCGGGGTCGTTTTACAGGAAGTTGCCGATGGGTGGTCACCTCGAGTAAATGGGAGTGAGTGGAAGATGCTTACCTTCGTGGGTCCTCGCACGACCACCTTCCGTGCAATACGGGCTTACATTCCCGAGGGCCGACGTCTGCGTCGGCGAGTTTCACGACGACAATGTCCACGGATGGGCAATGGTACATGTGGGTTGAGGTAACAAGCTGTCAGCTTTGGCGCCGAAAGGTCGATGGTAGCAATCGTTGTGTATCCTCAGGAAGCATGCGCTTCTGTCTTGTGCACAGCAGCTATGGCTTCTGCCGGAAGGTGCCCGACTAAAACAGCTGCTGTTCCTGTTCTAATCCTTGTTCTTGCGTCGTATTCGGAACTCTGACAAATAGCAACACATGATCGGTATTTTGTGCAACGGGGCTGACTCGCAAGTTGTACGCCAAGCACGTACCGTGTTTGGATTTGTGAGACAGGCAACACCGCGACTTCGCGAATGCCGTATGCAGGTACGGTCTGTCTTCGCCACCCTCCGAGGTTCGAGTAGCTCGCATTGACTTTTTGAGGTGTATGATCATCCCGCCGTCGCCCCATCAGTTCGCCTCGCCCACGCGCCGGCCATGTTTAGGCAAGTGTTGGCGTTCGCGGACGTCGCGTGCTAGCTGACTTCCCGACATTCTAGCAGAGCCACAGCCCATCCGGACGGAGGTCCGGTTCACGAAACACTTCTTGCTGAGGCGTCCACAACGCGTCCCACAGATCTGGCACCGCCTGAGACGTCTGATTATCACAGTGCGAGGGGGCTCTTGATGGTCTCCGAGGGCTCGTGCAGGAGCAATGTGGTAAGCACACTCGCTATACTTGGGCCCCTCCCATCTCCGATTCTCCAACAACACAGCAGGCGATCGCGTGAGGACTAACGTGTCATGGCATACCCAGACTGTTGGTTCCCGACACAGCTCTACGAGACCGGGCGCCCACCGCGATGGCGGCGGCCCTTTGAGAGCAGCTAGCCCGGCGCTTTCCGCTCTGACCGTCGCACCCAGGCGATGAGGTGAAAATCACTAGTTACGTCGCGCGGCACACAGGCACGAATGTTCCTCCGCGGGACGCGACTGCGTTCGCTCGATGCCTGAGCCATCGCTCGTGACAGCATGTGCTTCTTCTCCCCACTACGCGAGTAGATGTATAAATCCTCGTCCAGTTGTCCACTCATCCTCATCCTACGCCCCGTCCATCTAAGGCTGTCTATTGGCTGCAGTCTGTGTTCTACATTACCTGGATAGTACTGCCGCTATATCTTCTTTGCTGTCCTCAAAATGTCCAGTAGTTCCGGGAATGCCGCCTGTACGTACCCCGACACCGTCTGTTCGTTAGCGGACTACGTAGTCTAACGACCTGCTCTTCTCAGCCGGTGGACGCTCTTTGCCTTTCGACCCGAGCTTGTTGCAACCTATCGTGCGCTCGAAGCGCACGCCCATGGCGTGCGTCGAGTGTCGTCGGCGCCAGGTCAAGGTGCGCTTCCAGTCCACTGCCACTGATGCGCGTACTGATGCCTGCGCCCGGCGTGCCTCCCGTAGTGTTCTGGCACCATGCCACGCTGCGAGCGCTGCCAGAAGAAGGGCCTCGAGTGCACATACATGTCCCTAAGCGAGCAGCGCTCGTCCACCGGCGGCTCCATTTCCCGGTCGGGAACTCCGCAGGCCGCCTACGGCGGCGCGGCGTCCGCTCAGACTCAACAACACCCACACGCAAGCCGACTAGCATACCAGGCTCAGTGGGCTCAGGGAACGCAAGGGTATGCGGCGGGCACAACGTACCCCGCGCCACAGGGCTGGCAGGCGCCGTCCGGACAGAACTCCTCTACTAGCCAGTACACGCAACAGGCTGGTCAGGGATTCAACAACGTCCAGGTGGGGTATCCTCAGGATTACGCCCAGCAAGCTGCATACGCGCAAACGCAAGTGCCCGGCGCTCCCCACGCCGGGTCCGAAATGTACGCACAAGGCTACGGGTCAACGGCCCAGCAGGGCTACGCGAGTGGTACCACGTACAATGCTTACGGGCACGTCGTCCCTGCGGTGGACCCGACGTTCGCGGCATACCAAACCCCGCAAATGGGCGGCGCAGTTAGCGGTGACCAGCAGGCGTACGCGGATAGCCCGGCGTCTCCTCGTGTGATGACATCGCTAACGCGGATGTTTTTGGCAGCGCGGCGTACGAGGGTCAGTTCGCCCAACAGGTCTATTACGATCCCGCCACTGGCCAGATGATATCGGCCGACATGACATCCGGACAACAATGGGCAGACGGTACCCAGGTGCGTGGTCGCCAATCGTTTGAATCGCCGCCGTCCCGCGGAGGGCTCACCGCCGTTTATGTTCCTTCCGTAACACAGGCTTACCAGAACACGGGCTACCTCGGCCCAAACCAACAGTAGACTACTAATTCCCTAATAGTGTTTGAGCGTCAGATGTGGACCTGCATCATTTTTGATACCTTCCCTCCCCTTCCTTCTCGGTGTAGCATATATTTAAGATCTTGGCCGTGCTTGGTATAGAAGTCTCTATCTCTTACGTCGCTGTATCACGTAGTCGTAGTGTTCACCCCTCCTCATTCTGTTCTTGCGAGCCATAGTCTGTTATGTATTTACTAGCCCTCCCGCTAGCCATGCAGGTCACGGTATTCTGTATATATAGACAACAAATGTTGACCATGCATTACATATCCCCTAATCGTACTAGTATCCAGCTTGAAACCCAAGTGCCATCCCGAATGCCATGACGCAAACTGGTATGGATGGTCGTTGCTAGAAAACTGTCACGTCCCAAACGAGCTCATTCGGAATACCCGTTGCAGGTGTGTCAGCCATTCGGAATACTGACCCACTGGGGCCGAAATGCCAAACGCTACGTAGTCACGACGGAATGGGGTATTGTAGCACACATATCACGAGCCGAGGGTGTCATTCCTATAGACGAAGGTCGCTATAATGGGCATCAGCGCCGGTGCTTGAACTCGGAGCATGACTGCCTAGCGGCGGGTTTACGACAGAGGATTCGGGGAGCAGTCACCTTAATCTATGATCCTCATCTCCACCCCCACTCGCAGGCCATCCCGAGTTTTACGCGCGGGGCGGCATCAGAGTCATTGTCGTCCTTCTCCCGCAGTATGAGCGTGCCGTAACTTTGGCCGTAACTCAGTGCAGCACGGATGGCAGACTTTGTCGGCTACTACCGCCGTGGACTTCGATAGCCACGGTACTACCGCGCTCCAGAACTCACGCCTCCCCATGACACAATCTGCCCAACCGCTGGTGGCGATGGGGCCTTCGCGAGCCATCTTCGCCGGGCTTCACGCGTGATAATGACGCACAGTGTACGGATTGCGCTTCCGTGTTCTTTTTGTTGTGGGTGTACGCCCTCCGGCATGCCCGATTTTCCAGAGAGGCTTCTCGATAGGGTAGACACGGCGCAAACGCCGGCCTAAGCGGCAGTGTCGTACGATATGCATGCGGGCGCGTCCTCGCGTAGGAGAGCCCCGATCCCCGACGAACTAACCGCGCATTCGCCGCCGCGGGGAGTGCCTCTACTGGGACCGTCAACCGGTGACAACTGGCGTAAGTTCAAATCACTCACCGGGCTGTATCAAATCCGATGCCCTCCTTGAGAGCGGTCGGCGTACTAGGCTATCAGCCATTCGATGCTGGCACGGCACCGCCGACGAGCAGCCCCACGAATCAAGCAGACTGGCTATCGCAGGCATTTGGAACACACAAACCGAATGGACGTGCGGGCACGGCCGAAGTGGCTGCGCACGTAGCGGCCGACATCGGAAGTCGAGCCTGCGTCTCAGCATCCTGGGCGTGCGGCAAATCACTACGGACGTGATATTCCAAGAGCACCGTCCAACAGCTATCACTACACGTACACTCACGCCCGCCTTCTTCGTTGTTCTTCCCTGCGTCACCCCCCGTGCGCGAACTCCGACTGTGCAGAGCCCCGGGTACCATGTCAGCAATCACAGCGGCCAGTCGAGCTTCTCGCCGTAGTTCCAGTGGATGGCCTTGACCGACGTGTACTCCTCGAGCGCATAGCTGCCGAGCTCGCGACCTGCGCGGAGAAAAAACACCACAATGAGCGCGCGTTTCCCGAGAACCACAGCCCCCATTAGCCAATCCCGCTGTTCGCCCGATGCCAACAGCGGCAACGATCGAAGAACGTGACGGGCGCGGCCAAGGGCGGGTCCGCCCCGTTCGCAGGCGCGACCGGAGACAACGGAGAAACAGGCACTCACCGATGCCGCTCTGTTTCTTGCCTCCGAAGGGGACGTTGTTGGTGAGGAGGTTGTACTGGTTGACCCAGACCTGGAGGGAGCAAGTGTCGTCAGCGCCGCCCGCCGGTCGACCACAATCACACAGCCGGGCGCGATCAGGGTGCAAAGAATCAGATGGGATGATTGGGGGCGGACTGTGTGTGTGCATGCGCGTGCGCGCATGTCGCACCGCGGCGGCACAGCTTGGCAGGATGTGCGATTGTCCAGGTCATTTTGTAGATCGGGATGCGCATCCGCTCGGGCTGCCGCCGCGGGGAATTTGAAGGGTTGCCAAAATGGGACAGACTTACCGTGCCGGCCTCGAGCGCTTGCGAGACGCGCATGCACTGGTTCGCGTCGTCTGCGGTGAAACGATGGCCATCATCAGTCACTGAATAATACAAGGGCAGGAGGGGATAGGAGCACATCCGACAGGGAGTGCGCGGCAATGCTGTAAAGGTCTAAGGCACGAGCCTCGACCCCACAAGCAGACAAAAATTAAGTTTGGGCGGGCGCAGTCGCAGTGCTCAGCGGCGTACACGAAGCGACGCGGCGACACAGATCAGCGCCAGCCGATACCCGCGTCGCCTCCGTAAAGAGGGCCGTGATGCGCCCTCGTGGCGGTCGCGTGCCATAGCAGTGCGCCGACAATGGCGGAACTCCAGTCAAGATGCGCGGGAAGAGCCGGGACGTACTCGAGTGCAACCCGGCCCCCAGGCCGTACGTGGTGTCATTTGCGAGCTCAATGGCCTCGTCTTCGGAGCTGAACTTGGCGACGGAAAGCACAGGACCAAAGATCTCGTCCCGCGCCTGCGGGTTGCATCAGGAGTTAGCGCGAGACAGAAGGAGACAGAGGGGTAAGTGGTGGTGAAACGTACGATCTTCATGTCGGGCTTGACATCAACAAAGACTGCGCAGGGTCGGTCGGCTCAGTGCCACGAGCTCAGTGCGGTGCAGGTATGGGGCTTACTCGTAGGATCGACGAAGTAGCCCTTGCCGGGGCGCTTCTCGCCCCCGAGGACGAGCTTGGCTCCCTGCTCCTTTCCGGCCTCGATGTACGAGAAAATTTTGTCGTACTGCATCTTCGAGACCTATGGGTGCAATGGGCAGTAGTCAGCGAGCGTGCTCTTGGCGCATGCGCCCAGTCGAAACCGGGTTTCAACCAGACAGCTCCACCGGTATCCGCAACGCGCACCGTTGCAAAGGGGAAAGAGAAAGGGGCCTATCAATCAAGGAGGAAGCGAACAAGCTACTTACCACCGGTCCTCCGCCGGCCTGCTCGTCGAAGCCGTCGCTGACCTTGAGCTGCTTGAATTTTTCGACCAGGAGCTGTGATGGCACGGAAACGGGGAGGCCCGAGTGTCAGCATCCCGGCTTGTGACGTGACACCCGTCCGCATGAATAATTTACCTGGACGAACTTGTCGTAGATCGTGTCCTGGACGAACACCCGCGAGCCGGCCGTGCAGTCCTGGCCGGTGTTGTACAGGATCCCGAGTCCGACCCAGTTCGCGGCTGCGCCAAACATAGGTTAGCTCATCGGTTGGTTGCCCTCTCGCACGGTCCAGGAATACGCCCCCGTCCGGAGGAACGTGCGCAGCAGGGACCGTAGCACCCACCTTGGTCGAGGTCGGCGGACTCGAAGATGATGTGCGGCGACTTGCCGCCGAGCTCGAGGGACACCTGTTTCCGGCAATGCAGCCATTCCAGCGCGAAGGCGGCACGGGTATGACAGGTGTTCAACGTTCGTGTCAGAAGAAAACATCAGATGGACAGACGGTGGGCAAGAGAACGTGCCTTCTTCAAGTTGCTCTTCGCCGCGGCCTCCATGATCTTGCGGCCGGTGACGGTGCTGCCGGTGAATGCCACCTTGTCGACGTCTCTGTGCGAGGAGAGTGCCGCGCCACCAACAGACCCGAGCGAAGGCACGGTGTTCACGACGCCAGGAGGGAAGCTGGGGCGAGTGTATGGCCGTGTCAGGGAGTGTCAATACGCAGGGGTGATTCCGCAACGGCGTACCCAGCTTCGACGACGAGTTCGGAAAGTTTCTATGGGTAGTTGTCAGCGAACAGTGTCCAGGTGTGTGACGGAGACCGGGCATAAGGATGCATAGCGATGCGCAAGGATTATAGCCGCTCTGTTCCATACGCCCTTGCCCCGGAATACCGATCTGCAGCGTTCCCCAACCTCTCACTTGAAGAGTTCCCGACCAAAATTTTTGAAGGGCGTCTTCCTACAGTCGTGCAGAAATATACACTCCCCATCGACCGGTACGCCGGCGGCGGTGCCGTCAAAGAGGGAGGCATGGACGGTCGCAGACAGCCCAAAATGAGTAGGTTCCAGAACCCATCACTAGATGTCTTGCATTTTTGCGGTCGAACGGACCAACAACAACCTCACAACATGAGACATGCCGGGGAAGCACACTGCCACTTGCGGCAACCGGGACGACGCCTGTTTGAATGAGAAATAGACTCACTAGAGCGGTCAAGGGAGTAATCTCCGACGGCTTCATGACGATGGTGCACCCGCACGCAAGCGCAGGGGCGACCTTCCACGACCTGTAAACAGCAATGAAATCCTAGCCCGAGCCGCACGGAAATGGGGGATCGCTTACCACATGTTGATGGGGTAGTTCCAGGGGATGCTGTCGAAGAAAGCAAGTGAGTGGTTGGCACGGGGCTAGACCGCTGCGGGTGATGGCGAACGGTGCGTATATTTTTGTTTCGTTGTACCCACATTTGGCCACACACGCCGATGGGATCGTGGCGGGTGAACGCAACCTTGGTCTTGTTGTCGACCTCGATGGCCTGCACAAGTTCGGAATGACGTCGTCAGTATGCGCTGCGCTCTTCCGTCATAGCACACGGCCGTTGCGATGAGTTCCCTATGTGACCGGTCCCGTTCTACCTCGCCTTATGGGCATTAAGGCCGGCACAATGATGGTTCATGTCCGCTGTGCATCGGGTTCTACTCACCTGGCCCAGAATCTTGTCCGCCCAGCCGGCATAGTACCTCAGGCACTGGACACTGTCGCCGATGTCGAAGTCGCTGCGTGACAGGAACAAGGTGAATACGAACGTCAGCCGTCCACTGTTCGCGGAAGACGTACCGAGCAATCTTGACGGGCTTGCCGTTGTTGAGGGCCTCGAGCTCGGCGAGCTCCTGAGCGTCGCGTTCGATGAGGTCGGCGAGCTTGTTGATGAGCCTGGAACGCTCGAAGCCCGTCACGTTCTTGCCCCAGGTGGTCTTGAACGCCTTGCGAGCAGCGGCAACGGCGGCGTCGATGTCCTTCTCGGAACCTGCCAGGGCCAGCCGCGGCGGGACAAACGTTTATGCGTCAGTGCTCGTCCATCGGACACATATCACGCAGATCCACGGCACTCGGACACAGATCGTCCGTCCGATCATGTCCGCCCAAAGCGGCAGCCCGGTAGATAACACTCGGGCACAGGAGCCCCTCCGCTTATCCGCGCGAGCGACGGCGCTCCGTCGCCATTGACTCGAGCGCACGGTGAAGGGGTCGAGCAGAGCGGCACTCACCAGCGACGATTGAGCAGATCACCTCTTCTGTAGACGGGTTGATGCAGCTGTACGACAGAGAAGCACGGAGTCAGTTCAGGGTCCTACGTAGCACCCGCAGATCCCGGACAGCACGTCCTGACGGGTTTCCGGTTACGGGAGGATGCCGTGTACGCACTCGATGGTGGCCTTTGAGTCTACCGATGGGACGAATTCATTGTTGATGAAAAGCCCCGTGGGCACAGTGATTTTGCGGCCGGTAGCGGCCACGGTGATAGTCACAGGTTGTGCCATAGTGTGTGCGAGTCGGGAGACGAAGGCAGGGGTTGGGGGAAGAGAGCGATTAAACCGCGTATATATCGTCCCCAGACTCTGATAGCCTGGGGTCGATAAGAAGGCGCGACGCGCGCATGGGAGCCCGGGGAGATATAAACGGGCGGACATGTACTTGACTGGCCATCGAGCCACCGCAGGACGCGATCACCAGACTGGACGCAGTGCGGGGTCGGCTAGATAAGATAATAAACGCGGCGCTTGCGGGGGCAATTGGCGGAAACCCCACTCTGGGGTTACGGATGCGCGAGGTCTGCTGCCGCGGCGCGTGTCTTCACGATCGTTCCCTCAGATTACCACGGCGGGCTGCCCAGAGACTATTTACGACAGCTCCTCGCCCGAACCGTCCCCTTGCTTTTCGCTCCCGACGACGAGCATCGCTCGACATGTCCCCTGCCGCCGCCGTGTCTTCAAAGTGATGCAGGCCCCCCACCTCAAACCAAAGCACCCCGGCAGGTCAGTCCCATTCCCGACATATGTGTGGCTGCTCGGCTCTACCGTGCATCGCGCGACTCACCCAGTCTCGACACGCAGCGACCCTCGTGCGGTGCAACAGCGAAAATCACCCCCGCCCAAGTTCATTAACCTCGACGACTGCAAACCGATCCTCTCCACCACAACCACCAACACCAGCACCAATTCCAGCCGAAATGGCACAACCGCATTCGTCTTCACCTCCTCGCGTACGCTACGCGCGCTCCAGGAGCGGGAGGATCGTGTCTGCAGGCCATCCCCTAGCTCATCTGTGGGCTCCTCTCCGGCCACACCACCCACCCCGTCGAGCGCATCCTCGTCAGGGTTCCATCGCGCTCAACTCACTCTTTCCCAGCTCACCAGGCACTCAGAAGGCGCCGTCGACGCTCGCTCGCTGATTGGCCCCAAGATGCGTGCGGCTGGCTTTGTAAACCTTCCTCACACCATGGGTTCCCGGTCCGATCTCAGTGGCAGTAGCAGCAGCGTTCCGGGTACGCCCTATTCCCCAGCGCTGACGTATCCGGTAAGTGTTCATTTCCAGCCTACGCCGAGCGACCCACCGAACTTCCCGCCTCTCGTGTTCGTCAACCCCTCTGTTGTGACCACTGTGCCTATGTGGGAATATCAGCGGGATGCTCGATGGTCCTTTTCGTCGACAAGCTGGGCGACCCATGCGTCTGACCACCCTATTGCCGGGACGAATTCGAACGAACCGACCCCGGGCCCTGGCGATGCAGGAGCGTCACCTTTCTTCCCTTCTGTAGCCACGCACCCTCCTCGCCGGATCGGTATGCCAGCGTCTTCAGGGTCTTCTGAATCGGATTGCTCTGCGTTGCTTTCATCCTCTGGCTCCACATTCACGCTTTTCTCGTCCGATTCCTCGCCATCGACGGGACTCTCTTCCCTCGGCGAGACTGACGTAGAGGATGCCCAAGCGAAAATTCATCGAAGCAGAGTTGAAGCCAAAGGCATTGAGCCTTCCGAATACCCGTTTCCGCCAACTTATGGTCAAACGGTCGTGCGGTACACCGGGTCGCACGGATCTCGAGCCTCAAGCGCTACTGCTTCCCCTACCGCCATCTATGCGGCACCTCCTGAGGCCCATCGCTCCTCCATTGCCTCTGCTATGGCTTGCCCCTCGTCCTCGCGTTCCCGACATGAACCATCAACGGAAAAGCGGAGTCAGCCACGCCGACAGCTTCGTACTTTCCATGGGGCGCCTGAAAAGACTAGGCCGGTCTCCGGACCCACCCCATCTTTCGCCACGGCGCCTCGGCCGCAGTCTCAGCAACGCCCGTATAGTCTAACGGAGCTCTGTGTGTCATCGCCGTTGGTCTGGTTGACAAAGTCGGACGTGTTCGTACCCCCTGCGCCCATCTCGCGTTCGCCAATTAGCACTACGAGCGTCGCGCCGACATCCCTCTCCGCATCTATGTCGAGACCGCGATCAGTACTCGCGCTGCCACCACCTCCACCTCCACACCGTCGACACTATACGGCTCCGGAGAAGATCTCGACGGTGCACGCCGAGCGCCATCATCGGATCGTGAGCGCTCCCTTGCGTCTGCCCGCCATCCTGTCGGAATGCACTTCATCCGATCAGGACAGTGAGAAATCGAGCAAGAGCGGCAGGGCGACAAAGGCGCGGGATCGGGCGAAACGTGCGGTGGAGACCGACCCTTCACACACAACCTCGAGTACATCGCCGTCCCATCGATCAGGAAATGACGTGCCCGCCCAAAGTCTGGCCGGCGCGGACGGCGGGCCCGCGACTCGAGGGCGGGGTCGCAACCCGAAGGGGAAAGTCCTGGCTGCATCGGAGACGATGAAAGACAGAGCCTCTGCGCAAGCGGACTCGGATCCTGAGCGGGCGGCCAAAGATGGTCGGGCGGCGCCCATTTTTGTGCATCGGGAGCGCGACCGGGAGTATGCTCGGCACGTCGTCGCCGCTCGCGAGCGCGACAGGCTGGTGAAGCAGGTAAGCGTCCATGTCAGTAATGACGTCATGGCCCGTCACCGACCCGTCGAGTCGCAGAAGCAGCGCGTCCACCACAAACTGCGTGGGAAGCTCGTACCAGACGGCGACCCGAACGAATCAGAAACGACGATGGTCGACTAGCCGTCTTGAAACAGGCCAGTCAAGATCGTCGCGGCGCCCGTCCATTCGAACCAGGCGCACCCTTTCTAGACCTCACGCATCCATCCTCAACTTTCTTGCACCTCTGTACTGGTATTCCCTCATAATCGCTCGGTACTCAAGCACGGAGCCCTAAGGGCAAATCATATCGCTGGCCGGAACCAACCTACCCACGACTTGCACGACCCCAGGACGACCGGCAGCTCCGAGCGGGCTGCCTCCTGTATATTATCTCACGTTCCCGTCTCATTGTCTGTATACGCATCGGTTCCATCCAGCATCTGTCTCATTTCTCATCTGTGCTCGTCCTCCGCTTCATCCCACTCCCTCTTCATGCATTGTCGCTTTACGACTGCCCCGGCTCCCCTGAACGTTGACGGCGCCCGGCCCAATTCCTATCACGACCCTCGCATACCCCATATTGCACGCTTCTTCTCACCGTACGCATTCACCCTGGCATCGAGCACCCATCGCTCCTCTCGCTTTGTCATACATCTGTCCCATGCGCATCTCCCTTTTTATTGGCTATATGGTTTTTTTGGCACCGGCACCCCAGTCCCAGTCTCGGTCCCAGGTTCGGGTTCTCTACCTCTCTCGGGCATCCAAGTATCCTAGTATTCCGCTGCTATCGACTCGCGTTCACGTCTCCCCGGTCTCGGCTCGTCGCATATACGTACTTAAACCCCACCACCCGCATGCATGTGTACCTCCTCCCTCTCCTGTCCGCCGCAAACGTTTGTGGTCGGTTGCGAATAGACGGTTGTATTACCCGCTGGTCTCGCCTTTGCACTTTACTTGTGGTGCCCCCTTTCTCGTGCGGGCTGCGCCGAAGTTTGCATAAGGTACGGTATGTGTTTGCATCCCCTAGATCCCTCTTCCCCCAACATATGATTTTATTGTTAGCCCAAACCTTCGGCCGACACGTAGCGCTCCTACGTTTCTACCCCTACCTTCGTGCGCATACCCATTCTTAGCTCAAGCCTCAGGGGCGTCAGCATAAAACATCGTGGACTTGGACCTTTATTGCGGCACTGGACGTACTATACACGGGCGTACATCCGCTGGGTCATTCGTAACCTAGGCGTACGTATTACCACGTAGTGACTATATGTGAGCCAATTAATGGAAGGCGTCTCCTCGTGTCATTCGAGGGAATTGCACCGGACAGCGTTGCGACATTATGCATGGAAGTCATTGACAGTGGGTGTTATCCGAGCCGAGGGCCGAGGATGGCAGCAGCTTGGGAACGCTCGAGGTACGCGGATCGAGGGTCGTGTTTCGAATAGAGCTTCGGGCTTCGGATACGGACTCGAAGCGGCCTCGAAAGGAATCGCAGGCACCGAGTGTCTCGAGAGTTACGGTATGGCTCCGCGTTACACATGCACAGCCGCCCTAGCGCACCGTGTAGAGAGCGTCCCGCGAGCCTGCAACACAGCGCGAAGGCCCCTGCACAAACTGGAACGAGGAGATGAAATTGCTTGAGATCCGGCGGGGGCATCCAGCTATGAAATACCAAGGGCGGCGAGCCCAAACAGCACAGGCGTAGTTACGGTACCCCTGAGACCAACCCTGCGCGGTGCCAGCCCGGGCGCGCGCGTGCGGCCCCCTCTCCCTGCTTACCCGCCCAAGTTCTCCGCGGCCGGCGAAAACCACGCACGATCGCACCACTATGCGAACGGACATCGAGCTGCGCGCGGGCCCAGCTACGTCAGGACTGTCGTCATAGACGAAGCACCACCACGTCGCCAGAGAGCCTCGAAGACTGCTGGGCGAGCTAGGCTACTCGCAGGGTGTGCATGCCGAGCGACGCAGCAGGGGCTGCCGCGGCGCCAGCGACACGCGAGAAGCGCGCCTTGTGAACCGGGCCTGGGGGAGTGGTTCTTCGGGAGCGCGGGGGTCGCACTGTCAGGGTAGCGTGGGCCGCCAGCCAGGGGCTGTTGCTAAGAGAAGGAATTGGATCGCTGGGAGCGGTGCAAGAAGCGGCTGACCGGGAGAATCGAAGTGTCTGAGGATCCGAGAGAACGGGCTAGGGGAGGCGCATGGAGTGGGTTCGGGAGAGCGGAGGTATTCGATGTTGCTAAGCCGTGTAGAAGCTGTTCCCGGGGCGCCGAGAATGTAGCGAAGTGTGGGGGTGCCGGAAGAGGGTGTTACAGTCTTGGAACCGAGCAGCAACAAGGTTACTTGTGCGCTCGCATGAGATAGACCAGAAGTCGCAATTGGCAAGTTTCCCGGATGACGGGCTACAGATCAGCCGGCAGAACGGAGAAACAGCGTCAGATAGAGAATGCGGTTTCAACCTGGATGGCCCGTTGCGATGGTTCGAGGGTGGCACTAAGTGCAGTATGGTTGCTAGGACGTGCGATGATGCTGGGAGACGCGCTAGCAAACGAAAATTCACGTACTATAGCTCTCGAGGGTATGTTTTCAGCCTTGTTTAGGCGAGTCATCTGTGATAGTCTGAGAATCTGTCGGTAATCTTTGTGAATATCCAAACGGTGTACGCGTTGTTCACATCATCCCCGAGCCAAGCCCACGTCAGTACCGATAACCCACAGACATTGCGGCCCGACACCTACGGCATTCGATGTAATATATAGCCCCCGCACACAAGAGATTACGCATGACGCATGATTATATTCAACCGGTCCCAGCATGGGGAGATCAGACCTGTGAAAATATATTGTCAGTATCCATCCGCTATGCTTCACATAATATGCGCCAGCGCCGATAGTACCGTGACGTGCTGACGATGAGCTCGACGCACCACAAAGATGAGAGTTCCGACGTGAAACAGGCGTCATGTATCTTGATGGGATAGCAGCGAGCCCACAGATCCTGGTCAAGGTTTCGATGCGTACACAGCCAAGGGAGCAAGACAGAAATGCACGGACAGAGCACCGGTCGTGGAGCTCTGGAGTACCCCGGTTCTTATACACGTTGGCGCTGGACCATGACGACATTCAAGCCAGTCTCGGCGGACGGTTGGGGTATCACAACCCACCGAGTTCAACAGGATCATGGTTCTTGAATTTCAACGGCAGCAGGCCTCTCTCGTGGGTAAACCTCCGGGGCCTTCACTGCGCGCCGGCCAATAGTAGGAAGGATTATTTGAGTTGGATCCGAAGCTTTCTTGGAACTAACCTGTGTCTGACCCTCCACACGCCGGGTACCACCGGGAAACTTGTTTTGGTAGTATCACGGATTCGGGATACAGCCATAGGAGGGGGCTCCTGCATGCAAGAAAAATACATACCCCAAACCTGGAGTCCACTGCATTCCAACAATATACGACACTTCGATCCGCAGTCCGGGCAATTCGCCCAACTGGAATAGTCCTGCAGCCTAGAACCCAATGAAGCAGTAGGGTAAGCATGCGATATGGGAGTACTGTAGCGTATCATTTACCTTGTGCGCAGGATACTAGTATATACTCTGGTACTGCCGCTTTCCTATGTCAGTCTGCAGTACCACGCGGCCGCGTGTTCAATGCTATTCAATGATGCTCAAGAATCCTAGAGATATGAACCCCCGCTGTTACAGCGCGGCCAGTGTAGCCAGCGGGTCAGGACCGGAGTCGCCAGATGCACCGGTCGAGTTCAAAGCAGGGCTGCGGGCGCTTAGATTTGCAGCTGAAGAGTTCTCCAAGAAAGGCAATCTTGCGCGTCGCCCGCGACGCGTCACCTTCAGCCCAAACGCTCGGCGCCTCCGGACTACTACACTCATCCTGCCCCTTCCACCATCATGGTATGTTCCCTCTCCGGCATGAAAGATAATGTGTTGACGTGAAGCGATAGTTCAGGAACACGTACGACTCGGACAACACCGTATTCTCTCCTCAGGGCCGTCTTCACCAGGTCGAGTATGCGCTTGAGGCCGTAAAGCAGGGTTCGGCGGCGGTGGGCCTGCGTTCAAAGACGCACGCGATCCTTTTGGCTCTGAAGGTGCGTTTTGATATATGGTGCGGCGTGTAATGTTAACTTACGTTGTTACGCCCCGGGCAGCGTTCATTCGGAGAGCTTGCTTCGTACCAGCAGAAGATGTACCGAATAGATGATCATGTCGGCATTGCGATCGCTGGTCTGACCTCCGATGCGCGTGTCCTCAGGTATGTCCGTGCTACATGTATCAAAGAGCCATGCCAATATCGTCTTCAGCAACTTCATGAGGCAGCAAGCCATGTCCTCACGCATGCTTTTCAATCGTCCCGCACCCGTAAACCGACTTGTATCCGCAATCGCCGACAGTTCGTCTTTTACCACGAATCTATGTGCCGAAACCGTGCTCATGATAGTGTAGAGGCGCAAGTGAACACACAAGAATACGGCCGTCGTCCATACGGTGTCGGCCTCCTCGTGATTGGCCAAGACAAGCAGGGACCACACCTCTACGAATTCTCGCCCTCGGGTAACTCATATGAATACTACGCGATGTCGATTGGTGCGCGTTCGCAGAGCGCGAAGACCTACCTCGAGAAACATTACGAGAGCTTCATGGATTGTTCGTGCATCCTTTGTTCCTCGCCCCTGCTTGAATTAACTGAACGCTTCATGCCTCAGGTACGTTGGAAGAGCTGATCAAGCACGGTCTCCACGCACTGCGCGAGACACTGCAACAGGACAAGGAACTCACAATCAACAACACGTCCATAGGCATCATCGGGCCGGGGGGCGCGCACGAGAAAGATGTCACCCCAGAGGGCGACTTCCGCATCCTCGAAGGCGAGATCATCGAGGTGTACCTCCAGAGCATGACCCCGAAGGACACAGGTGACGCGCCACAACCGGCGGCCGCGCCTGCGGGCGAGGGAGATGAGGATGTGCAGATGGCAGATTAAGACAGCAGTAGGGAGGATATGGACGTGCGTTTGTCTTTGTAAAAGTAGAGCTGCGATGGTTTGCACATTTGTTCCATTCTTTCGTATTGACTGTTTGCTCAGCATGAGCACCATGGGTGTGTGCAATATCATGTAAGAACTGAGTCGAGAGTATGTCAAAGCAAATACAGCGATAATTATAGCAGCTCTACTGGTAAATCCCAAGACGGATAGGTAGGACTAGACAGGCTTCTTTCCCCTCTGCAGGGCCTGCCGCCATACTCTCGCGGCTGCTCCTGGTCTCCGCAATGACACCAGCAAGTGTATCATGGTGGTCAGGAGTGCGACGCTCCCGGCCTGATGCGCCGCCGCGAGAGGAATAGGCACGAGGTAAAGGAGCGTAGAGATACCGAGTAACACTTGAACGTTAGCCATTGCCCAGGCGGAGGTCGCCATACGTTTTGTCAGTGGCGGCAAAGCTGCGCGTAGTGCAGGGTTGCGTGTCGCAATGAAGTACATTGCGCCGGTCGCGAGGTAGGTGGTGATGGCCTAATTGTAAGTGTCAGCCCGCCGTTAATCCAGAGAAATCAGAGGGAGAGGAATACATACGAGACATCTATGATCGAACTGAACGGTGGTAGGATTCTCGAAAATGTTTCGCCACCAGATGTCAGAATAGTCGGGGCTCTTGGCGTAGGCGGGGTCGAAGAGTTCATCTGCAGGAGGTGCAAGGCGGCCACCCATCAGAGGGAACTCGTTGTAGAGCAAACCGGCGTCAAGCCCCGCAACGAAAGCACCTGTAGCTCAATGTCAGTACTTGGGATTCCATCTCGAAGCGTACGAGTTGACGTACCAGACAAAGCGGTCAGGAAGACGAGTGCGGTCAGACCCTTGATACCTCGGGAAAACCGGCGAACGTTGGGGTTCTCGAGCACTTCCGCCCATTTCGCGCCATTCTCCTTCAATCCGCTCCATACGCCCTTGGTCGCATAGCGCCAGTCCATGATCGCCGACAGACCGGTGCCAAACATGCCGGCATACAGCACGAACGCCGTGCCTAGATGCGCCGCGAGCCGGTACTGTGACACGCGCGGGACCGCCCCAGGAGTCTCCATGAGTGAGTCTTCCAGCCCAGACTTGACCATGTACCAGCCGAGTGCGCCTTGGGCACCAATGAGGAGCGCCATGGCAGTGAGATGCTTAGGCAGGCTTGCTGTGAGTTTCTTGCGGAGGGCGAAATATGCCAGAGGGACGACGAAGCCGACACCAATGATACGGCCGAGGACGCGGTGTGACCATTCCCAGAAGAAAATTCCCTTGAACTCCTCGAGAGAGATGGAGTGGTTGAGACTGTCCATTGGAGTTAGTTGCAGAGAAAATCTGAAAACGTGGAATGTACGTGCAGCTTGAACTCGGGTGTAGCCTTGTACTTCTCGAACTCCTCCTCCCACTGTGCGCGGGACAGGGGAGGGAGAACACCAGTAATAGGACGCCATTCCGTGATGCTCAGACCGGACTCGGTGAGACGAGTGATGCCTCCGACGACAATAACTGTGAACACTAAGCCTGCTGATGCGAGAAGCCATCCTCCAACAGCGGGGGGAGAAAGTACCGGGAGCTCGCCGGTGGCTGCTTCCGCCTGTGCTGCATTGGCCGAGAAGAAGCGAGGGTCAAACGAACGACGCGGGGTGGTTGCACGGCGGGTGAACGCTCTACTGGCACTCGACGCAAAGGGCGACCTGAGCCAACTCCGTGACGCTGCATGCGTGGTGGGCTTGAAGCTGTTCCGGTGGAGGAACCGGAACGGTCCTTGGCGCGGAAACTTGGAGAGCGTGGCTGAGCGGCACTCGAGGGCGGCACCGCGCGCCCACAAGCTTGCGAACATACCGGCCTCCTCGACGGTGGGTCGGACGACGAGCAGCGAGGGTGGTCGGGCGACGTCGAGCGTGTCTGAGCGTTGTGAGAGAGCTACGTGCGGTCCACAGGTCGGGTGAAATCTCGATCTGCCCGCTCGGCGGGCGCTGGACATCGCGCGCGCGTCGAGGCGGCCTGGATTCCAAATCATCGCGTCTGCTCCTGCCTCCATCCCGGCCCCCGCTCCAGCTCCGTTCCAGATGCTCTCTCTCGCCTTGACACGACGAATAGCCAGGCCCCAATTGGCAGCCAGGCTGCCTACGCTCGCGCGCTGGTATTCTGCGGGACAACCTAGTTTCTCTACGGATGGAGAGAGGGTCATTTACGAGAAGCTGACTGAGAAGTTCAAGCCTGCGGAGCTACATGTTGAAGACGTCTCCGGTGAGTTTATGGAAGAATGCACAGAATAGGAGCACATGCTCAAGGTGCATATGTGTGACACAGGCGGATGCGGGACGTTCTACCAAATCATCATCTCCAGCGAAGAGTTCAAGGGCCTTCCGCTGGTAAAGCAGCAGCGGCTCGTAAATCAGACATTGAAGGAGGAAATTCAGGGAATTCACGGCCTCCAGGTGCGTTCAGCCTCCGTCAAGATCAGAAAAATGTGTGTTTATCTCGTACCTGCGTACGTAGCTCAAAACTATGGCCCCGAAGTAGACATCGGTGAGCTATTACGTCATACCACACATGCGAGCGTACACTCAGACGACGGGACACAAGCCCGCCACGCGTGTCGTGAGCAGTGTGCATATGAGCGGGGGCGTATGATACAGTACATGATATACATTACACAGAGCATACGGGATCTAATCGACCATAACCCGAGTATAATAGTCACAGCTTCTCTTCCAAGAAAGCATCCAGCTCCGCATCCAATTCCTCCTGAGTAGGCTTGGGACGTCGTGAACGCGGCTCGTACCTGTCCTCGTAGCCTTCCTCGTCTTTCCCTCTGTCCCACGCTCGTTGCCCGCCCCGTCGCGACCGTGCACGTCGGGGTAAAGGTACTTGCAACCTCGATACAAGTCCCCCTCCACCAGCCGTGCGCTCAAGTAGCGTTTTCCCGCCGTCTCCAACGTAGTCGGAACGCATTTTCGACGGGGGTGAGGGCGGCCGCACATCTTCATCCTCTGCAAGGAACCGATCCAGCTCTGCGTCCAGCTGTGCCTTCCGCATAGCTGAGTTGACGTCTACTTTGCCTCGCGGCCTCTTTGCTGGTCGGGGGCCCTCATCCAGACCCTTCCCCGCGTTCTCGCCGTACTTGCGATAGAACTGACTCTGGTTCTTCGCCCCACGCTTCTTCACGTCCTCCACACGCGCCCATCTCATCCGCAGGATGCCCTTCAAACCTTCGCCCTTCCCAAGTGTCGCGTTGATCCGATACTCCACGGGCCAAATGGTTACGGGGATGGGCTTCGCGGTAATCGAGCCGTCCTCAACTGAGGGTTCTTCCGCGAGAGACTTCTGGAGTGTGCGAAATGCGCTGCGGGTAGCGTGTTTCGTTTCGAACACCAATATGCACGTCGTGTCGTCTATCCACTCCAGACCTAGGGGGTGCGCGTCGAAATGTGTGGCGTACGCGAAGATATTGGAGGTGGGTAGGTGGGCAATGGGGCTCCCGTGGAGAAGGATCGCGTTGTCCCGTACGGAGGACGGTTCTATGCCGGCGTATGAGCCCTATATGCCGAAGAGCAGACTCGAGTGCATCCTCACCTCCCCCGCTCATCTCGACATCTCCACTGGGATCTTCGTCGTCGTCGTCATCTTCGTGCTTCCGCTAAATCATGTCCGAGTCGCGGAAGCGGGAGGAAGAAGCACAGCCCCATTGTGGCCGAAGGGTCGTTCCGTAGTCGAAGTGAGAGAAATCAGGCAAAGACGGCTCCCACATTAGGGCTCCCGTCTTACCCCGCGAATGAATGCTGCCGGCGCACCTTTCCGACCCGCGACTTGGAGGCGTCGGAGAGCAAGTAAACCTTGGTCGTCCCGATGCGGTCCGCGAGTGACCGACCCCCTTCGCTGGTCTCCGGGGCGTCTATGAGTGGAGAGGTTCGAGCTTCATGTAGTACATCGTCGTCATACGGTAGCACCGTAGTAGATGAGGTTGCATCGGCGAAGGCGTCCATGGTGGTGTCTCGTACAAAGCGCGGAGGCGGAGGCACCGACGGCGCGGTACTTGGGCGCTTGTGTGTCGTCACACCGTGACACGATGGGTTAATGAGCGCTTGAGCCCTCAGAAAGTGCAGTAACTTCTTTCCTGTCTGGTCCTACCTCCGTTTCGTCTCTATCCCTCAGATAGGTTATCTTTCTCGCTTGATACTTGTGGGGAGAACCTCCGATATGTATGCAGAAGGATCCGAGGCTGCGCCCGTGGTGAACAAGAATAAGAGGCATCGGAAGGAGAAGCGTACGTCCCACGAATGCGCTCATTTTCGCTCCGGCTAAAGTGCACGAATAGCTTGGGATACTGATGACATCGACCAGTAAGCTGACATTTGCAATTTTCGCGTTGAAATTGCAGTACTTACCGAACGCGTTCAAGTGTAAGCATACGCGAGTTCTTCTACCCAAGCTGTCGTAACACTACACACAGTGGAAGATCGACACTTTCAAGCCAGACGACAACAAAGCCGGGCCATTTACTGAAGAGTCTTCTTTTGCTACCCTCTTCCCTAAATACCGCGAGAAGTACCTTCGGGAGGTTTGGAGCGCTGTCACTCAAGCGTTGGACCCCCATGTACGCTCCTCGCTCGCACGGCCACGCCTGACAGTCCCACTAACGGTTATTCTCCGTGTCCCAGGGCATCGCCTGCACGCTTGACCTTATCCATGGTTCGATGTCTGTTCGCACAACGCGTAAGACGTATGACCCCTACATCATCCTGAAGGCGCGAGACATGGTTAAACTGCTCGCCCGAGGAGTCGCCATTGGGCAGGCAGTCAAGATTTTGAGTGACGATATTGCATGCGACATTATCAAGGTCGGAAACATTGTGCGGAATAAGGAGCGGTTTGTGAAGAGGCGACAGAGGATCATTGGCCCAGATGGGAGCACATTGAAGGTGAGTATCGTGGTCTTCGGGGTATCGTGTTAGCTCACATGGGCACAGGCAATTGAGCTGCTTACGCAATGCTACGTCCTCGTGCAAGGGAATACCGTTAGTGTCATGGGCCCCTACAAGGGGCTGAAGGAAGTGCGGAGGATAGTTCTTGACTGCATGAAGAATATCCATCCTATATACCGGATAAAGGTTCGTATATCATTGCTGCTTGATTTACAAGAGATTTTCTTATACAGGCTTTAGGAGCTCATGATTAAACGTGAGCTTGCGAAAGATCCACAGCTCGCGACAGAGTCTTGGGACCGCTTCCTGCCCAAGTTCCGCAAAAAGCACCTCAAGACGTCGGAGAAGACCGCGAAGAAGAACGAGCGGTTACAGGAGAAAAACGAGGCGCGGAAAGCCGCTGGTCTGCCGCCCGTGGAAGAGGCAAAGAAGGAAAAGAAGGAGAAGAAGGTGTACACGCCATTCCCGCCACCCCAACAACCACGAAAAGTGGACTTACAATTGGAATCCGGAGAATACTTCCTCAAGGCACACGAGAAGGAGGCGAGGGAGGCGAGGAAGCGCAAAGAAAAGGCAAGGAAAATCACGCTGCGGCTACAGTTTGGTGTTGGCTGACCTGCGTGTTTAGCAAGAGGAGGTTACCGCGGAACGGCGCGCAAAGCGCGCGGAAGCCTTTGTCGCGCCGGAGGAGCAGGCCGCGCTTACTGTTGAAGAGAAGCGGAAACGGAAACGAGATAGAGGTGAAGACGGGGAAGCTCAGCACGATGTTGAAGGCCATGAGGATAAGTCGAAGAAGAAGAAAAAGAAGAAGCGGGCGGGCGACGAGGATTCATAGGGACAATTGTGTGGTCCTATCTCGTTCACGGTTCCTGTGTGACTTTGTCACTTCATCTCCCTTCTATCCGTTGCCTACACCTTGTTCAGTCTTTTGTACTTCCTGTGTCTTCCCAATGTGCTTGAAAACTTCTAGTGACTCACTGTCGGTGTTACATGCACGTGACAGCGGTGCCGGTCACTGCGACCGCGATGCGTCTGCCGTCCGTCTGGGCTTTCCGTTCTCGCTGACCCCCACGTCGAACAAAAAGGCCTTTACTATAATCTCGTCATAGTTCTCTAGCTTTTCCCTCTCTCGCTCGGCTCTTCCTCTTGTCAGTTTCTGTCTCTGGATTGCGACGATGAACAAGAATCCTTTTGCAACAGCGGCCGCATATACTCCTGCGCAACCCCCTCTCCCCCCGGGACAACCTCCTCCTCAACCTGCGCAACCGGATTACTCGGCTTATTGGGCAGCCGCGCACGCTGCACAACACGCTCAGCAACCCGCTGCCGTGAGCGCGTACGCTGCACAGTGGAACGCGTCGCAGCCAGCTCAGCAAGCAGCTACCGCTGCCGCCGCCGCTCGCCCCGCCGACCAAGCGCATCTCTACGCAAACTATGGCTATGGTGCGAACTGGCAGGCTCAGCAGCAGCGCCAGCAACCACAGGCTCAGCAGGCGTACCAGCCTCCGGCCCCTGTTGCGCAACCTCCCCCACCCCCTCCGCAACCCCAATACAGCCCGTACCAACCCCAGGCGGCCGCGTACCAGCAACCATATGTGCCCCAGGCGACCCCGCAAGCGATACCTCAGGCCGTTCCACAGGCTGCGTACCAGCCCGCCCCCGCCGCTCAGCCCTTTCAGCAACCCCAACAATATTTCCCTCAACAGCAACAGCAACAACATCGGCAGAACCGGCCGCATAACCCACACCACGCTTCCCCTCAGCAGTTTCCACCTGCGAAACGACAGCGATTCGATGGCCCGAACCAGCATCGCGGTGGGCCTCCTCCCCAGCCTCAATTCCAGGCCCCTCCGCCACCTCCGATGCAACAGCAAGGTGGTTATAACCCGGGTCAAGGCCAGGGGTACATGAGGGGTGGTGCCCCCGGCATGAACCAAGGGCGTGGCGGTTACAATGGCGGGCGGGGAGGTGGCAACATGAACCAGCGCGGACGCGGTGGGTCGATGAACATGAATCGAGGTGGAGTACGAGGACGCGGTGGAGGAAGCTACAACAACATAGGTGGGCGAGGTGGATCCCTTCAGCAAGGCAGCTTCCGAGGACACGGCTCGAATCGCGGCAGTTTCAACAACAGGGATAACCGCAGGGGCGGTTCCTTTGTTAACCAAGGGTATTCGCACAACCAACACCAACAGCAGCAGAACAACTACGGCCACCATCAAAACCATTCGACCTCCTTCCGTGGGCGAGGACAGTATCATTCCAATCGGGGTGGTCGGCATGACGGCGGAGGTTCCGTCAGTGGTCGTGACAGCGTCAGTACGACGTCCGCGAGCTTCTCATCTGGTAAGAAGGACGAGAATAAGCGGACGCTGACAGACTTTAAGATCATCGGGCTCAAGATCCCAGAGCTGGATTGGAGCTGGGGAGTGACTCCTGAGACTGCGCCTCCCGCGGTCAAGGAAGAGCCTGTTGCCGCCACTGTCCCTTCTGATATTCCTGCAGTCGTCCCGCCCCCTGATGGTGCTACTCCAGCTCCGGCTGAGAGCACTAGCACGGGCACGGATGTTGCTTCTGTTGCTGCTGCCGTCGCTGCCGTAGCAGCCAGTGGTCCTGCCCTTGATGCTGTGGGCGTAAAGGACATTGCCGCTTTGCTTGGTCCGCCTCCGTCGCGCGTCCGGATATACTTCCACACGCCAGTCACTCCTGATGATGCGCATCCTATTTCTTCTCAGTCCTATGCCTCTGCCAGCGCAAATGCGCGCAAGGGGAAGCGCAAGAAGCTCGAGGATGATGATGGCGATTACGAGGAGGGTCGGGGAGCCCCTCCGCCCCCGCCTCACGCTTCTGGTATCGATTCTTCTGGGGACTACGAAGGGATGGGCCGAGACAGTGTAGCCCCGAGTGTCGCTGAGACGGCCAGCGAGGGTGATTGGCTCATGGCTGCCATTGGCGAAGAGGAGGGTGACGGCGATGGAGGAGAAAATCTTCACGTCAGCGAAGTCGAGCAGTACCTGGATAACGGCGATGCCGGTGACTTCGGTAAGCGTCTGTCCTCTCGCGAGACTGCGCATGTGTGGATGAGCTCGTTCACACAACCTCGTTCGCACCACTAATATGGCTCTTTTCTCGTTTAAAGGCAATGAGTATGAACAAGGGGATGGGCACGACGGTGACCACGCCATGGGCGACGAGGATGCGCAGGGCTCGGAAGTGGGCCCTGATGACGAGACGTACGCGAGCTTCAATGCTAACGGGCCCAATGATCACGCTGGACACCCTCTGGTCAATGGCGACGGCCATGCCAATGCGCCCTCAGGCTCTCAGGAGCAGCAGCATGACAGTATCGTTGCCCCTGCTACCGCACAGGATTCCTCGAACCAGAATTCCCAGGAAACGATATCTTCTACCCCTCCTGTCCAACCTCCCGCTCAAGGCGGGCCCGCTCCCCCAGCGGATGCATCTGCCATTGTGGCGCCCGTTGAGGGCCCAGCTCCCGGTCCCAATGCTGATCCTTCACAGCACGCTAATGCACAAGCTGTACCCACCGTCCCCCACCGTACTCCTTTGCAGGCAATGGATTCTATCGCATCCACCATACCAGACACGAACCAAGACACAAATCAAATTTCGCCGTATGCGTCTACTGTCATCGATGGAGGCGATGGGGCCGAGCATGAACAAGAGCACGAGTACGAGGCGACACAGCCGGCATACGACCCCGAGCATCCGTTCGATGCGTCCGCCGCATCTCTTGACCCCAACGGCACTGCAGGTGACGCCGTAGCTGGATCTCAGTCCACCGTTCTAGGGGAGAAAGTTCCATCCGCGAACCGCCTGTCAGTGTCTTACGCGGGCGCTACTAAGCGGCTTGTCGTCGACGCGGAGGTAGTGCCCAAACTGAAGGTGTTCAGGGAGGAGGGTCGCGTCGAGGTGACGCTCACCTTGCTACACGACGAGCGCAGTGGACTTAAGGGCATTGCTGTGAGCATTTCGCACTCGATTCGCGGGACGTATATTGACAATATTATCACAGATGGAGGGTTGCTCTCAGGAAACCACCTCCTACGTATCGCTCGACATTTCAGAGCAGCTCGAAAGTGAAGATCCGACGGTTCCACCCTTCTCGAAAGCTAAGGTGCCCTCCGAGGTTTCGCTAATCCTTTACCTGGACAAGGAGAAACCGTTGTCTGAACCCCGCTGGGTCAAGACTGGCGATGTCCAAGAATGGCTCCGCAGCATGTTCGGGCGCATGTTCTGGGTCGCAGGCGACGCCGCCGACGGTTGGGAGAAACGGATCGACGTCGTCGATCCCGATCCGGTACGTATACCACACCGATCGCTGTGCCACCCCCGATGCTCCTTCCTCACACTGACCGCCCGATCGCAGGCGCCGACGATCTGGACCGTGCTCGAGTCGTGGGCGGGCAACTCGAACGTCGGGCAGCTCACCGAGCGGCAGCGCTTCCTGCGCACGCACATGACCGAGACGGACAACATCCTCGAGGTCCTCCTCCGGCTCGTGCGCGGCGAGCGCTCGACGTTCACGCAGAACGCGCCGCTCGCGCCGCCGTCGGTCTCGGGCCCGCTCCTGTCCGCGCTCTCGCCCGGCTCCGCGCACGGCGCGCAGCAGACGCACGTCTCGCTCGCGGTGCTCGCGGTGTTCCGCCTCACGGTCGAGTACGCGAAGAAGGCGGGGGGCGACGCGGGCAAGGCGGAGGCGGAGGAGCGCGTGGGCGAGATCATCCGCAGCCTGCCGTCGCACCTCATCTACAAGAGCCTCGACGGCATCTTCAAGGAGTGGAGGGTGGAGAAGAAGGGCGGCCGTGCGCCGGCCTGATGCGGGGCGTAGGCAACTGGTCTTGACTTTGGACGGTCTTGCACGCGGTTTTGTTGTACCTCGCGAACGTCTTCGCCTGCCTCCAAGCCTGAAAATTATTTTTTCTTGTTTCTTGCCTGCCCTTCGTCGTGGCTGAGTGAGTGATTACCGTGAGGGTACTCGAAACGTAGCCAGTGCATGCACGAGTCGGACAAGCTATTGGAAACGAAGATGCAGAGGAAAGATGGACACTACCTACTATATGATACAGAGAGAAAAAGACCTAGAGTCTACAAGGGCGAACGCGAAGCACTAACGCGAGGACACAAAAAAAGAGATCCAAAAGCAGCAGGCGAACATACTCGTAACCAGTCGTGAACACGGCGAAGTCTATATCATGGAGCACAGAGATCGTCCCACCATCCCCCCTTCCTCAAACACCCAGACGCTCATCTCACAAACACACCTTACCCCGACGTCTCATGCTTCGGATGGTGGAACACATCCCTCAGCTTCCCAAACAGACTCGACCGCCGCTTCGCGCGCTCCGTGCCCCCGACGCGGCTGCGCACCGTGCCCTTCGGGCTCTCGTCGACCCCCGCACCCGAGTCTGCGCCCTCACCGAGCTCGCCCGCCCCTGAGCCCTCTGCGCTCGAGCGCGACCGCGCGTGCAGCGAGCGCGAGGAGAGCGACGGGAAGCGCATCCGTTTCTCTTTCGCGGGCGAGGGCGTGGCGACGGGGGTCTTCGTAGGGGTCTTCGTAGGGGTCGCGGGCGGAGTCGTGTTTGCGCTAGTACTCGTGCCGTTCGCGACGGGCTTGGGAGATGTGCCGTTCGTGCCGTTGGTCGTGGGGGAGTCACCGTTTGTGACGGGTTTTTCGTCCGGCGTGCCGTTCGTGGGTACGGGTGCAGGTGCGGGCGTGTGCGTCGAGGGCTGCGCGGCGGACGAGTCTGGCTCTGGCGCTGGGACAGGAGCAGGCGTAGGGGCGGCCGTCTCTGTGGCAGTGCTCCCCTCGACGATCGCCGTGTCGAGGAGCTTGCTCGCAGAGACATCGGCAGCGGGCACGCTGACTGGCTCGGGCGCGGGCGCGGGAGTGGGTGCAGGTGCAGGTGCGTCGGTCAGGGGGACAACTGCAGCGGGCGCGGCGGTGGTCTCCGCCGTCGCGCTGCCCTCGACAACCGTCGTCTCGAGGGGTTTGCTCTCAGACACGTCCGCGGACGGGATTGAAGTGGCCTCGGAGGGCGGCTCCGTGCTGAGCGGGAGGATGGTGACGGGCACTTCGGGCGCAGCGGGGGCGGGGGAGGTGGGCAGGACGGCCTCGCTCGTGATTTCTGTCGCTGCTGGCGCGGGCGCGGGGGGCGCGGGGGCAGGCGCAGGAGCAGGCTCCGAGGGTGTGGCGGCGGGTGTGGGCGCCTGCTCGGCCTTCTACGAAATCGCAGAAGTCAGTTAGTACACGCAGCTGTACCAATGTCTTTCGAATGAACTTGCCTCTACAACAGGAGTCTGCGCGGGGGTGACGGCGGTGCCCGGGGCGAGCGCCTCGACGATGCTGACGGCGGCCTGCTTAGCGGTCGTCACAAAGCCGTTCACCCGGCCCGTGGTGGTCTGATCCCGGGACACGGGCTTGGGCGAGGGGGGGCGCGCAGGGGCGCGGAGGACGTTGTTGAGGTTGCCGATGGGGTCAAGCTCGGTGGGCTGGTCGTCGGTGGTGGTCCAGCGGCCGTCGACGATGTACTTGTACTGGACGGTTTCGCCCCAGGGGACCTGGAGGACGCCCTCGAAGACGCCGGAGCGGGTTTTGTGGAGGTGGTGCGAGCATGACCACTGCGCGAGTGCGGGCTACGCGTCAGAAAGAGCAGGCGCGGGAGGGGGGCGTACGTACGCTGTCGAATGAGCCGGTGACGATTACGTCGGACGCGCCGGGGTGAGGCCTGGACGAGCGTCGGATGAGCTCATTGGTCGCGCGGGATATGAACGTGGGTGCGCTCACCAGCGGAAGGTGGCGTCGTAGGACTCGGACATGATGGGTCGTTAAAGAGGGAAAAAAAGAAAGACGAGGGGAAAGGGAGAAAGTGGAGAGAAGAGGGGGGGAGGGGGAGCAGCGCTGCTGGCGCGGGCGGGGCGGATTATGAGGAGAGGGCGGGGGAAGCGATCAATGGCATCGGCAGCGCCAAGCGGGTCAGAGGGCGCAGATTGGCGCGAGAGAGAGGGCGAATCGGGTGGCGGACGTCAGCCCCTCGCCCGAGTCCAATTGCAAGTTGGCGAAGCACTCACCGTTGACGTTGGCGGCGTTGGCGGCGCTGTGGGCGACGGCGGCGAGGTGGGTGGTGCAGGACAGGAGTGCGGGGCGCAGGCAGCTGGCGAGATAAAGCTTCGATAAAAGGCGAGTGCGCGTGAGAGCAGCTGATATCCAGCAGCGGAGGGGGGAGAGCAGCACGTACGCGAGGGTTGGGCAATGCTGAGCTCAGGTTCAGGCTGGCATGCGCGCGACTCGCGACTGGCCGCCCGCGTCTAGGCCATCGCCCGCCTTCCAAGCCCCGTCCAAGTCTATTGCCTCCATCTCCACACCCGTTTCTGCCAGCCTCGCGGCCACCACGCCCCCGCCCCCTCCCATCAGACACCCCGGCGGCCTCCTGCACCCGAACACCCACCCCCATGCTTGATCTCGCCCTCGAAGAGAAGCTCGACGAGCTCGATCCCCTCCGCCACCTCCGCGAGGACGGCTCCGACGACGAGAACCTCGTCCCCGTCCAGCCGCCCTCTGTCCATAATCAGACCATCCAGCTCGCCTTCCCCGCAGCGCCCGACGTAGCACCTGTCGCGATCAAACTCGCCGTGGATGCATCCCCGGGTTGTGGTGGGATCGCCTGGCCCGCCGGCGAGGTGAGCACGTACCCACCCTGTCTGTGGCGCTGCCGTGTGCTGGAACGCCGATCTGGCCGTGTTTAGGTCCTAGCGAGCTACATCTCAAGAAGGGGCTCGCTCGATGGCAAAAACGTGCTTGAGCTCGGGAGCGGAACTGGCCTGGTCGGACTGGTCGCAGGAAGACTCGGGGCTCGCGTTTGGATCACGGACCAAGCGTTCGTCCCTTCGCCTCGACATCTTTCTCTGAACTCTTCCGCCGACCCCTCTTGTTCTCTCCCAGCCCACTCTTGGGGATCATGGAGCAGAACGTGTCGCTAAATCGTCTGGACTCCTGCGTAACTGTGGCGGAGCTAAACTGGTCTGCTTCGTTTGCACGCTTTTGGTCTGCCTTCTCATGCTTGCGGTGGCTAGGGGCGAATCCCTACCTCTAGAACTACCCAAACCCGACTTGATTCTGGCCGCTGACTGCGTTTACTTTGAGCCTGCGTTCCCGCTTCTCGTAAAGACCCTGGCTGATCTAGTGCACGACGCGTCAACCGAGGTCTTGTTTTGCTACAAGAAGCGGAGAAAGGTCCGCGATTGTGGTCCCCTGATTTATCGTGGTTGGAAAACTGACCCTATACAGGCGGACAAACGGTTCTTCACGTTGCTGAAAAAGGAATTTACCTGGGAAGAGGTGTCTGATGATTCAGAACGAGAAGCGTATTCGAAAGAGGCGATATCGCTCTTGCGCCTGTTCCGAAAGTAAAGCTTGCTGGTGCACCGATATCGGTATGTTCCAAAAATCCTCGCCCGGTAAAAAAGCGACAGCGCTAACCTCCAGGACTCAGGGATCTTGCTTCGTTTGCTTCATCTGATTTTGGGTCTGATTGTGTGTTATCTTGCTGAAAGACGGCAGTTAGAAGCGGCTCGCGTGAGGTACGCTCCTGGTGTATATGACATAACACTTAATGTATCGTTTTAGCTGCAACACTCCTCTGTGCTCTTCTCGAATTCATTGACATAGCCGCCCTACTGGCAACTATATCGTACACGTGTGCATTTATAGGCGCAGTGCTATCGAGTTCGCATACACTTCCAGCACCGTCGTCGGCCCGGGAGTCGCACGAAGCCAGAAGGCCCATGGGGCCAGTACTCCCCGCACCACTATATATGCCTCACATTTCGTGTTCTTTTCTCAGACAGGTGCTCCCACCTACCTCTATCAAGTGTCAGAACCAGCATGCCTGCTCCTCTCAACCAACCAAGGACCCTGTACGACAAAATCTGGGACGATCATGTCATGTACGCATGCTTCTCCCACTACATGTTTGTTGCTGCCTAGGCTTCTAAACGGTGTGCCGTTAGAGATATTGACGAGAACGGCCAAGCGTTGATATATATCGACCGGTGGGTGGGATTCCTCATTTTCACAAATGTCCGTAGGGTCTGACTTAACATTTCATCCTGGGAATTAGCCACCTAGTACACGAAGTGAGCTGCCCGCAGGCGTTCGAGGGGCTGTAAGCGCACATCCCTGCACTCAGAGGTGAATGCCTAATGATCGTTCCGTACGGTATAGACGGAACGCAGGGCGTCCCGTGCGTCGCCCGGACTGTACTCTAGCAACCGTGGACCACAACGTCCCGTGAGTGTCTCCCGTCTATTCTTGCCCGCACATGCTCCTCCCACGGCGGAGGCAGAGCGTCCGCCCAGTCAGCCGCTCCATGACCCTCCTTCCTTCACGCCTCGATTGAAGTCATGACGGCACGGCGTGACTGGAATCCTTGACCCCCCCGCACCCGTCGGAAAGGCTGATAGCGCTTCCGTGTCTTTAGGACGGCTTCGCGCAAGCACTTCACCACGGTCGAGGAGTTCGTCACGCAGCCTGACTCACGCGCGCAATGCACCCTCATGGAGGAAAACGTGAAGGCGTTTGGGGTGACGTATTTTGGTATGACCGATAGGCGACAGGGCATCGTCCACGTCGTTGGGCCTGAGGAGGGATTCACGGTGCGTCAGGTCATTCCTGATGGATTTGACCTGTCTAAAATATTGTTCAGCTTCCGGGAATTACATGTGTCTGCGGCGATTCCCACACGTCTAGTATGCCTAGCTTCTGCTGCTGTGAACATAACGAACTAACTGCGTGCTAGCCCACGGCGCGTTCGGCGCTTTGGCGTTCGGCATCGGCTCCTCCGAGGTCGAACACGTCCTAGCCACACAGACGCTCCTTCAGCGGAAAGCAAAGAACATGCGCATCACCGTCGAAGGCACCCTGAACGAGGGCGTCACCGCAAAAGACGTCGTCCTGCACATCATCGGCCGCATCGGCACCGCGGCCGGGACGGGGTGCGTCATCGAGTACGCCGGCTCGGTCATCCGCGCGCTGAGCATCGAGGCACGGATGAGCATCTGCAACATGTCCATCGAGGCCGGCGCCAGGGCGGGGATGATCGCCCCGGACGAGGCCACCTTCAGCTATCTCCGCGGCCGCCCCCTCGCCCCGAAGGGCGAGACGTGGGAGCGCGCCGAGGCGCACTGGCGCACGCTCAGGTCCGACGAAGGCGCGCGGTTCGACATCGAGGTTGACGTCCGTGGCGAGGACATCGAGCCCACCGTCACCTGGGGCACGTCCCCGCAGGACGTCGTCCCGATCACGGGTAGGGTCCCTGACCCTGCCTCGTTCGCGGACGCGGGGAAACGCGCGGCGGTCGCGCGCGCGCTGGCGTACATGGGCCTCGCGCCGAACACCCCGATGGAGGAGATCGCGCTCGACAAGGTCTTCCTCGGGTCGTGCACGAACTCGCGCATCGAGGACCTCCGGTCCGCCGCGAAGATCGTGCTCGCCGCGGGGCCGGGGGGGAGGGTCGCCGAGGGCGTGTACGCCATGGTCGTGCCCGGGTCGGGCCTCGTCAAGCAGCACGCGGAGGCGGAGGGGCTCGATGTCGTGTTCAAGCGCGCCGGGTTCGACTGGCGCGAGGCCGGGTGCTCGATGTGTCTGGGCATGAACGAGGACCAGCTCGCGCCCGGGGAGCGATGCGCGAGCACGAGTAACCGGAATTTTGAGGGCCGCCAGGGTCCGGGAGGGCGCACGCATCTGCTCAGCCCTGCTATGGCGGCGGCCGCGGCGCTGACTGGTAGGCTGACGGACGTGCGCAAGTTCTTGGGTACGGAGGCGCAGGCGAAGGTCGCTGCGGGCCCGAAGCTGAAGCTCGCGAGCGCGAGCGAGTTCCTCACCAACCCCGTTCTCCCGCCCCCGGAGCCCCAAGAAGTCCTCTCTCCCACTTCTACAGGCAAACCGTTCCTCCCCCCGATCCCAGACGTCCCTTCCAAGGTCGCGAAGTTCACCGTCCTGCGGGGGATCGCTGCGCCGCTGCACATCGAGAACATCGACACGGACAAGATCCTGCCCGCGCGGTTCCTCAAGGTGCTGACGCGGACCGGGCTCAAGGACGCGCTGTTCGTGGACATGCGGTTTGGCCCGGACGGGCGGCCGACGGACTTTGTGCTCAATCGCGAGCCGTACACGCGTGCACGGATCGTGGTGTGCGACAAGCCGAACTTTGGCTGTGGGAGCTCGCGCGAGCATGCGCCCTGGGCACTGTACGTGGTTTTCTGTCCCCTCTCTTGTTTTGCACTCGGGCTGTCGCTTAAGGCTCTTTTCCCCCGAAATAGGAAGGACTTCGGGATCATGGCCCTCATCGCACCGAGCTTCGCCGACATCTTCAAGAACAACTCCTTCCAGAACGGCATGCTGCCTATAACGCTCCCCCAAGAGCAATGCCACGAACTCGCAGAGGACGCCGAGCAGGGCCTCGAGCTCGAGGTGGACCTCGAGAAACAGGAGATACGGCGGGAGGGCGGCAAGCCCACGTTCCCCTTCACCGTGGACGCGTTCCGAAGGCATTGCCTGCTGAATGGGCTGGACGACATCGCGCTCACGCTGCAGAAGGGCGCGATGATTGATGAGTTTGAGGGGCGGAGGAGTCAGCTGTGGCCGTGGTTGGATGGGTTTGGGTATAGGGGAAAGCGCATTCCCGTTGCGCCGAGCGCGAGGGTGAAGAAGATGGACTGGTGAATTTCGGCCGAGTGGTGTGTGGGACTATGAGGTACGTGTTGCAAACCGTCTTGACGCCGCATGATGTATGTGTTGTGTGAAACGTGTGCGGCGTGAAGTGCGAGGAGTGTCAAATATTGACCTGGGATACTTAACCGTGACCACGAATTTTGCGAAGTCAGGATATCCTGTAGCTAGCCCGGCCGCTGCGCGCATTCGATGTTGACGTGGACCTTGGGTGCCTGTAGATCGCCTAAACTGCGACGACGGGGTATTGTCAACTGAGAGGGCACGATCACCGCGAAACCTCGCGAGACTAACAGCATTTTTCAGCGCCTCGGCGCGCGTCGTCCACGCTCACATACACACTCGTGCGTTGCGGAGCCCAACCCAAACTGACTTGGTTCAATTCAGTCTATGTGGGCGCCCCGGTCGCTTCCCTTCTCTACCTAGAGACACGGGATCCTCAGAGGTTCAATATGACACTGTCTTCCCCGCTCAGACGATCTCATGGTATAGTAAACAAGGTGTGGTGTTTCCTGCGTTTGTCACGGCGAGATGGTCAGGGTCCGATCCCCGATAGCAGAGAAGAGGCTGCAAATAGGCGTCCTCTTCAAGATCACGGTCGCGCTTGTGGCATCTGGGGTTGAGATTTTCGGTGATAGAAGAAAGGAAGGCATGCCGAGTGCATCTGCTACAGGTGCCGTTCCAGGTTCAGCTTCGTGCGCTTGTGAGGATATTGGCGCGGTGCTTGAGTCGGCCGACGCAGACCAGTGATACGACTAGATTCGAGTCCAAAATGAATGCAGTTGCATAGAAGAAATCTACGCTGGTCAGACTCGACGGCCGAAAACACCCTACAAATTCGTCGAGGTTAGCGCAAGCGTTCAGTCGACTCGTCCCATTCTGGGCCAGCCGGCGGTGAGCGCAGTCAGGGGAGCTTCGGAGCCAATCAGAAGCATTGCATTTTAGCCCGTGACTGTCGGGGTTTTCGGCCGGCTGGCCAATAATTATACAGAACCCCACACTCGAGTCAGGTTAAGCACTTTCAGGGCCTCGCTATTTAGCCCTCCTCCTCTCCGTCCTACCACCTCACCACACATCCTCGGGTGCCCACTCTCGCGGCCCACACATCCACCGGCTATCCGTACACACGAAAAAAGGAAAGATGCCCGCACCCGTCAGTCAACCGCGGACGCTCTACGATAAGATCTGGGACGACCATGTTATGTGCGCTCGTTTCTTTGATGCTCTGCTTTACCGCGCCGGGCTGACCAATGCCCACGCCTCCATTGCAGCGACATCGACGAGAACGGACAGGCGTTGATCTACATCGACCGGTGCGCCTCGCGGTAGTGCTCGATCACGCGCCAAGAGGGAGTGCTCACAAGGAGTCGGTTTGCAGCCACTTGGTCCATGAGGTCACCAGCCCGCAGGCGTTCGAGGGACTGTGAGCTTGATTTTTCGTTGCTGTGCTCGACACCGAGTTTGTTGACGCGATTGGTGGGCACATCAGGCGTACCGCAGGTCGTCCCGTTCGCCGTCCAGACTGCACCCTTGCCACCGTAGACCACAATATCCCGTGAGCGCACACGATCAGCCTTCCCCCGCCCACTTCGGAAACGCTAACACGGCGGGCGTACAGTACGGTTTCTCGCAAGAATTTCACCACCGTTGAAGACTTCGTCGCGCAGCCCGATTCCCGCGCACAATGTACCACCCTCGAAGAGAACGTAAAAGCATTCGGTCTTACCTACTTCGGCATGACCGACAGGAGGCAAGGCATCGTCCATGTTATCGGGCCTGAGGAAGGCTTTACCGTAAGTAGTGACGATATACACCTCGCTAAAACCAGTCTCAAGTTTTTCTTAGCTTCCGGGCATCACCTGCGTCTGCGGTGACTCGCATACTTCCAGTAAGCGATCTTCGTGTGGATACCTCTAATAGATACTGAAAGGACTCGCAGCGCACGGTGCCTTTGGCGCTCTTGCCTTCGGTATCGGTACTTCCGAGGTCGAGCACGTCCTCGCGACCCAAACTCTCCTGCAAAGAAAAGCGAAGAACATGCGCGTTACGGTCGAAGGTACCCTGAACGAGGGCGTCACCTCCAAGGACGTCGTCCTCCACATCATCGGCCGTATCGGTACAGCCGGCGGCACCGGGTGCGTCATCGAATTCGCGGGCGCCGTCGTGCGCAGCTTCAGCATGGAGGCGCGAATGAGTATGTGCAACATGTCCATCGAGGGTGGTGCCCGCGCTGGCATGATCGCACCCGACGAGACCACCTTCAACTACCTCCGAAGTCGCCCTCTCGCGCCCAAGGGAGAGGTCTGGGAGCGTGCGGAGGCCTACTGGCGCACGCTGAAGTCCGACGACGGCGCGAAGTTTGACATAGAGGTCAACATTCGTGGCGAGGACATCGAGCCCACCGTCACCTGGGGCACGTCCCCGCAGGACGTCGTCCCTATCTCCGGCAAGGTCCCCGACCCGGCGGCGTACTCGGACGCCAGCAAGAAGGCTGCCATCGAGCGGGCCCTGAAGTATATGGGTCTCGTTCCCAACACGCCGATGCAAGAGGTCAAGATCGACAAGGTCTTCATCGGCTCGTGCACAAACTCTCGTATCGAGGACCTGCGCTCCGCTGCGAAGATCATACTTGCCGCTGGTTCTGACGCCAAAGTCGCGGACGGCGTGTACGCGATGATCGTCCCCGGTTCCGGCCTGATCAAGCAGCAGGCCGAGGCGGAAGGCTTGGACGTCGTCTTCAGGCGTGCGGGCTTCGACTGGCGCGAGGCTGGCTGCTCGATGTGTTTGGGCATGAACGAGGATCAGCTGTCCCCCGGCGAGCGCTGCGCGAGTACGAGCAACCGGAACTTCGAGGGTCGTCAAGGCCCTGGTGGCCGCACCCACCTCGTCAGCCCGGCGATGGCGGCCGCTGCTGCTCTCACTGGCAAGCTTACGGATGTGCGCAAGTTCCTCGGTGCGGACGTCGAGGCGAAGATCGCGGCGGGGCCGAAGCTGAAGCTGACGAGCGCAACCGAGTTCCTGACGGACCCGGTGCTCCCTCCACCGGAGCCCACAGAAGCGCAGGCCCCGGCCGCCCCTGCGGTGGATCGCCCGCTCCCGAAGACGGACGCGCCGTCGAAGGTGGAGAAGTTCACGGTACTGAAGGGCATCGCGGCGCCGCTGCACATCGAGAACATCGACACGGACATGATCACGCCCGCGCGGTTCCTGAAGGTGCTGAAGCGGACGGGCCTGAAGCACGCGCTGTTCGCGAACCTGCGGTTTGGCCCGGACGGGACGCCGACAGACTTTGTGCTCAACCGCGAGCCGTACACGCACGCGAAGATCATCGTCTGCGACAAGCACAACTTTGGCTGCGGCAGCTCGCGCGAGCACGCGCCGTGGGCTCTGTACGTACCTTTGGCGTTCCTGTGTGCGCACGATAGACGCTGACGAAGCACCCTGTTGGTGATGCAGGAAGGACTTTGGTATCATGGCGCTCATCGCGCCGAGCTTCGCAGACATCTTCAGGAACAACACGATGCAGAACGGGATGCTGCCCGTCATCCTCCCCGAGGAGCAGTGCCGGGAGCTCGCGGAGGAGGCAGAGCAGGGTCTCGAGCTGGAGATCGACCTCGAGAAGCTAGAGGTCCGGAGAGCGAGCGGCAAGCCCGCGTTCGCGTTCACGGTGGACGCGTTCCGGAGACACTGCCTGCTGAACGGGCTGGACGACATCGCGCTGACGCTGCAGAAGGGCGCGACGATCGAGGAGTTTGAGGGGCGGCGGAGTCAGGTGTGGCCCTGGCTGGACGGGTTTGGATACAAGGGCAAGCGTATCCCCGTTACGGGCGGGAAGGTGGCGAAGAAGATGGACTGGTGAGCCGCTGCTAGCGCTGCTGCTGCTTCTGCCCGGGGTTACCAGGGAGGGGGTGCTAGCCCGGCTTTCAAACGGCTGGTAGCGGCGCGTGTCGCGCGTCGGGGCGTCGACGGCGGGAATGAATGTACACGGTGTGGCTGTAGGATATGTGTGATATATGACACCGTGCTTGTATGCTTGTCGACGTCAAAAACGTCCGTGGAGAACATCATGATCTGCGTCGCGAGTCGTGTGCGCTCCGCCGATGCAAGCTGTGATGCACGGCGGTGCGCGATACCGAACGGTGTGCGTGCAATGTTTCGCAGCGGCCAGACGGGCGAATGGGGGGGAGAGAGGGGCGATGCACGTGGAGGAGGTCGGGGCTGGGAGTGACGTCGGGGTCGGGGCGTGGGTGTCTGAGTGCTGCGTGTGGCTGCCCGTTACGGTCGCGGACTCGGAGCGCGCTCTGTCAGTGGCCGATGTCGCTCAGGGTTCGCTACGGGCCACCACTCCCAGTCTAGCGACGGGTCTCAGTCTCAGCCTCTCTCCTCTTCTCCTCTTCCTTGAATGCTCCCATCCCCGTCGTCCCCCCTTTCTTCCCCCGCCTCGCTCCGCTGACCGGCCACGATGAGCTCGGTCCTATCGCCCGTCCACGTGAAGCCCCGCACGTACCCTCTCCCAGACGGCGATGGCTACCCAGGTCCAGGCAGCAGCTCCGGTGCGTTCCCCTCCCCCTGCGAAACCAGCCCACCCCAGGCGATCCTGACCCGGGCTCCCCAAGCCGCCCTATCCCCAGCACCCCGCCCCACCCTCGCGCGCCGGGAAACCGATCAGATCTTGTCCTACTACCAGTCCGAGCATGCTGGGCGGCCCTTTGACTACGCGACCGCTGCGCCCCCGGACGCTCAACCTTCGTCCTCCCCCGCTACCACCACCACTGCAGACGCATACACCCAGCCCCAACCCCGGGATCCCGCCGCTGCACCCCAAGACCCTCGACGCGTCGCTGCCCACATTCGAAAGGCCTCTACATTCTCTTCCGCCTCCGATTACTCCTCCCACTACTCCGAGTCCTCTGACTCTGACTACCCCGTCCCCGAACCCACGACTGCGACCGCGTCCGAGTTTCAAGTGGCTACCCCGGTGCGTCCTAGCGCTCAGCTACCATCAGAGGGCGAATCGCGTACACACGGTGCCGCAGCGAGACACTCACGCCGTCCAAGCGTCCCCACCGAGGGCGGTGCGGACAGGCGTCGCCTCGCCATAGTGGAGATGGACGCGCCGGCGCCGCTCGCCGCGCGTCGTAAAAGGAGCAAAGCGTTCGACGGCAAGTCCTCCTCTTTCGACGCCGGCTCCTCCATGTCTAGCGGCACCTTGCACTCGCGCCGCGGCGTGCACATCGGCGGACTCGCGCTCGTCGCGCCGCCCGACGCGTCGCCCAAGACGTACACAAACCTGACTCCGCCGTCGACGGCCCCGGTCGCGGCGGACCGCGCATCCCACCCGCCCCCCTCTGCTTCTTCACACTATCACGCCCACGCGCGCTCGGCGTCTGAAGCGGTCGTCGATTCTGGCAGCCGGTCCCGCCTTCGACACAAGTCGTCCCGTGACGTGGGCATCGTCGGCCTCAGCTCCGCCTCCACGGCGTCGGATAGCTTGGGCCCTGCCAGCCCGACCAGCGACGACTACCACATGTACGTCCAGCACGCGGGTTTGGGCGTACCCCTGTTTCAGACGCCCACAAAGTCGCGCCCTCCCTCTCCTGGTGGTACGACCCCAGACCTGTCCGACACGAGTAGCGCGAGCGCGTACCCCCAGTCGCCCACTCAGCAACTGCTCACGACGCCCAACTTTGCCTTGGAGGACGGCATCGTTACACCTGGAATCGGCGAGTGGAAGGACATCCAGCAGCCCGTCGTCGGCCCAGTGATTGTCGGGTTGTCCCCCGAGATGATGGGGCGCGCCCAGCGACCGGATGCTCCCGCAGCGTCCGACTCCCAGCACCACTCACGCACCTCCGTGCAGCCGCCAATGTCTGCGTCTCCTCCATATCAAGGTTCGTCCTCACCATCTGCTGCACCGTCGCCATATCTGCACTACAAGCCGGGCGTCCACGCGACGGCCGGGCCCCTCCCGCCCCCGCCGCGTTCTATATTTGACACAACTGCACCCCCGCGCCCGCCTCGTTTCCATACCCCTGTCCCTTCGAGCACACGCCGGGAGATCGAAGCTATCAAGGAGAAGTTGCAGCTCCCGCAGTCCGTCTCTGCCGTGTTGGCTGCGCGGACTCCCCCCGAGACCAGCAGCAGCAATAACAACAACAACAAGCGCCTGGGCCACGACCCGTCCCCCGCACGGTCCGACACCAGGGGTAGCGAGGAATCCACTTATAGCCAGGACAATGAGTGAGTGTCCCGCAGCTAAGTAGCCCTCGTTTCGTTATGCTCATCATCCATCTCCTCTACAGGACATCTGTCAAGCTGGTGCCCTCTAACAGCGCACACAGGCGAGAAGGCGCATTTCCGCCCTCGACGATACTCACCGCTCCGGAACAACTCGTGCAGTCTCCTCGCGCCAGTGAGGAGTCGTCCATATCCTCGCATGCCGACAAGAGCCCGGTGGTAGTGATCGAGCAGGAGCAGGAGGTGCCCGCAGACGATGTCCCGCTCCGTGAACGCAAAGACTCGGACCGCCGCTCTGGACTGGAGCTGCACCGATCGAGCAGTTGGGTAAGTCTCAGCCAGGAGGCCGCGGAACACAATTCCTCGCCCAACGGCAAGGCCGGGACGCTGCCGACCGTGTCCGTTTCGCGTTCCATCTCGTCCGTGTCCGGTGCGTCCTCGTCCTCAAGCTCGCTTCCCGTGCCGCCTCCCAAGAGCATCCGGGGCGGGTCCGACGACGAGAGAGCGACCAACTCGCTGGCCCCCAGCTCGTTCCGCGCGACGCTGACCAACCTCAAGCGGTTCTCGTCCCTTCCTCGGACGCCCTCGCGCTCGTCGCGTTCCAGTAAGCGTTCCACGAGCCCTGACCCCCCTCGACGCTCGGTGTCGCCGACGCCTGCGCCGATTCACCTCGAGCTGCCGCTGCGGCGGGTAATGCCCCGGCCGACGAAGGTCTCCCCCTGGCCCGCAGCGATGAACGGTAGGGACGTTACCGCGCTGCGGAGTCCGAGGGAGCGCGCCAGGGCGTATGCGGAGAAGATCAACGAGCTCGCGACATATGATTGTGGGCTGCGCGAGTGGATGGTATCGCAAGGTCGGCCAGGTGCGTATTCACAGCGGATTCACGGGCTTGGTTCTGTTGATTGAGTGAACGGGCTGCGCAGTAGGCACACATCCCAGAACACAGTCGCAGCGCACGGCGAAGGCAATACTCCATGCTCAGTCTGCTGTGCCCCTCGAGCTCGGGGGGATGGTTCACCAAGGACGTCATGTCTCGCATGGCTCCCTGGCGTCCCAGGCGACATTCCCCATCCGCGCGGACGCATACACCGCGACGGACCTCTCTACAAGATCTATCGACATCCCGTCTACAGCTCCCCCATCTACGCTCCCCTACCCCTCCCTCGCAAACGCAGGCATCACGCGGCCCCCGACGCGTACATCCACCCTCCTCTCCTCCCCTACTAAGACCCTGACCTTGCTTCCCGGAACCAAGAGTTCGGGGACAGGCTTCTTCGCCTCGCTCGGCCGTAAGACGAGCGTGCGGCGCGAGAAGGGTCTCTCCGGCCTCGCCCACAGCCCCCAGTCCCCCACCAAAGTGCTCACCAAGCGCGCGCCCGCGATGGCGGCGTCGCGCTCGAACCCGACGCCCCCGAGCGGGTCCTCGTCGCGCGACGCGCCGCTGCCCACCGCGCCGATAATCCCTGGGGGGCCCCGCGCTGCCCCGGGGCGCATACAGCGCTCCAAGACGTACTCCGTCTCCGCGAGCCCCCCGCAGAGCGACGCGTCCCCGCCGCCCAGCGCGCCGAGCAGCCAGGCGCAGCGCCAAAGCGCGGTCGGGCGCCGCCCGTCGCTCTTCGCGCGTGCACGGCCCACGCACACGTCCGTCGGGCACCCCGCGCCGATGGCGGTGGAGGCGGCGATGGCGCTGGACCCGGCGTTCCAGCAGCAGGTCGACAAGCTCGCGGCGATCCTGCCGCATGCGGACCGCGTGGTGCTGGCGGGGTACCTGCGCCGCGCGGGCGAGGACATCCTTGCTATCGGGCAGTTTTTGGAGGACGAGAAGAACGGCACGCTAAGGAGGGACTGAGCGGGCGCGTGGCGTCTGTTCTGTCCCCTCTGCCCTCTTGTTTGTTTATGGTCGGCTGGTTTGTATATCGACGACGCACTTGCATACTTATCCCTTCTTTCCGGGTCTTCCTCTCTTCTTAAACCCTCTACCCTCGACCTCGGTCAACGGTTGTATACGACCCTGTTGATGGATATCGAGGAGGCTCCGATGCCAGTGACCACACCCCCATTAACACCCTCTTATGTTTCTCTTACGTGTCCCACGCCTGACGTTCTCTTTATGTCGTACATGCCAGCATTACGGACTCCTCCAACGTCGGCCTTCTTTCCCCCCCTTGTTCTCGCTGTTTCTTATGATACATAGCAGTCGCACGGCGTAATGTACGTATACCGCTCGTTACAATGTACTTATAGCCCACGGATCCGAAGCTCATAGACAATTCGCGGACGGCAAGGAATTGGACTTCACGCTAAATTCAAGGCGGTGATCACCGTACCGCTTTCATTTCTCGATAACGGCAGCGTGTTGGGCCCACTGCGTGTCAAACAATCAATCCAGTGGAAAAAATATGTGTGAATCGTGCAGTTTCGGCGTCGATTGGACGTCTATAGATGAGACGGTGTCTGTACATATACAAGTGATTAATCCAATGCGTGGCGTAGGTATGTTTTCCCAGCGTTAGACTGGATCGTGAGTACTCGTAAAAATCATGGGCCTCGGTCGGAAATCGAATTCGGTCGTCGGTGGGGACGTTTGGATGCTACGCCACGGCGAACCGGGAGTTGGCGCGCAGCCTCGGCCCGATTTTGTAGAAGATGAACCTGCGCGGTCACAGCGTCAGCCACGCACGTTCTTTACATCTCCCCCCGCACACACGCAAAAACGGAACGAAACGAAAGGACTCACGGGAGCGGCGTCATGAGTGTCGTGAGGCCCGCGAGGAGCGCGGTGGCCCCTACGGTGCCGAGGCGGTGGTACATCGCCCCAGCGAAGAGGGGGAAGACGGCGGCGAAGGTCGAGCGCAGCGCGCTGTTGGCCGCCATCGCGGACGCGGCGATGGGCCGGTACGCGGTGACGAGGTACGTGAACACGCCGGTGAAGATGTAGTACACGCCCGCGCCGAAGGGGATGGAGCCGATGATGGGCGCGATCCAGTGCACTTGTTTGTACGTCGTGAACGCCATGATGTATAGACCTGACCCGGGAGGTGTGAGTGTGGGGGTATTCGGAGGTTGTGGAGGGACCAGCATGTGGGGACGTACCGAGGGGTGCGAGGATGCCGCCGGCTTGGGCGATGAGTAGACGTACTTCGCAGGGTGGGTGGCCGTTGTGCTTCTCCGTTTCACGGCGGAAGATGCTGCGAGAAAGAGGGCGGAATGGGAGTGTCAGAATGGTGTATGCGTGGGTGTGCGAATACTGCAGAAACGAACCCGTTCCAGTACGGCTGTGTCGCAAGGGCGCCAACCATTCCTAGGCCGATGCCAAGGAAGGACAGACCCGTAGACTGGGAGTTGAAGCTGTGGACCTCCTCGAAAATAATCGGGAACGCCTGGAAGGCGAGATACAAGATACCGAGGAGCAGCGCAGACCTAGCAGGGCGTCAGAAAGACCCGTATTATGTTCGGTGAAAGTGGCTGCCGCGTACCAAATGTCCAAAGCGAGGGCCATCCGGTCAAAAAATAGGAGTTCTGTGCCAACGTTCATAACTTACACTGAGTCCCTGGAAAAGTAGAACTTACCAAAGGGTGTGCGGCAGCTGAACAATATCATGCGGAACAGGCTTTTCTCCTGGCGCTCGATAGGGGCGTAGTACTTGTCGTTTCCGGTGGTCTTTCTGAGCTTCTGCGCCTTGCGCTTCAGAATGACGGGCACGTAGGTTTCCGGTACGATCTAAGGAAATATACTTAGCGGAGGCAGCGCATTCACAAGGGAAAGAAACTCACCGTGAATAGGAGGACGGTTTGGACGAACTGCCAGATTAGGAGTACGCGATATACCCATCTCCAATCGGTGTTCTGTTGCATAGGTGAGAAGATGCACTGGACCTCAGTGCGGGGAGGGGACATACTTGGACGATAAATCCGGCAACCAGTGGGCCAATAACGGGGCCAATGAAGGGTGAGATAGTGTACACGGCCATGGGGCTGCAATGACGGATGAGTATGAATTAACAGAGAAAATAGACGACTACCGACGTCGCAACGTTGTGGTTGTCAAACAAGTCGCTGACACTACCGCCTGCCACGCTCAGGAAGGCGGCTCCACATAGTCCCGTGAAGAACCGGAATACCATAAAAGTGGCTGGGGAAAGAGGTAGGTCAGGGTGGCATTCATGACTACATTTACGGGCGTTCACGTACCGATGTTAGGCGGGAACGCCGTGGGCCATGTGAGCGCAAAGAAGAGCACGTAGGATGTCCGGTAGATGGCATTTCGCCCATACAACTCCGAGAGGGGCCCAACGAATAGAGGGCCAAGACCCAGCCCAAACACATATAAGCTGACGCTCAGGATGGTGACCTCATGACTAGTATGCAGATCCCGAGCCAGCCCATTTTCCGTAAAGGCAGCCTAGGAACCGTTCAGTATAAACGCTGTTGAGATTCCTAGATCCGGAGCGGACGTACCGCTGAACTCGCAAACGTCGCGCAAAGGGACGCCGCGCTGATTACGAGGACCGCTACCCATTTATGCCACGAGCTGAGCAGCTTGGGATCGCACTCCGGGTCGAGCTTGACCTCGAACTCGTCGTCGGCGGGGGCCGAGTCGTCGCCTGGCACGGCCTCCTTGGAAAGCACGGGCGCCTGTCCTTTCTTTTCGACATCTACGTCATGGAGCGTGACGGTTTCAGAATTGTTGGACATGAAGAACAGGGCTGCAGGAACACCTGGCGCACACGGACGGGCGGCGGGAGAGGTGAGGGGTGGGTGTATGCAGCGACGGTGTCCGTGAGCCACTGGGATATAGGCGTCGACGTCGGGCGGTGGGTCGTGGGGCTCCCGGCTGGTATGTATTTATTGGTGGCGGAGGGCGACGCGCCGGACGGATCGAGCGGAGAGCCTGAGGCGATCTGAGATGATCTCTAAGCACACGGACATCCTCAGTCAGCCATTTCCAGCCAGCATTGCAAGCGCCCCTCCGCTTATTACTCCCGCCACCAACGTCGTCCGTTGCAATTCGGAGGCACATGTCCTTCGGCGTTGGTAGCCGTCGGCACGAGTGCGCTTCAGTTGAAGCCCGTGTAGCTGTCTTGGTGCTGCCAAGGCTTAAAGCCAAACAACACTGCTGCCTACATGAGTACACTGTGTACCCACCCTCCGACGCATACGGTATACCAGGCAGCCTGAAACCATCGCCCGCAAAACCCCAACGTAAAGAGCTATGTCCGCACCCTCCCAGTCAAATTCGACTTACCGAGCGGCATGCTTCCATATTGATCCTTGCTCTGCTTCGAAATCTCGCACGCCGTTCATCGCACATAGGAGTCAGGCAGGCACTCGTGATGGCCCGAATTCGCCGTCGGTCGGTCAGACACTTTGAGTGCTCTACAGTCACTTTCGTTGAGAGTCTACGAGCCTACGAGGAAGTACGGGGTATGGCTTTACGCATGGGATACGCATCACACCATGCACTGGGGTGGTGTCGCCCGTACACCAAGGTACACGAACATCCTGGCGTGAAAACGGCGGACGTACTAAGTAGAGTGACGGCAGTGTTTAGATCTGTTGTTGCTGCCGATCTAGTGATGAGTAGAGACATCCGTGAACGGACATCGTGTGGATAATAGCGTAAGTACTTCGCTATCACGCATTTATACTATAGTCGCCATCGAGAACTCAGAGCCCTCACCTATGTAGGAGTCACCGTAGGAACGATGACCTATGAGGTTTCCCACAGCTCATATATTGTGCAAACGCGCAAGTGGCTGACATGATCTATTACTTCGTCCACACCCGTAGCAAACGAGCGCGGCGAAATATACAATAACGAACACCAGCGGGGCCGGGCGTCTACGCCGAAGCAGGCACCTTGCTCGACGGCGGCACGACCTGGTTCGGGGCATCGTCCAGCACGAGGTTGCGTAGCTTCTGCTCGCGGCGCGCCGCCTTGCGGGCCTTGCGCTTCGCCGTGCGCACCTGGCGCGCCTCCGCGCCGCGGTTGCGCCAGCGGCGCTTCAGCTCCGCCTTGCGCTCCTCCTCGAGCTGGTTCTTCCACTTCCACGTCGCCTCCGCGCGCGCCTCGGCACGCGTGCGCCCGGCGAGGTTCGCGTATTCGGCGCGGATGAGCTCCTCGAGGAGAGCCTTCTGGCGCGCCTGGAACGCCTGCCAGCGGGCTTGCTTCTTGGCGCGGCTGTGGGGGTTCGAGAGCTCCTTCGCGAGGTGAACCTCGATGGCGGCGGTGTCGGGGATGGAGACTTTTTCGGGCTTCGAGAGCGAGGTGATGTACTCGTGTTCCGAGGGGACTCTAGGAGCGGGCTGGAGGAGGGTCGGGGGCAGGGCAGGGGGGGTGTAGGTGACTTCGTTGACGGCATCCGAAGTTGTGTCGTATACGCTCGCTACGGGAGGGTCAACTATGCGCAGGAAGAGACCACGCTCGGTAATACGTACGTTGAGGCTTCGACACCGCGTTCTGCTTCGGCCAGGGAATCCGGATGGAAACATGTGTCGTCTCGGTGTATGAAGGCAGACGGGGGGTCGTGTTCACGGCGTACCGTCGCCAAATCCAGTACCCGCCCTTCGGGTACCAATAGGGTTTTGACATGGTCAGGCGGGAAGCAAACACACTAAGAATACCTGTGAGTGGAGGAAAAACACGTTTCGCGGAGGTACGTACGGCTTGACTTCTGCTTGTGTTGCTTCGCCCTCTGGTGGGTACTCGTACCGACCGACGAGCAGCTGGCACTGCGAATACGGCACCGAGATGCTCGACCCTCGCGCATCCGGGACATACCCCTACACCCGATCCCATTTCAGTTTCCCACCACACACCACAACCACCCTTCAACCCAGCCAAAACACCGACTCACCGCCTTGTTAACCTCGCGCTTGAGCAGCACCCGGTTGCTGAGCTTGTTCACCTTGTGCACCTCGTGGATCGTGTTCTTATTGTCCCCGCGCAGGCGCACGTAGTCCCCGGGGACAATGTTCCAGAACGCAACACGGTCCTTTGGCTTCGTGTCCTTGGGCTTCGGCTGCCCAGGCATGAATGGGCCCCGCACGAGGAAGCGCGGCACGGGCAGGAGGTGGCGGAAGTTGCGCGTGAAGGCCTGCGACGTGGCCGCGTAGGCCAGCTCCTTCGCCGAGATAGACATGACCCAGGAACTTCGGGCCTCCCGTAACAGACGAGGGCGCAAGAGAAGAGGAGGAGCCTTCAAGCCAAGCCGAGACGAGAGTCAAGCGGTCGAGTTCGGTGCGTCCACAAGTCCAGCGCGACACCGATGTCGCCCAAGAATTTCAGACGCCCGCTTATGTAAGTGCCAGGACGCGCGCACGCGACCGCGTCCCGACATCCTAGGGCGGCGCGTCGCGTCCAGGACGGAAAACAAAAGACGTGTTTGACGCGAAAAAAAGTACATCGATAGTAAGACCGAACGTCCCGAGTAATACAAAATAAAGGTAAGACTACAACAGAGGACTGCATGCTACACTCAGCTCGCCGGTAACCCTGTACTCATACGTGCCGCGGCTCCGTTCCACGCAGCGGAGGAGCTGGGGGGCTCCTCGGCTTCCAATGTCTATCAGGAGGTAAGCATGTCTGAAATTTATGCAGATGGGGAGCACGTACCTCCAACAGCATACCCACCACGCCGTCGACTTCTTCTGGGGGGATCCCACCGCAACCAGCGCTGATGAGCCGCCGGTACTCCGTCATTCGCCCGCCCGTGCCCGCCTCCGCCTGGAACTTGACGAGTTTATCGAACATTTCCTTCCGCCTCGTCCTATGTCCGGCTAGTTCCTCTCTCAGCCGCTCACACTCCTTCCGCACCTCCTCTGGGTTCGCGGGGACATCTGCGTAGAGCGCGAGAAGATCCGACACGGGCTCGCCGTTGACGGAAATAAGTTGGCCGCCGGCGGCATCGCGCACCGCACGCTCACGCTCTTCCTCGTCCTTGACCCACTTCTCCCATCCGAGGCGAAAGCGCTTCCCCATCTTGCCCCGGAGCTCGTCCTCGAGTTGCGAGACAGCCTGTTGGGTCGCCGGGAGGCCCTGCGCTTGTGCCTTCAGGTGTCCCACCGTGCGCTGGCTCTCGAGGATTTCCGTCTGGATGTTGCTCAGCAGTGCGCTTGCTTGCGTGAGATCTCGGTCCTTCTCCTTCAGCTCCTGGTCGAAGGAGGCGGCGAGGCTGTCGAGCATCATCGTCACGTCGCTGACACAGCGCGTTGCGACTTTCTGCCCAGTGACTGAGTAATGCAGCGATGGCCGCTCACTTCCCGTCGGTAGGAATGAGAAGGTGGAAGAACCGTTTGTAGTGGGGCCATCGACAGGACGGAAGGGAAGAGGGCGAGGAGGGAGAAGAGGAGATGACCGAAATCGTTCGTCTTCTAGGATGTAGTCCTCGGTAGTCTTCCCGTCGCGGTTTGCGATCTTGGGATCTGCACCGTGGTCGAGCAAAAGCTTCACTAATCGTTTACTCCGACAGCGGGCTGCCATCGTGAGCGCGGTTTCCCCGTCCTCATCCTGGAAGTTAATGATGTCCGCGAGCTCCTGGGGAAAGTCTGCGAGCCGTTGCAGTACAGTCTCCATGTAATACCGTGCAGCGTGCGTCTTCCCCTTCGACATAGCGACATCGACAATATGATGGAACACGGTGCGGTTGCTGTTGTCAATATTGAGGGTAGATTTATGGAGAAGCTCATAGAGCTCAGGGAATTTCCGGACGTCATAGTTATTGGCGAACATGACGCTCCGCATCAGCGCCGTCTGGCCCGCCTTATTCACTTTGTAAATGTCCGCGCCGGCGGTAAGCAATAGTTTCACTATTCGGATGCGCCCCATGGCGCTTGCCCAGTGCAGCGCGGTGTGACCGTCGTCGTCAATCGCCATATTGGGATCGAAGTCGGGTGGAGGGTTGATGAGAATTTCAGGAATTTGGTTCGAGTCGGAAATGAAGTATTCGAGGATCTGGTCACCATATACCGCCTGGTTCGCGCCATTCGCGCCGTATCCGTCGTCGAGCAGACCATCCTCATCCTCGTTCGCACGGTGTTTCCGCTTGCGACTGGGTTCGGGAGAAGGCGAGGGGAAATCCTCATCCATGGCGTTTGATGTGGAAGCGGGCGGGCCGGGACTACTTCGGATGGGGGAGGGGGTGCGTGAGCTCGTAGTCGCTTCTGAGGGGGAAGGGGTCATAGTGCCGTCCTCCGAGCCGCGCACCGAGACCGTCTCAATGTCGGAGCCATCGCCGTCCTGTCCTGTTCGCTTTGAGGACCTGGTGCTGACGACAGAAGCACCCGTTAGCTCACCACCACGACGTATGCTCGCCTTCGATGACTGAGCGGATACAAGATGTTTCGGAGCTAATGGAGGGCTCTTCGCTTCGGGCTGGAAGTCGATTATGGGTCGCAGGATTGTTTCGCAGCCGTACTGTTTCGAGAGAGCGAGACCTCTCTCAAGGGGTATCCATGTGCCTTCGTGTAGCGGCATGGAAGTGAGATCATGAAGAAACAATCAGTGTATGCCACACCTTGGTATTTGCCGTATCCGCCTTGAACCTTCTCATGCTCGCCTTTCTGCACCTCCCTCTCCAGTATACGCGTTCGCTGGGGTTTGTCGAACCCAGCGACCTTGAGGATTTGGGTCGCGTTGAGCCACGAGTCGGCGCGTCTCCGCATCACAGCGACCCCTTTGCACATCCTACGGTACTTTCAGAAAAAGATAATCGCGTAATATGCGCCGCGAACATACATCTCAAATACAGGTATGCCGCTGTACGTGGCCTGAGTTGATCATGGCGGGACATCGTTTAGTATGGAGAGGAGAGGAGGATGAAGTGAGTGACGGCTTCACCTTGAAGATTTGATTGTCCGGCATGAGGGCACCCGTTCGAACAGCCAAAGCGCTGTATCCTCAAGAATACTTATCGCTGAGACTCGACGCAGAAATTAAAAGGACAGAGGCTTTGAGATGGAGGCGCAGAGCAAGGCTCCGAGCTCGGAGTCCGACGCGCCCAGACGCGTTAGCGCCCGCTTCTCACGCGTTACGCACTCTTCGCCCGAATAGGAAACAAGAGACAAGCTTCTCGCGAGCGGACACTCACACACGGCGGGCAAGGGGCCGAGATGACCCCCCGTTATAGCCGTGCCATAGCCGTAACCAGCGTTTAAGATTGGTCCGCCCGGCGCATCCCCATAACAGGAAGGCACAATTTTTCCTATCAACTGACAATAACAGACATACGGCGAAAAGGGATAGGTTGAATGTAACAAAGGCTATAGGTCTTTTTTGTAGCCTCCCCGTATATCCTTATAACAGACATATTGTCGCCGGTTTTGTGTTTCTAGCATTTAAGCTGTGATAAAGCTATCGACTGTTGCCATAGTCGTGTGATAAACAAATATAACAATCGCATGATCGAGGGCTATATTTCCGTAAAAGGCTATCCCTCAGGCCCAGATAAAGAGGTTGCTTTTACAAGCATTATGTTACCTATCACAGAATCGTAACAAATGGTTATGACTAAACTGTCATTTGGACCGACACAGCTGTATCACAAGGCTATCGACCCACGGAAGATGCCCGCTACACTCGTGTAGTGGCTCTGGCGCTTACTTTAACTGCCGCACGCCTCCAGCGCGTGGACATAGCCTCATAATACCCTTCCTGTTACATGGTTGTTCCCGTCCGGGACAGTAATCCTATCAGGTGCCGACATTATTATCCTCTCACAGGCGCAAGGTGTTCTCACGCACGACGGTACTCTGGGCAAGTAAGTGTGGCACATTGCTAAAGGCGGTTACAGGGCTTATACATACAACCGTGTATGCTGTTGCGCGGCTTGCTACCCCAGGTAAGTTTGCTGATTTCCTGTGACTTCCTGATATACAGAGGCACTCACTAGACCGTTAAATCCTAGGTCAGGCATCAGACCGTCCGATGCCAGATGGCTAGCTTATACACTGTACAATCCACTTGAGGTGAGTTGTTCAGAATCAGGACAGCTCCTGACGTGCATTGCCCGCCGCCTCACGGCATGACTATACATTGGATTTGCGTTCGAACTCGAGCGAGAACGTCTCCGTATCCACGGACCATGTGCGATGCATGGGGCGCGTCGTCCTCTTTCGTGCACGCGGGCGCGGACGACGTGCCCCCTTGATTGACCGAGTCTGATTTTAGGCGAGCATTAGCAATCGAAATCTGTCTTCTGTAACGTGCACTGTGATTTTGATGTCAAGCGAGTCAAAAGGTCTATAAAAGCGCTCTGGTGTATTGTCGAGACTTCGCCTGTTGGACCATACACCACGCGGTGCCGCATCTCACGCTCGGTGCGTATTTATCCACCGCGCTACACAAGCGCCCTCATAGTTTCGTGACATATCGCACCGCGCCCTACCGCGCCGCGCCTACCTCCATATTCACATCCGCGCTGTACTGAGCTCCAGGTATCCCCACTCCCCGCCCCGCGACACATGGGCCCGCGCCCCGCCTCCACCTGAAAATCCACGCTGTTCTACACCGCTCTGGCACCCGCACTCCCCGCCTCGCGCCACGTCGCACCGCGCAGCACCACCTCCCCGCAGCATTGCGACCACTCCCCGCCGCGCTGCTCTACACCGCTCCTCGCGACACGCCACGCCACACCGCGCAGCGCCGCCACGCCACACCGCGCCTCGCGACACGCCACACCGCGCCTCGCGCCTCGCGACACGCCACACCGCGCTGCGCCGCCTCCCCGCCACGTTGAGACCACTCGCGGCCGCGCTGCACTACACTCTGGGTACCCCCACACCCCGCCTCGCGGCCGCTCACGGCAGCGCCGCACCACTATTGACCTGAAAATCCATGCTGCTCTACACCGCTCTGGCACCCGCACTCCCCGCCTCGCGCCACGTCGCACCGCGCAGCACCGCCTCTTGCGACCACTCGCCGCCGCGCTGCTCTATACCGCGCTGGCAGCCCCACTCCCCGCCTCGCGACACCTCGCACCTCGCCGCGCTGCCTCTCCGTTACGCTACGACCACTCACGCGCGGCGTCTGGGTGATCTTCACTACTTTGCGCTGCGCCACACCACCGTACAAGGTTGCATACCCACACCTCACCACCGCTGTCACACCGTCGTACAAAGTTGACCTCTGCGGCATCACACTCAACATGATTCAAACAATGGACCTTTCCTCCGCGCCGCATAACTACTCGTTGTATCAACACGCGCTACCTGCACGACCGGACAGGCTGCACAGACGCATCTACCGGTACCGCTTCCCGGCCCGGTACAACACGCCACACAGCTATAGCCTGCACCGCCCCGCCCCGCCCCACCCCGCCCTACCCCGCCCCGCCCCGCACACAATGCGCGTAGGATCTTTATCGGCCGCGCCTTACAGCTGTACCACGCATCGTATTGCCCTGCACGTCCACACGTGCTCCGAGTTTGTTCCCGCGCTTTATGCTACAGAAAGGCAGGCCAAAAGGCGAGGTACATTGATACCTTGCCGCGGATTCCCCAAAGTCCTGATAAAATTAGTTGTAAGGGCTTTCTTTCTTCGTGTCTTCTACGCATTTTCTGACATGTCGGAGAAAAGGCTTCTACCTATCTCGCCTTTCCTGAGACCCTTAGATCCAGGAAAGTCCGAGCGTGCCTGATGAGTACAGCTCGTCAACCCCCGGCGTGCCCAGCGGTAGGTTGCACCGTCGCTGGCTTTCTGCGCGCCCTCCGTCTCGACGCGCGAAACATTCTGCCTCCCAGCCGCTCGCAATGGTGTCGTTTCTCATACGGAGCATGGTTCGGGCACTCGAATGGCTCGGCACGGATGCAATCACCGCCGCCCGCTATGCTGCACCGAAAGCGCTACCTGTCCCCGTGCCGCCCCCGGCCCCGCCCCCCCACCCCACTCCGCACCAACGCTCCGAAAGATGGATTCAATATACATCCGCTTTTCCACACTACGCACAAGTACTAAACATAGCGTTGCCGCCAGCCATGCATGCTATTCATCCTCGTCGTATTGAGCCCTCCATGTATCTATGACGCTCACATCGTGCTTCAGGCGGACGCAATACACACCGACTACAACACTAGATGGCGGAGAGTTCGTCTGAAGAGGTAGCTAATTACGCGGGAGGTCTCTTGCCCGTAGATATAACTCTACTCCGCGCCTCATCAACATTAGCCCGTCGCGATATCTCTCGATGTTGTCGAATGTGAGCCAGAATGACTCTCCCCGCTCGGTTCTCCATCGAAACTTCAAGAGATCCTTCGTAGACCACTGTTCAATGCCATCCAAAACTTCATCGACGAAAGTTTTACCTCGCGTGGAAAGACGGCCCAATCACCAATCACGGAATTAAACTGGACGTCGAAGTATTCAGATTCGATGACAATCAACGAGACTGGTCGCTAGGTAATTAGGACGCTGAACTGTGAACAGTTAGACTTCGTACGCACTTGTTGCGTCACGTGGACGGCCTTCGACACATGTGATCACAAATGCTGCAGTCGCGTCGATTTTGGCTGTTGCAATATCTCCGTCGATGGAATCAGCTACCGCCGCAAAGACGGCCGGAAGAGATATAACGGCATTCTGGCTAGAAGGCTTTAAGCACCCACACGCATCCAATAAGTTGAGTGCTACTTACATCTCGCTGTTGACGAAGATAGACATGTTGAAAACCGGTCTGGGTAGTAACGCAGCGGAAAAGTAATGGGTCTGTCGGAAGACCGAACTGCTGTATATGTATGTGCGCGCATACCGGTCCCGTGCGCCCAGAAGGAGAGAAAGAGCCCAACCCGATCATTCTGGCAAAGGATAGCCAGAGTGACAAATAGATAATGTGATGCTATGTCCACTGCATCAAATTGGCAAAGTTCGTTCAAGTGTTGAAAGGGCGGCACCGGCGAAACGCCAACCCTAGAAGGGGTAAATTGAAGATCCTTGTCCCATCGGACAACGCTGCCTTCTCAAAGTACACACTAACAACTATCGAAAATTGTTTGTGGTTACGCTGCTAATTTTTCCAAGGTGATCGAAAACACAGGGAACGAGCGGTATAAGCGCCCATCACTAGGACCTTTATGAATTCCAAAGCTGCGAAAGATGAACGATGTGGAGAAGTAGTGGATATATCGGCGAGGCTTTGTAAATGAAGTTAATCTAACTTTTACGAGACGTACTTCTGCTGGGAGGCTTGCGAACGGCATGCCCGGTTTCGCGAGCCTCGGGACACCGTAACGGGCCGGCGCACACATACTACAACATTGTCTTTGACGTATTTCCTACAGAATCTAGCAATGAGTACAAAACTATGCCAATGGGTTAGTCGTTTCAATCACGGCTCCCTTGAACAATGGACTATTGGCGCTCTCCCGCACATATAACATACACCAACATGCTGATAACTCGGTAGAGCACACCTACCGTATTCCACGATGTCCCTCACACTCGAACTACACACTCTTCTCCTCATTTTTGCTCCCGCGCTTGTCTGTGCTAGCACAGTATTCACTTGCGTGTGGTTTCTCGTTCGGGGGATGCAGGAGCCTGAGGTATATTTACGTCCTGGCAATGACGCCGCTCGGGGGGTTCGATTGGATGGAACCCATAGTACTATCAGCGCAGGTCAGATCCCAGAGCCTCCGATCAAAGGACATATGATGGGAGGCGTACCTTCAGTGGCCGTGACCTCGGCGGGCTCCAGGTTCGTTACTATATGCCTGTCCGACTTTGATATTTCTAATATCCATTCACCAGAGGCCGCGGCCTAGAAACCCAGCAAGGCGAAACTTCGGCGCACTCGAGCTCAGCATCTACCCAGCTCCAATCCAGAGCTACGTCATCCGTCTGGCAATCAACTCACGGGCGTGCACCCGGAGGTTCCGTGCCTTCCACTCCCCGATCTTCGACAGTACATTCTAACGACTCGGCGCACCATGGGCTTGTCGGTGGCGACACAACCACGTCCATCTCTCAGGCACAAGGACGGAATGGCAGGTTCATCCTAAGGAATGCTCGTGATACCTCTGCAACTCCATCATCCAGGCTTAGCTCGCTCATGCCCTCGCCCCGTTCATCCCCCGCTCCAGTATCTGTCCCAGCATCCTCTGCCGCCGCCTCTCCTACTTCGCCGCCCTCTCCCCTTACGACAATTTCTTCGGCGACCACGGTTTACGAAGGTGGTAGCGGCTATCTTTACCAGCGTCGCCGTAAGGCTCGGTGCGATTGCTGCTTCTTCAAGTCGGAAGGGCCGAGCGTCATGGACACCCCCCCGGGCTCTGCTCAGTGTCAAAATCTCCAGATTGGAGACATCTTCGTCCACAAGTCAACGGAGTCTGATCCTCCCCGGTATCAGCTGTGGATATGAGAACGGGGCAATGATTGCCCCGCTTATTGGAGTTCGGCCCATATCGGTCTTCAGCGTCCCGACGGTAAGGTACTGAGCCTTTCTCCGGAGAGGAAGGATCCTGCTTGGGTCACAGGAAAACGCCTTAAACGGGTCCTAACGAACGCTACGAAGTCTGCGACGTCAGGCAGAGTAGGCAAAACCGGTGATAACTGTTTTTCGCTACCCTCATCGAAGAAGGATGCTTATTTACATGGCAGATCGCGATTGAATTGGCCCGTGTTGTATCAAAGAGTGTTACGTACCGGCGTCCTACTCGCACGCACGATCTATCCCAACCCGGCCGTCGCCCTTAATATATTTTTGTCCGGCATGCATTCTGTGTCCTAGGTTACCCCGCAATAGTCATACACCCCGGGAGTAGCTAAATTTTCGGGGACTTCCAAATGGACAGAGGACGAGAAACCGAAGTTTCAAATTCTCTTTACAATTATATGCACCGTATGAAAGGAATGAGAAGGACGTCGGCGTTTAGAAATGAAATAGAAATTTCATACTCTGTATCGCCAAAAAAGGAATTCGAAGTGGTATGCGCCCGCTCGTCGCCCGCTCGTCGCCCGCTCGTCGCCCGCTCGTCGCCCGCTCGTCGCCCGCTCGTCGCCCGCTCGTCGCCCGCCGACGACTCCTTTCATAACCCGCTCTTCGAAGCGCGGAGCGGCACGTAAGTCAATGAACGTGGATATGTTGTCGCGCGTAAGAATCACAAGAAAACAAGCCGCTACCTCGTATTGTACAGTGATTTCGAGAAACGCGCGCAAGACAGGGTACTACTACGTTTATTAGTACGCTGAGAATTCTTCAAGCTTCCTCATCGGTCGCAGATTTCTCGACAAACGAGTCTGCAGTCCAGCAGTACAAACACGTCAATTTATCTTCTATGCTAATGTAGTATGAGCATTACCAAGGAGACGTCAGTCTAGTAATCAAGTACTTACGTGCCTTGGGCTGCTGTGGTCAACGTGCCGTCGTGGGGCTACGAGAGATTAGCGCATATGGGAGGCTCTCGACGTGCAGTCTCACCTCGTGCCAATGGAAAGGTCGGCGGGGTGGTTCACCTAGAGCCTTGAATACACGAGCCGAGCCTTTGCCGTTGTGCTTTTTGAATCCAAGTCGTTCCAACGCCTGCGGGAGAATGAGAAAATGAGCATTTTGATAACACCCCGGTACGTACACGACGAAAGTCCTCCCAGTCGAGTTCGCGCCTAGCGGCGCCATTGATTCGGTAGATCGACTCAAAAACCTATAAGAAACGCCGTTAGTTCAATACGAATCCCGTCATCGCGAAGATCTTACCTCGAAATCCTTCCTGCGAAGAGAAAATGCCATGGAAGACGGCGAGGAATTGATGGATAACGTTGTTGGTGCGCCAGAACGTAAGCGCGTGAGGTCGAGATGCCGGATTAACCGTGCACCGAAGGGGTCGTGGTGGGCGAAGCAAGCGTCGGACGAGCCGTGCGCAAGGCGAAAGGAGGTGAGTGGGGGCGTGGACGCCGAGCACGTGTGAGGCGGGAGGGCGGGGGGTGCGGGCTGGTGGATGAGAATGAGAACAAGCGCCGGATGAACCGTGCGCGAGGGAAGTGTAGGTGAGTGTGGAGAGCGGACAGGACAAACGAGGAGGGTGGGTCAGAGAGCACAAAGAGGCGCTGGATGAACCGTGCGCAAGGGAAGGGGAAGGCGGAGGAGGAGGATGAACAGAGCGGGCGAACGAGGAGAGTGGATGAGGAAGAGGAGGAGAGCGGGCAAGGAAGGTGGGCGGGTATGTGAACGCGGAGCGTGTGCGAGATGGGAGGATAGACAGCACGGGCTCGTAGAAAGCGCCGGATGAACCGTGCGCGAGGAGTGGCGAGAGAGCAGGGGCGGAGGATGGATGCGACGCGGTGACTGACCCATTCCACTAAGCCACCGGCCCTGTCGTTCCGCGTCATCCTTGCCTTCAGATGCGGGATTTTTAGGTCATGGCCCACGAACCGCACTGCCTTGAGGTTCCTCCTACTCAGACCCTTGAGAAGTGGCTCCAGCTGCATGCCCACGTCTTCTTCAACAGGCTGAGTTAGGGTACGATGTTTAAGTTTGACGTCGTTGATAGCCTTGTCCGACAGCCTCGCTTCGTCCGTTGCAGCCAGGCTCCTGTTAGCTTCAATGTCGACAACTTTGAAAGTGTAGTCGAAAGCGGGAGCGACATCGTCCTTCGCATTGGCGTTAGCGGCGATAAGATCCCAAATATGGCGGAAATGGTACGGGACAAGACCTTCGAAAACGCAATGCGTCGAGTCTACCACCAGTTGACGAGTGGGATCCCAGTACGGTAGCCGCCAGAGCTTCGACCATTGTACACCGTGACACTGGAAAAATATCATCTCGTTCGGCCTGGCTAGTAGCATCTCGCCAGTGTTCCGCGTGCTTGCGCATCTCCGTAGGGTCTCGGAGAACCCTGTGCTCAAAGTCCGTGCGACCTTGGGTGTCTAAGCCCAAGCACTTACATACAGAGCAGTAGATGTGTGCCGAATGGGAGGCTAGCTACTAGATTTACGAGCAGCGACCAGGTCTGTGACGACGGTGGCAATGGCAGATCGGGCGATGCAGCCGTTAGGACGTGTTGCAACACGAGAATGGTAAACGCCGTGCTCATATGAAACGACGAGAGGGTCAATGGCTGGTCGGAGATAGTAATTGAGCTCTTCCAGTGACGGTTCTTTGGGGCCGGGGATGGGGATGATAGCAACTAGGCACATGTTCTCGGCTTCGTAGCGAGTGTCGATGGAAAGCCAGAGGCAGCACAGAGATCATCGTCGTCCCACGAACGGACATCCCCTCCGGGTTGAATGAGTCCACGTGGATCACGAACAACATCCTGAGTTCATCTCTCCCACCATCATCAACTACGTAGAAGTTGCGAACGAATTCTATCATCGCAACTGCAGTAGCGTTCAAACGTTGCCGGCATAGTGGAGGGGGAGACGTCGAAGGCCAGTCGCCTAATCCAAAGGAGTGGAGACGAGGGTTGGATGAAGCACGCCCTAGTTTAAGCAGAGGTACGAGAAGGATGGTGCCAGAGATCGCATCGACAGTGAGTGCGACGTTCTAGCGAAGGAGGGAAGAGACGAGGGCTGGCTCAACCAAACCCGTGTCTACACGAGAAACGTAGGGGTAGGTGCCACCGGGATGCTCCAATGGGTTGCACCGAGAGATGGATGAACCATGCTCCTGAGTTTACTGCAGAGAGTAAAGAGCTGGATTAACCACGCTCTCGGGGTGACCTGCAGAGACGATGAGAGGCTGGACGGGTGAACATGAACTATACCGTGGTGTTGTGGTTTTTTATTATCGCTGGTGCTCCGTGTATCGCGGGAGGGGTCGAAGAGACGGGCGTTACGTTGAATTGCGGTTGGGCCTCGAGCGGCGGAGGAAGAACAAGAGAGGGAGGAGAGGGAGGATAAGGGCGGCGGCGGCCCGGAGGTACAAAAAGAGGCACAAGGGTGGCGGGAGGCTGGAAACGGCGATATTGTGGACATGGGCGCTTAGTCTCATTCTGCCACCGTGCTGTTGGCGATCGCCGATTAGTGCTGGCCACCTACCGAGGTTTATCTGAGTTTTAATCGGATCAGTGGACGCTGTGATCGTGCTCGGCTTCCGAAGCTCGACGTTTTCCGACCCGCCAACGTTCACCTTCTGACATCCACGTGCTCCATACACCTCCCGCCCTTCCGCCCCTACTGAACCTGTTCTCTCTCTCTCTCTCTCTCTCTCTCTCTCCCATCCGGACGTCTCCCCTCCGGCACCCCTACCCCAACCTCCCCTCCTCGATGCCCTTTTAACAATGTCTAGCACACGCCTTCAAAAGTCAGTGCATGGTTCATCCAGCACCACGACCGAGCACCACCCTCAACGATCCTCTTCTCTCCATGCGATACCGTTCGTTCACTTGTGTCAGTGCATGGTTAATACAGCACCGTACGGGGGTTCTTACCTACTCATCGTCTACGATAGCTCCCGGACTCTCCGTGGTTCGCCAGGCCCCTCCGTACGCACTACTCCGGGTCGTGCATGGTTCATCCAGCATTTCGACCGGGTAGTTCGTTAGGCTTGCTATCTTGCCGTGGCGTCCTCATCAGTAGGCTGGTCACGCAGCTCAAAGTTTATTATGAATCTGAGTGGGTATTTCAAAAGGGCAATGCAAATGAGCTATGCCCGCTGCTAAAGCTCACGACATATTCTCATTCTATTGTGCTACTCACAGCGTTATAAGAAGATCACCGTAGTGCTAGCACTATACTCCGTAGCCTGCATACCTTGGGCTGTCTCCGAACCCCGTCCTACACCTTTGTCCTGTGTACGTCGTGCCTCACCACCCTCTATGTACGTTTGCCATCCGTTCCAACGACTCATTCCAGCAGTCGATGCAGGTTGACTGACTGTGTGCACGCGGTCTACAGGCACCTTACGGACGCCGCGGTCTCCTGAGACCTGCATCTTCTGGGACGAACCTGCTCCGCGGACCAAGAGGGCCGCCGACTGAACTCACGCGCGTAAGTTGATCCGAAGAGTTTTGGTGAGCTGCATGTAGCTCCATTACACTGACTGAATATTCCAAGTATTGCCAGCAGAATGCCACCTTAGCGAGGAGCATCAAGAACTAGATGCAGCCTTGCAGAAGGCTTGTGAGGCTCGGCCTACTACGTCGCTTCTTGGAAACAATGTTAAACTTTTCGCCTGCCACACCCGGATGGTTCCTGTCCCGCAGGATGTGTCGCTCGCAATCAAGGACATGCCGTCGCATTCCGTAGCCAGCACAGATCAGCGTGCTATCAACCGGACAGGCAATTGCGCGTACCGTTATGGTCCGGACGAGGCCTTGTTGGGTGTGGCGCAATACTTCAAGAGGAGCTCCAGTCTTGCGCTCGAAGGCGTGAACGGCGCCGCGGTCGCTGCCGCCTACTATGGCCCTTGCGTCATCTACGAAAGCTACTTGCCTAGGCAGAAAACCCACTACCGTGTTCCGGTAGTGGGAATACTGTTTCCGTGGGGAAGGTCCTTATTGTTTCGTCCGGTATCATTCGGAACCAGTCGTGCCCACCGATATTCTCTCAGATATCTGCTCACACCAGTCTTAACATCGCCCGCCGGTTCGTCTCTCATCACCCGCTCTGAAATCGTCGCTCGTTCTTCAGACTCGTCCACTTGCCATGACGCCTACCGCAACCGCATCTGCCCTACCCTTTTACGAGCCCGGCGCTCCTCACCGCGTTATTCCTCTTCTTATTGTTGATTGTTGAAATCGATATACCGGAGCCTTCGCCAAACGTTGTTCCGACTCTTCGCTAATGGCAAGCTTTTCTAACTCATCTACCCGATTAAGACGCCATCGTGATTCGGAATTGTACCAGCGTATACCAGCTCAACGCAAATTCCCCGATGTTAGTACCTACCTGTCGCTCAGGGTACGACGCGAGAACGCAAACAACGCCACGGATACACGCAGGGCGGCCCGCCGCCTTCAAGAGCTGAAGAAGGTCACGGATGACACGAAGGTGTCCTATCGGGCTACACCCCAACTACTGCTCGCCGTGGGGAAGGAGGCTGACGACCCAAAGTACCAAGTGCCGCGTGATGGGGATTGCAAACCATTCATGCTCTTCATCGGAGAGCAACATCTAGGTGACAGTTATTGCCTCCCAATTCGGATGTGGGGCAACTTCGACTTTGTTGAAAGGTTGTCCGTGGAAGGGCTCAAAGCCTCCGTGAAGGATTGTACGTGTATAGTTTATTTCCACGTAGGTTGAAACCGGCTGATGTGCTTTGTAGCACTGCGTGCTCACTGGTTTCGACACAGCGCGCTGAAGTCACGCTGGGGAGAAGAGGGTGCAACGCGAAGGGAAGAGATGTGGCGGACATGGACATTCTTCTGCTTCTTCGAAGAGAAATGGCAGCATCGCACGCGGTCCTGGAAAGCCAGCGAGGGTGAAGGCGCATGCGTGGCGATACGCAGGTGTGTGTTGGCGATTTCTTGGCGTTGACCGGTGGCTCACGTCGGGCACAGACACGCTCATCGGTGGACCAGGCTTCGCTTGCACGCAGAAGCTTCCTTCCCTCAATCTATCTATACGGTGCGTAGCTTTTCCTGGCATGCCACACTTGGCTAAATTGAAGATAGGCTCAGGTGATACGTGCCTCGGAATCAATCGCGAGTCCTTCGAGTGCGGCTGACACCCCATGCGAGGCCGAAACGGCGCGTGTCTGATGTGCCGTGGGAGCATGAACTGCATGTCTCTCTCACCTCTCGCGCCTGTCTTCGCTCGCGCCTGTCTTCGCTCGCGCCTGTCTTCGCTCGCGCCTGTCTTCGCTCGCGCCTGTCTTCGCTCGCGCCTGTCTTCGCTCGCGCCTGTCTTCGCTCGCGCCTGCATTTTCCGTCCCCGCACACTCATCTCTCCCGCGCCCACGCGCCTCTACGGTATCCCGTACATCATCGGTCCACATCGAGCGGTCGCGGCGACCAACCCGCTACACAGTCACGTGGAGTGCGCCTCTTGCCGGTATGGCGCACTCGAACATGCTTCTCCCGCACTTCAAACACTGCCATATACGTCGAGCTGCCGTGCTGCAGCCGCGGCGACCAGCTATATAAGATGAGCAGGGAGCCTATGGCACCAGCGCGGTTTGTCCTCTTCCCACGTTGCCAGCACCCCCCTCGATAACTCTACCCTTCGGCAATGCCTCTCAAGAAGGGCGACTTTCCAGCGGCATATGCCAAATGGAAGGAGGTCACCAGCACGCCGTGCGGGCAGTGCGATTGGCACGTAGGCGCGGCCACATACAAATGCTTTAGCTGCTACCATGGGCACCGCAATGGTTGCGCCTGGTGCACAGGTATGTGGACTCATAGCTGGTGTGGGCTATAGCTAATTTGCGAACGTGGTTAGAAATGATGCAATTCCGTGTCAGAGGCAGAAAGATTGGCAGCCGCGCCCCGACGTGGTGGAGGGAGGCGTTAGATTCTCCGGGTGATTGGGGAGTGGTCGAAGAACACGGAGACGGCGAAGTGAAAGACGGCGAAGGGGAAGACGGCGAAGGGGAAGACCAAGAGAGAGACCAGGATGACCAGGATGACAAGGAGGAAGACGAAGAAGACCGGGAGGAAGCCCAGGATGATGAGGATGAAGAGGTAAAGGCGACGAGGGCGAAGAAGACAAACTGGGCCACCAAAGTGGCGGGGATGCGAGATAGGAAGAAAAAGGGCAAAGCCTCCGACCAATTGGCGGGGAAGACAGGGAGCAAAAATAAAGGTACAAGAAGGGGGAAGGTCTCGAAGAAGACCGCGACGAGTGCGCACACCGCGAAGTCGAACGCAACAGCCGAGTCAGCAAACCCAGGCCCGAGCGCAACAGGTGCAGCGAGGAAGGCCGCGGGCAGCAAGCCACGTAGCGCATCCGCCTCTCAATCCATGGAGAGTGATGCGCAGGTCGAAGAAATGGTGAGTGATGTGCCGCCCGTGGTCGCGACTGATGAAGCCGTGGCAGCAAATGCGTCGCCGAGGATTCCCCCCCCTTCGCCAGCGCCGCCTGTTGCCCCTGCCTCCATGCATGCAACCTCACACGTTGCCCCCTCGCTATCGACCGTGGGCGAGCCTGCCGCCCTCGACTCTGCTATTGATGGCGCTGCCGCCACGGCTGTCCCTACTCCCAGATCATCCCCTTCCCCGGCTCCGCCGCGGCCTCGCGTTCGCCCCCGTGTCGGCCCTACTACCGCCGCGTCCGAGACCGCTACTATGGAGTCACAGAATCGTTCGCGGGAGCAGTCCGCGGGCACGCGAGGACGTAAGGTTGCCCGCAGCGACCCATCTCAAGGGGGCTCTAGCAATGCTACCACTGTCGCGGCCGGCGGAGGTGATGGTAATCGCCGTCCCAGTACCCGGGCTGTGACCACTTCGGCGGCACGCCTTGATGCACCTGTGGCGAATGGCACTCGCAAGGGAAAGGGGCACAAGTAGAGGTTGCTACACTGGGTATTGGTACGCAGAGAATAGGATAGAGTAGATTAGACTTCGAGGCGGGCCCGAGTCTCCCAATGTACTACCGCGCGCGGCGAAACGGCCCGGTGCGATCTCCTTTGCATGAAGATCATAGTTAGTCTAATTGTTCTGGTGTGCCTGATGGCCCAGCATTCCAGTTTCCCTGCTCATTGCATGCGTATGGTATCTCGTCCGTGAGTCTTGTCAATGCAGACCAACGCAATGGTTGGTCGGTCTGAGTCTCGAAGCAGTGACGTTATATACTCGTTGCATACATATCGTTTACTACCACCTCGAGCGGACCCGTGTACTGTACACGCCTACGCCGAAGTCCTATCGTCCTCCGCGCATAGATCTTCCAAGTGAGCCAGCAACTGGTGCGGACTGAGCGCTCTTCCAGTCACTTCGTCCAGAAAAGGAGACTCTAACAACAACACCCTCAACGAATCACCATCAACCTCCGCCGCCCATCTGACACTTTCATACATACGGCGCCGTTCGAACCTCTCACGGTCTTCGTTACTACGGAAAGTAATCCGCATTTTAAAGCTAGTCCCAGGGTCTAACATGACTAGAACTCGGCTATCCTGCAGATTACGAAACTCGTGAGCAACCGCTATCCCCGCCATCACATAGCACAGACTCACCCGGCGCGATTCCTTCCACGAGATACCTTCATGGCGAAAGAGGTTCACCCACAACACCCTCGAGGTGACCTCGTTTAAGGCCACGAGACAGACTTTTGTCTGATGAGACCTATGCAACGCTCAATAAGATATACCGCCTACCTGTGCCAGATAGCCTATAGAGCGACAACGACGTCTCATCCCATTCGATGCGACGGCGACGACTGGCGGGGGATTGATCACGGGTCTGGAAGCGTGCCACCTTGATGGCAAGCCTGAGGGCAGACGTCAGCCACCCTGTTGCATCGGAATGGTGGAACTGACTGACACAGGTTCCTCGTCTATGTCAGCATCGACAGGGTGAGGATATACAGAAGGAGCGCTTGACATTGGGTTGAAACTTGTAGTGTGGGGGGTAGGCGTGAAATACGAGAGGGCACGGGGGAAGTGTGCGCTGAAAGGATGATTGATACCTCGGGAACTGATAGAGTTCGTCTTTATGTGGGGGTGGAAGGAGACGATGCACACATCACTCTTGCGCCAAACGCGAGTGGCTGGCGGCAAAAAGACGCAAAAGCAAACTCGTATGCCCATTGTTGAAACTCGGCAAATCTGCGCGCAACGACAAAGTAGATAGCAGAAGGGTAACTTGCAAAGTCCCGATCACCCGCAAACCAGACCATGCGAGAGGTACACTTGGCAGTAGACAAAAGGATTACGACACCGTTGTTCCAGCACCGTCGAGCACCGTCGAACATAGCAGCCAGATGATATGGCGCATCGTCTGTGATGTTTTCGTGTATTGTGTTCGTACGTGTCGGATGCCTTTCCGCCTCAACCAAGCCCGGTACCAACACAGAAACGTAGCGTCGGTCACGGTGGCGATCCGTCAATTTTGGCCAATGCGGGAGATGCCGGGCATTAGTAGCGCCCAGTATGGAGTAAACAAGTACAAAGCGGTGCCACGCGAACTACTACTACACGCCCGCTATATTCGGATCTTGTCCCGTGCAAGTCGGTACTACAGGTCTAAACCGTTTTCAAATTCTGCGAGTCTTAACGGCCATGCCCCTAGTTTCTGGGATTCAAATACAGGTACAAACAGAGGCATGCAATGCCAAAACAACACGATCCCGAGGTCTTCTGAATGCATCGACGCTACTGGCACCGTGCTTTGTGTGTGCTAGAAAGGCTCCCAATGACAAGAATGACTCGTGCCGCTTCCGCAGTATGTCTTCACTATCCTAATTAAAAGTGGCCGATTATGTAAGGGCCTATTAAATGCTAGATTTTCGCTCGCTCCGCCTACAGGCAGACGGGACCGTTGTTGGAGTTTTACTCACAGACGAGGCGAACACAGAATCGCCCGTCCTTCCATATCGTGAAGTTTTCTGCGCCCCGCCGCAACTAGACGCCATAGAAGAGCTCCGGGTAAGTTCGCGTTAGTCTTGACTTCGAAGCCACTGACGATCTTGGAAAGGCCAAACTCGCGCCTTTTTTACGGCCGATTATCACGCGGCTTGATCAGCACCAGAGATCTTCTGATTTGATTTATCGAAGGCCCGATTTACATGATCGTTTTACGTGCGGTGAGCATGATACGAGTACATTCCTTGATATAAAATATAGCTCAACTTCGAGTAGACCTATGTGTAGCCACTATCGCACTGGACTCGTTTTTTTGTACCCGTTGCGGCTTCGAAATCTGTCATCGGTGTTGGGATGGGGGTCCCATACCGGCGATTCCGTGCGTGCCCGGAGATGACGGCCAGGTAAGTACACATCTGTGAGCTCTTGACTTTGTGCGCATATCGGCATATCAGGACCACATATACCGCCCCCTCTGCAGAATCTCTGGCGCCGAAATTAGATCAATCATAGAGGACGTCGAATCAGTGCTTTCAAACCCGTGACCAGCCCAGATTTTGCCAGAAACCCACGAATTCCAACGTTTGAAGCGGCTGGCGGACGAGTATCGCTCCATCCCTCGCATCTCCCACGGGCAAGACCACCTTTTTCACTTATTTTGGACCCTCCATTATCCTATGTTGGTGCGCGACGTTGGCGACAAGCTACAAGGTTGCTGGTCTCCGCAGACATTCATGGCTTCTCACGGACTCGAGCCCGTATCGATGATTGCGAGTCGCTCCGGCCACGAAGTGACGAAAAGGGTCAGGGCTGCGGAGTTCTTTTCCAAGTTTATGCAATCCCAAACCAATACTGCAGAAGTCATCAAGTTGAAGGTCGGTATCCCATATACTGAGATGATGTATATTGATTGAAGGTTTTTGGTAGGACTGGCCGCCATCTGCCTCCTTCGCAGATAAATTCAAGACACATAACGAAGCTTTCAAGGCTGCGCTCCCAATGCGATCTTATACACGCGACGATGGGCTGCATAACCTCGCGGCACACTTTCCAGAGCTGCCGGCGCTGAAACCGGATCTTGGTACGTACCTGTTTCCGACAGTCTACATCACAACCAACTAGTTTCAGGACCGAAGATGTACCTCGCCACCCGCGACGTGGAGGGGACAGGGTCCACTGCTTTACACCTAGATGCCACAAGCGCTGTCAACATCTTGGCGTATGCGTCTGACGGGGACCATCCAGGTGCCCTGTGGCACATTTTTTCCCCCACAGATCTTCAGGGACTGCGTGAATATCTGCGCTCCCTGCCGATTGGCGAGGCGCTCGCAGATCCAATTCACGCGCAATCAATCTACTTAACTCCTACAATGCTCTGCGAACTCAATCGTCGTGGAATAAAACCATTCACAGTGCACCAAAACTGCGGTGAGGCTCTTTTCATACCGGCTGGGTGTGCACATCAAGTAAGCAACTGATCCTTTTGTCATCATCGATCATTATCTGAGAAATTTGAGTAGGTGAGCAATACGTCGGCTTGCATCAAAATCGCATGCGACTTCCTGTGTACCGAAAGCATACAATATAGTGCACAGGTCGCCGAAGAGTTTAGGAGTATTAGGAAAGAAGACGTTCTGAGCCTAGAATCGACAATATGGCATGCATGGGTGTCCCTTCGAAAGCGGCGGGATGACATCGTGGCATCTGGGACCAAAGTGAAGACACGACTTGAGCGTAAACGTCTCAATCAACGGCGGAGCATGCGTGGCCTGGACGATCAGGCGCGTCGTAATCAAGTCCGTCAGACTGGCGTAGGGCGGGAAAGGCCGGCAGGTCTAGAAGTCCTCCGTTGTCCAGACACTGCATGCACTCATGCACAGCGGACATTCAGTACATTGGACGGTATCTTCAACCACCTGTAAGCTCATTGCCACTCCCCTCGGTTGCAATGTTGATAACAGTCCACACCAGTCAAGCTCGACATGGTGTGCTGGTCCCCCGGTCGGAAAGAGAGCAATTTCGCGCGTTGGATGCTGACGCTTTCAGAGCAACATACGCAGAGCTCCGAGAATCACTTCATGTGCGTAAGGGATAACGTCAAATATATGCGCAATGCCCTACGAGCTTCCGCTCATATTGACAAAGAAATTGTAGAACGATCGTTCTCCGCGTTTACATTCAGCATCACCGATGGCTCACCGGCCAAAGCGAAACGTCGACTAAATGCCATGCGGGATGTATACTATGTATATTCGAATGCAGAAGTACTTCGGCAATATGACGATGGCGAGTGAACAACGAGAGTATTCGAGCGCCACAAGGCACTTCTTGCGAAAAGCGCCTCAATAGAAGCGGCGCGCCGGTCTCGGGTGGTGCGAAACGGCGAAGAGCGGCAGGGGGAGGCGCGAGGAGTGGCCTCGGGGTGAGCTGGAGCGCCGGCCCGGGGGAGCGGGGAGGAGTGGCGTGGTGCAGAGAGAGAGAGGCGCGGAGGAGTGGCGCGGACGTTCCGTGCGCCCAAGTCCACACAAATACGCCCAAATATTAGTTGCTTCAGCGTCACAACTGGGCTCCTAGTCGGCATTCAACATCCCGGAGCCTCTCTCTCAAAATCGCAGTCTATCACAGTTCCATTTACGCCGCCGTGACGGCCTTGGCTGATTGAAAGCGCTCTCTCCTGTTAGGAGGAGACTTCAGCGGCCCTGGTTCGAGCCGCGTGAACGTCGGAGCTCTAGCTGGACCTCGCTCGTCTCTGGCATCTGCTACTAGTGCTCAGGCCGATAACTCACGCTCACGCCGCCGTGACGGTCCTGGTTGATTGAAAGCGCTCTTCCCTCAGTGGAAGAGACTTCAGCGGCCTTGGCTCGAGCCGCGTGTGCGTGAGGCTCTGGACGTCTCGAAATCTTGCCTTCACCCCCGCAACTTCGACGCGAATTCGCCCCGTCAAAATGCACTTGATCTCTACCGCATACATGAAGTCATCACCCACGTTCCAAGCTAATTTTTCGGTTGCGCAGTGTCATAGGGACCCCAATGGACTAGGGTCCCGGTCTGAGCGTGGGATGGTCGCACAGCGTACGTGTCGCTCTTTTACCCTTTCTAATCCCTCCTGCTTCCGCCCTCGTCCCCCGATGCTCCCAGCGCATGACCCTCGTACTAGTGCTCGCGTTCGTCCGTCCGTAGCGTATATAAGAACTTAGTCCTAGGTCCTCGAATGTCAGCTTCTTACACTCCCCGGCCGGACTTGAGCGCTCATCGAAAGTTCCTGAGCGCTTAGCTCATCCTTCTGCTTTCGACACCCATATCGCCTCGTTCTCGCCGCCGTCACCGTCGCCGTTCGACTTTGCTTTCGATACCGCCGGTTTCGCCTCCAGTCCTCCGCTCTCGCACATCGCTTGGGCTTGCGCTCGAGGGGTGCAGTTCTTGTTATCCTAGGGTTCCTATCTAGTCTACACTAGGGCTTGTTTCTGGTCTCCCCTCCTCTGTGCTTTCCGACGCCCTCGCTCACCTGTCTCGTACCTCACACAGTGTCTTGACTATCATCATATAGATCCTACCGCGAGGGTTTCTCTCGCGGAACATGGCCTTGGGACGAGTCACTCGCGAGGATTCCATCCCCGCCCAGGCACCACACCTTCCCCGCCCGCTCACCCGAGCGATCGTTTCCTTCTCCGACTTGCCATTTGGGTTAATCCCGGGTTCGGTCAAGATCTCAGTTGACCTACTGCGTTGACAGCGACCGGCTTCGAAATCGACGATTCAGATCTTCAGGAGGCGTTCCGGACGATCCACCATCCCGCCATTCGATCCCAGTCTCTTCCTGCCTCGCCGGTCAGCGCTCGTCGCGGCCTACTAGCCGATACTCGCTTCTATGCAATGCCTGGTTCCCCGGCGAGTGACTCTCTAGGCAGCTTTCCCATCTCCCCGCCAGTCCTTCAACAACTTCCGCCACTCATTAAACACTGGGCGTCTCGCGCGATGGGCCAATCATAACGTCTTCCACCCTGTGGTGCTTCCGGCGCCCACTTTCGACCCTACGCACCCGCAGAGTCTCCTCGACTTCTTCGAAGACCTAGAGTATATGCTCGGTGAAGCAGATGTCACTGATGACGAGAAGCGCAATGCACTCAGCACGGAGGAGATTCTCTGGCGCACCTTCGACGACTTCAAAGACGGCCAAACGTTCGAGGCTTTCAAACGCGATGTCATCAAGGGCACCTCGGCGAAGACGGTCGGCGGCTCTATTCACTGGGCCGCCTGCGCTCCCTGGTCTCCGGTGCGGCGCAATCGGGATTCAGGTAGACATTCCAATTTTAAACTCTACAGCCGCCAAGTCCGCACCGTCGCGGACTATCTCGTCGAACACGAGGTGCTGCGGGGGGACGAACCCTTCAAGGGCTTCCAAGCGCGTTAACACAACCCGCGCTCGATCGCCTTTGCTACAAGGTCCCGGACGTCCTCGCGCCGCGCATTCCTGATTCGCAAGTCATGGAAGCTGCCGCGTTTGAACTGGAATCCTTCGACGAGGAGGCCCTTAGCCTTAGCACGATGGCCCCTACCACGGTGAAAGGCGAACCCTCTGTCGATGTTAGCCCGCGCATCAAAACGGAGCCTACGGAACTGGCAGTGCGCTCAAAGCCATGGCGCACGCCGTAACTCTCCTACACCGACCCCATTCCGCCCCCGCCAACTCCTCGCCACGCCAACTACCGCCGCATTTGCACTCTACCGCGCCCCGATCAGCATCTTGTCATTTCTGCGCGGAGGCTACGTACATGATTCGGCGCTGCCCACAGGTAGAAGCCGATATGGCCGCTAACCTGGTTAAGCGCGACGAGCAAGGCCAGGTGGTGCTGCAGGCCGGCAACAACGTTCTAGCACGATCACAGGCGCGACACTTCGCGACCGCGTACAGGAGTGTTGCCGGCAACACCCCGACGCGCGCCAGCCCCCACGCGAGACATGAATGCTATTATAGCCGGTTGTCCGCTACATCGTCCCGACGCCAAGTCAGGCAGCCGTCCAGTACTTGGCCACCGGACACGTACGAGCGCCCCCGACTTTCGGGATTCTGTACAACCTCGCGCACGATGAGATGGGCCGCGCGTTCACACAGCTTGAACAGGAGATCTTCGCAGCTGAGCATCGAGGGCAATATACCACAACAAACGCCGGATTGTGCGTAGCGCGCTCGACGCCGCAGCGTCCGTTTCGAGGAGCCAGATGAAGGGCGCGACCGCCCTGTCTTTGTTCCTCTACCCGTGGCCAGCATCGAGGAGCTGCCAGACGAGCCGACACTCCGTACAGTCAATCCCGCTCCGTAGGCCGATTGCACTCCGGCAGCCACGTCCGCTTCAACCGCCTCCGGCCTCGCCTTCCACACTCTGGAGTACCCTTTCTGCAGCGTTCCTGACGCGACCTAAGCACCGCGAACCTAGCGCAACTTCGGTCCCTGGCCGTCTGTGCCCGCAAAAGCCGCGCGTTCGTCCGCCCGTAGCGTATATAAGAACGTAGTCCTGGGTCCTCGAATGTCAGCTTCTTGCACTCCCCGGCCAGACTTGAGCGCTCATCGCAAGTTCCCGAGCGCTTAGCTCATCCTTCTGCTTTCGACAAGCGAAGGGTGGTCTCGGCGTGTCTGGCGCGCAGAGCCTGTGAGATCGAGGGGATGGGAGAAAAACCTGTTCATTCGAAGAAGAGACTGCTCCTTTTATACAGCTAACGGTAGCAGAGAGAGCGCGACCCAGCCACCGTGCTCTCGGCCTGGGCCCCCGCGCGTGTCTTTCTAGAAGTACATTCGAGCCTTCAATGATGATACGAATCGAGAGAACTGAATAAAACATTGACCGACCGAAGTCAAAGCTTGGAGACCCGTCGCAGACTTGTCAGCTTCTCAGCAAGGGAATGACTCGGCGCGACAAAGCTTCGACTGCCTCGATCGACCCGTCGGCCCCCTTCGACGCCAAGGATCCAGGAGCGCGATTCCGCAGCTTACCGTCCTCGCCTTTCCGCCATTTCGTCCGGACTGGCCTTTCGGCGTGAAGCTCGTACCGTAGAAGAAGTCGACGTAAGAGGCACCAGAAACGGGAATTCGCAGGAGGAGAGTGGAGCGGCCAAGAAGAATACATAGACACGAAGAAGCATCGAAGCTTTAGGTCGGCATCAAGAGAGTGGAAGGAGGAGAGACCGAATCCGATCCCACGCCGCGACGCATCGACGCGCGCTTGCCGGAACTCCTTACCCATATTAAGAAACCAGTCCAACAGTGCCTCGTAGTGAACGTCCCAGCTTCGCGGGAGTCGTCACCGCGCCGAGAGCGTACAACGCCGAGACAATATGTCAACGGACTCGGATTATGGAACACGAAGACAATAATGAAAACGAGTGTGCTGCCCACAGCTGCGAAATATAAGCGTGGCGTCTCTCCGTTAAAAGCGCACGGTCAGATGTTACCTCGCTGCTCCGTGAGGGTGCTTCGGACCTCATCGCACGCACTCAACTTTCCAGGCTCGCGTTAACCCTCTGGGCCTGCATGGTAGATTGTATGAAAGTGCGTCGTAGTACCCGGCTCGCATATCCGTGGCTGCGTGTGTTCTTGAACTCACTCTCTCTTTAGTCGGTGCTGTTGTTCGACGTACTGGTAGAATGACCCTGAAGACACCTGAGCGCCGTTGTGACTGTCTCGAAGCCATGTAGCTTCGCCTACCGCTGCTTGACATTCTGGACAACCTCTGTCGCCTTTTGGCCCGTGCGGCGGTCGGACTAGGAAGATCCATGATTGGGATTCCCGTCGCGCTGCCAGTGGGCATCTGGACAATGCGCATCGGCACGGGCCCCCAAGCACTGTGTTTGTGTCCCGACCGTTGGTAGGCATATGCACACGGGACGTAGGCAACCCAGGATAATGCGCGCAAGGCTTTACTTGCGGGCTGCCCTTCCCTCCCACGGGATAGTAGATTGGGTGCTGAAGACAAGGCTACCAACGTGTACTAGTAGACATCCTTGTAATGTCACGGGAGGCGGCGGCGAGATGTAGTGTGTACGAGGGCTGTCGAACGACAAGACTTGAGACGAACGAGGACGGCGAGCCTCAGCGCGCATCCGCCTGGTTCATATTAGATGCTATCTACTAACCAAACGCGAGTAGATGGTCGGGATAGCTCCACCCTGGGCGAATACAGCGATGAATTGATGCAAAACTATTACAAGGTGGACGAAGTTGTGTTACAAGACTAGTTCCGGCGGGGCGAAGGAAGTCGTCAACCACGCCTACCCGCGGCGGTCACAGGCTCATACTCGCCTAGGTGTGTACTTGGACACTGTCAGTGACTGATGAGTCATTTGCGCTAAAGCACTCACCACAAACATCTGGGTTGGAGACCTTGGGGAAGGAGTTCAACACCTCCTCGATGAACTTGTTGCGCCGCTTAATCTCCGCAGTCTTGCGCTTCTCGGTTCGGACTCGAGCTTCCGCGTATTGTTGCACAAACGTCCAATACACGGCCTTGTCGGGGAAGGCAAGCTGAATGAAGGACGAGCCCTCACCGGTTATAAAAGCATGATGGCCATGATCCTGGGGTGTAGAGGAATGAGATGCAGTACTATTGATGGCCTCGGTCGCAGTACAAACCTCAAGAACCTTGATGTCATTTTGCTCGTCGACATCAAATGTGAATGCTGGTGTCGGGGTCTCGGCACACAAGTCGACGCCTTGGGCACGACCTACTACTGGTGTGCCTGTAAGAATAACTAGCACGTAGGATTAGCTTGGCACACAGACAGAATATTTGGCGGTTCACTCACAAACATTCGGCCAGACCTCAGCAAGAGCGATACGCATGTCACGCCACACACGGTCGTCGTCGTCAGCACTCTCCACCCCTTCAGCGCTTATGTAGCAAGACGTAGGCCCTGAAAAGAGAATGATAGGCTCACTAGAGAACGCATAGTTAAAGGAGAAACGCGGAAGTCGTGTGCGAAAGCAGAAGCGTTACTTACTCAAAATGACTCATGGAGAGTGGCGGACTGGTACGGAGAAGGTCGAGGGGAGCAAACAGAAGTAGCACAGCGTGAGTGGTGTTTAATCAGTGACGTCGCAGCCTGCCCGTCCTTTTAACCTACGGCACTACAAAGGACTTAGGCTGAGTAGGCGCCAGGGTGTGGCAGGGACGCTGAACAGAAAGGAGTGATGTATGAGCGGCCTGATGCCGCGACTTGGAGCGGTCGGGACCGGCTCCAAGCATCAAGAAACGGGGCTCACAAAGTGGTGCTTCCGTGCAAGGGTGTCGCGCGGCGCTGGGGGCATGAGTCAGACGTTATCGCGGGAGAGGGAGTCGCGGAGCAGTCGCGGATGAAAGCGCGGAAGGGGAGCGGCGGACACAAAGGGGAGGGGGGACAAGGAGCGGACGGCCTACTGAAGACCGAAAGGAGGAATATCACAGAGAAGTATCCCCAGTAGGGACACAAAGGGGCAAACTACGTATCGTGAGGCGATCGGAGAGGTTGTGGTGGTGAGCGGTAGAGCGCTGGGAGTGACGGAGTTCCGATATCCGACTTACTGCTGGTTCACGAGCTTGAGTCGATGTCAGTCTAAAAGGGTGGCAAACGTGCGCCATGACTTGCCCTTACACGTACAAAAGGTTAACGCTGCTGGCGAAGCGGGACTTCCCTAGTAGGTGGTGGACGACACAACTCGAGACGCGTCAGGGCAGGTCACGGCGCTTGACGAGTCGGATTTTGCCGGACAGGCCCCCCTACGGTCTACCCCTGCGTCCATAATCCACGTCGGGGTGGGCCGTGTCATCTGGCCCGATAAGAATAGGCGCCGCGATCCTGGGCCGTTGTAGCATCGCCCTTTCCCTCCACACATCTTGTATACAAGGAATCTGTTGTCAATTCGCAACGGCAATGTAATCATTCTCTGTAATGGTTCATAAAAATATCTGGCATGTGAGGTCTACCTATTGAACCTAAATTGATTGTCCCTGGATTGATTCGTCCATCAATGAAGCCATGTCAAGACGGTAGTGAAAGTCCAAAGCCAACTTCATCCCCAAGATCCTCCGCCGTTGTGTTCTTGCCGTAGCGTATGTTCTTTATGTATTGCTCCTTGTTGATTGTAGGTGACCTAGCGCCTCATGCACTCCTATTGGCCGGGCCGCAAGTCACTCAATTACCTCGGTCCACCGTCCAGTATAAGAGTTTCCAAGTTACGACCCACTAGGGCCACGACCTCACCCACCCCGAAATACCACTCTGAAATCCCGAACATGGCAGTCACGCGCTCTCAGACTAGAAATAACGGCAGATCTGCCCCATATCCGCCAGAAAATGCCGTTGAACGCACACAGGGTCGTCAACGGTCAACTACTGATAGTAGACTGGGATCGGCCAGCCTGCAGCTCTCCAGGCGAGGGCGAATTGGTCGTCCTCTGCGGCCGATTTCAGGGGATTTTTTTGGCGGCGGCAGCGATGATTACCCTTCACCCAATGACGAGACCACATCCGACAACGATACCACATCCGACGACGATACCACATCCGACAACGATACCACATCCGATGCCGACTCCGCATCCGACGACAACGCTGGCATCTTCTCTTACGCCTCATCCTCTACTACCAGCGCTGCACTTTCCAATACCATCAGACCCTCTACCAGTGCCGGGGCCTCTCCTAGCGTTGCGTCCTCCCCCGACGATGATATCGAGGATCTCAAACGTCTGACCGCCTTATTTCGAGAAAAAGAGGAACAGATAATGCGGCTTAAGGAGGTATGATGAGGTTGTGGAGGGCAGGATGGCACTTATAAATCGCCCTTCAGGAACGTCAGGATTTGGAGGTCAAACTTAAACGTGCCGAGCAGGTGAGTATGCGCATCTACTTTATTGAATCCATGGGGCTTATCACGCGACACTATAGTCCAGCTCGAAGTTTGAAAGCGTGAGAGCTCTTTGCTTGCACGCTTAGGGTTATTTCTGATATGCATTTCAGCTCATGTCGATCATGGACGAACACCTCGACTGCGCGATCTGTGCAGAGAAGATGTGGAGCCCGTTTTCGTATGTTCCTTATGTCTCTATCCCTCTTTCTAATTCTGACTCAATCTTGGCTAGCCTCGCATGCGGACATGCATTTTGCACAGGCTGCCTCCAAGGGTGGTTTGAAACCGCCCTCGAGAATCACCTGGTTGAGTATCCGGGTTACAATATTCACTCGATCATCCCGCCCTCCTACGTCCGAGCTCTCAAACGCGACAATCTGTCTCATTCTGTCCGGCGCTGGATAGAAAACGACATACAGGCACGACTTGGCGATGTGAAGCATCCCGCGTATACGTGCCCTATTTGCCGGCGTACGGTCAAGAATAAACCTGTGGAGAATTTCGTAGTGAAGAATTTTGTCCACGCCACGAGTGATCTCTTAGGCGTCCCGCCTCCAGAGGGATATCTGCCGTCGTCTTCTGATGCCCCCGTCGCAGGCCCTTTAGATAGGTTTTTCCCTTTCTTCCGCATATAATGCATGTTATATTTCGTATCTCCGGTGTATTTCAACTCAGGCTATGTTATAATATCAGTTTGCTCCGGTCGTCGATTGACTTGATCATCTTGATCGCGCTGTATCAAGTTAAAAAGGGGTAGAAACATTGGACAGAGGAGGGAACATGACGCCTTTGATCTCCGACATCTGTGTTCGGACCTCCAGCCCTAAGATCTAAGGACGCGAACCGAATTCTGTTGGCATGCCCGCTAACTTTTGTCTCGAGATCGGTTTGCATCTGAGTACTATTACTGGCATGTTGTTCCCCTGACCGTATTGTATTGCCCATTAAGTGCAGCGCTGATGGGCGACGAATCCTGCTGTCTATCGGATTTCAACGAATGGCTCAGGTCGCAGCTTCCAGTAACCCCCTGTGTGTACTGTGTGATCCCGACACTAGGCCACTGTGTCTTATTTAAATGTTGGCTCCGGCATGCTGATTCCCGCGGGAGGAAAGCCTTGTCACAGCCTAGCATCTTCGTTTGGACAGGTTCAGGGCGTCCCAGAAGACACGGAAAGAGATACTTTCAAGCATCTAATACGCCTTTTCTCCGGATACGGAAGGCAAATGGGTTCAATTTTTTTGAGGATATGCACGTCGGGATTTAGCCCAAACCTTTATCTTAAAGTCATGAAACACAGACACGGGCAATACGGCGTCACACTGTGAATCGACATGCGGCTTCCCTATCTACACATGTAGCAAACCACAACTACCAACTTAGATCCCGCCAAAAATCGTGACTATGAGACGGTTTATAAGTGAAAGCCACGGTCAGGTTAGTGTGACTTACAATCGTCATCGTCCTCTTCGTACCCCTCGCAATCCTCAGGTACGTGGGGTACACTGTTCAGCATCCTACTGAGGGATGCATTAACAGCCTCCTTATGCTCTTCCGCTTCGCATTTGGCCTTAACGACCGCTCCGAGGAAATTCCAGTAGTCGCGGGTACACGTAAAGCGTATTCTGAACCTGTGCCAGGCTGAGGTGTCGCTTCCATCCATGAAAGTTGCGGTTTGAGTGATCTTGTTGGACTCAGTTTCAATTATCATGAGCGCAAGTTAAATCGCCTACCCCATCTGTATCGACGATAGTATCTGGGGCGAGGATGATGGACGTAATTGACGATGGCCGGGGTGCTCCCAAGTTAATGCCGTTAGCGTCTCGCATGACAATTTTACTCGTGATGAGACCGTCTGAATGGACCGGGTCAAATCGCGTCATCCATGGATCTCGGTATTCACTTACGAGTGCCTGGCGCTATCTTCGCGATAATCACGCGTACCGGGATCCAAGGTAGCTTGATAGGGTCGGTGTCGGGCGTTGGCAAGCTTAGGGAAGCGTCTACTGTTACTTGGCCGTAACCGCTAGAAAACTCTATGACGGGTTCGCTGAGACGAGTTACCATTATCAGCCCGGATCTGGGTGAGGCCGGCACGGGGTGGTTTACCTGAACACCGACATTTCGGAGCCACAGGAGAGGTGCTGGCTTCAGGCTATGTAGAGGAGGGTTGGGAAAATGGAATCCTCGCGTCGCTCCCGGTCGATGAGCCCCTCGAGTGGCTGAGGCCCGGGACAAAGATGTTGGGGGAGGCCTTTGAACATGCAAGTTCAATGGGCAATCCAATGGTACCCTTGATTCTTACGTTTCAACCGTGAGGTTTGGACGAGCGTCTGAGGTGACTACAAAAGATGTCCTATTCTCTTCTGGTCTACCAAAGCCCGTGTGAATGGAGATATTCCCAGCAAAGGATGGCCATCACTACGACGAACAGACTAGAACACTGTAAGGACATCGTATGTCAGATAGTGCACAGGTGGACGAAGCGCCCCATTGGGAGATTCATACTGCACTGTATACGTTGCGGCGGGATTGAGTCAGTATACCCATAGAACGGCGTTTTCCCGCTTCCGTTTACGTGAGGATGTGTAAGAAAACGGGGCCGTATGAACTAACCTGCAATCCAAGTCACTACGGACGCGGACGTGCTCGCGTTAGTCACACCGGTTGCGATGAGGAAGCGGTCGAGGACCGGGTTGTAGTTGGCCTGCGCGCTGATTAGCTTGACTTCGCTGCTACTCGGGATATCGTATCCCACACGTACCGCGATTGCCATAACTTTGTTCTCGTCTCCGTACACAAGCCGTGTTAGCATTCTTAGGGCCTCGCGAACCGACCTGGACTCACTCACCGCCGAGATCAAAGATTTGGTGGGCCCGAGCGTTACGCACGTCCCACAAGTGCACGCTGCCGACGGTGCTACCCCCGAGTAGAGCGTGCCCCCCATGAACCAACAAAACGGGGACGGCTCGCAACGCATTGACCGGGTGCGGGAATGATTTCAACGGCTCATTAGTGGTTAGATTGTATGTGTCGAAGCCAGACAACATGTTGGAGATAGCAATCGTCTGCCCATCCGGGCTCACGCTAGCGTCGGCGCTGACAATGATAGATGACTTATGTGCACTCGCCGGGCTACGTAGTTAATGAGTACCCACATCGGGGTCTGCATGGAAATTTGCCGCAACCGCTTCCAGCTAACGGTGTTGAAGATGCTATAGCAATCCCAAATGATGGCCATTATTATTCGAAGCGGGATATCGTTATCGACTCTCACCTTATTCCGTGAAACATGTAAGTAACTAACAAGAGCGAGGAGTAAGATCTCGATTTGGTCCAATGCATGCTGGTCACCAAAACTTCGCGTGTCTCGTTGAAAGAGCTCTTGGGAGGGCTATGGAGATCAATGATGCGATTCCAGGCTCCTAAGAGGTATAAGCCACATATGAATACCCCAAGAAGCCACCGACAGACCTTCTTGCCAACGCCACACCATGGCTTCGTCCTTCGCTCCCGAGGCGAGGAGAACATCATTCACGGAAAGATGCTCTACAGGCGCCCCATGCGCCCAGTAACCATCGACGGTCAAACTTATCTGAGTTCAAGAACTGGTATCAGAAAGAAGAGTAAGATAACGAGCTGCGTACACCTTACAGAGCTAATGAGAACCGATGATATCGATCCTCCTTGCGAACCGCAGAGAAACATGTCTTCACGTCCGGAAAGCCATTCAACACAAAGCACAGGTGTCGAAGTCTTGAAGACGTGCAATAGCTTTGAGTCGACGACACGCCAGACATGCACTGCGCAATCGTCAACACCAGCAGTTGCGAGATAAGTTCCTCGGCAGCTGAACGCCGCAGCAGAAACACCGTGCACATGTCCCCTCGAAAGGCGACCTAGCTCTTCATACCGAAGATTCACATCAGTGTCCATGTCTCTTAACGGAGTACAGTGAGATGCTACGTCGGACTGAGGTTGTCGGGAACCGAGAGTTGTTCAAGGTTGAAGAGTACTGACACATGGGCCTAGTGCCCGGTCTCTAGGCGCCAACCGGCCCGTACCTCCGCATCAGCACGCGGCAGACAAAGAGAACTTGAACTGCAAGCCTGCCACCCGATGTGCGTTAATACTTTGTGCTTTCTCTCTCTCTCTCTCTCTCTCTCTCTCTCTCTCTCTCTCTCTCTCTCTCTCTCTTCCCTACCTCTCTCTCTTCCGTACCACTTGCCTAGTCTTCCGATACTGATAGTGCAAAATACGGCATTGCACAGCATATCGTTACTCTCTACCGGCGTTTTATTTGGGAAACCAGCATCGAGCATTTCACGGCAGTATGCGGGACCCCTTCACAAACCGCTTCGCCTACAATGACGCAAGCTCAAGTACGTCTCCCTATAACCGATAGAACTTACCTGCCGCTCACTGACAAGATTTTAGAAAACATGAATGTCGCTTCGGGAAGCGGTAACGACTCCTCAGAGTGCAAAAACCTTGCGCAAGATTCTCACCAAGAGCTGCTAGTCTCCGTCGCCAAGCGACCATCGAGTCGCGGTTTCCCAATGACCACAGTAGCGATTGCTACTGTCGTTATTCTTTCGGTCTACTCGGCCTACGTCACCTTCGTTGCCTCTCTCTTGGCGTTCGAATGGATGCAGGGACCTGAGGGAGAAAGTTGGTCCGCTCAGTTTGGTCCGTGGACTGTCGAAGTGCGTACACGCCACACGGGAGGTGCAAGCATGTCTGCTTCAATTCGGGAACAAATTGACCAGGCTGTTGCCTCCGCTATCCGCGACCCGGTCGGACTCCGAGATCATGCACTCTATGTGGACGGGGGCAGGATCTGGGAAACGCTTACTTCCAAGCGAGTGAACGCGGACATCCGGAACTTAACGTATCCCCTACACCCCCCCGAAATCGCTGTTACCGAGGGGACTGCCATCGGGGACTGCTGGATTGTCTTTCAAACCCATGCGCAGTTAGCTGTGGTGCTTCCCGACCTTGTCTATCCCACTCACGTCACCATTGATCATATTCCCCGCGAAATCGCGGCGCACATAGACCAGGCCCCTCGTCAAATGCTGCTATGGGGTATTGTCGACAGCGCCAAAAACTATGCACGCTACTTCAGCCTCCTCACCGCCCATTCTCACGCCGTATCGGCGCCGACAGACCTCTCCCCCTCCCTTACCTCCGGTGGAGATACCTACGCCCTCCTTGCAAACTTCACTTACGACATCAACGCGCCCTTTCACATCCAGACATTTCAGATCGATACTGAAGTAGTGGGCTCAGGCATGAATTTCGGTATCGTTATTCTCGATGTGTTAGACAATTGGGGCAGTAGCTGGACATGTATTTACAGAGTTCGTATTCATGGGAACGCAATGGAGTGATCACGTACCTTTGTTGGTGCTGTTTTTTTGTACCAAAGTGTCCTCTTTGTCGCGTTCATCATAATCTTTGCCTTTTATGCGTAGGAGAGTTTCAGCACAGGCCTATCGTTATGTTCCGAAGATCGCGATGCCATAAAAGCGACCGAGTAAGAACACCAAGTCGCCTTTCAGCGCCTTCGTGAGTGAAGGCAGACTCAATACTGTTTAACGCCATCTGTGCAGTGACTTAAACGCCGCTCGTCGGGGTCTGAGGCTAATGCTCGCACTTACCACTCGGTCCCCATGTCAAGCCCTCGCAGCGTTGAAGGTGAACAGGAGGATTCTCAAAGCGGTATCGCTTACAGTGGTACGTCAAGTTATCTGTTACCTACTTACCAAGTTTGATACTGTTCACGATAGGCCCTTATCCAGTGGAGTCTGTTCTTAGACAGAAGCATCCCATAGACGACCCGCTATCTCATAGTTACGTGAACACGAAGGCCGCGAAACTCCATAGCTCGGTGAGTATATATCTTGCTAATTTGGCGACCCATGGTGCCTCAGACTTGCACGACAGCATCGCCCTCTCCCGCTCAGGCTTGCAGGTCGCTTGGTAATGGCTCGTTTCTTCCGCCGATAGGAACTCGCTTATATTACGCCTAGACTTTTGATACCATTAACGCGAAACCCGCCAAGAGCACGGAGAGCAGCGGAAGACGTCAAAATCGTGCCCCTAAAGTGCGTTTATACTTGCTCCATACAGACCAAGTTTTCTTACGCCACCAGTAGAAGCGCACGGGGCGTAAGGTCATCACTGAGAAAGAGGACGCAAGTAAAAAACGAAGCACAATGCGACAGCCATTTCCTGGAGAAGGTTCTTTCCGAATCCAACTCGCAAGCCACTCACAGGACGCAACAGTCCCCGCAGTAGGAGCCTCAGGCAGGTTCAAGCCCACCTTTCACGCTCATGGCGAACATTCAGAGGAGGTAGGGGTAAGCTCCTGTGCTTTATGCCTGTAGTCTAGCTCATATTGTCCATTCTAGCATAGCTTGGCACAACCCGCCTTACCGTACCACCTTGCACATTTCGGACCCCCTCACATGACTAGGGTCATCCCAGAAGGCGAGCTCCCAACTGACCTCATATTCACCGTACAACGTTTGTTCTGGACAGCAAACGGTAGAGCCCTTGTGCGTCTTCTATCACGCTCTTTATCACGTATAATAAATCCCTCCTAGGACACGCAACAAGCAGCGAATCTGTGGCATACTCTCAACGCGGACGAGAGAAAATTTGTTTTGCAGGAGTACGACAAGATTGTGGCGGAAACCCATCTGAACATAACGCAACGACCATATCAGGACCATCAAGCATCACATAGAGCAGAAGCCAGTAACTCATCTTATCCGCCTTTGGATCCACGACAATTGCGTCCTCCTCTATCTTCCACGCCGACGCAGAAGCAGCACTGTTCGGACGGACGGACGCCCATGCAGCCTCCGACCACTCCACCTCAGGCGCCGGCGGAGTGGGCTCTCGCAACGCGCCCCAATCCCACGCAACCTCAGGCGGGTCCACAGCAACACTATTCGGACAGGTGGACGCCCATGCAGCCTCCAACCACTCCACCTCAGGCGCCGGCGGAGTGGGCTCTCGCAACGCGCCCCGGTGGCATGCATCAGATGGGGACGCATCCTTCGCATTCAACCATCTCGACCATCGAGGATCTCGGGTTCCAGCAGATGGAAGACGTCGTGAATGGCACACTGCCGAACACTAGAAACCAAGCCAGCCCCAGTGGTAAGCGACATGATAAGCCCTTTTCTCTGTGTTCCATGTTCAACTTCTACATACCGCTCAGGATTGCGGCGGGGGCAATCCCGTGATACCGTGACTAGTCATTCGACGGTCGTTGTCGATAAGGGAAAACGCCGCGCGACATCGTCGGACGAATGCGTGACAAATGAGCGCTACGGCGACTTCCCATCACCGCACTCTTCGTACGGCCCTTCGGCTAGACGAGATGTACGTGTCTTAAAGTGCTCATAAGTGTCTCGTTGGCTTATCTTCGCAGTCTGGAGATCAGTCGGGGCAGCTGAATGCTCAATTAGTAATGATGCTAATGCAACAGGTTCAATCCCTTCGTGAGACCTGTCAAGCACAGACGGAAACAATGAAGGACAGCATCGAGAGTCAGCGACAGTTCCAGTGAGTCCAACAGATTTGCTACTTTGTTGGGCTGACATCTATTGGCAGGCTGGAAATCAGACAGGAACTGCATGCTCTGAAGGCGGGTAATACCACTGCGGGACCAGAAAATTCCGCTCCTACCACCTCTCACTCTTCCCGGGAAGTCGTCAAGAGTACTCGCACGCGGGCTGCAGACCGTAAGGTGGGACGTAGGGTGGCGAAAGCCATGGGCGCCGACTGTCCTCTGACCGATGAGGACATAGCAGCCGCCGCTCGTAGCAAACTCCAGGTCAGTAATGTCACTGATTACGCTCTCGTGGACTAAATTTTCCCATGCAGGAGCGCGTACACGCGCATGTTCTGGCGTTGCTCCGTATACCAAACACATCAGTCCTCGCCGAGCGATTCCCGGCGCTGACTGAGGAAGAGATTGAGTCTTTCGCGGAAGGCGAGGGCCAAATTGTTTGCACCCCAGATAAGTTCCGTATCGATTTCAGTAAGGGCCACGACTGGAAGGGCTTCAGTTTCAACGAAAAGGCTAGAGTTATCATCCTTGAGACGTTCTTCGCCAATAAGGAAGCAGGCAACTACGACCACGACAAACTACCGCCAAGCATGCTTACTCCGGCATATGTTGGGACGATCGTTGACCAGTATATCACGACCATGCGAAGGGCATACCGTGATCAGGTCAAGGCACTGAGCCCAGAAGCCAAAAAGCGACATCAGCGCATTGCCGCCAAGAACTCTCGTCAAGGCACCGTAAGTGTATTGTCTACTGCCTATTACACGCTTCTTAACCTGCTCCTATCAGCTGTACCGAGATAGACGCTTCGTCGTCCTCAGAATCGCCCGATTGGCCCGACACAGTATTCTCATTGACAGGCTTGCGGCATCGAATATGAGTGGCGATGAGACTGACGGATCGGAGGTCAAGCATCCAGCGACGTATCGCATCATCTTGGCTGCATGGCAAAGCCAGGAATTTCGAACATTCCTTTGGAGATTGGACGACCAATATGCCAAGTATTGGGAGGACGCGCCGGGTCGACGTCGTACACCAGGTAACGGTATACGCGTGCGCGTGCTATCGGGGACCAGCCGTACAGAGCCCGGTACTGCACCCAAGGGCTTATGGAAGAACTGTTACGACGCAGGCTGGCTAGCGACGCGTGCGGAGTGGCAGGTCGAACTACTCGAGATCATTGACGACGACTATGACTTCACGGTTGATTGAAGGGCATGTAATTTATTCTCTATGGACCAAAGAATTTTCAGGCCGAGCAATGTCATACGCGGTATAGCGTCCTCTCCGCATTCACTTGGCCCGCCCGGCCATCGTATATACTGCACCCATATGAGAAGCGCCATACATGAGGGACTGGGCATCGTACTGTAAAGGCATAAGGAGCGCGCAACTATGAGTAGACCTGAGTAGACGCCGAAAAGGCTCTAGGCAGGTTGAGCCGATTCAGATACAAGCGCCCGCTGTTGACGCGTCGCCGTCTCTCCTTGCTTCCTCCTTCGTCATACCCCATCCCCCATCGCCTAGTACATTGGGTAGCGTTAATCGCGCCCTTGTTGCATCTTGCCAACACCTGGCTTCATCACGACCCCTGCGGTTCCTGTCAGCATTCGAGTAGCGTTCATCGCACTTTTTGCTGCCCATCCTTGGAACCGTAGTCACCTCGTACTGCCATCGGAGGTCGTGGTGCGTATTCTATATCGCTATCATTCTCTACCTGCTGACGGCTTACCTGTTTGTCCTGACTGTATTCAAATTATCTCCTCAAATTTGGGAAAACGTGAAGAAATTGGCTCTACATCGCATCCAACGCCTTAAACCCAGGAGCTACTATGTCCGCCGTCACCCCAGCGTAAGCCCTCGGCCGTATAATTTCAGCTAGTAAGGTCGCTGATCACACTACTTCAGACTATTCCGTGCTTTCAAATTTGAGGGTCGGATTTTTACAGTGGTCAATCCATCCCCGGTGGAATGGCTACCGGGGAATGTAGTTGTGGATCTGGAGAATAGTCTCGATCTTCGTGACCTTCGTAAGGCCCTATGGGCTGTTGGTCGTGCCCCGGAAATGGCATACATGCTTCGGAGGTTGCACGCGGAGAGCCGGTTCTTTTCCCGCCTTGCCATCAACAGGGGCAAGTCTCTTCCTATTGTCGAGGCGGACGGCATCTGGACGATGCAGGAGGCGTTGCGAGCGAGTTGGAGTCGTCTCGAGGGCAGCCTGCTTTACATTTGGGGCATCCTCTCCGCGAACACAGCGCGACTTCCAGAAGCGTGCTTCCCTGGTCCCGATCCTTTTTGGGCCCTCCCTCAGGACATGGGTTACATGGGCCGTCATAAATCTCGTGGCGCCGCAGTGCGCGCTTTGTGGAAGTCGCGCGACGCAATGTTCCTCCTCGCTGCTCGCTGTAGCATGGCGATCGCCCTCGCAAACCTCCTTCCAAACACATCGCAGGGCTCTCTCGCTTCGATCCCTATATGGCAAAGGATCCTTATGGAAGCCGGTGCCAACTCTACCTGGATTGACGAGCTCAATCAGTCTCTCATAACCGACCTCTCCCCGGGTCTGCGGGTTGGAGCCTTCATCTGTCCTCTTCGTGGCGACATGTTCACGCAGTGGATTAATCATGTCCCATGCATGATCAAGGCGAACCTGCCCGTATACATCTACTGGCCGACGCCCTCTGCAGACAGCCATGTCTTATGGGATAGGATTGTTGCAGACTTCCCCTGTCTCCGTCCATACCGCCCCTCCTCCCTAACTGCGCCCGAAGTACCTCTGTCGAATGATGAGCGCGTGGCTCACGACCGCCACGGTCACCTCTACATCGTCAATCCCCAAAATAGCTTTCGTTGGGGTGAACTTCCGGGTGCCACACCCCATGGAAGCTCGATCGTCCCTGCTGCAGATGCATCATCGCGGGAGGTAATGGAGACCATCCCGCACGGTCAAGGTCAGCGACCTGGGGAGGCCTTTGAGCAATTCAGAGCTCGTCATGCCGCCCAAGTTGAGGCGTTGGAGAAGAAGGAGACCGCAGATGCAAGGAAGCGACGTTTGGCACGGCAAGCAGAAGCTGCAAAATATACGCGCCCCACGCGTCGCAGCCATACCCTTGTTTTCCTTTGGGTGACCGTGGGCGACGTCGATCCCACTGTCCACTACACCCTCCTCCAGCAACCGTACCGGCTTCTCGTGGGTCACAGCCGCACCGCCGAGCTGTGGGAGCAGTATCCTGACGAAGCCAAGTACTATGACCCCTGGCGTAACGAATGGGACATCCACGGCGAGCAAAATGACGACCCCTTGGATGCAATCAACGAGGACGAGTACGCCGAGCTTCCCTGCATCCCTCGTCACGCCTCTCTCCCGCCTGTCGCACCCCGCCCGGACTCATTCACATATGATCTTTCTCATGAGCTCCATGCATTCTACCCTCGAGTCGCCAACGCTGTGTCCTTCAGCCCGAGGTTCGACAGCAACGTGGATATCTTCCGTTACCGGTACGGATTGTTGCCGGGCGAGGTTTCTGTTGCAGAGCTTTCGCCGAACAGCATCTGGCTCAAGTTCCAGCCAGAGCTCATACGGAGGTATTTCTCGCTCCGGCCTGACCAGCACATTGTCGACTTCCCCCAGTATGTGGTGAGTGCATTCCTCGCTGTCATGTTGGAGAATGCCCCTACCCCCAACAGCTTCCGACAACTGCGCGACCTCAGCGCCGTGTCGCCTGTCTACCTAGGTACCGCGTTGAACAGGCCACCCACCCTTAAAATCACCGAGTGGGATATCGATGACTTGCTCCGCTACGCCATTCACTACGAAGACGAGCCCCCTTGCTGGTTCGACCTCCTCGTCGGTGCCACCACTGCCCTCGAGCTCTACCGCCGTCCGGCTCTGCGTACACGAGGTGACGTCATCGACCATCTCGCTATCAGGGGTACGGCATTTCGGACGGTGTATGATCCATATCCCCGGGTACTTTCTCCTCAAGTCGATCGAGCCTCGTTGACCTCGGGTATGGACTGCCTTGGCTGGCGGTTACAAGGCTTCCGCCCGACTGAATGGGACTATCGTGTATATGAAGAGCGAGCCTACGAAATCTTGGTCTCACCACAGGGCCGTGCAGCGATTCTTCATGGTGGAATCATCTGGCGACTGGCCCTGGAAATCCTTGGTAGCGATGCAATAGGGCGGGCGGTGCAAGGGCCATCTGAAGGCGTCTTCGAGTACGCCGAAGCTCTCAAACCACGCCGTGGACCTACATATTACGATGATGCTTTGACACCCGAGGAAATCGACATCGTCTGTGGCACGTATAAGATAGCAGGTATGCTTCTATTTTCTTATGAACTCGATGAACCCGCTAACACTTCGGCAGATTCCGGCCATAAGACCCCGATTTACTGGTCGTGGTGGCCCCGACCAGCGCAGTGGAAGAGCTCCGGGCTGAACATGGGATACTGGACTGAATTTGACGAGGAGTGGTTCCAGGGAAGACTGGCTAGCATTCGAGGAAGAACTGGCACGCCAATGACCTCATCGCTCTGGAAGTCTTTGAAGTTTCACAAGGGCTCCATCAAAATACGGCATGCGGTAGACAATGAATCGACCAAGTTTCTCTCAGACGTCTTGTCCCCTGGCCCCGCTTGACTCTGTTCGAGTGTATCTGCACTTCTTTATATGTATAGACGTATAGTAGCCCTCGAGATTGATATTCCGTTCAAAATGTAAGACCCCCCTCCCGTCCCTCATAGAAACAGTGTCAAATTATCCACTTTGAGGATCTCGTTCTGTTACCATTTCGGAGGCACCGAGGATTTTGGAAGTCCCGATATGATATCGTCCTGGCAAATTTTCTGTCTAATCTAAGTGTTGCGATTGCCGTCCGGCTCTGGCGCTAATCGTGTGCGTTGTGCGTATTTGGTCCTAAGCTTGAGCGCGAGCGCGAGCGCTCAATCATCCTTTGTCCCCTCGACTGCCCTAAGATGCCTACAGTATACTCATCCCATTTGTCTTTCTCTTCCTCGCCACAGTGTTATGGACTCGTTCGCTCTCGCTGTCTGTTGTGCAACATTGTTGCCACTATTGCTAATTAGCCTACTATGGACTTGCAGATGCCTGAAGGCATCTAGAACATCCCGAACGACCTTCGTGTTCTCTGCTACCACACTCCTTAAACCCGAAGGCACTACCCTTTTGGAGCTCTTCATACCCTCTCCTCCGGGTGGAGAGTACGATGGAAACCCCACAGTTTTGCGGGAGTTCTCTGACCCACGGGGATGGTAAGTCTACCAATCGTTGCGCTGGCTATTTAGGTGTCGTTCTAACATACTCTCCATTCAATCAATTCCAGCACTACGTCTGTGGACGCGAATGAGTTACCTGCCGCGCAGTCCGAGCCCTCAATGACCCCACCGGTAGCGCCAAGCTCTGCTTCCCCAAATGGCATCCTCCACATCGATCTTCAACGTTCGACGAAGGCTGCCCAGAGTATTCCTCAGCGGTTGCCCTTGAAAATAACTCCGTGTCTTCCCGACTCCAAGACACTTAATACCTCGTCGCTCGATACTATCAACGCTGGTAGCTCTCGACGTAAGTTGTGCCACGACCTATTTTAACCCCTGCGCTCACTGTCGCATACTAATTTCTAGCCGGGTCTGGCCTCAGCCTGATCAAAGTTGGAGACTCCTCCGGCTCCATTACTGATAACCCGCCCGCCAAAAGTAATCATCCCGTAGATGTGAGTTCCCTGGGCCCTGGGCGCCTGGACTCTTTCGGATCGTTGTCACAGGTAACAGCAGCTGCTTTCGAAGATCGTGATGGAGCGCTTATCGGCCTTCGTAGATGTTGTATAGGCATCATGTGGTGCGTTACCCACCCGACGCGCCCAGTGGAATAGAGACTGCGTGGTTTGAAGTAGGAGGAGCCGACCCTGTTCGTCACCCCCCCGGCCAACTGATACCTCAGGACGAATTAATCCTCGGGGATGTGTTTTATTACAGGCACAACTCCGGTTGGAAAGATTCAAAACTATGGGTTTGGGTCCTTGGCGAAGACGGCGATCCGATATGGAAGAAAGTTAGGATCGGTTTTCGACGTGAAGACGGGAGGCGTCTATCGTTGACGGAGAAGAAGTTCAATCCGTCGTGGGTTGGCCAGAAGTGGTACAAGCGTGTGTGGGGAGTTCCCAGTACGTGGAACAACTGATGCGCTTAGTGCTGACCCTGACGCGTACATAGACAACCCTCTATGATGTCGTACGGACGGAGGGGTAGTTCGGTCATGAGATCTCGTCGAAAAACACCAGGGATATTGCCGCATTACTCGTACGTAGACAACGTCTTTGTGTATGCCTCGCGCTATTGCATAATGGTTAAGGTTATCTTCTCATTGTTGTCCGAATCACGGGCCTTTGTGGAGCTTGGGAGGCGTCATCTAGACACTGCGGCCGCATCGTTAACTTGAACACCATCCCGCACAGATATCTGCTTCAACGACTCCCTACGCCCTTCCAGAACGACATCGTTCATACTTCCCACGTTGATCACCGTGTCACTTATTTGGCTCAGCAATAACTTCACTATGACAAGCCGTTTCTCGGAGGGCCACTCGCTCATAGTCCCACCTGTGGGAAATCGATGCTACCCGGGAGTCCCGGAAAGACTCAGGCGTATTAGGTGGGCCGTGCGTGCACGCTATGGTTGATGTAACCTAATCTCCGTGAAGCGGGCCCAAGGCGTGCGAGGACGATAGTTTTGGGGAAGGTCTTTACGTGGCAGCGATTCGGGAGCTTGAAGAATTAAACGCTCGTAACGCGGGTCTGCTCAAAACCGTCAATGATTTGAAGAACACCACCGTGAGTGGAGATTCCCCTCTATTCTCCATCCCTCGTAACGCAACTCTCTTATAGAACGCTCTTCAAACGCAAATGCTACGTATGGAAGAGGAAATAGCCTCCGTCCGCAAGGATTGGGAAGATAGCATCCATCCCGCTCAATGCTTCCATCGACGAGCAGAAGGTACGTTATTCTACGCGTACATTGCATCTCGTGCTCTGATTTATGCGCGACCAGGGACCCTCCGTAGAGTGGATGACTCGCTGGAAGTACTCCGCTTTCGGAGCGAAAACTCTTTCGAGGAGCTCACGAATCGTGTTTTGTCCATCGAGATCAACCTCGATAAATTGAAGACTCGATCTGACCAGGATGACGGATACCGAGCGGGTGTCGACGCAGTTTTGGCATCGATACAAGATTGGGCAACACGCCTCTCAGACAGAATCACACACGCCGAGGGGGAGTATGCAAGCATCAAGACTACATTGGACCAACTGCGAAAGGGTCGCGACTTACCGTTATCACCCCCATACCCCCCGCCCGTTACCCCGGATCGTGACACGTGTTATGAATCAGGCTCGCCTTCCACCTCTATGACCTTTGCTGATCCTTCCTTCAGCAACATCACATCGGGCAAACTGCTTCCGGCTTGTGCGGCGACCGACGCGGCCACATCGAAAGGTTCATCCGAAGTGTCGCACAACGTAGGCTCACCTGAGGTTAGTCTTGAGATTCTTAATGTCTGGGGGGAACTACATTTTGACTATTCGTCGCAGAGCGATGACCTCTTAGCCGACCGTCTGCACGGGTGTACGCCGGAAATATATAGAGTCCCACAAGGACCACTGTCCCGTATGGAGGCCCTTGCATCATCTCTGCTGGTAAAGACGGACGTCGTTCATGTTTTTGCCGCGACTGTAACTTCTATCATGTTCAGCCATTACATTGTAAGCCATTCCCACCTATCATTCACCCTGCGCATCCTGATCACCCCGTCACTCATTCGTAGATTCACGCGATCGTCGCACTGCGACCCAAACGCGATGGGGGCCGTGTACTGCATTGGCCTAGTGCTGTTCACTCTGCGATTGCTGTAATGGTGAGTACTAGCGCGTCCTGGAAATTTAATCACTGCGTGAACAATAAACTCCTAGCGATATGCATCGTTCACTATGATGTCAGATTTCGTCGCTTGGCTGACCTTGCACCCGTGGTTCGTTATCTACGGGTTTTGGTTTATCGTTCCTCAGGCACAAGATCCCCCTCCAGTAATCATAGAAGACGTGGTAGACGAGCCGTGGTTTAGCCAACATCCTATCTGGGAGACTGCCAAACAGCAAACTCGGGGTGGTGGGGTTAGCCGTAGGATTTGACATCGAAGTAGAAAAATGTCCACACCTATTCCGGAATAAGCAAGTGAACTGCGTGATATTATCAATAGGGGAATCGCAAGCGCCGGTCATCGCCCTTGTCACTTTCGCTCTCATGTCCCCTCCTGACGTCCCGGTGCGGGAGGGAAAGTATCTCTGCATCTGCTCCGAATGCTGCAGACGATCCTGAACAGATTCGGACGGAAATTCACACAGGGGTAGGCTTTACAAGACTACTGCGACTGTTGTGAACCACCAAAAGCAAGAAGAGCTCCGTAAGAAGGCCTTTGTCGAAGAGAACGATGAGCGGATTGCCGCTAGCCTGTTCCTCATGGCTGCCGGATCGACGTCTCCTGCATCGGAAATACCTGTTCGCCCTGGTGATTCTGTTGGGGAACCGTCCTATGAGACGCCAGTGCGAGGAATGGCTGACGGTGGCAGTCACGAAGACTTGGCGAGTGCGACTCCGGCAAGTCCGGACAGTCACGCCGTAGAGAATGAAACGGCCGCGACTTCCGCAAAGGTAAGCTCGCGTATATACGTCTTCTAAACAAGGCACTAAAGCTTCTTAGATCTCAGAGGACACTGACACCCGACCTCATCGTACCCATCGCGGTCGATTAAAAGAACTCGGCAATATAGAAAGTTTTCTGGCGGCCCAGCGAAACCGCATCCCTGACAAGATGGATTTACGTTTCGCCTCGGCCCCTTCTTCCATCGGAGACCCGGTACCTGAGCTCGCCGATGAGGGCGGCCATAATTCCCTCTATCACGCCGTCCGGGGTATGGTCATCGAGCAGCGAAACGTCCTACAGGCTATGAGACCTGTAGGTGATTACGACCTCGACCGTCGGAGAGAATCGCTGCGGGGAAGGGCAGACGTAATCCTAGAGTTTCTCGAACAGCGCAAATCCGAAGCTTGGCAGCAACAGGCAGTCGAGGCGATGGTCGCCCAGTTGCCGTCAGATAGAGGGCCGCTAGTCATCCCGATCGGTAAGTGCTCTTATATTATATTGTTTAAAGGCTTTGCTTATCGTAATGTGGAGACCAAGGGGCAGGAACGTATGCGAGAAGTCTCGAACCTTGGCTTCTGGCTATCCTCCTGATGACCTCCGTCCTTCACGCTCTGGCAGCATCGTCAAGGATGGACGTCGAATACGTTCTGGCGACCTTCCAAGCGTCCGTTTACGGGATATTCGTCTACTGCAATGTCGCATCGCGCCTTCCGTCAGTCCTCACCGCCGCTCAGCAGTTGCTGGTCGATGCCATCCCTTCCGATATCAGGACGGTACTGTCGAGACTGCAGTTGGAACCCGACATTATACACTTTGCGAGCTGTCCGAAGTGTCATTGCACGTATGCACCGGACCCTCTGAACCTGAAAAATCCGTATCCATCAACGTGCGCAAATGAGGAGACGGACAAGGGCGTCTGCGGCGAAACTCTCCTTGACAAACACAGTGGCGAACCCCTGAAGTTTTATCCGTATCACTCCCTCATCACCTGGATCTTGGCCATGGCGAAGCGTTCAGATCTTTTGAAACTTGCCCGGGATGCATGGGCGACGCAGACAGACCCGTCGTCGCGATGGAAGGACATCTGGCATGCCCCTGCCTTCAGGAACTTTCTGGGTCCTGACGGCAAGACACCTTTCTCGACTCAACCCGAAGGGTCTGTACATCTCATCTTCAGCCTATTCGTCGATTGGTTCAACCCGTTCGGGAATAAGAAGGCTGGAAAAAACCATTCTATCGGCGCCATCTACCTCGTCTGTCTCAACCTCCCCACTCACCTTCGCTACCGCCCGGAGAACGTCTGTCTCGTAGGCATCATTCCTGGTCCTCATGAACCAGCGCTTGACCAGATCAATCACTACCTCCGTCCACTGATTGAAGAACTGCTCACTCTATGGCATAGAGGCGTCTATCTCAGCTCCGCTGCCTCCAGCTGGTTCGTGCGCGCTGCTGTAGTTCCCCTCGTTTGTGATTTACCTGCTCTGAGAAAGACTGCGGGATTCGCTGGTCACTCGGCCCATTGATTCTGCTCTTTCTGTTTGCTGCGAAAGGACGACATAGGTAACCTCGATCGTTCGAGCTGGCGGCGACAAACCCGTGATCAGCACTATGAGTGTGCGCGAAGGTGGGGGGACGCCGATACAGACGCGGAACGCGTGAGGCTCTTCGACAAGTACGGGGTGCGTTGGTCGGAACTCCTGCGGTTACCCTATTGGGACCCTACGCGTTTCTCCTTGGTCGACGCGATGCATAACCTATTCCTCGGAGAACTGCGTCATCACTGCCGCGACATCTGGGGGATCAACGTTGGGGATAACATCTCGGTTGCGCCAGGTATGTCCCTCCATACACCCGCCGAGCAACAAAAGTGGCTCGATCACGTGGTGCTTTACCTCAAGAAGGGGATGAAGAACAAGTTGGCCCGCGTCAGAAAGGGCTACGTCTTCGCTGTGGCAGAATTCAACGGCGCAATCCCTACGTCTGCTCAATTCACCAAGGACAAGTGTATTGAAGCGCTTTTGAAATGGGTACGGGCGGTGTCCTGTGGAGTAGTCTTAGACGCTATGACTGATGCACCACAAATAGCGAATTAAGAATGCAGGAAAGGACGTCTTGGTTCCGCCGGTACTATCGGAACCCACCAATGACTTCCATCTTGTCAAGGGAGAGTATGACCTCTCCAAATTCAGGATATTGGATCAGCCCACAATCGGTCAGCTGAGAAAGGAGATCAAAGCGACAATTCTGCCTTCTTGGCTCGAACGACCCCCTCGGAACTTCGGTAGTCCTTCTCACGGCAAACTCAAGGCCGATCATTGGCAAACCGTCTGCACCGTCAATATGGTCATCACTCTCGTGAGGCTCTGGGGAACAGCCTCGGCCACCCCTAAGGAAAAGGCTTTGCTGGCAAACTTTATACACTTGGTTTCTGCTGTAGACCTTGCCACAAGGCAATCTCTCGACCAAGACCGCATTGATCGCTTCGATGAACACATGGTCCAATATCTCACCGGCCTACCGCTCTTGTTCGAATGGCATCACTACGTCCCAAACCACCATCTCTCGTTGCATCTCAAGCAATGTCTCGAGCTTTTCGGTCCAGTACACGCTTGGTGGACATTCCCGTTTGAACGCTTTAACGGACTGCTGCAAGGGTTAAATACGAATAGCAAGACTAGTGAGTCAGTACTTTCCCCCTTGACAGCGCGGCTGAACGTGATTTCTGCTAGACACGATGCCGCTGACCTTCATGCGTTACTTTTATTTGGGCGTGAACGTAAGGTGGCTTATGGCCACAACGGGATGGCCGGACGTGCCTCCCTTCAAGAGGATGATCGCCGCTTTCAATAAACGCTTCAAGAATGCTGCTCGAGGCACCCGCATCGCCGACTTCCATCCGATCAACGGGGAAGGCGGGAATGACGGAGCGCCGATGTACAGCAACGCCAAAGAACGTCGTATTCCGGAGGAAGTCTATCGTTTACTGGTGGAGCGCATCACGAAGATACCTGGTGCAAGTGGTTTCACGTCTCTTTTCGCCGAGCTCTCTGATAAACGCCCCCGACTCTCAATGGAAGCTCAATTTGTGAACGACTTCTGGCAACAGGCGACCGTCAAGTTCTCGATGCATGAAACCCATTCCCGAGATTCATTCATTACATTCACCGCCCCCGACGATCCTCCTGGAATCCCCACCCGCGCTGGACGCATACAGAACGTCCTATTGCACACTCGCACCGAGCATGGCAGGCGCACCACTGAGCCCTTCTTTGTAGTTCAGGAGTACGCACCGTTGTCCTCTCTGCATGCCACTATGGACCCGTACAGGCAATTCGAAGACCTTCAAACACGCCTACATTATGACCGCTTCGAAGAACGCCTTCGTGTTCTGACACTCTCGGATATTCAGGCCCACTTCGCGGCTTTTTTCTACAAACCGGCCGACATCGGTGCGGACTGTGTGGTGGTTCGGTCGCTGGACAGGGTGCGTACCCTGGCATCCGAAAAACAACATGGCTGAATGTACTAACTTACGCTTTCAGAGCGAAATTAGGCATGGCGAATGACGTGCGTTCCGCCGAGCCACTGAGCTCGTACGTAGCACCAGAGTAAAGCTGCAGGCTCGTCGGCACTAGGTTTTCCGCACATGAACGAAATACTTTACTAGTGTCTCTCCAATCAAGTCTTCGGCATTTATATCGGATACACATGACTATGAACACGCGCAACCGCATCGGGCCCGAGACGCAAAGTCATTGGCAGAAACCCAAACGTGTCGCAAGTATGCGAGCGACAGGCTTCCACAAGGCGTCTCCTGTCTCTTCGATCTCCCTCCCTGTGCCTGCCCCTCTCTCTCTCTCTCCCGTAGTTCTGAGATTCCAGCGAGCTAAATACATAAGTTGCAGTTCCTTCGAACTCTATCAGAGACAGAAAATTTGCAACCCATGTTACAAAGTCTACGCCTCTCCGTTGGCTTCTCAGGGAGTCTTGGCGCTGGTTATTGAACTTGTGGTCGAGATATCATAGCACGGTGTTCGACCCACACTACTGCGATATATTATAAGATCACGCCACAGGGTATGCTAAGTAGGAACCTAAGACGCAAGGGGAACGAAAAGAAAGGCGGATGCGATGGATGACGCGCGGAGACAAGCTACGAGTACAAGGAGAATGGGACGGGTAGGTCATACACGGCAGTTTCCAAGTTAGGAGTGTCGTATACCACGACCGGAAACCTCGCTATGGGATGGTAAGCACACATTGAGACAGTATATTGTATAGCATCAGACGCACGTATGAGAGACAGCGAGAGGAACACGGGCTCGCGGGGCGCGATTATGCACGACTGCTCACATACGCGCAACTGGCCTGTGGACGTCTTCAAGAAGGCCGTTCAAAACCATGTAGGCAGCCGTGAGGATGGTAACCTGCAAGATGAGAATAGCGGCGATGAGTGCGAGGCTGAGGGGAACGTCATACATGGCGCAAAGGACTGTCATGCAGCATGAAAAGGGTAGGCATGCCTTATATTCGAACGTACTAGCTAAACGCATTGGCCTTCGGCTGTTACTAAGCCCGTTTACACCTTTATTTAACAAAGCACATAGTGGGGCGAGGAGATGAACGAATATTTGGAGGACATCGCAGCTAGGTATACAGGCGGAGAATTGCAAGCGCATCCATGTGGCATGTGTAGTGTACGTTCCGAATGAATACCATCTACGAGGCGAGCTCATGTACCGTCCTGGCCACGCGGAGGGAGTATTGGTTAGTGGTGTGATATACATATAGGAAAGAAATGAATGGTTTTATATAGAGCCTTGTACTCACCCGCCTATGGTCCCATCGTGGACGGCCACAACTGCCCTTTCTACTTCTCCGATCGGCGCCTCTGCGGGTAACTCTTCATGCGCAATCTCATCGGCTACTTCCTCATCCTCGTCTGCGCTTTGGTCGAACGCGTCGTTGCCCAGGGCTGCGCGAAACTGCGCGATGTCGCAGGATACGATGGCGAGATACCCGCCGTCAACACGCGCGGCGACGAGGCTTTCCTGCGCGCAGTGGAGGGCAATGATAGCGCTGTCCCGGTCGAAGTGGGTGCCGTCCCCGCCAAAACACTCGTTCAGCTCGTTGCTGATGTCGTGTGCTCGACGAGTGCTTCGTGAATATTGCCGTAGATAGTGGACGCGCTGGCGCTCCAGGGTCTCCAAGCGGCGTTTGATCACCTGCTGACTGAGGGACGTGGGATCAACCTCCTTGACGCGAATGGCTGGGATAGTTCTGCTACCCTCCAAGTTTCCGTCGGCCGCAGCCATTTGGTTTTCGCGTGGAAGCCTGGGGTCTTGGAGTGCATGCGTGACGCTCCTCGCTGAGCGCTCGAGAACTGCGTTGGTGCTGGGGCGTGGGGGGTCGGCATCAGCAACGCTGGGCTGGAGAACAGCACCGGTACCGGGGCGTGGGGATTCAGCAGCAGAGCTGGCGGGAGACGGGGAGGTGGCGGCTTTCTTTTTCCCTTCGCGGTTCGATGTAGTTTTCTTCGACGACGTGCTACGAGTCTTGCGCGTCTGGGCGGGGCGAGATTTCTGGGGAGAGTGAGTGCCCGGCGCGACGTGGTCGACACGATGTTCGAGCTCGTAAACGCGGACGCTCTCGGCCCACCATTCGGGGGCCTGTGCTGGGAATACAAGGCCAGAGGGGAGTGTAGCCCCGTTTAGGTCTGTGCGCGCTGTGTTAGCAGTTGTGTGATGCATATAGACACGGTGGTGACTTACTCGACGTCCATGAACAGTCGTGGCCCTGGCATTGCTCACATTTGAAGGTCCGTCTGGTGGAAGCCATGCAATTTCGGCCCATACGTTCGCACCGAGCGCAAGGCGCCGCGCGGGTCTCCAGCCATTTATGATACATCTCCTCAAAGACCTCGAGGGAAAGTTTGGGCGGCATCGTAGGCGCAATGAAGTGGGGGAGGGTGGAGCACTATATTATGTACCGCTGTCGCGCTACCGCAGCAGCTACAACGGAGGAGGCTGACGCAATATTAATGGCGATGTTGAACCAAGCGCGAAGCAGTTGTGGCCGTTGATGCGTCAAGACGCGTCGCGACGCGTGCGGTATGACGTAGTGGGGTACGCGGGCTGGATCTGCGGGCTATTGATCGATTAGGTGGATGAGAACAACTGCCACTCACCTATGGGAAATGTATGTTGGAGTGCGAAGTGCATGGGAGGTCGGTGACTTAAACGAAGGCGCGCAGAGAACGGCGGGGGGGATGCACGCGCGGAAGCGGAGCGCCGGGAAGGCAGAGGCGCCAGGGACAGCACCGGTGTGTGGTAGACACAGCTTAATAGACGGAGAGGTTGGAACTCCGGACATGAAGACATTGCAGACCTTTCCATGGATTGCATGGATTCCTTCACCGTCCGCCCGTGCTTGCCGAAAGCGACCGTCTTCCCAAGCATTACAGCCCATGCGGAGCGTGTTAACACCTAGCGCCTACCGCTGATCATCCTCGGGTCAATTGTTCTCTCTCTCTCTCCAGACACGGTCCAGGACTGACGCTTAGAGCGATGTGTTTTCAGTCCGATTACAGCGAAGCCAAGGATCTTATGTGACCCTCCCCATCTTGCAGCAAAGTGTACCAGGGTAGCCGTGGCCCATCCAAGGTCTCGATGGCTTAGTCCTCCTCGATGCGCCTTGTGAGGCGCGATGCGATACGACACTTTCTAGATGTTTGGTTGTCACTCAACGCCTACGGCGTCTGAACCTTCCAAGAATAGCGCATATCTCGGTCCTGCAGTTGCGCTACTGATGTGTTTTCAAGGGGGTTGTAAGTAAACTGTTTACCTCTAAGTCCGTTTTTTATATTAACAGTGTAGCTGCACTCAGGACGCGTCTAGCTGGCAACCCGGCTGCGCCTGTGATGATAGTCAAGACACTGTGTGAGGTACGAGACAGGTGAGCGAGGGCGTCGGAAAGCACAGAGGAGGGGAGACCAGAAACAAGCCCTAGTGTAGACTAGATAAGAACCCTAGGATACCAAGGACCGCACCCCTCGAGCGCAAGCCCGAGCGATGTGCGAGAGCAGAGGACTGGAGGCGACACCGGTGGTGTCGAAAGCGAAGTCGAACGGCGACGGTGACGGTGTGGACGTGTAGAACGACTGACTTCTCGACTAAGCTCACCACGCGAAAGGGGCGGAGAACTAAAAAAGGCACATTCACGGTCACCCGCCCGCTTCTCAGCGCTTCTCGCATATTCATGGCCGTTCCATGTGCACGACCAGAATATTGTACCCTGCGTTCTTCGCACTATCAACCTATACTATGACCTCTTCCGCGAGACGCCGGCCGCCTTCAGCAGCGTCTAGAACGTATCACTACGGGGGATACCATCGTCCCCGTCGCGTGCGTGCGCAGCCACGTCGATATGGGCTGTAACTGACCGAAATGAGACGCATGGGCACGTCCGCAGACAATTTCGGTGCTTATGAGGCTTGGGTGGACGAATAGGCGAATGACTTGGGTTCTCGCCAAGGCGCAAACCGCATCTACGCGCCCCTATTAATGTCATCAGGTAACATTTTGAATATATATCGGACGTATGCAGAATAATACAATATGAGTCCGCCTTCCCAGTATACTCCCACATTCTAGGCCTGAACGTAACTTGGGTGAGCCGTCAAATCAAATTGGTAGTCCTCCTCCGCGATCTCTAGCGCATCCCGTTCGTCCAGAGTGAGACTTCCAAGCCACGCAGAATCATAGCAGTTGCGCCACAGGCCAACGGGGGCCGGGCTATCTACTGCTACCCAATCGCCCTCATAGCGGTTGCGAGGCCTGCTGCCCCAGCACACCGCTGTCGATCGCCAAGCCTCCCTGTAGATGTCGTCAAGAGCGCGAAGGAATGCCCTTAACTCTGCGCTCTGCCAACGGGCCCTGATGATGCGATATCTTCCAACCGTTGATCCTGGCTCAGTCTCGTCGCCGCTCATGGCACTGGCGGTCAGGCGGTTGAAAAGGATGTGATGGCGCCGAAGGTCTCCCGCCCTCAAAGCGATGATTCGGGATGCGAAGAGCTACGTTTAACTATTAGCTCAAATTTCGGCAAAGCGCGGTAACACTCACCGTTGTCTTTCTGACGTCCATTCAATGCACTTCAGCTATATACTGCGGTTGGGATACTCGGGAGACGACGAGTGTTCTGAATGAGTGGCCCATAACACGATAGCTCGTTCGACTCTTATACTAACATACGTGAGCGAAGATGATAAAAATGTCGTAAAGAAGTGTCGAAAGGTACTTAGGCCACTCCAACATCCTAGAATCACGACGTTGGCGCGTGCCCTGCGCTCAAAGACAACGTCTAGATTGTCGTGGTCCGATCTTTCTTAGACAGTAATTACACCGGGGAGTTGCGCAATGCACTTTATATGGTTCTAGTATGGTAAGTGGAACAAACGGGATGTGGGATATCTACAGCCAATTAACGCAACTAAACTAAGTGCATTGCAGAAGGGAAGGGATTAGAAAGGGTAAAAGAGCGACACGTACGCTGTGCGACCATCCCACGCTCAGACCGGGACCCTAGTCCATTGGGGTCCCTATGACACCGCGCAACCGAAAAATTAGCTTGGAACGTGGGTGACGACTTCATGTATGCGGTAGAGATCAAGTGCATTTTGACGGGGCGAATTCGCGTCGAAGTTGCGGGGGTGAAGGCAAGATTTCGAGACGTCCAGAGCCTCACGCACACGCGGCTCGAGCCAAGGCCGCTGAAGTCTCTTCCACTGAGGGAAGAGCGCTTTCAATCAACCAGGACCGTCACGGCGGCGTGAGCGTGAGTTATCGGCCTGAGCACTAGTAGCAGATGCCAGAGACGAGCGAGGTCCAGCTAGAGCTCCGACGTTCACGCGGCTCGAACCAGGGCCGCTGAAGTCTCCTCCTAACAGGAGAGAGCGCTTTCAATCAGCCAAGGCCGTCACGGCGGCGTAAATGGAACTGTGATAGACTGCGATTTTGAGAGAGAGGCTCCGGGATGTTGAATGCCGACTAGGAGCCCAGTTGTGACGCTGAAGCAACTAATATTTGGGCGTATTTGTGTGGACTTGGGCGCACGGAACGTCCGCGCCACTCCTCCGCGCCTCTCTCTCTCTGCACCGCGCCACTCCTCCCCGCTCCCCCGGGCCGGCGCTCCAGCTCACCCCGAGGCCACTCCTCGCGCCTCCCCCTGCCGCTCTTCGCCGTTTTGCACCACCCGAGACCGGTGCACTGCTTTCCTTGCAAACAACTTTGAAATACCCTGCGGGTGGCTCAGCTTTCCTGGACCAAGGCGCAACGGCACATGCGGAATGTAAGGTCCCAAACATTGCGCGATCAAGGGCCAACTTGTCGTATGGCATCTCTCGTTCGCGGGCGGGGGCATCGGTGCCCGACCAAGATGTACATCACATAGCGTGCGGTAGGCCTTTGTCAGAAGGCCCTTCTACCAGTAAAGGAATAGCTTTGGCGCATGCAGTTCATGGTATGCCGTGATGTTTGCTCGTCGCTGTTTTGTCAGTACTTTCCCGCTTTCTGTAGTAGCCTCGTTCAATGAATACGTTCTTCGCGTATCGCGCCATTGACTTATAAAGCAGGCATGCATCGACGCGGCACCGAGACGAGTCAAAGCGGCTTGACGCGAGTGCATTTATAGAGACCAGCCGTCAGGGACAGAACGCTACCAACCGCTCCAACTAGAGCGACCCCTAGCCCGAAAAACCTCTAACTCCGAACCCCCCCCCCGGTTTAGTCTTCAACAACATAGATCCTCCGTTGACCAAGATGGAAAAGGTACGCGTGGAACCGTCGGTCGCATGCCGCGTGCTTACTGTTCTTAGGAACCCCATATCGTCATCGCGATGAACTCGGCGCCGGTACCCCCTGCGCCGCTCCTAGTGAAGGCTCCAGATTATTTTGAGTTGTTTCTGACAGGTTGGACGACCATGGCGCGCCATGCCGCTGATGTGGTATTCGGCGCTTTGGTGATGCTGAAGAAGCCTACTTCTACCCTTCTCGCATGCATCCTTGCCACGGCGCTTCTCCTTGGAACTATGTCGACGGTCGTCCACGTCGTAACGTTGACAGTGGATTCGTACGTCGTCTGCCAGTGGCCTCTTGTTTCATTCCTCCCGGTCTGCGGCGTACCTAGAACTAGTCATCTCCCGAGCACCCCCGTCGACTTTCCACGCCTTATTTCGATCCAACACGACGCACTGGATGGTTTCTTCGATGATTCGTCCACGAGCAACGAACTCGCGCTCGACATCATGCACGCCGAGCTCGCTGTGCGGGACCTCATCGGACTCGTCAAAGAAAGCAACCTGACCGTCAAGGTGGTGCTGTCCGAGACGTTGTCAGAGTATGAGGTGGACTCCAAAGGAGCCGCTCGCAGCTTGCAGCTATTCTCAGCGAAGATCTATGGTGCTGTCGACAGGTGCGTGAGCGTGATCGTTCCCCAGTAAAGTCTCCATCGCTAACTGTTTGATTGTCAGCATCTCGGCGTTCAACGCGTATTCCCTTCAGGAGATCAAGTCCGCAAGGGACCAAGGCAAACAAGCAGTCGTAGATGCTACGTTGACTCGGTCTTTCCAGGCCTCGATGGACGTCTTCTCTTCGCATATCTCGCGCCTCCTCGTTGAAGCCTCGATCACTGCTGCGAAGCTCGACAGACTGGGCGAGCGCCTCGCTACTGCCCACGAGATCTGTGTCGAGGAGGAGTTCATCGCCGACATCGCGGAGGATGAATTGCTGTCGCGACCTTGGACGAAGCTCGGCGGGAACAAGGAGCAACGTCGGGACCTCGTGCATCGTTCGGCTGTCCTGTCCAAAGTTCAAAAGTACCGAAGCCTTGCCTCTGCCCATATCGCCGTGGCTGTACAGCGCCTTATGACGGTCGACGCCTATTTGACGGACCTTCGAGAGCGTTTGGTAGACCCTAGCGCACAGAATCTCTCAGTCCCTCTGGAGGTCCACATCGCAAGGCTCGAGAGCGGCTTGTACCGACTGGGCGAAGGCAAGTTCAGTGGGAACGGCCAGAAGACATTGCAGTTGGACGTCGGAATCTGAGGTCAGATATAGTGTGATTGGGGAGGAATTGTACACTTTCTTCCTGAACGAATTGCGCCCTACCGGTATCGTGATGCCTCTCATGTTTACTTAGTATCCCTATGCATGTCTTATTCGCGCGAATTTCTGGTCTCAGCCGTGAGACTAGACTACGGATACGGTGCTTTGTTAGGCGTTTCAATGCTACTATTCGCTCGGTAAATACGTCAGTCGACTTGCGCTCCTGCTGGCGCAGACCTCCGGGATCAAAATGTTGGGCGGGAGTTCGCAAAGTCGCAAGCGTTTGGGCACCACCTTGTTGGAAGGGCACATGGGATCGTATTGCACCACCCTCCGATTCTGCGTCCCCCCAAAAGTTTTCATTGTATAATACCACACACGCCGTTGTATAATTCTGAGGCGATTCAGTGGGTCTATGACGTGCTGTGCACGGATTACCCAGACCTAGACACGATCACACATGCACTAGAGCCTTTTCGAGTGGAGCGCGTTCGCGCGAAAGGTGACCTGCGCCCTGTTGAACATGTGAAGGCACGCCTACGAGGTATCTTAGAATGGGTGGCTGACACGGAACACAGACATTCACACCGTACACTCCGCCACCAGATCCTTCGCGTTTTATTGGATACTACTACCGCGAGCGCCGATCTTGATCATTCATTTGTTACAGCTTACATAAATCATAGGGTTGCGCATCAGCAAAGGGAGAGTTTTTATGTAGGTACTATCTACTACGGAGCCCGATGAGCGCTGTACTATATAGGGCCCCGCAGAGCTCCCGTAACATTCGACTAGATCTGTGGACCCCCTGTAAATAGCAGTAGGCTCCTATGTGACTTAAATCATATCGTGCATTCCTATTAACTCACATGTGTGTCCATAGTACGACGTCTACCAGGACGCCGTCTCGTAGACAAGATGTCCTGAGGCTAGGCGCCCAGTCTGGGCAAATGGGCGCTCATGTCACTGACGTCACAGCACCTCCACCCGCACGATACGCACATGTTGGTGGGCGCTACGGAGGGACAAGGAATGAGCGTCTACATCTCGGAACTCGAGCTTGTTTCTATGTGCTATCACTTACTCCATGCTCCAAAATACCTAGACAGCTTCTTCGCGTTAATATTCCTTGGTATACTTCCCATAACATCTCAATGTTCTATGTTGCGTCTGACGCTGGATCTGAGTCTAGGCCGACGCACCACCGCAAGAATAACCAACCCAGAGTTTGCAGTTGATCGATGTCGAGGCGGGATCGAGCTACTTTGCTAACGTGCCGAAAGCTCGGTTTGACTGTGAGCACTATTCGGGGCATCGTTCGCACGCAAAATTAGCCTGCTCCAACTGGTAAAAGCCTACATGGACGGATGACGCGGCAAGAAGCGCGATCCGACCCGCGGGTGGTTTGGATCTTCAAGCTCTGCTTTCGAACGGATATTAACTTGAGGCGCACTGGACCCTGTACCTGTGCTCAAATCTCAAGTGATCAATACGTAATTGTGGCAATGGTTACTATGTAGTGGAACACGCAAGTCCTCGAGGCTCGTCTTCCAACTTGTATACGCTCTGCCAACCGTCGGTTCGCACACTTGAGAGAGGTCAGAGTTCAGCGCGCTCGATGTTATACGGCTCATGTTTTACTAGTCCCATGATGCAGCTTGATATTTTTTCCAGACTCTTGGCTGACAGCACGATATACGGATGCCGACGTAAAAACGGTCGGCCATGAGTGGCTCTTGGCGAGTGAAAGGTGTAACAACAGCGGGTGGCATCACTTCCGCTAAGATAATTCAAACCAAAAAAAAGTATGGCGTCGATTCCAAAGGCGTGTGGAATGGTGGCAGTTCCTCCGATTTTCGGTCACCCTCTCCGAGGATAACGATCCCACCGCGCGCAAAAAAACCAGACGATGCGCCGGAGGAGGATGATACGACGGAGGACCGGATTACGATCGACTCCTCTCCCGTTTGACAGGAGACCCTGAATGCGCTATGGAGGGTCGAACACCATCGGTCCAATGACACTACGGTTATCAATACCACTAGCGAGGTAGACGCACCCCCGGCAAGGTCGATACGCTTCCCGCAGCCTCCTCCAACCACAAGCGACGCAAGGCGATAACATCATTTGACGGGGATTGCACATCGGCCATGGACTCGGAGTACGCCTACAGCGACGGCGACTTGGCTCACGGCTAGCCAGTCTCCCTTGGCCCCGCCGCGATGGCTTGCGGTAGTCGACAAAGTGGGTGCTACCGCTACTTGCGGGCCGGGTTTGAAGAGTCTTTGTACACGAGGAGTAGGTTTCCTGCTTGGGGAAGGACCCACGCATATGATCGAGTAGGCATGGAACTTGAATACGAGCGGATGGCGCACTCGTGTTTTTGCTGCGCCGAGCTTTCGTGCTAAGGACGCATTCTCAGGCGATTCCAGAGCGGCGATGAGCGTCTGGAGAGTGGCCGCCTACTAACGCCTTCAATTATTGCACAGTCCTACTGCCGTCGACGATCCACATATCGGCTGTGTTCCCCTGGAGTAGAGCTGCCTAGTGCCTGAACCCGGTGTACTTGACATCAGCGTCTTTGGTAGTCATGTTTTAAGTTCGGATATTTACTTTTAGTTGTGCCTATTATGCACTACTGAGATACTATAGTTGACGTTCTCGAACCCAATGCCACTTCGAAAGCATCGTGCCGCGTCCTTCGATGACCGCGCAGGGTCTTATGCAACGTTTATAAATCAATATTGTACCAAGCAACCGCCGGTTCGTCGCGGTCGCGCAATCTCGGCGACACTGTGAAAATCCATTCATCTGTACCTGTGCCGGCGTGGACGTATTGGCAGAAAACCGGCTGACCAAGGGAGAAATTTATATTACAAGAGAGTTTGAAAGCATCACGCAAAACATTGAGATGACAGTAATACAGGCAGGCTCGACAGCGGGACAATAAGACAAGGACGACACAACAGCGGCGAGACTACACGACGTCGAGAGCAAAGCATAACGGGGAGCACGTAGTACAAGAGGATGTCTGGAATCGGCGCAATGAATGGGAATCGAGTTGCTACTTGAACTCACGCACAATGACAGGACCGGTGTACCTGGCAGAGGGCTTCCGCATGCGCGCCACGAGCCGTTGCGTCGATGCAGGGAACTCACACGGTCGCTTTCGCTGAATGCATGGTCTGAGAAAAAAAGAGAGCGATATGTCAGCGTTCTGCGGCACCGAAGGCTCGTCCTGGCCGAAATAGGGTGGGGGATGATGCCTTCAAAAAGGCGATATCGATGTCAAGGGCGTCCTTCTGCGAAACCGCGATAGGGCTGCGCGGCGTGCTTCTCGCGCTTCTGAAGGCAAGTGGACGGAAAAGAAGGCGCGACGCACGCCGACCAATCCAATAAGTATAAGCGTGGATTGTGTGCACACGACGCGGGACACACGGGATGATGTGCGCGTCTCGTGACACTCCGACATGAATGGAGCATGCCCCACCCCGGTGTGCGGGAGAACTCCTGCCTTGGGAGGCGAAAACCTAAGGAAGGAGGCCCCGCGGCACCGCACATTGGAGAGCGCGCATAGGGGAACGCACGCGCAGTATAAGAGAGTAGAGGCCGGAGCACTCACCCACAACGCCTCTCTTGGTCTCCTTCTACCGGCCCCCCGCACGCGATCTTGCGCTTGCGACAGAACCCGCACGCAGAGGGGGTGCCGCGCTTGTACGGCCTCTTTGCGAGGACCGTCCCGGGCGCGACGCGCTGCTCCGTGGGTAGCGAGAGCTTGCGTCCGGATGTTGGTGAGTACACGGTCACACGATTCATTTCAATGTCGACCTCTGTGCGCGCGGGGCTCATCGGTAGCGGCCGTTGGGAGCGACCCTCGCCCTTGTCCTCCTTGTCGAGGCCGAGGCGCTTCTTGATCACCTCGAGACCTGTACCAATGAGCGGAGGTGAGGTCAGCGCGCTGAGGCGGGGGGAATAAGCTCCGGAGGTAGCGCTTACGTGCCGCATCTCCCTCGCTTAGGGGAGACTCGGAGCGGTGCATTGTGCGCTCGTAGGGCCGTCCCGTCGCCGCCGCCATCATTGCATCCCAGTTGCTGCCAAACTGCGGGAAGCGGAGCCTGTCGAGCTCCGCGCCCAGTTTCCACTGAGATGGGACGACGGGCGGGTTCTCTTCCCAGGCGCCTTGGACCCATCCGTGCCGACCATCAGCCCAGTGACCTTGGGAATCGGATGGGCCTGGGGCCGCGGCAGCCGTCTGGTATGGCAAAGGTGTGCACCGTCAGCCTGGGGTTCTCTCCAAGGCAAAGGAGGACAGGGCCTACCTCGTGTTGCGCCGTGGGTTGCGCCATTGGGCGAGACTCACCGCCGGGGTCGTCCCTGTTTCTTCTTTGTTTTGGAAGAACAGGGTTCAGGCGCGCGAAATACTTGGACGGAGTGGGAGGAGTTATTGTAAGCGTTACCGTAGCCTGCGGGGGAGACGCCAGTGGGGCCGTGTGCGGAGCTGAGTTCGTTGCGGGTACAGCCTGAGGTGCGCCCGCATTGACTGTCGGGGTGGCGGCGGGCTGGACAACGGCATATTCGTTCGGGTTGCTGAGAGCGTAGTACCGTGTGGAAATAGCGCTTGGCGGCAGGTAGTGTATAGACCCCGGATGGCCATACTTATCTTCTCCCTGTGCCGGGTCAAAGTGGACCAAGCTATCGTACTGCTGGCAATCAATGTTAGCGGCGAAAGACATATATTACTCCGATCTCACATCGTAAATCACCCCCGGCGCGTATGCACCTAGGTCACCGCCAGCTTGTTGCGGCGTACGCTGATCATCGCCTCGCCCAACGTCAAACCCCAGGAAGGAGGCGCCGTGAGCAAGGTTATGTTCCATCTTGCAAGTTTCCAGCTATAGGACGAGCCGGCAGCTTGAAGTAGGGCAAAGCAGACTCCAAAGGGCGCCATTGTAGACACATTTGTAGCGGCGGCATGGCGCAGGGGCGGGCCACCAACCGCCGTGGGACACCGAAGACGGCCACAGCATCGGCCTTCGCGCGAGTCGGCGGCGGGAGAGCCAAGCAAAGTGGGGTCGATGGCTGAGCCCCGCTAGACCGCTTTGGGAGAGCCCGTCGCGGTGGCGTCAGCAGCTGCGCAGGCGCGCGCCCAGGGCGTGCATTCAGTCGCGTAGGACGCTACCATGCGACTGACGCCATCAGTGTCTTCGGGAGGGGCTTCTTGCGATCGTGACGGCATTTGGGTGCTGCGCATGCCACACGTCGGGAACACCGCCCTGCACGAGATCTTGCCGGGAGTGTCGCAGAATCTTGTCGACCTTTTCAGAACAAATCGTCCTCCAAGGACGTAATATACAAACTTCAAACGCAAGGCGGAGGGCGGGGCTCCAGCTGCCGTTGACAGATCGGTGCTGCTGCTGTCGCTGTACTATCCGACACGACAGCCAATGCACAGAGGCATGCCGAAGCGGAGCCCGAGCCCAATGATGTGACTCCCTAAGCGCGGCGTGTAAGTACTATGAGCTCCGGCGGGCGCTGCGTAAGAATGTAGCACGTCCGGGAGGTAACGCAGTATAGCGTGAGTATCGGGCTCGACCTGTCTCTATAATTCACATATAACGGACCGGTCTGCAACCGTGGCCTCCGCCAGCCGGCCCGGGTGTAGTAGGCAGCATCTGTGACAGAGGCTGCACACTGGCACATCCAACTGAAGACCCGGTTGCTCAGTCGACATCGACTGTAGCAGCAGCATGGCTGATGTGTCATTCCTAGCGGGGCATTTGATTCCTCGGTGAGCAATGTTAGCCGCACAACTGTTACCGCATGTACTCACCGTAGTGAGTGTAGAACGCCCAAATTCACCGCTGGTCCCATAGATGGATGCATTAGACAAGTCCTAGGTGTCGTCGCTCGAAGATGGGTCATTCGATGCGCTGATGGCATGGCTAAGATTCCCATACCTGTCGATTTGACTGGGACGTTGCCCTGATGCTATCAGCGAAGTCTGTACAGCAGACCGTAGCGGTGAGGTTTCGACGGAAAGGTTCAGAGGTAGGCTGCACAATCGTCCTGAACGACTTAAGTAACATCCAGCATCCAGTTTAATCTGGTCAAGCTCAGATACCGGCGTTCGGAATACTATCGACGGACCCCTCTCAAACCCTCTAAGTTCCCCACGCACGCCCCGAACGGCTACTGGCGCTGTCGAGCCTACCCACCGCGCAGGAGCCCGGTGCTGCTATTACTGTCCAAATGGGCTCAAGGGGGCGTCGCTCATATGTACTGCGCATTACCCGGAGACAGAGGGATGAGACAGTGTCTTGGCCCAGGCTCTCGGCCGCGGCCTCAAGCTACCGCCGAGACATGCAGCCAACGTGGTAAATCGATGCAACCGTCTATCTAAGGTTATTATCATCGAATTCGACGCTTATGAGACTCTCAGGTTCGAGGTGCATACATTCCAGGTGGAAATTGAGTCGTACTATGCATGCACAGTGTATGTGCAATGTGCTCGGGCTGCAGCGGGAGGCCAGGCAGTGGGCGCACGGGTTGATTGCAACGGGCGGGAGGGCCTAGTAGTCGCGAGTCGAGACCTACAATTCTAGCCAGAAATGAAAAAAAAGCGTGCAATATCTTCTGGTAGTCTGGACAAAGCCTCGATAGGACTCTAACTTAGTCTATCTACGTGTGATGTCATCTGGCTCCGGATGCAGTCGCACACAGGTGTACGGCTTTCCTCAGTGGACTATCGCACCCATATGCCGGCTGCACTCCCCAAACCTAGCTCTTCTCCTCACTTAGTTTATAGCTCATACTAGTCCAGTCTTAGCTGCGCCATACGGGCTTACCAAATTTCTTCGCCTCAAGGTCCCGCAGATTTCGTCTCCCCGGCGTGCGAATTGCGCTAGCGCTATTGCGCAGGCGAGCGAGTGGTAACGGCGCGGAGACTCACTGCATGCTGGGTTGGCCTGTCCATACCCTTGCTGATCATTGCTGGCTCCATCCATAAGCCGACCAGACCACTTTGGAGCTTGAGAACCGAGCTAACTTGGTGGGCCCCGCAGACGTCTGCCGCCGGGGGGCGAAAAAGGGTAATATATAACTGGCGGTGGACCTAGATCAATATGGACGAGTCACAGTACGGTACAGAACTTGATAAGGAGAGCACGACTACGCCCAGTAGTTGAGTCACAGATAAAGCTATGCACTCAGGCTAATACCTCGAAACTTCAACCGGCCGTGTCACAACGTTAACCTGTGGTAAGAGTTACCCCGACCCTACTTCGCGCATTGCCGGCTTTTCCGGTAGCTCGAGAACACTAGCTTGAGATGCCCATTCCCGCGCCCGCTTGAGCTTCTCTTCGTTGAGGTGTTTGACTCCCCGTTCAATACTCGTGATTTGGACCTCAATGGGCAGCGAAGCAAATGGGGAATCGGAAGTGGACATCCGCGATCTCAGCTCCGTTAATTTCGCGTCAACGCCAGAGAGTGTGTGCAGTGCAGCAGCGATGTAGGCCGCTGCCATGGTTCTGTACTTCCTCACTTTCAGAAGGAGGGCCGAGCGACGCATCAGGTCTCGCTTGTGACCTCCATTCCCTCCGAGTTTGGTCCACAAGCGAGACAGTAATTCGTCCTCCGCAATTTCTGTCGCCGACTCTTCGCGGACGCAAGCCCTATGGACTATCGCTAGCTTCGCTCCTAGCCGGTCAAGTTGCGTAGCGGTAGCCGAGGCGTCAACGAGAAGCTCCCCGACATACGAAGAGAGGATGCCCATTGAACGCTGGAAAGTCTCGCGAAAGGCTGCGTCGGTGATGGCCTGCTTCCCTTGGCTCTTAGCTAGCCAGATTTCTTGCATGGTTCTCGCATTGAACGTGGAAATGCTACGAAACGGTAATTAGCTTAGCAACTGTGGCGAATGGTGGCGTGCATACATACCTATCAATTGCTGCATATACCTTCGCGGAAAAGGCTTGTAGACCGTCGGCAGAACATTGCGCATCTATCAGGAAATCCTCCAGGCTTTCGGCTATGGCCTCTCGGGAGGTAAGATTGCTTCCCTTAACCGATTCAACTAGATCTTCAACAGCGACTTCCGTGTTCCTGAGGCTAAACACGAGTGCTATACCCGTAGACGAACGCTCGAGGAAGTCGTCAAATGCACGATGCTCGATAGCCATGAGGCGAGGAAAGTCAACGCCTCCAACTCCGGGTCGTGGAGGGGAATTGGTGGGCATACTAGGGCAAATTGATAGGAGCGACATAGCGGGCCAGTTGCAAACATCGAGGGATTCAAGTGAAGATCGAACGTTGTCGATGGCCGCAGTGACTGCGGCAGAGAATAGGGTCACGACGATAATCGCCATCAACAGGAGGGAGACCGGCTCCTTTACCATGATCAGGGTGCGTTCGAATATGTCTGCGAGATGGCGCCCTACTACGTGGCTTATGCCACCCAGAAAAACCATGAGGCCGCTTTCGGATCTCGCGGCGGTGGAATCTGCGTCTCGTTGGGAAATTTCCTGACAGACGGGATAGTTCAGCCAACCATACAAAACATCAAAGAAGGAACGCACCGACGCCATGCGACTGCATACGATTGGGTGGTGGGAGAGTTGATCGGGTCGAATGGTCAGAGCCATGTCTACTCGCTATCTTATATAGTGTCGTTCTTCGCAGTGTGATGGCACGGCTTACAAAGGTTGCTGGGTTCAATAGCGATTACGGAACTCACGCGGATAGGACATGCATGACCCTTCACAAGCATGGGCTTCGCGTTCTCCGAACAAAGCGGTCATGTACCTCCACAGACACAGCAAGGTTCCAAAGTGGTATGCGAGAATACCATGCCCAACGGGGAAACACGCATACGTGGTATACAAACCAAGATTGCTTCGCCATAGAAGGCAAAAGGGTGACGTTGGATCATGTCGCCATACCCTATTACACCATATAGCACATGAGACTGTCAGTAATGCGATTTTGTGTGGGTAACTTGAACTCACGGCGTAGGACATCCTTGAGCATCGCGAATCGAACGAATACCGTATTCCGACCGATTATTGACGCATTTCGTCTGGAAATAATTAGCTTGGTTCATCACATCACAAAGAGAGGGCCCCTTTCTACCGGGCATGGATGGTTCATATGACGGGGACAGGTACGGTCATGTTTGTTTGTTTGTGTGAATGGCAGTACGGGTGAGAAAATCGTCCTTAAGCGATATATGGCTTGCGTTCAGACGTCGATGAACCTTGCGCTATCGGAAGTACTAGAGATCAAGAGCCTGCGAAAAACATCCATGCCCGTACCAAATGAACCCAAACATAAACGAGGACCAGGACGAAAGGGATTTGTACGGCATGAAACTTGAGTGGTGGTCGGCGTCGGTAAAAATCATGCCAGCGAGGACCTTGAGCTTGTTCATATCGACGCTTGCCACGACTGAGAAATACTATGTAAGACCTCCCTCTAAGTTTGTTACATCACCACAGCTCATCCCACAGTACTTCTCGCCGCATTCATGTACTTTGCAAGAGGGAGTCCGCTTAAGTTACTACGAGACACTTGCGTGAAATCACAGTAAGTAACGAGCGGTTATAATTTCCCATCTCTGACTTTTACCCTTTGCGACAGCTTTTCGCTTCGCGCCTCGTGATGCTGCGTAAGATGGGTCTGAGATGCCACAACCTGCTACTCGGCCGCATCACTGCGCAAGGGATGAGCAGCAATGAAGATCCCGCCACGGGATGCCGGATCTTCCGCATCACCAAGGCCAAGCGGCAGAGTGCGGAACTGAGGACCTTCCATACACGGCGGTGCGTATTGGGCGGCACCGGGCCCTCACGCACCCCGATGGGATATACCCCTACATCGGGTGGAGAGCGATTGGTACCCAGCACGAGATGATCCAGCCCCCACGAGTTTGTTACTAAATGAAATTCGCGAGTGTCTGATCCACCCCGAGCCTGTGTGGTGAATACGTCCGTCACATCCCGCCCGGCGTCCACAAAAGCATTACCGGTGCAGGCGCCGCCCGTTGTGGAGGGGAGGGGATTAGAAAGGGTAAAAGAGCGACACGTACGCTGTGCGACCATCCCACGCTCAGACCGGGACCCTAGTTCATTGGGGTCCCTATGACACCGCGCAACCGAAAAATTAGCTTGGAACGTGGGTGACGACTTCATGTATGCGGTAGAGATCAAGTGCATTTTGACGGGGCGAATTCGCGTCGAAGTTGCGGGGGTGAAGGCAAGATTTCGAGACGTCCAGAGCCTCACGCACACGCGGCTCGAGCCAAGGCCGCTGAAGTCTCTTCCACTGAGGGAAGAGCGCTTTCAATCAACCAGGACCGTCACGGCGGCGTGAGCGTGAGTTATCGGCCTGAGCACTAGTAGCAGATGCCAGAGACGAGCGAGGTCCAGCTAGAGCTCCGACGTTCACGCGGCTCGAACCAGGGCCGCTGAAGTCTCCTCCTAACAGGAGAGAGCGCTTTCAATCAGCCAAGGCCGTCACGGCGGCGTAAATGGAACTGTGATAGACTGCGATTTTGAGAGAGAGGCTCCGGGATGTTGAATGCCGACTAGGAGCCCAGTTGTGACGCTGAAGCAACTAATATTTGGGCGTATTTGTGTGGACTTGGGCGCACGGAACGTCCGCGCCACTCCTCCGCGCCACTCTTGGTGCGCGGGCTGCGGCGCCGGAGTACGACGGCCGACATGTCCGCGCCACAGCGGAGTTTCGAGTTAAACTAGTGGGGCATTGACTCCCAGTGGTCATAACGTCGCCGTCAACCTTCGGGACGGTACATCGCTTTCTCATGAACAGGACCTTTAAGAGAAACGGCCTTTCGCTTCTTAGTAACAGGCTTTTGCAAAGGCTCTCTCAGCCCCTTTCATCAAAGGGAGTTTCGCCGTTGGCGCTATTTCATTTCTATTCGACTCTTTGTTTTCTAGGACTCGGTGCATAACCCCGACCCACGCCATCACTATGTCCATCCATCAGGGTGTGCATGGCCCCTATGCGTTTTGTAGCATGGGTAGTCTGCTTTCTGCATAAATACGGACGTAGGACGAAACGGGACGTCTCAGGCTTCATACCACGGTCTTTTCTCGGCAGTCCCAAACGTCGCTAACACAGATCTTTATGCCTGCGTCTAAAAAACTGCGCCTAGCCCCGTCGGGCGACGAGCTAGTTGTAACACAGAAGCTTACCTTGCTCAAGCTGCCGTACGACGTGTTATTTGAGGTGTGAATTGAACGGTGAGAGTATTATCTTGTCGGACATTCCAGCTGACGCCCAATCCATCAGATTTACCGTTTTCTATCCCCAACCGACATGATCAACTTGTCCCGCCTCAATAAATCTACATATAAATCATTAGAAGGCGACAGACGCCCTTGGAAGCTCGCCAGGCAGAACGTTGAAGGTTTGCCCGACTGTCCATCATGGCTAACAGAGCAGCAATATGCACACCTTTGTTTCGATCGGTTCTGCCAACGCTGTCTCGGTGAGAGACAAGTCCGTACTTTATGGCATTATAGCGCCCGCTATTGCAGCGATTGCATAGAGACGATGTACGCAGATCGTCATAATCACCCCGTATCTCTAACCTTAGTTCCTCCTCATCCAACAGTCTAACGGACAACGACCCTTTTGAGCATTTTTCTAAAGGTGCATATTTGGGAAGTGTAATTGCCGACCCAAAACAGGTGTTGCATGCATATGCGATCCCGGGAAAAGGAAGTAAGTCTGACAAGTTCCATCTCCTGAAATCCCATACTAATGTACTATCACATTGGTCTGGAGCAGATCGTCAATTCTACCACATTCCCCACATCGACCACCTGCGTCGGACTCTCGATGCTGTTGACTCGGAACACGCGAGAAGTACAATTGTGGCGACCTGGGAAGCGAAATTATTCCAGACTCGCGAGGTATGCTCCCTCTCTTGCCAACTCGAGAACATCATTTATAAGGCGATCTCGCAGCATGCAAGAGTTTGTCGGAGGTGGGCGCGGGCGGTCAAGGAACGAGCACTCGAGGCCACGGGTCTGGTGCGAATAGCGCGCCGCCGAGAGTACGTCGCTCCGCTATCTTACGCATGCTCTACTTATCCAGCGCACACGCCGAATTCATAGGATTCTGGCTCGCCTCGGAAAGTTGGGCTATGAAGTCGACGTAAAGTGGCTCGGTCCTAAGCAGTCGGCACTCTCAGGCAAGATTTTGTCGCTCATTGACGAACCCAAGCCTCTCTCCGAAGCAGGTGAGTGCATCGCCTGGGCTGCTTCACAACCAAATGCAGTACTAACAAGCAATACTTCACAGAATGGACGAAGATCAGCCCTATCATAACGGCGTTCATCAAGGAGAGGAGATCCCTTCGTCTCAGGTACCAACTGAGGGAGAAAATGAACTGGTGCTTATTTTCTATGCAAAAGAGCCTCGACGAATGGCGGAAGAGCGTGTTAGCGACCACTGGACTCATCCCTGATCCTATAGATCTTGCTGTCTTGCCCACAGTCGCCGCCATCATTTCACGTGTGGTACGCAGTGGCCGGCCCCTCGCTCCCTTCCATACTATGATCCCCGATCTGGTCCGGGAATTTCGAGAAAGGAGGATGATCGAGCTTCTCTTGCTCCACTGTAGGGGAGGGGCTGTGAAAGTCGATTCCTCCGTCCTTCTACCCCACGCTCTTAGCGCAAGCCAAGCGGAGGTGATATTATCGCTTCCAACATCTCTGCTCTACTGCGTTGAGTGTAGACAACTTGTCCTCGCCTGGGATGCTTCTCGACATCAATGCTGCTTCAAGTACGATCCCGGCCACGTCTGCCTCCTCCGCGATCACAAGGCTGGAAACTATGCGATCCCTAACGACGCTAGAGATTTATACGAGCAGGCGCTGCTCGTAATGAATTATGGGCGCAACCAATGGTCAAGTGCTAACTTACGAAACTGCGGCGCTGCCATCAACCAGATCCTGCACGCGTGCGACGTGGATCCCATAAAGCCAGACATGAACAAGCTTGACGATGTTCGTCTCGCCTGCCTGGCATGCTCGCGAGCCCATGCCGCCGTGACAATGAGCTGGCGGAGAGCAGTATGTGTTTTCCCTTATCATAAGGCAATTTCTCAGATCGCTTGGTTCAGATACTCCACACCTTTACGCACCACCTAGGTGCTCTCGTTTCATGGAAGATTGTGCCGACACGAACCCTAACCAGGGTCAAGGTTCTTGAACGGGCTCGTTTGAGCCTCACCATGGCCGAAAACGAAAAGCGTGCTCAATGGACTTGCTGTCGGTGTCGTGAGTGGCCTTACACCCATTGGTCCTGGAGTCGGGCAGACATATCACACCATTTACTTCGGTGCGTTGACTTCCTCCCGGTTCGTCGCTATTGCTGACGAGCCAATCTATTCGAAGGCATGGAATTGCTCATCCTACAGTGGATGACTACCGCAAGTCGTCAGACTCCTCGATGCTCTTGCATCCTGAAGTCCTTGTGGTTGCTTCGGATACGGGCAACGCCGTTGAACAGTCATTCAGAGAGCAGCAGCGCGTAGTCATTTTACGGTTACCCAAACATATCAACACTGTACTCTAGGTTGTCGGGAATCTATCTCCCCTAGTAGTATGTATCGTGGCACGTCATACATCGTGGTGTGTGATCAGGTGTCCCCAAATTAAGTTCTCAATCACGCTCAGAACGAGGAAGGGTATCATCGCAAGCGCCGGTTGGGAGTCAGAACAGCTTCGCGCGTCGAGAGGGAGGGCGGTGCAAGGCGATACGACGCGTGGTACAGATGTAAATGCGCGGAGGACGATAGGACTTCAGCGTAGGCGTGTACAGTACACGGGTCCGCTCGAGGTGGTAGTAAACGATATGTATGCAACGAGTATATAACGTCACTGCTTCGAGACTCAGACCGACCAACCATTGCGTTGGTCTGCATTGACAAGACTCACGGACGAGATACCATACGCATGCAATGAGCAGGGAAACTGGAATGCTGGGCCATCAGGCACACCAGAACAATTAGACTAACTATGATCTTCATGCAAAGGAGATCGCACCGGGCCGTTTCGCCGCGCGCGGTAGTACATTGGGAGACTCGGGCCCGCCTCGAAGTCTAATCTACTCTATCCTATTCTCTGCGTACCAATACCCAGTGTAGCAACCTCTACTTGTGCCCCTTTCCCTTGCGAGTGCCATTCGCCACAGGTGCATCAAGGCGTGCCGCCGAAGTGGTCACAGCCCGGGTACTGGGACGGCGATTACCATCACCTCCGCCGGCCGCGACAGTGGTAGCATTGCTAGAGCCCCCTTGAGATGGGTCGCTGCGGGCAACCTTACGTCCTCGCGTGCCCGCGGACTGCTCCCGCGAACGATTCTGTGACTCCATAGTAGCGGTCTCGGACGCGGCGGTAGTAGGGCCGACACGGGGGCGAACGCGAGGCCGCGGCGGAGCCGGGGAAGGGGATGATCTGGGAGTAGGGACAGCCGTGGCGGCAGCGCCATCAATAGCAGAGTCGAGGGCGGCAGGCTCGCCCACGGTCGATAGCGAGGGGGCAACGTGTGAGGTTGCATGCATGGAGGCAGGGGCAACAGGCGGCGCTGGCGAAGGGGGGGGAATCCTCGGCGACGCATTTGCTGCCACGGCTTCATCAGTCGCGACCACGGGCGGCACATCACTCACCATTTCTTCGACCTGCGCATCACTCTCCATGGATTGAGAGGCGGATGCGCTACGTGGCTTGCTGCCCGCGGCCTTCCTCGCTGCACCTGTTGCGCTCGGGCCTGGGTTTGCTGACTCGGCTGTTGCGTTCGACTTCGCGGTGTGCGCACTCGTCGCGGTCTTCTTCGAGACCTTCCCCCTTCTTGTACCTTTATTTTTGCTCCCTGTCTTCCCCGCCAATTGGTCGGAGGCTTTGCCCTTTTTCTTCCTATCTCGCATCCCCGCCACTTTGGTGGCCCAGTTTGTCTTCTTCGCCCTCGTCGCCTTTACCTCTTCATCCTCATCATCCTGGGCTTCCTCCCGGTCTTCTTCGTCTTCCTCCTTGTCATCCTGGTCATCCTGGTCTCTCTCTTGGTCTTCCCCTTCGCCGTCTTCCCCTTCGCCGTCTTTCACTTCGCCGTCTCCGTGTTCTTCGACCACTCCCCAATCACCCGGAGAATCTAACGCCTCCCTCCACCACGTCGGGGCGCGGCTGCCAATCTTTCTGCCTCTGACACGGAATTGCATCATTTCTAACCACGTTCGCAAATTAGCTATAGCCCACACCAGCTATGAGTCCACATACCTGTGCACCAGGCGCAACCATTGCGGTGCCCATGGTAGCAGCTAAAGCATTTGTATGTGGCCGCGCCTACGTGCCAATCGCACTGCCCGCACGGCGTGCTGGTGACCTCCTTCCATTTGGCATATGCCGCTGGAAAGTCGCCCTTCTTGAGAGGCATTGCCGAAGGGTAGAGTTATCGAGGGGGGTGCTGGCAACGTGGGAAGAGGACAAACCGCGCTGGTGCCATAGGCTCCCTGCTCATCTTATATAGCTGGTCGCCGCGGCTGCAGCACGGCAGCTCGACGTATATGGCAGTGTTTGAAGTGCGGGAGAAGCATGTTCGAGTGCGCCATACCGGCAAGAGGCGCACTCCACGTGACTGTGTAGCGGGTTGGTCGCCGCGACCGCTCGATGTGGACCGATGATGTACGGGATACCGTAGAGGCGCGTGGGCGCGGGAGAGATGAGTGTGCGGGGACGGAAAATGCAGGCGCGAGCGAAGACAGGCGCGAGCGAAGACAGGCGCGAGCGAAGACAGGCGCGAGCGAAGACAGGCGCGAGCGAAGACAGGCGCGAGAGGTGAGAGAGACATGCAGTTCATGCTCCCACGGCACATCAGACACGCGCCGTTTCGGCCTCGCATGGGGTGTCAGCCGCACTCGAAGGACTCGCGATTGATTCCGAGGCACGTATCACCTGAGCCTATCTTCAATTTAGCCAAGTGTGGCATGCCAGGAAAAGCTACGCACCGTATAGATAGATTGAGGGAAGGAAGCTTCTGCGTGCAAGCGAAGCCTGGTCCACCGATGAGCGTGTCTGTGCCCGACGTGAGCCACCGGTCAACGCCAAGAAATCGCCAACACACACCTGCGTATCGCCACGCATGCGCCTTCACCCTCGCTGGCTTTCCAGGACCGCGTGCGATGCTGCCATTTCTCTTCGAAGAAGCAGAAGAATGTCCATGTCCGCCACATCTCTTCCCTTCGCGTTGCACCCTCTTCTCCCCAGCGTGACTTCAGCGCGCTGTGTCGAAACCAGTGAGCACGCAGTGCTACAAAGCACATCAGCCGGTTTCAACCTACGTGGAAATAAACTATACACGTACAATCCTTCACGGAGGCTTTGAGCCCTTCCACGGACAACCTTTCAACAAAGTCGAAGTTGCCCCACATCCGAATTGGGAGGCAATAACTGTCACCTAGATGTTGCTCTCCGATGAAGAGCATGAATGGTTTGCAATCCCCATCACGCGGCACTTGGTACTTTGGGTCGTCAGCCTCCTTCCCCACGGCGAGCAGTAGTTGGGGTGTAGCCCGATAGGACACCTTCGTGTCATCCGTGACCTTCTTCAGCTCTTGAAGGCGGCGGGCCGCCCTGCGTGTATCCGTGGCGTTGTTTGCGTTCTCGCGTCGTACCCTGAGCGACAGGTAGGTACTAACATCGGGGAATTTGCGTTGAGCTGGTATACGCTGGTACAATTCCGAATCACGATGGCGTCTTAATCGGGTAGATGAGTTAGAAAAGCTTGCCATTAGCGAAGAGTCGGAACAACGTTTGGCGAAGGCTCCGGTATATCGATTTCAACAATCAACAATAAGAAGAGGAATAACGCGGTGAGGAGCGCCGGGCTCGTAAAAGGGTAGGGCAGATGCGGTTGCGGTAGGCGTCATGGCAAGTGGACGAGTCTGAAGAACGAGCGACGATTTCAGAGCGGGTGATGAGAGACGAACCGGCGGGCGATGTTAAGACTGGTGTGAGCAGATATCTGAGAGAATATCGGTGGGCACGACTGGTTCCGAATGATACCGGACGAAACAATAAGGACCTTCCCCACGGAAACAGTATTCCCACTACCGGAACACGGTAGTGGGTTTTCTGCCTAGGCAAGTAGCTTTCGTAGATGACGCAAGGGCCATAGTAGGCGGCAGCGACCGCGGCGCCGTTCACGCCTTCGAGCGCAAGACTGGAGCTCCTCTTGAAGTATTGCGCCACACCCAACAAGGCCTCGTCCGGACCATAACGGTACGCGCAATTGCCTGTCCGGTTGATAGCACGCTGATCTGTGCTGGCTACGGAATGCGACGGCATGTCCTTGATTGCGAGCGACACATCCTGCGGGACAGGAACCATCCGGGTGTGGCAGGCGAAAAGTTTAACATTGTTTCCAAGAAGCGACGTAGTAGGCCGAGCCTCACAAGCCTTCTGCAAGGCTGCATCTAGTTCTTGATGCTCCTCGCTAAGGTGGCATTCTGCTGGCAATACTTGGAATATTCAGTCAGTGTAATGGAGCTACATGCAGCTCACCAAAACTCTTCGGATCAACTTACGCGCGTGAGTTCAGTCGGCGGCCCTCTTGGTCCGCGGAGCAGGTTCGTCCCAGAAGATGCAGGTCTCAGGAGACCGCGGCGTCCGTAAGGTGCCTGTAGACCGCGTGCACACAGTCAGTCAACCTGCATCGACTGCTGGAATGAGTCGTTGGAACGGATGGCAAACGTACATAGAGGGTGGTGAGGCACGACGTACACAGGACAAAGGTGTAGGACGGGGTTCGGAGACAGCCCAAGGTATGCAGGCTACGGAGTATAGTGCTAGCACTACGGTGATCTTCTTATAACGCTGTGAGTAGCACAATAGAATGAGAATATGTCGTGAGCTTTAGCAGCGGGCATAGCTCATTTGCATTGCCCTTTTGAAATACCCACTCAGATTCATAATAAACTTTGAGCTGCGTGACCAGCCTACTGATGAGGACGCCACGGCAAGATAGCAAGCCTAACGAACTACCCGGTCGAAATGCTGGATGAACCATGCACGACCCGGAGTAGTGCGTACGGAGGGGCCTGGCGAACCACGGAGAGTCCGGGAGCTATCGTAGACGATGAGTAGGTAAGAACCCCCGTACGGTGCTGTATTAACCATGCACTGACACAAGTGAACGAACGGTATCGCATGGAGAGAAGAGGATCGTTGAGGGTGGTGCTCGGTCGTGGTGCTGGATGAACCATGCACTGACTTTTGAAGGCGTGTGCTAGACATTGTTAAAAGGGCATCGAGGAGGGGAGGTTGGGGTAGGGGTGCCGGAGGGGAGACGTCCGGATGGGAGAGAGAGAGAGAGAGAGAGAGAGAGAGAACAGGTTCAGTAGGGGCGGAAGGGCGGGAGGTGTATGGAGCACGTGGATGTCAGAAGGTGAACGTTGGCGGGTCGGAAAACGTCGAGCTTCGGAAGCCGAGCACGATCACAGCGTCCACTGATCCGATTAAAACTCAGATAAACCTCGGTAGGTGGCCAGCACTAATCGGCGATCGCCAACAGCACGGTGGCAGAATGAGACTAAGCGCCCATGTCCACAATATCGCCGTTTCCAGCCTCCCGCCACCCTTGTGCCTCTTTTTGTACCTCCGGGCCGCCGCCGCCCTTATCCTCCCTCTCCTCCCTCTCTTGTTCTTCCTCCGCCGCTCGAGGCCCAACCGCAATTCAACGTAACGCCCGTCTCTTCGACCCCTCCCGCGATACACGGAGCACCAGCGATAATAAAAAACCACAACACCACGGTATAGTTCATGTTCACCCGTCCAGCCTCTCATCGTCTCTGCAGGTCACCCCGAGAGCGTGGTTAATCCAGCTCTTTACTCTCTGCAGTAAACTCAGGAGCATGGTTCATCCATCTCTCGGTGCAACCCATTGGAGCATCCCGGTGGCACCTACCCCTACGTTTCTCGTGTAGACACGGGTTTGGTTGAGCCAGCCCTCGTCTCTTCCCTCCTTCGCTAGAACGTCGCACTCACTGTCGATGCGATCTCTGGCACCATCCTTCTCGTACCTCTGCTTAAACTAGGGCGTGCTTCATCCAACCCTCGTCTCCACTCCTTTGGATTAGGCGACTGGCCTTCGACGTCTCCCCCTCCACTATGCCGGCAACGTTTGAACGCTACTGCAGTTGCGATGATAGAATTCGTTCGCAACTTCTACGTAGTTGATGATGGTGGGAGAGATGAACTCAGGATGTTGTTCGTGATCCACGTGGACTCATTCAACCCGGAGGGGATGTCCGTTCGTGGGACGACGATGATCTCTGTGCTGCCTCTGGCTTTCCATCGACACTCGCTACGAAGCCGAGAACATGTGCCTAGTTGCTATCATCCCCATCCCCGGCCCCAAAGAACCGTCACTGGAAGAGCTCAATTACTATCTCCGACCAGCCATTGACCCTCTCGTCGTTTCATATGAGCACGGCGTTTACCATTCTCGTGTTGCAACACGTCCTAACGGCTGCATCGCCCGATCTGCCATTGCCACCGTCGTCACAGACCTGGTCGCTGCTCGTAAATCTAGTAGCTAGCCTCCCATTCGGCACACATCTACTGCTCTGTATGTAAGTGCTTGGGCTTAGACACCCAAGGTCGCACGGACTTTGAGCACAGGGTTCTCCGAGACCCTACGGAGATGCGCAAGCACGCGGAACACTGGCGAGATGCTACTAGCCAGGCCGAACGAGATGATATTTTTCCAGTGTCACGGTGTACAATGGTCGAAGCTCTGGCGGCTACCGTACTGGGATCCCACTCGTCAACTGGTGGTAGACTCGACGCATTGCGTTTTCGAAGGTCTTGTCCCGTACCATTTCCGCCATATTTGGGATCTTATCGCCGCTAACGCCAATGCGAAGGACGATGTCGCTCCCGCTTTCGACTACACTTTCAAAGTTGTCGACATTGAAGCTAACAGGAGCCTGGCTGCAACGGACGAAGCGAGGCTGTCGGACAAGGCTATCAACGACGTCAAACTTAAACATCGTACCCTAACTCAGCCTGTTGAAGAAGACGTGGGCATGCAGCTGGAGCCACTTCTCAAGGGTCTGAGTAGGAGGAACCTCAAGGCAGTGCGGTTCGTGGGCCATGACCTAAAAATCCCGCATCTGAAGGCAAGGATGACGCGGAACGACAGGGCCGGTGGCTTAGTGGAATGGGTCAGTCACCGCGTCGCATCCATCCTCCGCCCCTGCTCTCTCGCCACTCCTCGCGCACGGTTCATCCGGCGCTTTCTACGAGCCCGTGCTGTCTATCCTCCCGTCTCGCACACGCTCCGCGTTCACATACCCGCCCACCTTCCTTGCCCGCTCTCCTCCTCTTCCTCATCCACTCTCCTCGTTCGCCCGCTCTGTTCATCCTCCTCCTCCGCCTTCCCCTTCCCTTGCGCACGGTTCATCCAGCGCCTCTTTGTGCTCTCTGACCCACCCTCCTCGTTTGTCCTGTCCGCTCTCCACACTCACCTACACTTCCCTCGCGCACGGTTCATCCGGCGCTTGTTCTCATTCTCATCCACCAGCCCGCACCCCCCGCCCTCCCGCCTCACACGTGCTCGGCGTCCACGCCCCCACTCACCTCCTTTCGCCTTGCGCACGGCTCGTCCGACGCTTGCTTCGCCCACCACGACCCCTTCGGTGCACGGTTAATCCGGCATCTCGACCTCACGCGCTTACGTTCTGGCGCACCAACAACGTTATCCATCAATTCCTCGCCGTCTTCCATGGCATTTTCTCTTCGCAGGAAGGATTTCGAGGTAAGATCTTCGCGATGACGGGATTCGTATTGAACTAACGGCGTTTCTTATAGGTTTTTGAGTCGATCTACCGAATCAATGGCGCCGCTAGGCGCGAACTCGACTGGGAGGACTTTCGTCGTGTACGTACCGGGGTGTTATCAAAATGCTCATTTTCTCATTCTCCCGCAGGCGTTGGAACGACTTGGATTCAAAAAGCACAACGGCAAAGGCTCGGCTCGTGTATTCAAGGCTCTAGGTGAACCACCCCGCCGACCTTTCCATTGGCACGAGGTGAGACTGCACGTCGAGAGCCTCCCATATGCGCTAATCTCTCGTAGCCCCACGACGGCACGTTGACCACAGCAGCCCAAGGCACGTAAGTACTTGATTACTAGACTGACGTCTCCTTGGTAATGCTCATACTACATTAGCATAGAAGATAAATTGACGTGTTTGTACTGCTGGACTGCAGACTCGTTTGTCGAGAAATCTGCGACCGATGAGGAAGCTTGAAGAATTCTCAGCGTACTAATAAACGTAGTAGTACCCTGTCTTGCGCGCGTTTCTCGAAATCACTGTACAATACGAGGTAGCGGCTTGTTTTCTTGTGATTCTTACGCGCGACAACATATCCACGTTCATTGACTTACGTGCCGCTCCGCGCTTCGAAGAGCGGGTTATGAAAGGAGTCGTCGGCGGGCGACGAGCGGGCGCATACCACTTCGAATTCCTTTTTTGGCGATACAGAGTATGAAATTTCTATTTCATTTCTAAACGCCGACGTCCTTCTCATTCCTTTCATACGGTGCATATAATTGTAAAGAGAATTTGAAACTTCGGTTTCTCGTCCTCTGTCCATTTGGAAGTCCCCGAAAATTTAGCTACTCCCGGGGTGTATGACTATTGCGGGGTAACCTAGGACACAGAATGCATGCCGGACAAAAATATATTAAGGGCGACGGCCGGGTTGGGATAGATCGTGCGTGCGAGTAGGACGCCGGTACGTAACACTCTTCGACACAACACGGGCCACGACGGTGTGATGGCTGTGGTGAGGTGTGGGTATGCAACCTTGTACGGTGGTGTGGCGCAGCGCAAAGTAGTGAAGATCACCCAGACGCCGCGCGTGAGTGGTCGTAGCGTAACGGAGAGGCGGCGCGGCGAGGTGCGAGGTGTCGCGAGGCGGGGAGTGGGGCTGCCAGCGCGGTATAGAGCAGCGCGGCGGCGAGTGGTCGCAAGAGGCGGTGCTGCGCGGTGCGACGTGGCGCGAGGCGGGGAGTGCGGGTGCCAGAGCGGTGTAGAGCAGCGTGGATTTTCAGGTCAATAGTGGTGCGGCGCTGCCGTGAGCGGCCGCGAGGCGGGGTGTGGGGGTACCCAGAGTGTAGTGCAGCGCGGCCGCGAGTGGTCTCAACGTGGCGGGGAGGCGGCGCAGCGCGGTGTGGCGTGTCGCGAGGCGCGAGGCACGGTGTGGCGTGTCGCGAGGTGCGGTGTGGCGTGGCGGCGCTGCGCGGTGTGGCGTGGCGTGTCGCGAGGAGCGGTGTAGAGCAGCGCGGCAGCGAGTGGTCGCAATGCTGCGGGGAGGTGGTGCTGCGCGGTGCGACGTGGCGCGAGGCGGGGAGTGCGGGTGCCAGAGCGGTGTAGAACAGCGTGGATTTTCAGGTGGAGGCGGGGCGCGGGCCCATGTGTCGCGGGGCGGGGAGTGGGGATACCTGGAGCTCAGTACAGCGCGGATGTGAATATGGAGGTAGGCGCGGCGCGGTAGGGCGCGGTGCGATATGTCACGAAACTATGAGGGCGCTTGTGTAGCGCGGTGGATAAATACGCACCGAGCGTGAGATGCGGCACCGCGTGGTGTATGGTCCAACAGGCGAAGTCTCGACAATACACCAGAGCGCTTTTATAGACCTTTTGACTCGCTTGACATCAAAATCACAGTGCACGTTACAGAAGACAGATTTCGATTGCTAATGCTCGCCTAAAATCAGACTCGGTCAATCAAGGGGGCACGTCGTCCGCGCCCGCGTGCACGAAAGAGGACGACGCGCCCCATGCATCGCACATGGTCCGTGGATACGGAGACGTTCTCGCTCGAGTTCGAACGCAAATCCAATGTATAGTCATGCCGTGAGGCGGCGGGCAATGCACGTCAGGAGCTGTCCTGATTCTGAACAACTCACCTCAAGTGGATTGTACAGTGTATAAGCTAGCCATCTGGCATCGGACGGTCTGATGCCTGACCTAGGATTTAACGGTCTAGTGAGTGCCTCTGTATATCAGGAAGTCACAGGAAATCAGCAAACTTACCTGGGGTAGCAAGCCGCGCAACAGCATACACGGTTGTATGTATAAGCCCTGTAACCGCCTTTAGCAATGTGCCACACTTACTTGCCCAGAGTACCGTCGTGCGTGAGAACACCTTGCGCCTGTGAGAGGATAATAATGTCGGCACCTGATAGGATTACTGTCCCGGACGGGAACAACCATGTAACAGGAAGGGTATCATGAGGCTATGTCCACGCGCTGGAGGCGTGCGGCAGTTAAAGTAAGCGCCAGAGCCACTACACGAGTGTAGCGGGCATCTTCCGTGGGTCGATAGCCTTGTGATACAGCTGTGTCGGTCCAAATGACAGTTTAGTCATAACCATTTGTTACGATTCTGTGATAGGTAACATAATGCTTGTAAAAGCAACCTCTTTATCTGGGCCTGAGGGATAGCCTTTTACGGAAATATAGCCCTCGATCATGCGATTGTTATATTTGTTTATCACACGACTATGGCAACAGTCGATAGCTTTATCACAGCTTAAATGCTAGAAACACAAAACCGGCGACAATATGTCTGTTATAAGGATATACGGGGAGGCTACAAAAAAGACCTATAGCCTTTGTTACATTCAACCTATCCCTTTTCGCCGTATGTCTGTTATTGTCAGTTGATAGGAAAAATTGTGCCTTCCTGTTATGGGGATGCGCCGGGCGGACCAATCTTAAACGCTGGTTACGGCTATGGCACGGCTATAACGGGGGGTCATCTCGACGGGGAGTTAATCACCCACCAAGTTGGCTCGGCCTTTCAAACCCCGCTGTGGCTGAACCGTGCCGGCCGTCTTATCTCTTCCGAGCACTTATCTCAAAGACTCCCCGCGCTGCCCCCGACTGGCGCTTAGTCCCCGCCCCCCCCTGCTCGTCGCGCGCCACGGCGCGCGCACGCTTCTCTCTCGCGCGTCCGCGCGCGCGCGCGCTTAGCTCGCTCATCTGTACTGAGATCTCATCAATATACACACGTGGTTAGCCAGGCACCGCAGAGCTCGAGGACGCACAAGTCGAGGGCGCACAAGTCACACATGGACCAACAGTCGCTTTGTGGCGTTGTCGACACATAAGTACTGATCGAGGGATAAATATATTGTAAGCTACTTTTCGGAATACATATACCCCACCAGCATGTTCGGGTCTGGCTCGTTACCTCGCCGGACATTGGTAGTCCGCATAGTCCGCCGCGCTTCCTCGTACTCGACGGCGTTGACCCATCTAATAAGTCCCCGCAAGCGCCCTTTAGCCTCTCGAACATAACGGGGATCCGAAAGATCCCGCGCGAGTTCTCGTTGCTGCCGAAAAAGTGTGAGGGCCCGTTTGAGAAAGGTTGTTGCATCGTCAGACGACAGAGAGTTTGGGTCAGGCATTAACCTGTGATCATTCCTGCAGACCCATTGAATCGTTCCGCGCAAACTGTTCCGGATTGAGGTACGCACGAAATGCGTGTTCGGGTTTTTGGCTTGCTTGGGCAGGATGTCAGCTGCGCAGGCGATCAAACGTTCCACCTCATCCGTATCGAGATCTTCGGCGTCCTCGAGCTGCGTGCGGGGTAGTTAGCAAAAGAATAATAAAACGGCCATTCATTTAAATACCTCATAGCCAGCTCCTCCACCGGCACGTTCACGGAGGAGGCCATCGGGGCCTGTGTGTGGGCCTTTCCCAGGGGACGACGAAATCTATATGTGCATCAGCATACCTGTTAGAATGACATTATGCAAGAGCACTTACATGCGAGGATGACGCGCCGTCATCATCGAGGTCTGGGATATCAGTACCTGTGCTGTCCGTGAAGATGAATTCCGGATCGGACACGTTCTTAGATGGTCGATCTCGATATGAAGGCCTGCTCGAGGTAGCGGCTGCCGTGTCGGTGGTGCGGCGGGCGGGCGGAGGGCGCTTGATGATAGCCGCCGGCGCGAGCATGCGCGGGATCCAGGCGCGGTCGCGCATACTTTCCGGGGGTGCTGCAACAGTGCCATCCCGGCTCGGAATGAGATAGAAAGGGGGGACGTGGTATCGTTCGACCGTAGGCCACCACGCAGGGAGCGGTTTCTTGCCTGCCGCCTTGATTAGGTGCTTGCAGAGGAGATGGGTATGATATTTCTGAGCGCCACAGTCGCATGTCCACCGTGAAACATCTGTAATGTAGTCGCCTTTGATTGGAACGTCGATGAGCCGCTCCCACGCATGCTTGAAGGCGGCTTGGCTGTCAGTGAGAGAAGTCGCGCGCCCGTCGCGTGGGTTGTGCAGCATCTCAGCCAGTTTGAGCCGGTAGGATGGAAGCGCCTTTTGAACGATCATGTGCAGGGTCATGTCGATCGGGGGCCGATTGTACTTGTGCAGTGCAGTACCTTTGATTTGCCGCCACAGAGCCTCAACAATCATTGTGGTTCGTTTTCGGGGGACAGCGGCACCGTAGCCTGAACGAGCCCAGAGTTTCCACCGTGCGGGACTGTACCAGGAGGTCCACAGATAAGCCCAGACCTCACGAAGGTTATTTGCCTTGCAGTGCCGATACATCTCCTCAACGGCACCTCGATAGATCTCGTTGCCGGTGCGGAACTCCCCATGTCGTTCCGGTAGTAACGGATGAAGACAAGCGTGCTTGGAGAAGAGACGCAAAATGGGAAGGCGATGGGCGGCAGGGCAGAACTGATAGTCAGGGTTCCGAGATTTCGGGCCACGTTCATCCGGAAGGCATGGAGTGTCATCGATATTGCTGTTGTCTGCCTCAATGTAGACAACCTCCCGCCGAATGTCATCTTCATCGCCTGGGTCTATCTCAGAGCCCGCCTTGTCGACCTCTTCATTCCAGCCCATCACCCTCTCCCGCCACTCTTCGTCATCCAGAACAAAACCGGCACTCTCCTGTTGGGCCCAATATGCTCCGGAGTCACTGCCATCGGACTCCGAATCTGAGAGAGGGGGAGGGCTCGGCTCTCTGAGGTTTGACGGGCGCGCCGCCGGAGAGGCCGCACGCGCGAGATCGAAGTTGTCCATGCGGTTTGACGGGCGCGCCGCCGGAGAGGCCGCGCGCGCGAGATTGAAGTCGTCCGCACGGTCGGCACGCCCAGAATGCGGCCTAGGCGGGGACCCGCCTGTGAACTTGGGCGTGCCGTGCACGTCCGGATTTGATGCGCCCGATTGGACAGGACTCGGAGTCGCCAGGTCCGGGGTCGTCAATTCAGGCTCAGTGCTTGAATGGTTGTTGGCTAATTTGTTTGCAACCGGGGGCACTGGCTTGCCGCCCAGTGCGCTCGCGATGGTCTGAGCGTCAAGAGTGACGCGGAGGCCTTTCGGTGGGGGTGGCGGCCGGCTATCGACAAGGAGACGAATGCGAGGCATGGGCTTGTCGGGCGGTGTGGGAAGCTAGTACCGCCATAGCGGAAACGAAGCCAAAAGAGGTCAGTACCGTGGCTCAGTAAGCAACATGGGCTGGACTGGGACGTACCGGGTGTTTGGACAGTTTCTTCTGTTGCCCTATGGGAACGAAATCTAGATCGATGAAGCTAAACTCCTCACGCGCTTTGGCAGCATTGTAAGGTGCCGGTGTGTCCCTGTTCTTGCACAAACGTTGCTTGAGGGCCCGGACTGCATGCCAGAAGCACAATTGATGTTTTGCATCCTTCCACACGGCGTGCATGGCGTTGATTTCTGACCAATCTTTGTCAGAAAGGGTAAATTCAGGGGACACTCCCAGCTCCTTCAGCCCGCCAAGAAACCGCTCAAGTACGGCCTGTTTTGCGCCGGGAGCCGCCTCCTTGGTTGTGCGAATGAACATGAACGCAAGCGGAATTCCCGCGCCATTTGCATCCGCGACGGCCGAAAATAGCTCGAAGTTGCCTCGGTTGGTATTCCCTAAACGGCCGTGATCAGAAGCCGATCGGCAGCAAGTGGCGTGTGACCCGGGGCTCACAGGTAGAGTCCATAGCGAGCTCTTGCGTGTGTGCGCTCCACGCTTCGCAGAAGTCGGTTACGTAAAAGGCCAGGACTTCAGTCCCAGGCTCTGGTTCAATCGGAAGGCGCTTGACATGATGTTGCTCGCCCTTCTCCTCCAGCCATTTCTCAGCAGAACGGAAGGGCGTATTAGCCAGTCTCCAATCCTTTCGGCCCTCGCATTGCCAGTAGTAATACACAGCTTTTTGACGAAACGGAAGCGCTGTCCCTGGGGTAAGGACGGACTTTCCCGCCATCTCTTTGGCAACAATGTGATTCCAGATCTCAACGATCCAATCGGTTAGTACTTAGCTTTTTCATTTTGATGCACGATCCGCTCACCTGGCTCGGTGACATTATACGGGCGTGGTCCTTGATGAATGTCTTCCACTCTTCCGGAAGCTCAATATCCTTGTATGGTTTGTGATGCTCCCGGTGCTTGAGCGAGACTTCGATGACGTCGGACTCCGCGCTGACGGTCAGATGCAACCATCCATGGCACTGGAACCTTTCCATCCGCCGAGCGTCACGGGGCTTCGGGCCCTTGGGGACCTTTGGGTTTTGTTCGCGATCTGCAGACTGAGCGCAACTGAAGGTAAGTGTCTCGGACACTTGGCGTTTGTGTTTGTACCGCTTCTCATAACTAACACGCCGTGTGAGCGAACACAGCAATCGTACATAAATACTGACCACGCACCTCCAATGAAGAAATAATACCTCCCCAATCGCCTTCGCCACCTTGTCCGCGCGTTTGCGCATCTCACTATTACGGCCCTTCGGTGCGATCGCCTCGACGTTGACGCGCGCGCGTACCAGGTACGGAGCCTCAATGTGTATGATTGCGTCCAGGAACTCTTCGGCTGACATTTCTCCTAGATGGTGAGTCCCATCTTCAACCTCCTCGCCCGGACCTTCGTCCGAGCCGCCCTCCTCCCTCGCGCGTTTGGCATCGCGTCGGGCCCGCCGCGCCTCGTTTTGCTTGTCCATGCACCGCCCGCAAACGGCCGTCGGTTCCCCTTTGTGGACGCCCTTCACCCGTGGCCGAAATTCGTTAATGGGCCGCTCGGCCTTGCAGTTTGAACACTTCTTCGTAGTTTCCATCGCGTCCCAGGTGAGCAGGTAATGCAAAGGTCGGTGGTAAGTCTCATCCTCTGCAATCGATGGCCCGTAATCTTGCACGCCTTCGAGCTCTGCGGTGCCTGGCTAACCACGTGTGTATATTGATGAGATCTAAGTACAGATGAGCAAGCTAAGCGCGCGCGCGCGCGGACGCGCGAGAGAGAAGCGTGCGCGCGCCGTGGCGCGCGACGAGCAGGGGGGGGCGGGGACTAAGCGCCAGTCGGGGGCAGCGCGGGGAGTCTTTGAGATAAGCGCTCGGAAGAGATAAGACGGCCGGCACGGTTCAGCCACAGCGGGGTTTGAAAGGCCGAGCCAACTTGGTGGGTGATTAACTCCCCGTGTCATCTCGGCCCCTTGCCCGCCGTGACAGTTGCCAGGCTGCCCTTTGAGCGGCATGTGGACCTCAACGGAGGTTTGAAAAGCATTCGGTAAGTAGTCACCGTTACAAGGTACGGAGTAAAATCAGAGGTTTGACGATTCGACCTTGCGGATCTGAAGACTGCGTCGCGCAAAGGGCAAGCCGCCATCGACCATCAGCCACGCTTGTGGCTGATGCCTACGGGCGCGTCGAGAGCGCGTCTCCTCTTCGTGGGGGCTACCAAAACGCATTTGTACGACTAGAATTGAGAGCGGCCTTTGCACACGCCGTGTAGTCTATTTCCGCGCTATGAGCCATTTAGGGGAACTTCGCGAGAGGGACGCGAAGCCCGCGCGACGAAGGGGAGGCGTCCGCGTGGCGGTCACGTGATGCCGAGGGCTACACGAACTCAACCCGCCCGTTCGGTTAGTCGCGCGACTCTTCCTTGCCTCCGACAGCCACAGGCCCCTCCCGTCCTCCTCGTCCCTCAGCCTAGGCCGTCCTCCTCACCCCCCGGGACTATCGCTGCCATGCCGTTTCACTGCGAGCCGCTGTGCCATTTCGGCGGGAGGTCAGTGCCTCCCACCCACTCTCGTCGACGGCCTCGGAGGTATTAACCAAGTGGCTAATCTTTAGGCTATTCTTCACCTCCTTCCCCCATCCGCCACCACGGCCAGATGCACTCAATAATATCGCACAGGACCCTGACAATGTCCCGGATATCCGCGGCGTCTCAAAGGGGTCGACCTCTACCACGCCTGATGAGGACGCGAAGTACTACTACTTCACGATCGACGACCAGCTGCTCTATCTGTCCTTCTTTCAAGATTGGGGTCCGCTGAACCTAGCCATGGTGTACAAGGCGTGCATATTGATACACGAGCTCCTTCAGGTACGTCTCAGCCTGGCTTTCGGGTGTATCCATCGTGACCCGCCCCCCGCTTTAGGACCCCGCCATTGCATCGCATCGTCTGGTTCTATATTCCTCAAATGACCCCCGTAGGAAGGCCAATGCAGCGCTTCTCATGGCTCTATACGTAGTAAGTACCCATCTTACTAGTGAAGGTACCGGCGCGTTGACATGTCGCAGATGATTGTCCAGCAACGACCCCCATGGGAGGCCTTTCACCCAATCGCAGAGATCGAATTCATGCCGTTCCGTGATGCTGGTCGAGGGCGCTCAGACTTCAACCTCAGTATTCAGGACTGCCTCTGGGGCATCTACAAGGCAATGCAGAATGGCCTGTGCGACATGAACGAATTTGACGTGGAGGACTATGAGTACTACGAGAAGGTCGAGAATGGGGATTGGAACTGGCTTACACCAAACTTCATTGCGTTTGCCTCACCAGTCGACCCGGTGTGGATCAAGCGGGAGAAGGAGAAGAAGGAGCAGGAGAACCTCGTCCCACCCAATTCGCCTATTAAAGGCAGCAGCCATGCTTTGCAACGAAAACTGCCCACACCGTTTCAGAATTGTCTGGGGTACTTCGAGCGGCAGAACGTGAAGTTGGTGGTGCGGCTCAACAACCCCCTGTACGATGCCCAAGTCTTCCGAGAACGCGGCATCAACCACGTGGAGCTCTACTTTGACGACGGGACGAATCCCACTGACGATATTGTACGAAAGTTCATCGACATGGCTGACGAAGTTATTGAAGATGGCGGTGTAGTTGCGGTGCATGTAAGTACGCGATCTGCTAGTTCATTCGTCCGTCTAATGCATTGGACTGCAACAGTGCAAAGCTGGTTTGGGTCGCACAGGCACCCTCATCGGTGCATATCTTATATGGAAATATGGTTTCACGGCGACCGAGGCAATCGCCTTCATGCGTATTGTCCGCCCCGGAAGTGTCGTTGGGCCGCAGCAACAATATATGTACCTCAAGCAGCTCGAATGGACAAAGTGGGCGGCAGTCGACGAGATGCGCCGGCTCCAGCAGGCCTCTACTTTCGCCGCAACAGCGCTCATTGCGCCCGTTACCCCTCCAGCGGAGCAGGATGAGGAAATGGACGTGTTCACAGACGCCACGACGGCGACAGTTGTGATGACCACCACGTCCACCGCGCCCGTACCTCCAGTGACGCCCAGCAAACACGTGGCCGCTGCTGCAGCCAAGGCGCACGCCATAGCTCCTCCGGGCCAGCCTCGCAAGACCCCAGCGGCTAAGAGGGTTGCTTCGGACTCGGACGGCGAAGAGGATGGCGACACCCTTCCCGCTCTCGGTGCGGCCCCGGCTGCGTCCCGGCGGTCAAAGGCCAAGCCCGCGTCGGCGCGGACCGCCTCTCAGCGCGTCCCCGCTTCGGAACAACGACCTGCTCGAATCACACGCTCGGCGGCGAATGCAGCCGTCAAGAAAGTCACTGCCGTCCTCAGTACAGCAAAGACGACTAAGGCCAATGGCCAGCTGCCGAACAAGATCCCTCGTCTCGCAAATGGCACGTCCGCCCGTGGGACTGCGACCGGTTCGAAGGAGCCGGCCCCAGCCCCCACCACGACTACACGCCCACTGCGACCTAGGCAGCCCGGTTCACCTACGCCCTCTCGCCTACCGACGCTCGTAGGGAAACGGACGCATCACAATTCCACTGGGTCTGTTCAAGAGTCTACGACGAGTGCGGCAGCGATCGCAAAATCAGCTCTCGCCGCCGCCGGGACATGGGTCGCGACCAACACTGCGTCAGTTGTTGTGCCTGCGTCGAAGTCTGAGCGTCCGGGTCTGCGTAGCGTCCGCCGGCGACGGAGTAGCTTCAGCGCGGCTGACGTTGTTGCTTAAGCAGGTCAAATGTACCGGGCAGGCCCTCGGTTTTCAATCTGTTTTCGCTCGCGCTTCCATCTCGTCACATTCACCCATCATCTGTGTCTGTCCGCCTGCTATCTCGCTGAATCAGTCTTGTTAACACTCCTTCCATTTGTGAATATTTATCCAACTTCTCTCATTGCATCCTTCCTGGTTATAGTCCCTGTCACCGTTCTTTCCATAGCACATCACCACCACCCCCGCTCACCGTCTCCAACACCTCACTCACGTACCCCCTTCCTATTTCCTTACACACCCATCGCACCCACCCTCCTATCCTCGCTATCATGTTTTACGAGACGATCTACTAGGTATGATTTACGAGGACTGTCTAAGGGCACATCTACGTTCATCACAATCTCTTGTACATCACTGTCGCACGCCGTCTAGCAATTATCAGTAGCATTCACCATACGCTCTTAAAAACCACAGGAAGGATGTGTCGGTACAGAAAAGCACTTAATCTAGTAGCGACAATAGTACTAGTACACCAATAAGTCTGCTACACCTTCATTTTCTTCTGCTTCTCGGCAATCATGTACAACAACCGTCCAACCTCACGCCGTCGATCCCGAAGCCGAATGCTTATGCACGCACTCGAAGAACCAACGCAGATCGTCAGGGTTTACTCCAGGCGTGATTCCGTGTCCCAAGTTGGCAATCCACGCCTTGGTGCCCTTCCCGCCCTTGAACCGCTCTGCCATGCGCTTGACCTCGCGCTCGATCGCCTCGCGCCCGCCATACAACACGTTCGGGTCCATATTGCCCTGCAGCGCGACGCGGTCGCCCACAGCTGCCCGCGCGTCCGTGGGGTCGACACACCAGTCGATGCCGAGCACGTCGTATCCCGCGCCCTGCGCGAGCGCAGGCAACTCGGAGTTCGCGCCCTTGGCGAAGAGCGTCATCGGCACAGCTGGAATACCGGCGGCGGCGAGTTTGGAGCGTACGCCAGAGGAGATGCGCTGCAGGGAGGGAAGAGAGAATTCCTGGAAATGATGCGGAGAGAGCTCGCCCGCCCACGAGTCGAAGACTTGCACGAGCTATGGAGATCGTTTTGTCAGGGCATGAGCATTACCACTTCGACCGAAATGATGTCTACCTGTGCGCCAGCCTTGATTTGGCCGACGAGGAAATCGACACAAACGTCCGCGATGCGCGTGAGTAGCGCCTTGCTCTCCTCAGGGTACTTGAAGAGCCACGTCTTGCACTTCTGGAACGTCTTCGTGCCCCCGCCCTCGATCATATACGAGAACAGCGTCCACGGCGCGCCGCAGAAGCCAATGAGGGGCACCTCGCCGTTGAGGGCATGGCGCGTTTGCGTAATCGCCTCGTACACGTACCCGAGTGCCTTGTCAACGTCCACATCTTTGGTAAGGCGTTCGACGTCCGCGGGCACGTTGAGTGGGTCAGGGAAGTGGGGGCCCGGATTCATCTGCACCTCCATCCCGAGCGCCTGCGGGACGACGAGGATGTCGCTAAAGATGATGGCGGCATCGATCAGTCCAGAGTAGCGGCGGATGGGCTGCAGGGTGAGCTCCTTTGCGAGTGCAGGCGTGCGGCAGATTTCGAAGAAACTGTGGTGCGCGCGGACGGCCTGGAACTCTGATATAGGCCGTGGAGATCAGCACGTAAAGCATACTACTACATCCATATGTCAAGCTCACCAGGTAAATACCTTCCTGCCTGTCGCATAACCCATACTGGAGCGCGCTCGGTCTCTTCGCCTGCGAACGCAACACATTAACCCGGGAATTGTCGTCAAGAATAGTGCGTAGACATACCACGCGCTGCGCGCAGGATTAGATCGTTCTTCAAAGGAGGGAAAGCCATGGGTAGTTCGAAAGCTAGGACGTAGGTGGGCGAGAGCAAAGTAAGTTTTGGGTGCGATGCGACGCGAGCGGCGATGTCCCCTGCGCGCTATCCGGCGGTCCTCTTCCCAAATGGAGGCCTGAGAACGCTTAGTACGTGTCCGTGGTCGAGCGCGGCGACGTGGAAGGCAGAGGCAGTTGTGTGGAGGCCGGAGCTGGGAGCGCAGAGGGTAGGCATCGTGATCGCGCGACCGAGAGTCTGTCCACCGTGGGACGGCTCAGCTTGCCTCTCGCCCTCATCTTCCCGCGTCCCGTCCGGCGACTCGCTCGCCCATGCCGCTCCGGACGCCTGATTGCTGCACGCTGTTGTACTAATACTCGTATCGCTGCCATGTCTTCTTCTGGCGTCACCAACCCTACTCAACTGGTGGAAGAGTATGTCTAATCTTGCCGCGCGGGTGCTGTGACTCGGACGGCTTGACATCCGGCCCCTTAGGTTCAAGAAGTCAGGAGAGTTTGACCGGCTCAGGAGGGAATTGTTGAAGGAATTCCGGCAGAGTGTGGGTCCCTGTTTCGCTCGGACGGTGCGTGGGTTCGTTTCTCTCATATCCGCCCTCCATAGGAAGGGATGGCGGCTTTGCTCGCGCGCGTCGAAGACATCGCGAAACAGAAGCTCGCATCAGACCCAAAACTGCAGTATATGCCGGAAGCAAATGTAACTAGGGAAATCATGCAGGAACTTGAAAGGTCGCCGCTCCTTCTAGTTGCGACAGTAGAAGCACAATTCACTGGTGATACATCAGGTATCCCATCGTGGAACGCGCCGTGAACGACGTCTCCTCGTTATCCAACGCGACTTTCGCTTCGAATGTACAAAGTTCCGTACAGAAGGTCCTCCAGGAAAACCGACAGACTTCTGGCCAGGGTAGGACGCTCTTCGTCGCCGTGGCGCACTATATTGATGCATGCTGACCTTTCCAGGGACGGTCAATGGCCGAGCGCGGACTGACGGTGCCCAGAAGGGGGACGACTCGGATGGCGAGAGCAGTGCAGAAAGCATGGATTTGGAAGACGATGACAGCAGTGATTGAGACACCCGCTCCTTGGCCACGATCAGGGTGGGTTTCCTTCTTCATTGCGCAAGCACCTTGGGGACTCTAGTAACGGACATGGTGCGTCTGCCGCCTTTCAAGCCATGAGCAGAGCGACGCGTCGGATACCTAGGTCCGTGCCCCACATGTGCTCATTAAACCGGTACTTTAAGGGTTAGTACCGTCGCCGTACTTCGTTATAGAATTGCAGGACGATGACGTCGGTAAACGCGCCGTCAATTTACAAAAATCACACTACACAATCTATTTCTTGGCCACCCCGTTGAATGTCATCCGCGACGATGTTCTGGGCTCATAAGCTGCCGCCGGGGGCCTATTCTACTTCCGCGAAAGGTTAGAGCTGACGTACCAAGCGGACATACATATTGCACACAAGCCGGCGCACAGCTACCGCTGTTTAGCGTCTTTGCGCCATCTATGATCGTGCTTACTTGCTGAAACTACAACATTGGTGCTGTAACAATTATCGGGTTTTCGAGCCCTGGTTGTGCGATCGTGTGTCCCATTCCCTTCACCGTGATCAGTTGACGTTTATGGTGTGTCGCGGAACAGCCGCGGCGGCGTCCATTTTGTACATCATCGCCACAAAGGGGTCCCCCGCATCATCAAAACCACACATTCAGTTCACACTCGCAAAGATCGTGCAAATTGCAATCGCTGATGCACAATTCCTCCGCGGTTCCTTACTGGACCGACACCGTCGTCATCACCGTCCAGGCCCATCCGTTCGCGTATGTACGTCGCACGGTCGCGGTGAGCCAGTTTGGTCCTTGCCGCGACGGTCGCGACGGGCGGCCCTGGGCGTCGGGCAACCGGACAAGCCTCGAGCCGCGACCTGGCTCTTCGTGATTGGCGACAATAATCTTCTGGCGCGTCCTCGTTCTTCACGACCCTGCACCGTCCTCAAGCGAGAAGATCTCCTGGCCCAGCGGCTTGAATTGGGCGAGCCTCAACGATGTTCCCGGGCCCTCGCCGTTGCTCGCTCGCAGCCGCAGTCACCAGTGAACGCAAAGGGCGCAGAAAGCGGTCGAGGCGCGTCGGGGCGGTATGGATTAGTTACAATAATGTCTGATGAATACCCACGGTGGCCGGCTGCATATACCTATGCCCACAATCGCACCTTAGACGCGTATTCAATTGTTCTGTTGGCATTCTACTATTCTGCGCGGTTTAGAACGTCGACTGATATGCATACTCCATCGCCGGCAGTGCGACCTCCGGCCGCATGTCCGATGTCGTAAAGTATTTTGAAGGATGATAGGAGAAGATATCAGGAGCCTCACAGGTCAGGGTGGGCTGCGCAGCTGCTGACAATTTCCTCGGGCACGCGGATCGCGTATATGCGAGCTGTGGAGTCCTCAAGCGACCGGTATTGGCACACGGCGCCTGACCAGTGACAACGTGCACACAAGTGCCCACAGGCGACGGATCCGTTCGAAAGCGCCTCACGTAACGGGTTAGCTTACTGCTACGCGTTCTCACTTCAGACCAGTGCCCCGCTTGAAGTCACAAAACACCAAAAACATGAGTAAGAACGAATTGGCTGCCGTTTGGATTTGGAGGGATCACGCGACGAAACTTCAAGCTTCCCGTCTTGGCACCTCGAGCCCAAGATTCTATGGCCTTCTTCTCCAAGAGAATTGCGGCATGTGGATTGGTTGCCAGGGCCGCCGGCACCAGCACGACCCACACATACAGACGACGACTGCCTAGAATAGCTAGTATGCACGTCGGCAGTCCAGAGATATCCATAATCCAACGATCTTGAAGTTTCCTGAGGACCCCCTCGCTTTCCGACGGCCCGCGAGCGTCGGGACGTCGCGTAGATATTTGAACGCACCACTGACACAATACTGATCAGTCGGTCCGAGGGTGGGACGACCCAGAGAGATAGCGGCTGATAGCACGCAGTTTCAGCCCGCGTCGGATATCCAGGATCGGCCCTAGAGCCTGAGTACTGTATTCGAGCGGCGCACAGCAGCGACGGAGGAGGGGCAGTACACAGGGAGCAGCCGCCGCGACGGCGGCGGCGGGGAGTAGTAGTAGTAAGTAAGAATAAGCAAAATAGAGACCCGAGAGGAGGCGTCTGTATCCTAAGTTTTACAGGGCGCGTCGAACGCGCGCGCGGAGCAGGGGGAGCAGCGGGGACAGCACGAGACAGAGAGAGAGATGCATGGGGAAAAGGACTCGGAGGGAAAGCCAACACACACTCGAGCACTCAGACTTCCTCCACGGGGCGCTTGTCCGAGTTGGAGTCGTACTGAGAGAACTTGGGATGAAATCGGTACGAATCGGGGTCATGGGACGCGTTGCGTACCTCCTCCGTGTCGTGTTTTGTGTCCTTCGTCGTGTCGATCCGGATGGTGATGCCCTCCGTTCGCCGCTGCTGCAGGGCGCGCGTCAGCGATCATCCCCGTTGGGTCGGGGAGGGCGGCGAGAAGTGCGCTTACAGAATATGGCGAGATATTCGTGAGGTTCGTCGATGCGGCGGGTTGCATGTCGCGGAGGGAAACCGACACGTCGTTTCCGGATGCCTCCCGGAGGCTTTTGCGCGCGTTCAGCGTCGCCATCAGCGAATTGCAGTAGACTGTTCCGCGTTCGCAACGAAGCAGATTCGCGCGCATGGGCGGGAGGAGCAGGAAGGGAGGGAGAGAGGGCGTCAGTTCATTTCCGCGGCATCCCCGAGAACCGGGTAACAGAGAAGAGGGTGGGAAGACTCACGGCGGCCGACGAGGAAGAAGAAGGTGATGTAAATGAAGGTGTCCGGCAGGGAGAGAATGGTGATCAAAGAGAGACACGCGCAGACGCTGTATTTTCGCCCTAGAGGTTAGCGGGCAATGGGCAGGAGCGCGACCGCCAACGCGTACCTGGTAAGCAGGCCGGTGTTGACAGCAAAGACCATCTGAGGGGTAAAGCGTTAGCCGCGTCCGCGCTCCAGGCCAGGGCGGCGCGGCCTGCGGAGAAGGAACGCACCAGTCTGTTGATGAGCGTGTTGGATCTGTGGGGTGGGGGAAACGTCAGCGCCTGGTACCGGGGGGAAGGGGCAACGCGAGACGTACTTCGAGAAACCGGTACGCGAGAAGTGCAGAATGGTACACAGAATCGTGGCGATTACCACGTCGCCCGCCGCCGCAAAGACGTTGATACTGATCGAGAGGCCCTGCGCAAGGAATGCGGCGTTGAGTCCGAGTGCCCCGAAAGGATGAATACAGCGACGCTCGACTTACCTTGATCTGAGTAAGGTCCGCGAAGGTATGGTAGTGTAGGCTACGCGAACGTATGAGTTGGGATCATCGCACTGTTAATACGGATGATCACTCACGCCTTGACAGTGTATGCTGTAAGACAGAAAACGGTTAATTTACGACTCTTAGCGCGATGGTGTCAATACTACTCACCCAATGATACGGCTGTACGATAGCGCGTAACGAATGGTCAGAACCGTCGTCATCGTTCTACTGCCTACTTCGATCGCTTACCGAACTCGCCCGCAATCAAAATGGCCTGTCGATGTATGTCAGAATCACGACCTAGCCGCAGCTATGTAGGGATACGCACCACAGGGATCACGAGGTACAGTTTGCCGCCGCTAAGCTTCCAGATGCGTGCTGCGAAGAACCTGCGAGGGAATAGGGGTAAGAGATTGGGTGACGGAATCATTGGTATCGAACAGAGCAGACGTACGTCTGAACGAACACGCCAGTAAACCCCTGATACAAGGTCGTCCGTCAGTCTCTCACAAGCGACTCTGTAAAACAAGTAACTCACGTTGAACAGGACCTCGATGATGATAGATCTGGAAACGATGTTCACTCTGATATGCCGTCTCTATATGAGCGAGGACATACCTTGTCAACATGAACAGCGCTTTGGGGTTGCCGTACTCGGTAACAAGATACCAGTACACTTGAGAATTTAGGTTTCAGGGGGAGCGGTTGGGAAAGTTGGAAAAGAAGCATACCGCTATGTGAAATCAACGCCTGCCACATACACCTAGTCAGCGCAGCGACCCGTCGAGAAGGAAGCGTGGACGTACCTGATGTATAGAGTCTGTTGTCCAAACCACTGTGACCTTCCTCCAATGTTCACCAAGGGTCGTATACGAAAGCCAAGGAGACTCACAAGCAGCTTGATATGCCAAGGGTCGCGCGGGTAGCGAGTAAAATAGTAGTACATCTGCGAGCACGACACTGGAGGCATCGTTAATGCTAGCCTTCGGCCCGGACCTGCCACACTTACCTCCGTACATGCTGGAAGCGCATCCGACGCGACCGGTTAGGCGAGGCATTGGCGAGAGCGGTTCCGGCCACTTACACAGCAGCGAGGATCACTCCAATAAGGAGGGGACCCATTCTAGAGAGACTGTCAGAGATGCAGAGAACGCCAAGCAATGGAGACCAACGGACGTTGAATCGAGAGCAGCCATGATGAACCGAGGTCAGAGGAAGGAGGCCAGGAAAGCAGGATGACAGAGGCAAGGGGGCCCTATGGAGAACAGACGCGGCGAGGCGCGAGGTTTATAAAACAGCAATGCGAATAGCCGGACGAAGACGTGCGGAAAGAAACGCCGTAGATTTGGGGTGGACGACACGCGTAAAAGGCCGCGGGAAGACGCCGGGGAAGATCTGCGATGAGGCGGCGGCGAGCCCTTTGGGAGGAGAAGACGGCGGGGGTCTGTGCAATACACGGGGCGGTCAGAAAGATCTCTGGCCACGAAGAGGGATGATGGTCGCCAAATTGAGGTGAAACTCACATGGGGAAGGGCGCGGAGGCCTGGGCGGATGCCCAAGTCAGTTGGGCGGATGAACGATGAAGGCCGCGGGGTTCAGGCTGCTGGGCACCGAACTTCTGACACAAGAAAGCTGCGCCCGGGAGCGCTCAGCGGGGCCGCCAGCTCGGGGAGCCCATTACGCTTCTGGCACAGCGCTAGCAGCCCTCCGTGCCTTGTTTCCGCTTATTGTTCGCGCACCAGAAGCAGACGCTCGGCGTCCTGGGCGCGCCTAACGCTTCTCCGCGCCTTCGCACACACTTCGCCCGCCCGACGTGCATCGCGAAGGGTGTAAATGGTGACGTCCACCACGGGTGGGGAGCGGTGGATGTCCGTGCACCAGTCTGATGGCAGGTTCGGGGTGAGCTTCTGTAGCAGGTCGCAAACTGTGAAGGTAGATGCCGCGTGTCTCACATTCGCACATGACGAAGCGTGATAATTGGCAAGGGGGTCGCGACTCGCGGATAGCCCTCTTTGGTTAGGACTTGAGCTGCCGAATTAGATAGAGGGCGCGCCCGTGAGCTGCGAGGGGACGGAGACCACAGCGGCTGGTCGGTCGGTCGGTCGGTCGGTGCTGATGGAACGTTTGGACGTTGGAGACGGCGAGCGTACGAAAGAACCCGGCCGTCCGTCAGCGGCCCAACTTTGCGAGACGTTGCATTGCACGAGGCAGCCTTCTTTCACAGCACCGGTCTCCCGAGAATCCTAGAACTCGGGGTGGGTTCATGCAGTGGCCCCGTCTCAGCCGTGGGGGAAGGCTGGGGATAAGATCTGTGGTGATGAAGTGCGACACGGGCCGCCTCGAACCGCACCAAGCCCCAGATTTTAATCCAAAGGTGAGGAGCGTTGTCCTGGCGAATAGGGCGACTTGAATGTCCGCACCCGGGGTTGTCTGGGCGAAGGATGTGATGGCCACGGTCATAAGGTCCAGGATGGATGGGCTTGTTGGTTCGTTCTAACATGTTCGCAGGAGATCATGGTGAGTGAGAACGCTGCAAGGTTGCAAACCCCAAACGATCACGCCGATCGCGTCCGTCTGTCTCCCTTACAAGCGCCTCCACATCCGGGGCACACTCCGCCATCGAGCTCAAAGCCCACCACTCGCTCTCGCTCCCGGGCCCGCTCTCTTCGGCGGTTTGCAAAGCTTTTCTACAAAACTCCCACACAAACGATTAGCAGGCCGAGGAAGCATCGAGCTCGGGTAGGGTCAGGCCCAAGGCACTGACGAGGTGCAAAGCCTGGGCTGGTTCAAGTCGGACCCGCCGGCGCCGGAGAGAAGAGGCGAGGGCGTCGCGCGACGAAGGCGCCTATTGGGAGGACGCGTCGGGCGCCCACGGCACGTGCACGACGCTAGCCGGATTTTCCAGCGAGGCATCCGCCGCCGCCGTCCGAGCGACCGTCGACTCTCCCAGCTCAGCCCCAGCCTCAGTCCCACTCCTCCAATGGCGGTCAGCATCGCTCTCCTTACTCCTGTCCGCTGATGTGCTCACTCTCCCCCCTGCGCAGTCCCGGTGCTCCTCCGCTGCTCTCCGCTGTTTCTCCCGCTCATGTCGCGCGACCCGGTCAGTCCCCGCCCCTCCAGCTGTCAACTTGACCGTGTCTAACAAGTGCATGCGCATACATACATTCAGCCCCCGTGCGTTCGCGAGCGCGTCGCGCTATGCGTCGACTGAGGCCGCCGCGTCATCATCATCCACGCCCGAGCCGCCATTGTCGACCGACCCCAAGCTCAACAAAATCGTCGATGACATTTCCGGCCTCACGCTCATCCAGGCCGCGGACCTGGTTGCGCTGCTCAAGGTATACCGCAACGCCCGCTGCCGTGACTTGCAGAAGTACTGACAAGGCTGGGCTTGCAGTCACGGCTGAACATCCAGGAGATTGCCATGCCCGCCGCAGCGCCAGCAGCAGCACCGGCAGCAGCAGCCGAGGATGCGGAAGCGGTGCGTATACCCTCTGTCTGGTGTGGGGAGGCTTCAGGGGGCTGAATGTATGGTGCGCCGTGCCATATCGTGTTTGCAGGAGAAGCCCAAGGAGAAGACGATTTTCAACGTCAAGCTCGAGGCCTTCGACGCCGCCGCGAAGCCCAAGATCATCCGCGAGGTCAAGGCGATGGTCCCGAACCTCACGCTCATCGAGGTACGGCCCGTGCATTTCCTTCATGCCATCTCGGTCGCTAAATACGCTCCTCGTCCCTCGTTACCGTCCGTCACCCGCGTCCACGCTTTCGCAGGCCAAGAAGTTCGTCGAGTCGTTACCGAAGGTGCTCAAGGAGGGTCTTTCCAAGGAGGACGCCGAGAAACTCAAAAAGACGTTCACGGACCTCGGTGCGACGGTCGCGCTCGAGTGATCTGCGCCGCCCCGCCTTTAGAGCTGCATACTGCATGCGGTCGCCATGTCATCATATTACACATTGCATTAATAATGGACACGCTCCTGCCTCTGCTCTGTCGTGTGCGCGCGGTCCCTCCTTTGGGTCGTGGAAGCCCGACTCCTCCGTGGGGATGCGCGTGGCGGTGTGATGAGAGACTCGAGAACCACGGTGGAAGACGGAGGGAACAGAACGGTCGATTTCGTGCGTGACGACGGATACAATGCATTATATAGCAAAATCATATACAGACGCGGGCCCTGGGGCTGCTGCGCGTCACAGGAGAGGATTCGTGATACTATGTCAGGTCGGTGCGGAAAAGAGGGAAAGGAGAGCAGGGGCAAGATGAGTCGCGAAGCGCGTGGCGTAGACCGTCCCCTGGAATAACGCTAAACGCAACAGAAGGACGGAGTATGAAAGAAATGACAGGAGCGAAGCGCAGTTCAGCGCATAAGTGGTGGGCCTAATGGAAGGTCCGTGCGGGTCATGCGGCGGCAATGACCTCGCGGCGCTCAGTCCTCGGAGAGATAGCGGTACTCGAAGCGGAAGTCGCTCTTCTTCCGCTGGCACCAGGAGCCCTCCCAGTCGAAGTAGACGTACACGCCCTGCTCGTACTCTTCTGTGATCGCCTGCGGCTCGGAGTGCCGCTGGAACCACGTCAGGTACTTCACGTGGAAGCGCCACGACTGCCGCTTCAGCTCCTTCGCGGCGAGGTACCTGCGCCCGCGCCTTGAGCTGGCGTGCCCCGTAAAAGCAAGGTGTACTCACTGTTGGTACGTGCCCGGGTGGTAGTAGAACACGTAGAAGAGCGTCTCGACGTCGAGTTGCGAGAATATGCCCGGAGAGCTGAGGATGGCGCTCGGTACTTGTGGGTAGTACGATGGCGTCTGGATGGCATTCCGGGGTACGTAGTACTTCGGCCTTCATATAGTAGTAGTTAGTAAACATAGACCGATATGCTGCATGCTGGTTACTCACTTCTCGGTATCTTGCGGTTGCGGCATGCTGGAATAGCTACCCTGCAATAGCTTGTGGACCTGGTCGAGGTTTGACATCCGGTGTGGCGCTGCAAGACGAGTAAATAAGCACGCAGCTGATGCCACTCCAATACAAAGACGGTTAAACGAACACATACCCTTCTGTTTTACGTTCTCGAACGACGTTACCAAGTCTGCTAACGAGCCAGGGAACGCGTTCGCGCGCGCCTGCTGCTGGGGCAGTTGTGCGCCAGGAGGAAGCTGTGACGGCGCAACAGAGGGTGGACGTGCAGATCCAGGTGCTGCCTGAGCGAGTTTGCTCTGATCCGCGTTGTTGAGCACGACCCCGGGTGGGATTTGGGGTGGTTGTTGCTGGGGCTGCTGCTGGGCGGCCGGCACCATTGGAGATGTTGCGGGCTGGTTCGCAGGCGACGGTGCGCCCGGATATGCTCGCGCTTCTTGCGGGAGCGGTGAGAGGCCCGCAGGAGCTTGTTGTCCGACCGCCTGGGAAGACTGAGATGAGCTGCCGTTGAGTTGTGACGCTGTTGACTGTGAGTCTTGTGGGGGATGCTATGTCGGCGCAGTGATCATGTCAGCAGTTGGCGAACACGCGCAATAAGCATTCAAGGCACGCACGGGAACGCCAGGTGGCAGAAGCGAAGTAGGAGAGGACAGAGACGCTGCGGGTATACGTCATCAGTCGTCGGCTCGCATTTCCGGCGCGATTCGAGTCTCAGCAAACCTTTCCGAGCTATCTGACGTTGTGGTGACGATGTTGCAGCGGGACCTCCAATGGAACTGGGAACCGCATCAAGTAGCGCAGGAGAACTATGAGCAGAGAGCAACGAGTCCTCGGGCTGATGAGATACGGACGCAGCAGACGAGAGCATCGGGCTTGTTATAGATGGATGTGTGAGACTTGGTGACGAGGTTACAGCTGATTGTTGGTCCGCTGGCGCTGAGCTTGACGCTGTTGTTGCGGTAGGCGTGGAGGGTACAACCGTTGTGGCTGACGCCGTTGATGATGAAATCGGATGCGCTGTTGACAAAGGAGGTGCTACGGCAGCCGCTGCAACTTTCGCGTATCCTCCAGGAGGATTTCGAGGAGGCACCGGAGCCTTGACCATACTTGCTACCGACTGCTGGGCGAAATTTGCGTGTGGAGGAGGCTTGGAGACTAAACACTATGAGCCAGCGACGCGGAAACAGAGACGAATCCGCTTACTTTCTGTTGCTATCGATTGTTCTGTGGGCCAGTCTCGTTACAAGGTGCCTTAGAGGCGGAGTTAATTTATACTCACTTCTTTGCTGCAATGCCGTCCCTGCCTTCTTCAACACTGGACTATTGTCCCGCTTATTACTACTCGCTACGCTTTCTTCGTCATGTTTCTTTACGGGTGTGCGTATTGGAAGGTCTTGGAGAGAGCCTGAGAACCCGTGAGATGACGTCGAAAGCGAACAGGCGTACCTTCACTTCGTTCCTCAGAATCTTCACTCTCACTATCGTCTGCAGGTAACCTGAACTTCTCCTCTTCCTCGTCCAGGTTGAGTTCGTCATAGACCTCTTCGTACTCTTCGTAGTCATCCTCCTATACATTGTCGTTAGATGAGTACAGTCTATGTTGATGAACGGGCGCACCATGTTATTATCCACGAAGTACTTGACGTCCTCTTGAAGCCCAAGGACCTTCTCTGTCGGTAGCGACCCGTTGTCCAGCAACCGTAGAATAATCTCAAGCCGGCTTATGTGCCACTTTCTTCTCTCGTTCAGCCTTTCCAAGGAGTCTAGCCGTTCCGCTTGAGCCCCTCCCGCTTTGTTCTTCTTCTTACCGCCCCCTTGCAGTGTCTCAATCTCCGCCTCCGCGGTCTCAACTTGCACCATGAGCTCGTCCATCATGGTCTGAACCCAGGTCATCGTGTCGGCTTTCTCCTGCTGCTTCGGATCAAGTTTCGAGGCTTGTGTAAGACCCTCTTTCGAGAAAGCCTTCGTCTTCATCTCCTTCTCGCATGCTTTGAACTTCTCCATTTGCTGCATACGCGTAGGGTGTTACAGGAATGGTGCACCACAACACATACAAGACAAAGCAGTCAGTGTACACGACTCCCGCAAAGCGATGCATACGGCAGCCTGCACGCGTCCTTCTCCATACGGGAACGTACAGAGACGCCCCGGACCCCAAATGCAGATGCGCAGTGGTGCTTACCGTCTCAATCAACTTGCGGTTTTCAAGCAACGCCGTCTTGTCCTTGATGTCATTGCTTGCCACCCATGTCTTGATTTGGTCTCGTAGTCGCTGAAGCTTCTTGATTTGTGTCTTCAGGTCGGTCTCCAACTTCTCCTTTTGCGTCTGGTTTGTTGACGCCTGCATCTTGTCATATATGCTCTCGAAGAGCTCGACGCCTTCCGCTACCTTCTTCAAGGTGCGGTCGATTTCGGCTGAATGGTCCACTTGTAAATAGCTTGCAAAGTCACTAACAATTATATGCACTTACTTTGCAGCTTTCTGGCTGCCATGTTGCGCGAAGACGATAGTGCGGAATACCAGGAGAATGTATGGGCAAGAGTTTCGAAGCGCCCAGCGACGAACGGATGATGGAGTATATTTGTGCCCCAATTTAGGTTATAGCCACGTGAGTAGCATACCAGGGCGCTCACATATCAGCGCCTAATACTTCTAAGCTACGCTAAGAAGCCATAACCCGCATAAACGACAGTCATGCATCGTGTAACGAGCGTCACCGTATACGGACATGACGTTTTCAAGGTGGGGAGCTGTGATACTGCTAAATATCATGTGGGCTGCGAGTAGGGTGTCGTGTCTGATCTTCATAAGGCATACAAGCCCACCCAATTCGACCACAACGCGATTAATCGGACTAAATCTAAAGCAACATCTATGTGATGGGTAGTCTGTACATACGAGGCGAAATACACCGCCCAAGTACCGAGGATACGTCTCCATGGTGGGATAGGATACCAACTGGTTGGCATCGGAAGAAGCGGACGTGGGCAAAGCGCAGCTCACCGCCTCCGAGTGGGGTCAGAAGGTAGGGTTGAAATGGTCGGAGTTTTTGGCATTGAATGTGCAGAGAACCCGAATCACCACCATTCACCAGCGACGAATGACCGACGTCGTTGAAGCGTATGCGGCGTCTTCCGTACAGCCCGCTTGACTTGGATATCACAGCGACCGTCAAAGCACGTCCGGTGATGGGATCATGGAGGGCATTGAAGGCCGCCCAGAAGAGGCATAAGACGCGTCCGTCAAGCAGGGGAATCGAGGGAGCGTGGCGAAGGCGGGAGATGTGGCGCGAGAGGTGAACGAGAAGGCGATGGCAATGTAGCGAGAGGAAAAGAGATGGCAGTCGAGGACATGGGACCAACTGCGTAACGATGAGACCGAAGGCTGTGATTGGTCGGGTGGCCAAATATGGGTGCGCAACAATTGGAAGTACGCGTGGGAAAGTTGGATAGAGAGCGAGCACGCCGGAGGGCGGGTTTCACAGATAATACTCCCTCCGGATCCCCGTCTCGTCCTCTCCTTCTCCCTCACGCCTCTTCACGACATTTCTCTATCTTTTCTCGTTATGAAATCTCTCCGCAAGTCATTGAATGGCAACAAGGACCACCACAATCACCACATTTCTACGCCGACCTCGCCTCTACCCACTCTTTCCAAACCATCGACCGCCATCGTACCCCCGAAGAAGGTGATCAAAGCCATCAGCTCCTACAAGTCCAACACGCCCCAGGAGCTCTCGTTTGAGAAGGGAGACTTCTTCCACGTGCTAAACGATAATGGCGGACTTTGGTATGAAGCTCACAACCCCATGACCGGCGCGCGAGGGCTTGTCCCGTCGCACATGTTTGAGGAGTTCACAAAGGGTGCCGCAACGTGAGTAGGCTAGATTCGACACTCAGCGCATACGCTAACCTGCAGCCCCAGGCCCCGTTCGCCCAAGAACTTCAGCCCAACAGATCGCATGTCCAGTATATCTAGCGGCAAGCCCTCACCGACGTCCCCCAAGCACAAGACCTTCTACGCAATCGTCCTTCATGACTTCACAGCGGAGAGAGCTGACGAACTCGACGCGAAGTCCGGGGATGTCATCACTGTCGTCGCTCAATCGAACCGGGAATGGTTTGTGGCAAAACCCATAGGTCGTCTCGGACGGCCAGGACTCATCCCTGTCACATTCGTCGAGATCCGCGACCCCGCCACAGCGAAACCCATACAAGACGTTATGACGCTTATAGACAGTGGCGAGTTGCCCCGGGTAGAGGAATGGAAGCAGGCCTTGATGAGCTACAAGGAGAACAGCATCTCCCTCGGTGGGCGGGACTTCTCCTCTCCACAGACTTCGGCCACTCTCAGATCTAGCCCGGCGGCCATGGAGCCTACTATCAACATTCAGGGCGCTACGCCTCTGCCAGGGCAACAGCAACCGCCAGTGCCCGAGGAGCCTCCCCGCCCATCCTCGCCGAAGATGTTGCCGGAGGGCATCCTTCTGTCCGCCGAGATCAAGTCCTACCATTACGAGGCGGAGGAATACTGGTTCCGCATCCATGCCATCTATCAACCGTACAATACTGCACGGTCGCACACTCTCCCTCCAGCTAAGGAGCTAGTCCTCTTCCGTTCCTACAACGACTTCTACGACTTCCAGGTCGAACTGCTCGACACCTTTCCACATGAGGCTGGCCGTCCAGACACTGGCACGCGAATTCTTCCGTACATGCCCGGACCGGTGGAGTACGTCGACAACGAGATCACAGCAAGCAGGCAGAGTGAACTCGACGAATATCTCCACAAGCTCTGTGACCTAAAACGATCTGCGCGGTACATCGTTGAGCACCAACTCATTCGGAGGTTTTGTGCGCTGAAGCCCGGAGATGGCGAGGTGAACGTCGAGCCTCGACGGGGCGAGATCCAGGCCCTCCGTAATTCCTATGCGGAGGACCGCCACAGCTACGCCGATGCGAACGGTGCCGCAGATCAGATGGCTCGTCTTCGTGTATCCCAACCAGTCGATCGTCCTCTCAGCGACGTGTCAATATACGACGACGAGGGCGATGTCGACGGTCGGGGGCAGAACGGGGATCCATATTATACGGACGGGAATGCTTACAGCCATGACTCGCCGGGAAGTTCGTCCCTCCATGCTCAGCCACGCTCAGCTGGACACCAGCGGGCTGGATCCGCAAATTCCTTCCGTCGACCGTCCGATGGTGTCCCGCCACGCTCCCAGTCACCGCAGGTTCTCTCCCAATCCATCTCTCGCACACACTCACGCGCCGCTAGCCGTGCAGAAGGCATTGGCCGAAGTCGCTCTCCCCTCGAAATTGACCCGTACGAAGCGAACTCACAGTCACGTTCTTCACTCGCATCCTCCCATGACCCTTCACCTGTTTCTATGCGTTCCTCTCAGGCTGGTTCTGTCCATACTGCTGCAACCTCAGCGTCGGGTCGGTCACGCTCTGCATCAAACGCGGCGTACACTCCTCCTATATCCGCGACAAACCCCAACACTGCGTTCGTCAAGATCAAGATCTTCGACCGTGTTCAGGACGACCTCGTTGCGATCCGCGTGCACCCTCGTGTCACTCACGGACAGCTCATGGACAAGGTGCAGGCGCGACTCGGCGGGAACGTGGCGTGCTTGCGCTTCCGTGACAGCCTCAGCAACGAACTGCTCGCGATCGATGGCGACACTGAGCTTCGGAACTGGCTAGAGAGCACAGAGCGGCACGTGCTTTACGCGGAATAAGTTCAGTATCCGCACGCCATGGGACTGAGTCCGGAGGAGGTACAGTACATACCAGTATATAATCGCTCTCTTTTCTCTTATCATTCTTGCGCTTCGTTCTGTGCGATCATACATACGTCCGTATTGCTTGACACTTATCTTATTATCCTACGCTCTTCTCGTTCTTGTGTAGTGAACACTTTCCCTTTTGCTCGATGATTATTATTTCCCGTCCCTCCTCTTGATTTGCATGACTGTAGCCTCTGTACTTCGATGCTGTGTACTTCACACTACTACTAGGCCCTCTACGTTCGTTCCCGTCTGAATCACTACCGTGCACTTGCCGCCTGCGTATCGGCAGTACAATGGGCATCCCCATGGGCCCCACGAGGATCCTCTTAAATGACCATTCCTTTGGCGTATTCATAAACTTCGCCCCCGGAATTTTCGTTCGTTATCATTTGTTATCCTCGCAGGTCGGACGAGGTTCCTGGAGTCCCAATTTGGCAGGTCTTCAAGTTTGTTATTGAACGACTCGGCTCTACTGAAGGACACTGCGATTGCGAAACCAAAGAACCCGAAGTTGAACGACGGTGCAGTATTGCATCAGAAGCATTGAATCCGCTGTGATTATACATATATATCGAAAAGTTTTACCATCCGTCCTCTACCTCATGACTCGGAGAAGCTTTCAGCGAGGCGCACCGGTGATACTCCCCAAACGTGCCGTCATAAGGACACGAGCATGAATATGACTGCTATATCGCATGAAAACCCGTAAAAACGGGGCCCATCGTGCTTGAAAAAAACCTACGCCTTCGACAGTTCGCAACAGTCACGTCGATCTATTTCTGCATCGGCAAAGGACATTGAGCGTAAATAATCCTAGGTCGCACGGCGCACGCCAAGGATACAATAACGCCGTACATGATATGTATGTGGATAAACTACAACCTCGCCGACGGTACTCAAAACCTGCGATATCCTGGGCTCCTAAAAATGTAATCGGCTGGGCGGGACATTACCACACTCCGCGCGGAATGACGCCTGCGGCTTGCCCGCCCAATTCCCGCAGGCTGCATTTCCGCATGGGCAGGCCGGGGAAGCATGAGCGCGCCCGCCCACACTAAATGCGTGCTTCCCATGACGATTGCACCGAGCTAGTTCTGCGTAGCATCCCGCCAGGAAGCCACGAACGCCACGAACGAGTCACGTACATTAGACGTTAGCACAAGGATGCATAAGTTCTGGATAGGGACCCATAGAAGCCGTGCTCGCCATGATTGCATAGGGTGGTACGCCCATATCGTCCGACATGTCACTGGAGCAGAAGGTGGTGCTTAGGCCCGTGCCTCTATGAACGTTCGCACAACTATCCATGGCACTGAGCGTTACGTGTGAGTCTCAGTCAAGATCCGGCAGGAGTTCCAGCCGCGAGGGTGTTGCCATAGACGCAGCAAGCCAAGCGAGGACGAGGGGAAGCGAGGCGGATGCGGGGGGTCTCCAAGAGAGGACAGACGCTGGCTCCGTTACCTCAGGTGGCCGTAGCGCCGCGACCTCGTTGCAGACGGCCACCGCGCTCCCGAAAAGCTGTTCCTATGTTCTCACCACGACCGTGCAGCATGCTCTGAACGCTTTTCATGATCTCCCCCTGCTTCCTGAGGAACGATAACAGCCACGGTAGACTGCTCGCCTTGCCGCTCGCGGAGAAATGTCTGAGGCAACCAACGCCTCGGGTGTTCCGCCAGACGCGCCCATCCCACTCGCCCCCGGCAACCCCACCGTTCCTGATATCCTCGCCGTTGCGGACAAAGTCCTTTCACTAGAACGCCAGAGAGCGGCGGAAAACCCTGAAGGAGACGAGGCGTTGGAATGGCATGAAGTGATCGAACTCCAAGCGTTCAGCGAACGGAAAGTTTGGATCGAGGAGAAGACCAAGGTTAGCATCTTCTCTCCTGTAGTGCGCAATGGGCTCCTTCCTAATGATTGTATAGTTCTTGGAGAAACTTCCTCCCATTGAAGTCTTCGTTGGGCTCGATGCGGTACGGCAGTCGGCTGCCGAAGTGCCTGGTCTCCCGACGCGCGAGCAGCTGAAGGAATGGATAGTGGAGCACGACAAGATCGAGAAAGAGACGGAGATTTTTGATTCTGGGGAGCTACGCAAACTCAAGAAGTTCACGAAAGGTGAGTTGAACGGTGTACTGCATCCCCTCTATTGCTTAAGGTATAAACATATAAAGCCGCCGCTCAGCGTAATTTGTCCCCGGCGGATACGGACCTCATCGAGATCACCCTCACAACCATTTATGCTCTTGACAAATTGCTTCATCTCCTGCGGGACAGGTCTGACAATTTGGAGCTCCTCAAAGTCAGACTGACTTGGGAGGAGCGGCGTATTGCTGCTTGGGCAGAACTCCGGAAGCTACTCGATGACCTCCGGGAGTTCTTGGCGAACCGCGCGAGATGGTCCCCTGACGTGTACGAGACCCTGGAAGAAGAGGATATGCCGCCGCCGGGAGAACGCACACCTACTAGACGTAATTCTGTGGTCTCCATGGCTTCCGAAACCTCGTCAGCTTCATTGGCTGGGTTCTCAAGGGGAGCTCGTTTCAAGCTCGCTGAGTCTCTTTCCCGGGAAGCTGCGCAATTCGCTAGCCGCGTTTCTTCTCTCCGACATACTAAGATCGCGCTTGCTGGGAAGGCTTTGGACAAACTAATTGACGAAAGCCGTAAGCCGGTTCCAGACGAACTCTTAGACGAACAAGACAAGCTAGAGAATGAGGGCATTACCGAACTCGAAGATATTGGCAAGTTCGTCATGCAAATGGTGATGCAGTGGAAGAAGTAAGAACCGGGCTGAATTATAAGAATTGCCGGCTAACTTACGTACCCTTAGAGCTGACGAATTCTATGTCGAGACCCTCAAGGACAAGTCCAGTGCACAGAACCTACTCGAAGAAATAGAAGTCGCCAAGCTCAGCCACCCTACCACTCGTCAAGACGCCGGTTTCGTTTCGCGTACGAGCGCCCTTAGCAAGCGGCTATTACTCCGAGGCAACCCTTCTACGTCCCTCACTTTCCCGAAACCTGCCCATCGTCACTTCCCAGATCAGGTCGCATGCACGGAGTCTGTCATTCAACAACTCTCTGCGGAGATGACGTCCGCCCTCCAACATGCAAAGAAGGCCGAAACTTGTGCTAAGGAATACCACGCTGCCGCCGATGCGGTCAAACAGGTCGAAGTCGCATGCAAGGCAGCCTCCGTCCTCTCGTCTAAATATCTTTCGCTCATCGACCGTATGGAGAACGGGATTGTGACGTCTACTGGGGATGGCACTCCTCCTGACCTGTCTTCGGACGAATGCCTCGAAGGCTCTCGTCATTCGGTCTTCTTGTCACTGTTTCCGTCCATTCTGAAGGAACTAGACCAGGTGAATAACGAGGCCGCCTCTGTATTGCCTTCTGCACGAGCTGTACTACTCCACCTGGACCAGCCAGGGATCGACTCCCAGTTCAAAACAGACTCCGCCGCCGTTATTGAGGAACTGGAAACCAAGCATAAAGTGGCAGTGGCGGTGAAGGGTGTAGTGGCCTCCCGGACGGCAGGTCTCGCACAAGTACGGAAGGTGTGGTCCTTTATGGATCAGCTATTTCAGGAAGTCGAAGAGCTACGCGGTGAAATCGTAGACGCTATGTCCCGTCAGATGTGGAGACAGCAAGTTCGTCATGATGCGCCCCCGACGCCGGAAAGCCCCACCGCGGCGCTTCCCACCGTAACCCTTTCCCCCTCTGAAGTTATGGAACGATTGTCTGGACTCCGAACACGACTCGCCGAGGATGTGGTTGCACCCCTGCCTGCGCTCACGCCGTCTCTTGGGTCTGTCTTGCGGGAATATCTCATCCATTCCTCTTCTGCCCTCGAGTCCATCCTGAACACTACTGGGGATACCGCACGTTTCTGGGAGGCAGTACAGCAGCAAGCCACTTTGATGGGCACTGTTCGCGACGAAGTCCACTCGTTGCAAATACGCATTGAGGATCTAAGGGTCCGGTTTGAAAAGGGTGCCCAAAACTTTTCCGTTAATATCCCCGACGAAGATGCTCAATCACAGACAGAGGAGACACTTCTTGGTGAGCTAGCCGCCACTCGCTCTGCGGTTCATGCATTCCTGGATGAGCTCCCGCGGCGCGTACCGTTTGTAGGTGATACCAGAGCGGCAGGTGCATTAGGTCATACGTCTCCGAAACGTAGGGCCTCTTTGCCTGGCGGTACCGTCACCCTAAACGTCCTGCAGCAGGCTATCCAGTCGAACATCCCCTTTGATCCTACCGCCCTAGATAGGGGCGTCCGCACCGACTCGAACACTTACAGCATCATGCTCTCAGGCGCTCTCAAATCGCTGGAGTCCAAGGCGAACTACTTCCAGCTAGCGAAGAAGGCGCATGTTCTCGATGCCGCCCTCGTCTTTCTGGTTGATACCCTTAACCGAGCAGAGGATGCCATCAACAGTATTCGAGCGTCGTCCACCGATGGAGGAGAACGGCTATCTGTAGACCGTCTCTCTGAGCTATCGGCTGCACTTGAAGATGCTTCGAGGGCGCACGCAGGCTTCGTAGAGCGGGCGTTGTCCCCTGTTCAGGTTGCGCTACGGCAGCTTCGCTCGGCGCCAGACGGCCATGACGCTGGGGATCAAGGCGCCATCGTCTCCGCGCGCCAAAAGGCCGTCGAAACTGCCGAATCGCATTTCTCCTCGTGGAAGAAGAGCGTTGTGGGCCTCCAGCAGCAGCTCTCCGACGCTTTGAAGGCAGAACAACACCGCATCGTCGAAGAGGCCCGATTGAAGGAGGAGCAAGACCGACTCGAGGCAGAAACGCAGGCGTTGCGTGCTCGCGAACAAGCGGCTGCGGCGGAGGCTGAACGTTTAAAAGCGCTCGAGCAAGCACGAGTTGAACGCGAGAGACTGGAGGCGGAAGAAAAGGAGAAGAGGGAGCGACAAGAGGCGTTGGCGCGGGCTGAACGCGAGGAGCAGGATCGACGGCGGTTGGCGGAGGAAGAGAGAATAAGGCGGGAAGCGGAAGAGGCGCGTCTGAGGCAGGAGGAACAAGGAGCGCGTCTAAGGCAGAAAGCGGAGGAAGAACGTCTACTACGGGAAGCTGAGGGAAAACATCTACGACAACAAGCATCATGCGAGGCCGAGACGTCCGTCGGCGATAACTCATTAGAAACTGTCGAGGAAATGAGCTTCAGCATTAACGTCGATGAGGGTCAGTATCTCTTTACCTTGCACTTCCCTGGGTGTGGCTTAGCTCTGTTTGGCAGACGTCTTCGCTGTGAAGGATCCATCGTCGACAGGCACTAATATGAGCTCGGAGTTGGCGGAGCTTAGCTCCCGTATCTTCGAGTTCCGCAAACGTCTTCGATCCCTTGGAATCAACGACGCTGCGAGGCCTCATGCAAGGTCCTCTGCCAGTCTACCCGAAGATGAAGTACGGAAATCCATGTCAAAAGCTCTCGCAGCTCTCACAGCAGAAGTCGCCGAATTTCCCTCTTCCATCCCTAACAACCTAACCATCGATGCGGACCTACGCTCTCTCCGTAGTGAACTCGAGGCTTCTGTGGACCTGATGGGCCGGGTTAACTTGCTTGCCGACTTTTCTCTATCACTGCTCGAGTGCGATGGGGTGCTGAGCGACCTTCTTGAACACATCGACAGCTATCCCTCGCCTCCCATAGGGCCTCTTTCTGGTTCGCACACTTCCGACCCTTCATTGGTCCCCGAAGAACAGCTCTCTGCGCGCCTGGTGTTCACTCGTGAGACGCTGGATCGCATGAGGACTTTGGCCCGTACGCTTGCGAATGATCCGAGGGTGATCCCCGAGAAAGAGCGCATCGTACAGACCTGGACCGAGCTTGAGGCGATGGCGCTTGACCGCATTAACGGGCAGAAGTCGCGTCCGGCAAGTGTGATTAGCTCTGGGCGGAGCAGTCGTGCTTCAGTTATCAAGAGCTCTTCCCACCTGGCTCGCGTGGATAGCCCCCGAGTTCGGGCGAGTCTCGACGTTCCTCGCCCTCGCGCGAGCCTCGACAAGAAAAGTAGCTTCTCAAAGTTGTCTGCTTCGCCTGGCGGGAAGTTCCTTGCTCCTCCGTCTCCTCACGCGAACGCGCGCCGTGCAGCGTCGGGTTCATCGGCCACCAGCACGACACAGTCTCGGAGCTCGAGTAGACTCTCTGTCTCATCATCCATTCGCTCGGTCTCGGGCCCTTCAGCTGGGTCCAGCTCATCTACACTGTTCGGGACAACATTTTCGTCGAGGCAACGCACGAATAGCACTACTTCGAATGGCTCATCATCGTTTGCAACCCCAATTCGGCGGGCGCCGGCACTATCTACGACCTCGCGACCAAGAGCACAGACGGGTACCGCACGAACGAGTTCCCCGGCGTTTTCGGATGCATCATTTTCACAGGGCCGCTCGAGTCTAAACCTTTCGCGACCGCCGACGTCGCATTCGTCTTGGTCCCGTGCGCCTCGGACGTCTTTCCCGGCGCTACCGAAGTCTCCGCCTTCGTCGCGAGGGCAACTTCCCCGTTCGACCAGAAAGCCCTATGTCGCGAATCCGAAGAACAAATTGGATATGGCTGTTGGTGACGTCGTGAACAGGCTTCCTGTGGATATCAAGATTGAGCTTGTGGCCGATACGTGGAAGGATCAGAGTGGAAAGTACTGGATAGGAGACACAGACCCCAAGCTGTGTTTCTGCCGCATACTGCGCTCGCAGACAGTCATGGTTCGCGTCGGGGGAGGCTGGTCGGAGCTATCCAGGTAAATAACCTCATCTACTCCTCTCCAAACGTCTCGCTTACATCCTCCCGAAATCATAGATTTATCAAGGACCACTTCGCGGACGCATTCAGATTGCTGCCAGACGCATCGCCTCCACGCATAGGTGCTCGTGAGGAGATGTGGATCAGTTCCGCGACATTGGCTCAAGCTGGAGAGCTCATGACGCCACCCATGCCTCCACGAACCCCTGAGCCTAAGGAGGGTTACATCCCTTCGTTTGCTCTCTCGACTCCGAACGGAACAAGTCCGAAGTCTCTCAAAGGCTCGCCCTCCCCGGGGTCACCTCTGCATGCTCTCCAGTTTATTCGACGCGCCGAACGGGACACCCCGTCATACCGACCGGAGACACCGACTCGGTCGTCACGAAGCGGCATTACATCGGTGCTCAACACACCTGCGCGGCAGCCCGCGTGGCGTCCATGAAGATATCTTGTATGTTGTTTCTCACGAACTCACCTGCTGTTACATTGTTGCATCACCATATATTCGTACAAGCATGCATCACCGGACAGTCCGTTGCTGTGGATAGACGTTTATCGTGCGTACGTGGTTCCTCTGCTTGGCTTGGCATGACGGTATTTAATGACCTTGATGTTGTTCACGTTGTATACGTCTCTCGGATATTGCCCTCTAACACGAGTGTTGCAGGTGTTATTACATTAGCTATCTTGAACAGTCCACCTAGTAGTATTCCTTCCTTCTCCGTAACTCACTACACTGCCTGGATTTGTATGTTCGCGGTCACGTGGATAATAGGACGACGCGTTGCGACACGTCTGCCTGAAGCTTCTCCGCCGGCCGCACCGGCGATCGCCGCTGTCGTCCTCCATTGAGCAAGCTAGCTTATCCTCCGCCCACTACCATTCCCCCTGATATTTCCTCTGCCTTGTTATGGACAACTTACGGTGCAACAGGCTCACCTGTCGACGGTCGCTGAATGACAAGGCGGTTGTGGTGAGTCCACCAACTCGCCCTGATATAACTTAGTTTCGGCTAACAGACTGTAGACGACATGTGCGCGAACAACAACTTTTCAGGGTATCATTCCTGATAGTAGCTTGCACGGCCAGGTTCCCACATATTCTGCAGTGCGTAGTCCTTCCATGCCCCATGCCTGTTCTGATATGTCGGTTATGCTTAGTTGATTGCGCCAATGAACTCTTCAATGCATCTAGACTATGTCCGGGTGCGCTTTAGAGAACTTCGACATAAGGGGAGGAATAGATCTGATGCAACGTTACTAGCCTGCGAAACGTCCTTAACTGAGCCGTAAGCAATACTTCAAAGACAGAATGGACATCATACTGAATGTGTTTTTCAGCGACGACGTGGTCGTATGTATCCTACCATGATCGTGAACGCTGCATAACCAAGTATCGTTAGGTTTGCTCTCTGCATCCTTCTAACGACTACAAAACCGTATGTATGCACGCATATAACCACCCACAAGACTCAGATCTGTCCGTAGTCTGTCTTGTCCGGCTTAAACCCGGCTATCATCCTCGAAATCTGTAGTAGGTGTGTCTAGGGGCCAATCGATCACGACAGTAACGTGCTAATCGAGCCCCCAGGGCGCTATCATTCTGGCAGTATCAGATACACCAAGAACAGTATGTGCTCCGCGACCTCACTGCTTGCGCCGTAATACCCGCGGTAGCTCGTTCCAACAGGCCCTTTATCGTAACGCCACCGAGAAGAACGCGCAATTAGAAAAACGGCTTGAAAACGTTGTTAGAGAAGGTGAACTATTCTGCGCGATCCATACAAAATCCCCATCTAACCGATCTCATGTTGCGCAGCGAACGGGGAAATCAGTTTGTTGACGAACAAATTGGCGGGTACGTCTAGCGTTGTTGTGCAGCATAGCATTCTCGTGACTAATTTTAGCAGGCCTCGAAAAGGATCTCGAGGCAGAACGCCGTAAAACGGTCACTATGCAAGATTCGTTGAAGGAGAGCGAAAAGGAATATCACAAACTGAAGGTCCGTCGGCCGCTTGGTTTCAATAGAGCCGGTGTGACTCGTTTCAGTAGACCCAGTACGATAGACTTAAGCGTAAGGCGTTATTAGGCGGCAGCGTGGGAGGCAAAGAGGGTGTGCTCCCTTTCACCAACCAGACCCTTAATGTCCAGGAAAGGCAGGAGGACACCAACAACAGACTGCAGCAGGGGATGATTTTTGGCTCCGGTCTCAGCGGGGCAGTAGGGGTAGATGTGGGAGCAGTCGTCGGTAACATGGAGGCTGCTGGGGTAAGTGATGTCCTTTTCTAGATACTGTGTTCTCAACTATGTCCAACGTTGTCACACAGATACAGCGCACCCCAATCGTCAATAGGACCGTTGCGGGTGGACCGATTGGAGTACAGTCTGGCCATGGAGGAGCGTGGAGGCAGCAGCCACAGGCACCTGTTGGGCGGCTTGTGGCTCAACGACAACCTTTCAGCGCCAACCCGATGGACCAACGTTCGTTTCGTACTGGTGGGGGCGGGAGCACAAGCGCACGTTCAGATCGTTCCGATAGCACAACGGAGGTCGAGAACTTGATCGCTCAGACCGGCCGTCACAGTGGGCGGAGTATGCATGGGGCACACCCGCAGTGGGTAGTACCACAACATCGGGTCTCGACTGCTACTTCGCAAGCGGCGATAACTCGAAGTAGGGAGGGGTACTTGTAGAGGGGTGCTGTATTGACTAGCTTTCTCTAGGTTATGCTCAGCCTTCAGCCAAGCGCACTGGCCCAAAGTTCAAACCGGCCGGAGTCCCACTGACGCGGTGAATCAATAAAATTTACGCACACACCTATGCACTGCCTCCATCGGACATTCCTCGTCGAGACGACTCCCCACGTGTTTTTCAAACTCCATCGGATTGTAACTATGTTGTCTCATGCCAATTGACGTGTTGTATCGTATGTCAGGTTCCAGAGATCACTCGCTTTCACTGGCTGGGTATAGTAGCTACTTGAAGTACGTAAGCTCCGCCATTCTTGTTGCGTTACAACAATTGCTGTCCCTCCCGACGCCTCCGAATCCGGCACGGACACAGCCATAAGCTGTCGCGTGTAGTAGAAGGTCTCCAATGTCCTTCCTCCAAGTACCGTCCTTGATGCATCCGATGTTGTGACGCTCGATGGCGTCGGTGTCGAGAAAGATAAATAAAAAAACCCCACCAAACGGGGTCGCGCCACTGACCTACTAGGTCCGCATTGCTTCTCGGAAGTTTATACCTCAAACTTCAAGCGTTCTCCATTACTGATCTTTATATTCAATTCACGTGGTTGACTCTGCGAATTGGCCTCAAGAAGTTTCGCAGTATGGGTCAGCCTGGGCCCTCGAATATCTGTGTGGTAACAGTGCGTCGACTGTTCTCAAACCCGTATTTTACGTCGCAAAGCCGAAGTGCATGATTCCCGCTCTGTGAAATGTGTCTACTCATTGCCCTGGTTGGTGGCGTCATCATGGCCCCGATCGATATGCCCGACATCGCCTTCCCTTTGCAGTTTTGATTGTTATCACAGGCACGTAGTACATCATGGCAACCACGACATACAAGCAGGTTCGTTGGACCGGTCCCATCATCGGCTCGGCGGCGATATTTGGCATAGACACGTGCTAGCATTACACCTAGTACTCGAGCGTGTTCACGTACCTCGTGATCGTGTATCTCCCAATGCCGTATCTACAACGGCAACTTGGAATAGGCTCGAATAGCACGCTCCGCTCTACATTCGTCGCAGCCTTTCGTTTCTATGTATCATGACTTTTGCATAATCGGTGCCGTGGTCCCTCCTGTAGGCTTGAGCACGTTCATAGCGCCACTGGCACGCTCGCGGTGAGTACTTTCCCTGAGGTTTGCGGCCGGGGGGGGGGCGAATCGTGCGCAGGATCAGGGTGCTAACCTAAAGGGAGCAGATGTGTTTTCTGTAAAGTCGGCGCGGGCTGCGCGTGGGCTCTCGATTTTCTGTTGAACAAAGCATTCGAACCCCCCGCCCTAGATACTTCGCATGGCTATTGCTACCGCCACCATCCCCATTTGGACTTACACGTCTATCCTGCTCATCGTATCGGTCAGTTTTCGACGGTTACAGAGTATTGTCACAATAGAAGCCCAGGAGGTATACCTATTTAAATTAACATTGTCAATCGACAGTTTGAAGGGTGCCTTAGGAATAACCCAGTGGTCCGTTATTGTTGAAAGTGGCCGCGTCCCGCTGTTCCGATGCCAATACTCCCTGATACACCCCCACCCCCAGCCCAATGAGCTAACGACTCGGAAACTTGAAGTTCACAAATAACCCACCCCCCATGAATAATGCCTCCTCCACTGTGGCTAGCGGACAGTGCGATGAGTAAGGCCTAGTACCGTGAGTGCGGATGTGATGGATAGGAGTTGTGAAGACACTGGTCAAGATCCATAGAACAAACCTGATACTTTCCATCCCCGAGGGTTTCAGAAGCATCTGCTTGTATGGTTCAGGGATTGTCGTCAGTAACTTAGATGTATGCCTCAAAGGTGATATTACGACCCTTAGAATATGTCTCACTTACGTCTACAAGATAGCTGGAGATCTTACGATGTGGGAGGGTTGTACTGAGGAACAAAGCACATTATGAGATGTGTTATTAACCATGGAAAATAGTCATCTCTGGATTCCACATCCTGCACCGAGTCGGGGCCTTGACGCCATTTCAAACCACATTCTCGCATACATGCTGGCCAAACCTTACAGAGCGCTTCAGGCCGCCTCATGTACGCTGGAAATCACACATCGTTGCTTCGCACCGGCCCTCCACACCGGGTTTGAAGGCGTGAGCACAAGGAAATGCGAGCGGCCAGCGGTCATGGATGTCATTCTGGAACTGCGGAGTAGCGGGGAGCCACATACTCTGTGAGAGATCTGCGGCCAGTTGAATAGCGGGTCCCTGGACGGTGATCGATGTCCGCAACCGTATGCAAATTCGCGAAGGGGTCGTGGCCTGCCGCAGCGGAGAGCGGGCGAGATGGACGTTGAGCGCACGTTTCCCGGGGCTAACTTTCATTTTAGCGCTGAAGGCTGTGCTGAAGCTGTTCGAAACGGGCAAGTTGGTAAGAACCTTCGTCGTGACGGCTTGAGTCCACGGTCCCGCACACCACTGCCATCGGTTCCATGTGCGTGAGATTCCCCATTACGCCTCAGGGTAGGCGGTCTGTATCTGTTATACGTCTTATAGGCTTCTAAGACCGTAGCTGACAGAGTGGTTCTTGAGCCGCGCTCATACCAGCTTTGTATTCGAAGGCCTTTTGCAAGTCACATTCAGGTTGGCCGCCGGTACTATTTGACTGCTACTGTGTGTGTAGTGCCCTAAGCTTCAAAACGCCCTGGGAATCGTATCATACATAAGGTTAACGCGCCTGTCTAGGTGCACTCGGCCAGGCTAATGAGAATCGGCTTCCTCCGCGTTAACCTTTGATAAGGCATCAGGTGGTGTCGTAACATACCTGTGGGAAGAAGCAGGACCCATAGAATGACACGCAGCCCGAGCGACCGCTGGATCCAACACCACTGCGCAGCCGCAGCTTTACGTGATGCCGAGCGGCCGCTGTAGTTTACGGAAATGCTTCACGGTCGCCACGACCCTCACGCATTGGGGCGCCCAGAGCATGTATAAAGGCGAGCACTGCGCAGTGGGGGCTCAGCACCACCGCCGTCGACTCTTGTGCCTCGTCTTGCCTTCGTCTTTTGCGCACCCCGTCTTATTTTCCTATTGACAAAATGATGCACATGTTGAGCTTTGTTCTTGCTGCTCTTTTTGTCGGCCGTGGTACGCCCCCTCTTCCTCACCTAGACGTAAGGGCTAAGGCACTGACCAACTTGCGCAATGCATGCTAGGTGATGCTGCTGCTGTCGGATTCGCGTCTTCCTCAGCCGTGACGGAGCCCGCCGCTTCCAGCAGCTTGTTCTCCGAGTTTCCCTCTTCGGCGGCTACCAGCACCCTCCTTTCAAGCAGCGCATTCGCCACTGGGTCCGTCGCTCCGAGCAGCGTGTTCGCCACCAGCACCGCCGTCGGTAGCAGCGCATTCGCTACCAGCACCGTCGTCGGTAGCAGCGCTTTCTCTGTCGCCCCGTCCTCAGTCGCGACGGAGACCTTCTTGACGAGCAGCGCCATCTCCGAGTCCGCGTTCCCCACCACCTTCACCTTCTCAGTGACCGGCTCCGTCTCCGCCACCCCGACCACTCGCGTCTCCCACTCGCGCCGCCCCCACGGCCACACAGTCACGGTGACCCGCTACGTGACCGTCGGCGAGTGCACCCCCAGCGTCATCTCGAGCTTCCCCACCAGCGTCGCCTACCCGTCCGGCTCCGCGTTCCCGTCGGTCGTCTCCAGCATCGCGTCCGCAGCCCCGTCCGGCTCCGTCCTGAGCAGCGCTGTGCCGAGCTCTTCCTTCGCCGTCACCTCGTCCGCCGTGGCCAGCACCTCCTTCGCCGTCGGCTCTTCGGTCGCCGTCACTGCGACTGCTACCGGCAGCGAGGCCGCTTCTGCGACCACCTCCACTGCGGACAGCAGCGAGCCCGTCACCTCTACCGCGGACAGCAGCGAGCCCGCCACCTCCACCGCGGACAGCAGCGAGCCCGCCACCTCCACCGCGGACAGCAGCGAGCCCGCCACCTCCACCGCAGCGAGCAGTGAGCCGGCGACCACCACCGCCGAGAGCAGCGAGCCTGTCACATCTACCGCTGAGAGCAGCGAGCCCGCCACGACTACCGCTGAGAGCAGCGAGCCCGCCACGACTACGGCCGAGAGCAGCGAACCTGCTACCACCACCGCGGCGAGCAGTGAGCCCGCTACCACCACCGCCGAGAGCAGCGAGCCCGTTACGACTACCGCCGAAAGCAGCGAGCCCGCGACCACCACTGCTGAGAGCAGCACCTCGGCCTGAAGCGACATAGATTAAACCTTCGACATGCATTATCGTTCGCTGGATGGAGGTCTTGGACGCGGTTGGCTACGATTGGGGACGTACTAAATGGACTTTATCTTTGACTAGTAGCGTTCCTTACGCCGCGTTTTTGTTTGGCTTGAACGGACAGTACTAATGATGGACTTTATAATGGCTGGTGATTTACTATGCACCGTTGCAATCGATGACGTTTGTGCGATTGACTACCTTGCCTCGACGTTCACTAAAACCTAAGCCAACTTACCAACCGATGGGGATGTGTCCGAGGGGCTGTGTCCGCCCTTACAGCACCGTTGGATGGAACATAGCATCGTGTACGGCACTGACAGTCACCTCAACGCTGGGTACGCTGGGTATGTGGCACGACACTGCGTCAGGAAAACGTCTAACAAATCTTTCCCAACCCGCATCGCGCACAGGGTGGGGCCTCACAGCCAACGACCCTTCGACTCCATCCGCGTCAGCCGCGAAGAGGTGCTTCTCCGACGCTCCGGAGACCGCAGCAGATGATGCCAGTGCGCGACGACTCGGAGGACACGGTCAGCGCTGCATTGCGCACAGGTCTGGAGCGCGCGGCTGATCGCGCGAGGTGTGTACGTGCTCGGGCGAAGGGCACGACAGGAGCGGCCCCGCGCTCAAACGAAGTTCGCGGCTCGTGTCGCGTCCTTCTCGAGTCCTGGAGTCGCACTGACCGCAGTGATCATCCTCCGCGAAGCGACGGAGATGGGCTGCGCGAGCGCCGCGGTCAGCTTCTATAGACGCAGAGGGGCCTCGTAAACAAGATGAAGGGAAGTGCGCGGGACGCACGTTTCCGATGCTCCTGAGTAACACTGCGGTGTTGGTTGTCGGGTTCGCGCGGCGGGAATCCCCCTGCCCGTGCAAAAGTACCGCCTGCTGTCCCCCTGTTGCAATTAGGGAGTCTTCGGCGTTACTTTGCTATGAGTCGGAAAAGGTGAGCTAAACTTCACGAACGCGCTCTTGCTAGTTGTACGTTTGGTTGACCGAAGGCGCTGCGACCTCAGATTCGGAGGTATATCTCAAGTGAGCATTGTAGGAGCGTCGTAAGAAATCTATCCTGAGGGTCGTTGTAGGCAGTGTCAGTTCTCGTCGGATTATAGCTGATACACCACGTACTGTAGGTCGGCTGCAAAGTACTGCACTTCAAGCTGCCATGCTTACTTGTGATTATCGGAGCCGGCCAAACAGGAACGGTTCGTGCGCCTGCCGGGTGGACTCGGGAGGGACGCGCGGCCGGCGTGCGGTGATTGCGGAGCCGACAGAGGGCGAGCCGGAGGAGCTGATTGGGCGGGGGCGGGCGGCTATCAGAGGGGGGCGACGATTGGACGGGCGGGGGAGGAGACGCTCTGGGCGGTGATTGGCTAGTTGGGTGGTTTGGGAGGCTGCCCGCGTCCGACTCGGGCTCGCGCGACGGCCGCCAACAACGGGCCAGCAAATTTCCGTCGCGGCCCCGTCGAATATATCTCTCCTCCCCGCACGCTCTTCTTCCCACGCTCCTCTCACGCCGACCACCACCGCCGCGTCCTCGTCTCCTCCGCACTCGCCCGCCATGTCCCTCCTTGCCCGCTCTGCTGCTCCCCTCCGCCAGGTCGCTCTCCGCTCGCGTGCGGCCCCCATCCGCTCCGTGCACGGTGGCGAGTACAAGGTCTGCGCGCCCGGAATAGCTATGACGTGGACGGCCAGCTGACCCCGATTGAATAGCACATCCCCTTCGACTACGACAAGAAGGGTGTCTTCGGCGCGAAGGTTGCCTCCTACCTCATCTTCGGCTTCTCCATCCCCTTTGTCGCCGCCTACTACCAGCTGTACGTCGACCGTGCCTTTCCGCATTTTCCACCTATCCCTGACTATGGTGCAGGAGCAAGTCCGGCTCGGCATAGACAGTTTCGGTCGCATATACCTAGACCTACTGTATCCCCGCATTCATCTAGAATTAGACAGACATGCATTTGTAGATCATTCCACACGCGTGCACACCTCGCAGAACAAGCCCAGCGATTGAACCGACCTGTCAAGAACAAGTGCTCGCACGACTCTACTCCGCCTCTGCCTCATTAAGCATGGCCTCCATAGCCTCCTCCACTTCCGCCGCCTCTTCTTCCTCGACGTCCCGCGCAATTTGTTCCGGCTTGGGAACGGGCCTCTTACCGTCTCCTGACCCACAGTCACAAATGCGCGCGAGCAGCTCGGGGTCGTTTGCAAGTGCGTCCAGCGCGGCCAATGAGACCTTGCGCGTCGCGATCGCTGCCGACGAGTCTGTTGCTGCAGCAATAACTTGGTCATGCACTCGCACTAGACCGCCGTCAGTATCCGCTGCGACACCATTCTCCTCTGCGGAGCCTCACCTTCCATTTCGATGGGCACGTTCTGGCGTTCGTGCGGCTTCTTCACTACCGTGTGCCTCTGGCAGCCCTCCGCCTGCAGCAGCTCGAGCAGTGTCACCTTCGGGTTCGCGGAGAGCGTCTGCAGGCGGACGTGCGCGTCCATGAAGGGCTTGAACACCGCGTCGAAGAACCGTCCCACGCCGACCTCGAAGAAACCGTCGCACACATACAGCGCCCCGATGACGCTCTCCACCACGTCCGACAGGCACTGGCATGCATGCATTAGCTCCACCCTCCTCGTACGCACGCAGAACTTTCGTCAGCTAAGATACGGAGGGACGCTCACCTTCGGCGGCTCCATGGGCATCTCGAGCCAGTACTGCCCGGGGAGGCGGTTCTCGCGCGCCGCGGCGTCGTACTCGCGCGCGCGGAGCTCGCCGAGCTGCTCGACGTAGCGGCGGATCGTGCCCGCGAGCTGCTCGGACGCAGCGTTCAGGTGCCGGTGCAGGTCGAGGTGCACGCACACCGCCGCGAGCGCGCGGTTCGAGACCATCGCGCCCTTGAGCAGCGTCAGGCCCCCCGGGGAGAGGTGCGGGTGCCGCTCGAAGATGTGGCGTGCGACCACTGTGCGTGTGTCCCGGGGAACGGGAGGGGGAGCGGAGATGGTTAGTGGGGGAGATGGAGAGAAGAAGGTAGGGGGACTTGCGGAAGTCGAGGATGGCGTCGCCGATGAATTCGAGCCGTTCGTAGCTGGCCAGTTCGGCGCTCCCAAACGCCGAGCCGTGCGTCTAGTGCGAGAATCATCAGCGACAAACGCCAGAAGCAAAGCTTCAGTCAGTAGTGGAGGTACTTACGAGGGCCTGCGCGAGCAGCTCGGGCTTGCTGAACGTGGACCCGACGACCGCCTGAACCGCTTCGAGCGTATAGGCCGGCAGCGTCGCGACGTTCGGCGCGGGCACGGATGCGGGAGGCTGCTGCGCCCCCATGCGCGCAAAGTCCGTCCACTGCGCGATGTTGGGGAGGGGGATCTGCAGCCGGCGCGCGGCCTGCAGGGCGACCTCGTGGCCGCCCGAGAGGAAGGCCGCGGCGAGGATCGCCTCGACGACGTCCGCGACGACCTGTTAGCGGTAGCAACAACCTGAGCGTCGGGGAGTTATGTTGTGTTGGGCGTCGGTAGGACGCACCTTGTCACCCATCCACAGGGTGTTCTGCGAGTCGAGCTGGCGCTGCTTCTTGCTCCTCTTCTGCCCACCCGAGCCCTTTCCTGCATCCCTCTCAGCGTCCGCCATCTCGGCGTCCTCGTCGACCCCGACCGCAGAGGGTGGCTGGGCGGTCGGTGGCTGCCAGAGCTTCGCGACGAAGCGCTTGTGCTGGACGTACGGACACACGCCGACGCGCATCGCGCACTCGTGCAGGGTCTTGTTCCCGATGATGCTCTGGCGCTCGTGGTGGAGGATGCCTTCGCCCGCGGTGGGCATCGTGACGTAGAGGTAATTCGAGGCGATGACTTTGAGGAAGGCGTCGCCTACGATGGTGTCAGACGCGGACGTTAACCGTGTTGTGGTTTGGAGCGCGAGGAAGGCGTCGGGGGGAGACTCACCGAGGAACTCGAGGCGTTCGTAGTTGGACTCGGTCCATGCGGCGCGGGTGGAGAGCGCGATTAGGAGCTGCTGCTCGTGTATGCTTAGGTGGAAGAGCTTCGCGTCTAGCTCCTTGACGAGTAAGTAGCTGTCAATTCTCGTCATAATCGACGGCAGCAGCCATAGTGTCCGGAATGTGCTGAGAATTCAGTCAGTACCACTGCGGGGCATACAACATACAAGCACAGAACGACCGACCTAGCGGGGATGGTGAACCTGTAGGTGAGTTCTGGGATAAGATCTGCAAGAGGGTTAAGATATGATTCGAATATGCTACCGATGTGGACTTGCATTTCAGAGGGGCCTTCGCGGGCGGCGTAGGGGGGGTCGACATGGGGTGCAGGTTGTTGACGACGCCCGGCACCGCCGTCACCTCCACCATAGGCTGCTTCTCGTCCTCCAACCCTGGGAAGTCTTTCCTCCGAGCCTTGCAATACTCGAGGAAGTTGGGATACTCGGCCTCACGCTGCGAAATCTATCAGCATACCGACTTGCTAGAGACGGACACTGACCCAGTCGACGCACCGGACTATCCTCGGCTTTGCTCAGAGGCGTCAAGTCGTGCCGGACCTTCACGAGAAAATGGCGCATCGTGAACTCGACGTTGCGGTCCTGCACGACCGCATCGCGGGCGTTGTCGTCCAAAGACGCGAGGTCGCTGTACAGCGGGACCGCGAAGTAGTCCGCGGCCAGCTGCACGGCGTCCCAGGGGATGTGCTCCGCGACGGGGAGCTGCGACCACTGCATGCCCTGCGTCCCGGGGAGCGCCTTCCACGTCGCGCTGAGCGGCGCGAAGAAGCACAGCAGGCTGTCGCTGGAGGCGTCGAAGGGCTTGTTCACTAGAGAGCGCACGGCTCGGGTGGTGTAGCCCCGCAAGGCCTGCAGCTGCGCCGAGTTGAGTGCGAACGGTGCGCCCTTGTAGCAATGGACGGTCGCGCGCGCCCCGGAGAAGAAGACCAGGAAGTCTGGGATGAGGGGCATGGGCGCCCGCGTGAGCAGGACGACCGGCGCGTGGGGCTGGCCGGCGAGGGCGTCTGGGACGATGACGGTGGGGTAAAGGGTCACGGTGGAGTAGTTGGGCGAGTTGGCCCAGAACTCGGGCGACTTCCGCGGGTAGCCGTGGGTCGCTGTCGAGGTATTCGCTGTCTGAATTTCTTTTGGGACTTCGCCTTCATCCGCCCTAGACGTTGATTCTCTCGCCCGCCATTTGGACTGTGGGAAGTGGCGATAGTCCATGAGGCCCCTCCGCACGCACTCTTGACATGCGCGGTAGAACGCTTCCCTTCGAGCCTGCGCCTTGGTCATGCAGTAGGGACCAACCACGTCTGGTACGCCAGTACTTCCAGGAAGGACGACTGTGCACCAGTAGCCTTCCTGCGGGCCCCCTTCGGTACGCCGTTCGAGCGATACAGTGGCAGACTCCTGAGCCCAAGGCGTCTGCTGCTGGAAACTGGTGACAAAGCGATGAATGGAGGCCTCGGCATCCGACTTGTAGAGTCGTGCACTCGTAGTCGCGTCCAGGATGAACTCCTTATATGTATCACCATCGGTGTCGTCGTCGTCGTCATCACTGTCCGAGAGGCAGGGATTTAACCCGGTGTACATTGACGCTGGCTGCAGAGCGCGGCTATCGCCCTTGACAAACCCAGCGATCCAACCCCGCAGGTCTGCGCCAACTGTTTCGACGTGCGCCAAGATTCTGCGTTGTTCATTGTTTCCGCGTTCGACTAGGTGGAGAAGGTGACTGTGCCTGCCCTTGCTGTGAGTGTGGAAGTAGGTGTACGATAGTTGGTCTTCGAAGATATCGAAACTAAGGAGAACCTTAGCGGAGGGTCTAGGTTCAGCTGAACGGAAGGCCAAACCTGATGATCGTAGATGCGGGTGGGAGTTCTAGATCCTGTGCGGGTTTTGTCAAAACAAGAAGGTTAAACTGGCCTTCGTCAAATGAGCGATGCAGCTCCTTCTGCGTCTCGCTTTTAGTAACTATACTGCGTGTGTATCACGACAACACCCTTACCTGGTAGTCCGGATCACTCATTGCGCCATGACGTACTTCAGCGGCTCGGATGAATGGAAGCTTAGCTTGTGCTATCTGCAAGAGTTGCACCAGAGCCCGAGCAACCGTCCGGTCCTTTACTGATAAACAGGGCTAGTGAGGACTTTCGGCTGCCGGAGCACGCCGTATTTCGCTTACCTACAACTATAGCACGGAAGCCAGTACCATGCCCATCGTAGGTAGACAGAGTTTCGATAAGTTTTGCCAGTTTGGGCGTCACGTTGCATATTGACGAGCTCTGCGTGACGTCCAAAGCCTCTTCTGGTAGGGTATCCCGAAGCTGAACCAACTTTTGTCGAACGGCGGATTGGCTCGCGAGGAGCTTTGGGTTGGTCACTGTAGTAGTAGTTGCCGAGACCGTTACCTCTGTCAAGACCGCTCTCCAGAACAAATTACTCGCGAAGGGCCCAAGTTGGTTCCAGACACGCCTCCCTCTCCGAATATCCCGAGAACGCACAAGTAAGCCTTCTGGATCGGCCTCACGCAGCTTTGTGGATATCATATCACCAGGGGACGCAGGACGATACGGATCGTACTCAAGAACCAACTCCAGCGGCCCGAACCAGGCATCGGCCGCCTTCGTCGCCATGAAGAATGAACGAGCGCGGAACGAGATCTCAAGAGGCGTTAGATCCAAAGAGGCCCATCTGTCGGGTGCGCTGGTGACTGTTGCAAGAACCCGCGGAGGCTGGAGAATTTTGGCGTAGAAGTCGGTCATCATCCGCATGATTGGGTGAGGTATTTGCATAGGCATCACTCTCTGCGCGTCGCTGATGACAATCATGTGCGCTTGAGAGAGCTTGACGTTCCCGTCTATAAGGGAATCGAGCAGCATCTGCCAACATGTGAGCAATAACGCTTTTGACAGAAACGATTGGGCCCCCACATTGGCAGCGACGACAACGATGTCGTTGTAGACCACACTTGGCCATTCGTTGACGTTCGAAGAGTGCAAGGCAACAGTGTACGCGCCAACCATGAAGTCCTCGTTCTCCAATTCGGTCGTATATTCGTCAATGGAGAAGTTATCGCTAGGGAGATTTCAGTAGGACGACGCTCTATGAGGTTTGGGCGGGCTTACTCTACAACGAAAAGAACGAAACGGTGACTTTGAGTTCCATTTGCCCTTTCGGACTTCCGTGCGACAACGCTTTGCCCAATGAGCGAGCGCAGAAGGCTTAACTTTTCTGTGAACATAAGGGCGTTGAGTGCTCTGGATACATATACGGCAGCATGGCTATGTACCTTCACGGCTTTCCACGACTGCGATTACTAAAATCCGCCAATTCCGGCCAAGGTTTAATAGAAGCACGACAGTCCACATTCAATGCACCTACCGTTTTCCTTGCTGAGCTGGGAAAACACTTCCTCAGATGAAACAACGGGTCTCGGTAACTCGCTCATGACACGAGTGGACGCCGCAAAATAGTTGTTGATTCTGCGCTTTTTGTACGAGTGAGACGGTCCGACTTCGTCTTCGTGGCGTGGGTGAATTTTGCCCTTGACAGGTGCTGGTGGTTCCGGAGTCTTCGCGTTGCAAACAGAAGAGGCGTTATTTGCTTTCTCAGAGGCTTGCTTCCACAACTCCAGCATGAGAGGCCTGAAGGCAGTATATCAGCACGCGCATTGTAAGTGCATCGAAGTAGGCTTATGTGGCACTCGAAGTTGACGAACTTTCAAGAACGACGGCGTCACTCGTAACCCCCGCAGTTCGATTGACAGTTGCAAGTCAGTAATACTAGTCACTGCAGGTTGTCCACTATACTTGCAATGGGCTCCTGTATATATCAGTGAGGCACTCCTCTGATATTACCCACATAGTGGCACATACCAGGATTAGTCTCGTCGGCGGTTCTGGTTCTTGCCACTGCACCCGAATATAGTTAAGCGGCACCGTGCATATACTACTAGACGCTCTCAAATGCTGTTGTAAATAGGCGCTTATATGTGTGGTTTCCCAGACCGCAACGCCGCGAACAACATATTCCTTTACGCAACGCTCGACTCATATAACATAGGGACACCCAAATTAAAACGCAGCAAGCGATGAAAGTTTGAACACCTATGGGTGGTGAAGGGAGGGATAGGGAGGATCGACTCCATCCGAGAGAATGGACTTGAAGGCCCCGGATTATTGAAATGTAGAGTACAACGTTATGTCCAATAGCGCATATGTATTATTGCTGAGGCTCCGATAGCACATCCTCTAGCATCTCGTCATGATGACGCTGCTGCAGGGCCTTAATAAAGTCCTGCAGCCCGTCACCCTCCATCACAGAATTGAGGTTTTTCACGGACATCCCTAGTCTATGGTCGGTCACACGATCCTATTGCGGGCTGTTAGGGATGGGAAGGGCGGAAGCGTTTGGGTTGCACTCGCCTGCGCGTAGTTGTACGTCCTGATCTTTTCACTTCGGTCTGCGCTCCGCACTAGATTGCGGCGAAGGTCTCGTCGTTCGAGCATCTCTTGGTTGAGCTTGCGGTCCATCAGTCGTGCCCTAAGCACTTGGAAAGCACGCCGCCGATTCTTTGAAGAGCTTAAGCATTTCTCTCCGAGAACATAGAAGAATTGACGACGTACCTGATGTTGGCTGCGTTCATCCTGCATCGACACGGTTATACCTGTTGGTATATGAGTCACACGAACCGCAGATTCCGTTTTATTGACGTGCTGCATCACAGGGTATCAGGGGCAGCAACTTATGTGTATCACCAGATAAAACCTACTTGACCACCGGCGCCTCGCGCACGCATGACCTCCAATTTGATGTCTTCCATTTTGAAAAGGTCATCTTCCGGGTTGGTCTGTGTCTCTTCTATCAAGGGGAGTACCTGCGCCTTGCGTTAGCCTATCAAATGCGATGCCATAATGTAACGGCGTACCATGACTCCGACAGTACTCGTGTGTACCCGGCCATTAGCTTCCGTCGCAGGTACCCGCTGCACTCGATGCACGCCGCTCTCCCATCGCAAAGCGTCGTAGACCCCGTTTCCCTTCACTTCCATGATAGCGTCCTTCATCCCGCCCGTCTCCAATATATTGCTCGCGATCATCTGCACGTCCCACCCATGCGCTTGAGCGGCACGGGTATACATCCGGACGAGGTCGGCTGTGAAGAGTGCTGACTCTGATCCACCCACGCCTGCACGCAGTTCAATGATAGCGGAGAGGTGCGAGGTCTGGGAGGGGGGGACGAGGAGCGTGGGGAAGGTGTTCTCCACCAGCTCATTAATGCTCTCGGACAATGCGGCGTAGTCTTCCTCAGCCATACTGCGCATGGTGGCATCAGGGTCATTGAGTAGGGGTAGCGTCTCCTCTAGAGACTACTGCAATGTATGCGGTAAGCATTAGTCTTGGGCTGGGCGAGGGCATACGGACTTGTTTAGCATGATTCCACTGTGTCCAGGCGTCCTGCAAGGGCTCTAGCTCCCTGATCTTCCTCACGCGCCGTATGTCTTCTTCGGAGAGCGCATCCTCGGACAACTTGAAAGAAGTAAAATCAGAAAGGACCCCTGCTAGCCTTGCCGTGACGTACCTCTGACTGCAGTTTGCGACGCTCCTCCACTTTCCGCTTGACATACTGAACGATTGGTGCATCCTGCACATTGGACGTGGAGGCAGCCCGTTCCGTCTGCGCTAACACAACTCTGCTAGCATGGTATTCCTTTGAAAGCTTGATCTGTCGAACAGCCCGCAACCTGGTGATGGACCGAAACATATGGACTGGAGAGAAGGTACGGCGTCTTTCGAGGCAACCCTAGGCAACCCAGGGCGAAACAGGACGAAACGGACAAAGTCACCGGGGCAAATCCGGCGCGCCTTGCCGATGAGGCGGGCGCCAGTGAGCGCTTGGGCCTCTTGCGCAGCGACCACCGACTCAGTCGACGTCCAGCTTGGCCTAAGATGTCATCGCCCCTGGACCTAACTGCATACGACGGCCGCCGCACTTAATCTGCTGGGAGCTTGCTTTTTATACTTTGTATGCTGTGCTCTCGGATCGAAGGGTTACTCTGGTAAAGCGGCGGCGCTCACCCGACCGCATATAGTCGGTGACCCTGGGCGGATCTCTCTTGTAATCCCCCACGTACCGCAAGCTGTGGCGTACCTACGATGTTCAACAACGCATTTTTTGTAGTACGCATAGCCGCAAACGAACTTGAAGACGAGTCAGAAGTCCGTCCTGCGCCGTCCAGTCCTCCGCGAGAACGTCCACGGTCTGACCCATGTCTACCCGCTCGCTTGCCTACTTCTGGTGAGTTTTGTTTCTACTCCGTCGAACTCGTCGCCGACGTGTGAGTTAAGGGTTTCTACAGCGTGAAGCGGAGAGGGTGGCACCAAGGGCAGTGGAAGCTGAGCTTGAGCGCATTCGCAAGGCCTTGGAGACTCCCCCACCACCTTCTTTGCAGGAAGCGGAACAGAAGTCTTCACCTAGTTCTCCGACTGCGAGCCCGAAGGCGAAGCGGAAGTCTTTCTTGGAAGTATTACCCTCGGCCTTTCAAGCGGCGAAGATGTTGAGGACGGCGTCACAGAGCGGTGAACACAGAGCATGGAAGGCTCCTGAAGTCAGTAATCCATTTCTTCAAGTAAAACGAGGGCCTCATTATAATGGATGCAGCCTTACGAAATTTTACGTGCAATCGAGCGAAGAGATATCATGTTCCTTATGGAAGTCCGTGACCGTTCGTTCGTTGTGTGTACTACCACCCCAATTTCCGTGTATCTTCTCACCAAGACCATTCACAGAGCTTAGTGCAGAAATCAGGCGATGTCACACCCCTGATACACGCAATGAGGATAGAACACATCGATATGGCCATCATTCTACTGGGTGCATTCTCTCGGTATATCAACAACCTGCCAGACGAGGATCTCGAGAAAGCCGAGACTAAGAAGCTGCTTAAAATGCTTCGTAAGTCCACGTCATCCCCGTCCCCCCCCTTGCTAAGACTGACGTGCGGGTAGGCATCAATCTAAAGACCGCCATTGACTTCGGGTTGCAAAAGCAACAGAAGGATCTTATGGCATCTTTTCTTCAGACTTTGATAATGAGCGAGGGCGACTCGTGGATCGCCCTCCAGACGGCGGACATCGCCGTTGCTTTGAGGCAAGGTACGGAAGGCAAACCCGTACATAACGCGCAAGCCGCCGTACGAAGTTTTGCTACCAAGAGTCTCGGACAAGCAGACTTCATTGCTTCATTAGAGGACTAGTGAGTCGACGCACTACACCTTTACTTAGCTTCCGGTCTGACTGTGTTGGATAGCATCGCGAATGCGACGGCCGACTTGTTGATGATGGGTGCATGGTCGTTGGTACTGCAAGTCATACAAGGCGAACCGCTACCGGTATGCTCTTCCATTGCGCTAAGACGCCTCGCTGATCAACTATGTCCAACAGAATTACTACTTTGCCAGGGATGATCGTGTCTACCGCGCGTTCGTCGAGCGGCTAGACAAACACAAAGATGCCATTCTGTTGAAGGTTGGGCGTCGCCTACGGTGGCAATCAAGAGTGCTACGCACGCAGCTCGAGGGGCGGAACAGGACATTTCGGGTATGCAATACTATCTTGTCGCTTCGTTATCATGAGCTAACTTCGTTGTAGAGTAAGGTCGAGTCATTAGCTAAAGAACTCGATGAAGGCGAAGGCGTTTGACCTCATGTTTTACCGAACATTTCTACTGTATTGCTATGCCATTGTCTTGTGTACTGATGTACAAGAACAGATCATCCGCCTCGCTGTCTCCTGCTCCGAAGCATGTTTTAGCGATCAACGCCTTCTAAGCTGTCCGTTCTGGTTCTGCTTGCTCATAAAAGGTGCCCTACGGGTTACAGTCCACGCCCGCTTAGTGGCGTATCATTGAGCATATAGTAAATCTTTCCGCGAAGAGCATTTATGCTCCTCGTCGGTAAACTCGCTTCTATCTAGAAGCTTATGTTGCTTGTAAAAGGTGCCATACGTGTTCAAGGACATAACACATGCGGCGTATTATCGAGCACACATCCCCTCCTTAGTAGTCTCGTGTATATAGAGTAGTTATGTATGCAAGTCCGTATGTATATGCAGCGTATGAGCATGGTTAAACGAACAGCTTCATCAAAGCTTCAGCTCGAAACCCTTGTACCAAGTATACCCCGCGGCGACAGCAAGGCTCAGAACCGCGGGACCGAGGTTGAGTTGCACTACTGCGTAAGTCCATGCAGTCGCTATTGGCGGACACTACAAGAGGCAGTTAATTTAGCATGTGTACTCGTTCTGACCTGAGGACCTACTTGTTGCATAACGGTAAGCCAGTTGCCACGGTTGAGCAGCCAGACCATGCGCGTGCCGGAGGCGACCGAGAGCCAGAACAGGGCGGCTTGCATTCGTTTGTCATCCTTGTATCGGTTCGCTAAAAATACGTTTATATGAATGTTCAGTATGGTACACAATACGCAAGTATGCTTACTGTAAAAAACGAATATGGCAATGACTAGTGTTCTTACTATCAGTAAGTTCGTCATGGTCACAACAGAATGCACGTACTAGGCACTCCGGGTAGCATTCGGTCTCGTAGAGCATCGAATGGCGGTTTTCGGCCATATTGATAGTGCACCAATCTACACGATCAGCATATAAGGAATTCTGCTCTAGCAACATATAACCCACTACGATATACGTACATTTCCATGAGTAGCAACATGAACGACATAGGTATCACGAGATATAGAGCGCGGAATATCTCGTCTGCTAGTGGGGAAATCTCATAGTCCTCGTCTTCATCCTCAGACACGCCCTGCTTTTCCTTGTTCTCTGAGGGTAGTTGGTCCAGGATACCCGACTCTTTGATGATGCGCCATTGCTCCTCCTCCGGAATGTCGACGGCGGTGCTTTTGCTGGCAGCAGCGGCAGCGGCGTGCTGCCTGGCTCTCGCATCTTTTCGGTTCTTTCCCATGGCGAGTGAGAGCAATATCCAAGCGTGTATATGTCCGAAGCGAGTGAGAGTAAGTAGTCAAGCGGTTGTGCGCGTGTGGGTGACGTCCAGGCGGCACTCGGCACATGAATGCGTGCTCCGCCACAATGGACCCTAACCCTAGAATGGGTCTACCGTCTGGTCCACGCGAGCTTTTCTGAGTTTTCTCATCAATCTGCCACAGCAGGTGTACCTAACCGGCCCTTTTTGCTCGAGCTCCTCCCGCTACTCTCAGGAATACTTCTGTTTCAGCGCTGCGTGCCCGGCAGCGGTCTCACCAATCTACTTGCTATCAATTTCACCCGCGCCGAAGATCTTCGCCGTTCATGTCTAGCGAAGATTTGCTCAAACTATTAGAAGCCCATGGGCAACAGTTCCTACAGTCATTTGACTCTCCAGTAGTCATAGGAAAACGGAAAGAAACGCCTGAATCAAAGGCCGATAGGAAGCAAAAGAAGGCGAAGCTCGAGACGCAGGCTTCCGACGAGGAAGAGGAGGAATGGAGTGGAATTGGGCACGCGGCAAGTGGGGAAGAGACAGAGGACGATGACGACGAATCATCGCTCGAAGGGGACTTCGATGAAGAGGACGGAGAAGAGGACGGTATGTATGTATCGCATCTAAACTACTCCAAGCTCCTGACAATTTTCAGAGGACGATGATTTCCGATTTGACACACAGCAGTCCGACCCGCACAGCGCAGGCGGGCAGAAACAACCCGACGTCGTCGTGTTCAGCGAGGCAGGATCATCAACGTTAGTGCCTAAATCATCCAAGTCTGGATTCATGGTGGGTGAGCCAATAATAAATACCTTCTGCGAACTGCCCGGTTCACGTTACTGTGACCCAGTCATCCAAGGTCTCCAAGCTCACACAAGACGCCGCGCAGCGGGCTAACAAGAAACAAGGCTCTGACGACGAAGATGAAGACTTGTGCGTAACCACGCTTTTCACACTTGTCTTGAAAATTCAGCATCTTATACATGTATTTTCCTCTCCAGGACGAATGCGCAAAACGACGCGCTTCTGCATCGCCTCGTGCACACGCAACTTCTTTCAGGCTCGCTGAATCCCGATTTGGACCTCAAACCCGCCCAGCGGCGCAAAGCGCTCGAAGGCCGTGTACTCGAGGCCGCGGGCAAGGCGAAGCTCGGCAAGGGCGAGGCTGCCATCAGGCAGGCAGAACGCAATCGCGCGGCGAAGCGCGTCCGTGACGGTCTCATGGACAAGCAAAAGGAGCGGCACGAAAAGAGGGTCGAGGAGGTATGTCTTCTACCTTTGCTTGCTTCTCCTCATGGGGTTAGACTACAGGGAGCTGATGACGGCATCGCCGTGTGCCGCAGGCGAAGCAATTGGGGAACTACCACCCAACCCTGAAAGCGATGTATGACGCAGAGGCGGCGGAGTTGTCCAAACCGAAGAACCGCAAGCGCGAAAAGGGCCTGAGGATGGGCGTTGGCTCGTTCAAGGACGGTATCTTGCGTTTGGGGAAGAGTGAAGTCAGCGCTGTTGAGTCTATGAGCGGGTTTGGCCGGGGGAGAGGCAGGGGCCGCGGTCGGGGGCGTGGACGTGGACGAGGGAGAGGTGGGCGACGTTAATCTAACCGTGTATTCCTACCTGCCCATCATGCGCATATGCTCTGACCGGCCGTGAGTGTATGAGGGAACGTGGTGCATTCGGTATATTTTATACAACATACAAGGCATACAGGCATATATTCTACATGTTGGTTATCCAGGCAGCGTCCCGTCCAGGTCCATCCGCAAACCACCCAACGAAGGCCCAATCCATAAACTACCCATGCCACGCTGTACCCCGCTCCGCTTTAGTCATAATCATACCGGTCGCCGTATCGGTCGTCGTAACGGTATCTGCGATGGTGGTACCGTCGGTCATCATATGCATAGTCGCTCCCAGAGCTTCCGCTTCCAGTCCCGCTCCTGCTCCCGCTTCCCCTGCTGATCGTGGCGGTCGGCGAGCATTTTCTTGTGGGGTCCGGTAGAGTATACTCACTGTCGTCGGGGTTGCTGTTCGCGCCGGTAGTACTCACGGTCGTCTGGACCGTACTCGCGGGCACGGTCGTAACTCCGGCCGGAGCTCGAGTGGTGATCCCGTGGACTTGACCGTGCGAGCGTGTCGCTGGAGCCTCCACTCCGTCTGGATGTACATATTTCTAGTTAATATGACGAAACAATTTGCACAGGCAGGGCGGCTCACCCTGACCGCGGGCTGTGTTCCTTTCGCGGGTCTACGTGGTAGACCCCAGGACCGTCGCGCTCCGAACGAGTGCCAGCTCGTGGTCGCGTCGATGGCCTAGGAAGATGGTTAGTTTACGAGTATGCGATAATTACTCAAGTCACTCTTACTGATAGTGAGGGTCGTTGTGGTAAGAATCAGGCGCATACGCGCGAGAAGATGAGTGGCCGTGCTCGTGGGATGCATGTTCCCTATGCCGAGAGGTTTAGACAACGTCGATGGGATAGGTCGGAAGCCATACCTAGGCTCGCGAGTGCGGTGCGTAGACCGGCCACGTTGTTCGGACCGACTGCTCCCACTAGTATGGTGTGAACGATTGTCGTTCGAACGGCTGCCGACCGAAATGTGATCGTCGTTGGAGAACCCAGCCCTAGGGGAAGCAGCGCCTTCGTCAAAACACGTTGCATGCTGCAGGCACTCGCGCTGCAGCGCTTACCTGCAGATCTCCTGGCCGTACTGGTCCTGCACAATCACCGGGCGCGGACGCCTGGGCGGTCTGTATCGCCCGCTGAAGTCGCCGACCCTGCATGATTCGTATCGGTAAGTTTTGGCACCCGCCTTGAAGCAGGCAGGAGGGGGGCGACATACCGTGTCAGCTCGTTACCATTCTCGTCTTCGAAGATGACGGGAGCACCTCCAGGGATGATGTAGTACTTATCCTTCTTCCCGTTCTTCCCGTGTTCCACGACTACGACTACGGGCGGGTCTTCGTTAGGATCTAAGGGCTCGTCCCAATACGCAGGATGTTCCCTATATGCCGACTACCCAAAACCGTGTCAGCGTCAGGCAGGACGGCGATATCGGAAGCATGGCACTGGACGCTCACTCTTGCCGGTGCACTTCGGTCCCTCTCCCGTTCGCGATGCCGCTTGTGAGACCGATCCTGTGAACGCGGATACGACGCCGCATGGTGTACTACATCCGCACGCGTGCCCTGATGTCTATGTGACCCCGCAGCGCCCATCATAGGATCGACGAGCATCGCCGGGCCATGCATATCGTTCACCGCCGTTAGGTGTGGTTGGCCCGCAGAGACCCCTTGTGGGGCGTAGAACGGTGCGCCGTGCGAACCGGAAGGCGCCGCCGACATGGCGGGGGCGTACATGTCGTTGGCGAACGCCTGTTGCAGGCGTGTGAGCGAGCTCTCGCGTTGCACGAGTGGAATGGTGTCGCTGTGGCGTCCCGAGAGCAGGTCCTCGAAGGACGAGGTGTCGTCCGTGGGCATAACGGGTCGCGGCCCGGGGATTGCGAGTGGGTCGTCGGAGTAGTCTTCGACGGTCGTGCGGTAACCCCCGTCGTGTGGGTGCATCATGCCCTGTGAAATAGTATAAGAGTCAGAAACGTCGGTGTATCGGAGTGCGGATAGGTACGCACAGCGTCGTCCCTAGCATACCGCTGATAGTTGAAAGGGCGTCAGCTTTGTTTGGGGGGTGAGTGTGGACCTGAAGCAACGTACCCTCTTAGTGGCAGATTTCCTAGACAGGACCTTACTCCAAGGTGAACGGTTGTGACGTGGCTCTTGCTCTGCGTACCCATAGTCACCGTAATAGCCCTGGGGAGCATCGTACCCGACACCACCATATTGGTCGTAAACACCACGGCCCTGGTCCTTCGAGGAACGACCGAGACTGGGGAACAAGCGAGGCATGGTGGCGAGGAGGAAGAAAGATAAAACAAATCGAAAGATGAGGGACAGAATGGTGGAAGAGTAATCGCGAAGTGCGGTGAGGAGAGGCAAGTCGAACAAACGGTCGTTGAAGCAGTCGAAGTCTAGGTGAATGCCTGCATTCGGCGACGCGGCCGCGCGGGGTGCTGGGGAAAACTACGCAACGCAACGAGAGGATGATGTACGCAAGATGGTGAGCAGCCCTGAACGGGGAGGCGGTCTTATACCGGGGTGCATGGCGTGCATGAGGTTACCGCGCACGAAGAAGGCAGCGGAGAAGGGCCCCATCGCAGGCTCATATGCGCGTGCTTCCGCGCTCTATACGTCCGGGACGGACCTGCTAATCGCGCGCGATAGTAAGAAACGCCGCGTCAGCTGTCCGGGCCTGTGAAGGCGAGATGTGCTCGGGTGTGCTCGACAAGCGCGTGCGCGAGGTTCCGCATAGCTCTATGCCCAGAACGCGGCTTCCCCGCATGTTTTTGATACAGCCCATGTTGACGGCGTATACACTTAGATACACAAACCTGACAAGACCCGAGCGACTCTCGACCGAATGCTGCCCCCTGACCAGTCCTCTTACGCTACATTCGACACCGGTGCGCTGCGCGATCAGAACACACGACATTGTAGGTCGCATCGGAGGCCACAGATTATGCAAATCTGGCTCACCTGTGGACCTGTTCAAGAGCATATGATCAAGAAGGTGTTTTTATGGGCGCAGGGCTCTTAGATATTTAGCGCCTGTTCCTCGCTCCAAAGTAGTTGCTTGACTTGGGTCAAAGCTTGGGATACTTTGGCAATAGCATCCGCGGTCTGTGCAATCGGCGCTGGGTCGAGGATGGGTCCACTGGATAGGCTATCGAGGCGTGTAGAAAGCGCCAAAAGAGAGTGTTTGAGTGATCGTGCCGAGACTTCGAGAGCTGAAGCCGTAGTAGTGCGTGGAGTCTAGGAATGGTTCAGTGTCCCTAAAACGCTGTGATGAAGCGACGGCTTACGGGAACCTTTGGCTGTGGCCTTTCATGGGATGCGGCCGTTGGCTGTAGTTGCGGCAGGTAATACTGGCCATTATGGCCATTATCCTGTGGGAGCATGAGGATCATTTGTCTAGAAATGGAATGAGGTCATCTTACTGGGGACGGTGGAGTGCCAGACCTAGCCCGTCCCTTTCCTTTATCGCCGAGCACCTGTGAGGACGATGTGCCAGAAGGAACAGGCACAGGTGGTCGATGTGTATTCGCCGGAGATGACATGGATTGCACGGGCACCAGACGATCCTGCCCAAGCATGTCTTTCTCGTCTACATAGACAATGCCGCAGATCACGCACTCCTGCAATCAGGGAGTCTAAGTGTAAGCGGCGAAGTTCATTTCGGATGATACTCGCCTTCCTCGGGTCGATAGTGGCCTGCACCTTTGGGGGCCGCACGAGGGGGATTCCATAGCAATTGAGGTTGGGGCATTCATCTGCGAGCATTGCCCAACCTCTGAGCATTCGTCTGCCAATCTCGGCTGAAGCCGTGTCGGACTGCTGCCGACGACGGAGGAGCTCTGCGGTGTCCATGATAGGAACAAGAGGAGGCGATTCCGGTTCACTCGAGACATCCGTAGGCGGAGTTGAGGCCCCGGACATGCGAGTGCTGTACGATATCGTGGACACGGAGCTCACGTCCGGGAGAGAAGAGGGCCGAGGCGCTATGGGCGGCCGGCTAGGTGAGGAGCTACCAGTACCTGCGGCATTGCTGGAGCCAGGCGCAGGGTCGCAGTTGACGCAAAATTGAGTGGAAACTGCGGCAGCGGATGGAGACCGCATCATGGGCACCCTGCTGCATTTTGAACAAATCCTGTCCGTGAGGATCTAGTCGTGTACGCACACATCAGAACGTGCGCGTTTCGTTGGGTAATATATATACGCACCCATCCCTTGAGCATGTACTCCCCGAGGCTGCTCGAGACGTCTATCACCGTTGCCATGTTCAATTTAACCCTCGATGCAGAGCTGCGGGGACACTGAGGAAGAGAGCAAGAGCACCGTGTACGGAGCGCCCGGGACGACGTCATAAGCGCCCGCTGCCGCTTGCTCTCACGTGCGCGGGGGTTCCACGTCGATCGACGCGGTGGCCACTCGAGTCGCAGGGCGGGCCTCGCTCTCCGGCTCAGTCTCAGTCCCAGCCCCAGCTTGCACTCTCTCGGCGACCATCTTGTTCTCAGTCGACTCGCGCGCAAAGGCAGCTTGAGCGTTCTGCACCGGTCTCCTCTCTCGGTGTACTACTCTGTATGAAGTGGCCTACGCTCTGGCCCACCGGTCTTCTCGCTCTGCTTATTGCCGCCCTCGACAGCCACTGGTCGCCTCCTGCATCCGTCCACGTCTTAGCCGGGAGCGCGTCATGGACATCCGGACGGAAGCTTGCTGTGAGGTACGCTGTACATGCATTTAGGCGTTCGGCGGTCATAGACGCATCTCAGAGAACAAGTGCGCGAACTGTGGCATCACGGCTATGATCAATACATGAGATTTGGTACGTACGTTTACTGCTGCCCCTGGCATGGTAACTTAATGGCTTGGACATCTAGCATTTCCTTTGGACGAGGTGAGCCTATTTTTAGTTTGCGAGTAGCCCATCCACGTTCGTCCATTGATCCATCGTATAGCTCACCCCGCTCTCCTGTACGGGCCGTGGGCCCAACTGGCACAACCTGTATGTGTCTCCAGCTTTGCTTTCGGTCACATCCGCAGACTTCCTTCAGTGCCGACTTTGCCACCAATGACGTCGCGGGCAACTTTTCTGTAACCCTAGTCGACGCGCTCGACACCTTTGTAGTGCTGAACGATCCGCCGGGGTTCGAGGACGCCGTTCGCAAAGTCATTCGTTGGGTGTCAATGGACGTCAACACCAAACCACAGGTATTCGAGACGACCATTCGGGTCATGGGCGGTCTGCTCTCGGGGCACATATTTGCTGACAAACCGGGACAACCCTTTCACTTGCCGTGGTACCAAGGCGAACTCCTCCAACTCGCTTACGACCTAGGCGTCAGAATGTTACCAGCGTTCAACACTCTGACCGGCCTTCCTTATGCAAGGGTATTGTGATTTTTCGAAGCTATCGTAACGCACTCTCACTTCACTTAGATCAACCTCCGGCACGGTGTCCCCAAAGGGGAGTCCACGGATACCTGTATGTCCTCGTTTGTGATATAAGTAAATACTCTGACCTTTCCCAGGCACGGCCGGGGCTGGATCACTCATCCTTGAATTTGGCACATTGAGCCGGCTGACGGGCGATGACCGCTTCGAGAAAGCCGCGTATAAGGCCTTCTTCGCCCTCTGGAACCGCAGGTCGGACATAGGGCTTGTAGGCAATACCATCAATATATTTACTGGAGTACGTCGCTTGTCGTGGTTGTGAGACACCCGTGAAGAGAGTGTAATCGTTGTGCCTTTTCGATCACAGCAATGGACGCACCCAGAAGTGAACGGCATTGGCGCGGGCATCGACTCGTTTTACGAGTACGCGTTGAAGTGGTATATCATGAGTGGTGAGCGGCTCGGATTTCCGGGGAAATGATCACATCTTCATGTATTCCGAACAGGCGAGGTGGAATTTCTTGACGTATGGCAAGACTCCTACGCGTCTGTGATGCGTTATTCCAGATCACCCAACGGGTACTGGGTGAGCCGTTGTGCGATCGTCCCCCGTTTGGCTATTTGCTGATACTTGATCGTCAGTATCGGAACGTCAATATGAATTCGGTAAGAATAAAGTTATGTCCCCATACCTTGACCTTATATTCATGTGGGTAATGTAGGGCGATGCCCAATACGCGACGGTTGACTCGCTGTCGGCCTTCTGGCCTGGCCTACAAGTCCTCGGAGGCGACGTAGAAAACGCAATAAAGTCCCATTTGATTTGTAAGTCATTTTATCCTGCATATTGACGTCCGTCGGCGAAAATAACGTCGTCTTTCAAAAAGATTTCAACATTTGGCGTGGCTTTGCCGGTCTCCCGGAGATCTGGGACATGAACTACCGCCAAGCGACCTCGTTTCAATACCCTTTACGTCCAGGCATGTCTCCCCTTAGTGGATTGTGTGTTTACTAACAGGGCCACAGAGTTCGTGGAGTCCACTTGGTACCTCTACCGCGTAAGTGCATCGACTGAACGTAATCGTCGTCTCGGTACACTTATAACATGTACAGGCAACGCAAGATCCATTTTATTTGGATGTTGGGGGTAGGTTGTACTTCGAATTTCAGAATCACGGTCTTGATCCTGGAATGCAGAACGGATACTCCACGACATCACTCACCGAGCCAAGGTCGAATGTGGGCTCACCGGCATTAGCGACTTACGCACGAACGCACGCGACGACCGCATGGAGTCCTTCGTCCTCTCCGAGACTCTCAAGGTTCGTCCCATCGAAGCTTCCCTCGCGTCGCCAACTTACCCAGAGCACAGTATCTTTACCTTCTCTTCGACGAGGCGAACGCGCTCCACGCCGACGACTCACATTGGGTCTTCACGACCGAAGGCCACATCCTCACGCTTGACCCAGCACACATCCGTCCCATCTCCGCAGCGCGCCGCAAGCTCCGGCGGGTTGAGAACCTCCAGTGCCCCGCATACCACGCGCCCAAAGTTGTGTACGACGACCCGTGGGAGGGCGACGCGGGACTGACGGGCGGGGTGCTCTGGCGCGCCGACTTTGACTTCGCGCGCGAGCTGATCGGGCGCATACCGAGCGAGAATGAGACGCGTTGGTGGGACCCGGCAGGATGGTGTGTGCTACCGAAGCATGAGCCTTATGTGCGCGACTCGCCCATCCTCCATGTAGCGCGTGTGCGTCCGAGAGACTGAGCGTGGTGTGTTTTGCAGACGTACGACTTCGTGCTGTCCGCGCATGGAGACGCCGTCCCAGAAGACCTGCACCCGACCGCCGAGAAGCTCGTGCCCGTCGCCGATGGGTACCTGGTGCACAACGTCACCGGACTGCGCGTGCACATCGTGAGCCGCCTGGACGGGAAGGGCTACGACATCGCCAAACGTGAGCGCGCTACCCGCCCCTCAATCGTCAAACCTTACCGCAGCTGACCTGCCTTCGCAGTCGGACCGTACGCGGTGAAGACCGGCCAGAAGATCTACTTCAATGACAGCTCGCTCGTGCTCGCTCCCGTCAGCGGTACACCAGCGCAAGGCGCAACTGCGCCAGGCCCCCGCGTGCCCGAGGTCGAGCTTAGGCTCTACCTGGACTACGTTGACCCGCTTCTCCAGCTAAATGGCCCGGGCATGCACGACGTCGTCACTGAAACCGTCGTCGTCGCTGCGACAGCCATGTTTGCGGGAGACCCCGCAGCGCCCGCCGACGGGTCCCCACTGCGATTCGGGCGGGGTGAGGGGGTGCGTGTTGTCCGCTTCCCCGACAACCCTCTCGGGTGTGCGCCATATGCGGAGACACTTAATGGGGCGGCGGTCGTGGTCTCGCGGGGCGACTGCACGTTCCTCGAGAAGCTCGTGCTGGCACAGAAGGCGGGTGGATCAGGCGTCCTCGTCCTCGGGGATGAGGAGACCCACATCAACCCTTCTGCGGGTGCGCAGGAGCTCGCGGCTGCGGGCCCAGAGATCAACGAGGTCGCAATCGTTGTCCTTCGGCGACAGGATGCAGAATTCGTCGAGAGCATGCTCGACGCGGCGGAGCAGCATGGCCTGGGCGAGGTTAAGCTTGTCGCAGAGCCGTGGGACGACGGCCCTGCGAAGCCGGACAAACCATCGGAGACGGTGAAGGAGGCGGATAATGCGCGGGGCCGGACACTGGAAGACGTGCAGCGCGTGTTGTACCTGAACAACCACCCGCTGCTGAACACGCGTCTTTTAGTCTAGAATCTGACTACGATCTGCGCCGTTGGGATTGTCTACACGTGCGGATACCGCACAAGAATGTACATGCGCTACTATTGCACCCGATACGAATGTTGAACCGGACCGGATGGGATACTGCTGGCTTGGTTTGTGCTTCTTCTGTTCTTCTACACTACTCCCACGAAACCACTTCAAACTTGCTGCCTTGGCCAATGTTAAGAAAGTTACTCGTCGACCTTGACGACGGAGTACAGCGGCGCATCGAGCTTCTCTGCGGGCTTGAGGAAAGTGAGCTCGATGATGAAAAGGTATTCCAGCGTCTTGCCACCGAGTTTGGCTACCAGCTCCCCGGCGGCCTTGGCGGAACCACCTAAACTCGTTTGAGCATCCGGAGTCAAGAGACAGAGCACTTCCCGCGGACTCACCAGTGGCAATTAGATCGTCCACGACGACGACGGTCTGGCCAGGCTGGATTGCGTCCGCCTGCATCTCGAAGACGTCCTGCCAGGGCACGAGCGCTTCCGTCAGCCTCCCTCCCATGGCTAGAGATCACAGCCCACGAAAAAAAGACTCAGAATGCGCACCACACCATATTCCTTCTGGTACTCCGCATGGATCGTCTCGCCGGGGAGCTTACCACGCTTGCGTACCGGCACGAACGCAGCACCAAGGCGCATGGCAATAATGGGCCCGAGGAGGAAACCCCGCGCGTCGAGCCCGACGACGACGTCGATCTTCTTCGACGGTGCGAGCGCAATCGTGTGCGACGTGAGACGGTGCACGAAGTGCGTAATGAGCGTCTCGAACGCGACGGGATCGCGCAGGAGCGGGAAGATGTCCAGGAAGACAATCCCCTGCAGGTGCGCCGCGGCGTCAGTGCGAGACGGAGAACGGATCCAGTCGTCAGCGCACCTTCTTGGGGAAGTCGGGGTACGGCCGCAGGAGGCTCTTCAGGTAGTCGACGTCGGCGGGCATGATGGTGGTTGGGGGGGTACCTCCGCTGCTGCCTCGACGATAAAGGCGAATGCCCTTGCTGAGCCAATACTGGTTTCTACTGTACCTTCGATCACGCCGATGGCGCGGGCAGTTACAGATTTGGCTTTTTCCTTCATCCAAGACGGCAGGCACACTCAGCACGACGTTCAAACATTCGACGTCTGTGCGTGGGTCGACCGGTGCACAGGTCGACAAACAATTCGGTTACTCTCACGCCAATACGCAGGCAGGCACACCACAAGTATTCCGATACAAGCACAGCTGAGCATAACAATAGGAACTCGTGCAAGAGACAGACGACAGGGTTGTATGCGTGTGATGGCGTGCGTCATGTCATAGATTGCCATACCCTTGTAGCATAAGTGGAAGAGATCATGATGGGGGATACAAGAGCGGACAACAGGTAGGCTTTTATACAGACTCCAGGATCTCGGGCTCCTTGAAGTCCTTCGCAACACGAGTGCCAGTCTCCTGCAGAGGTTGCATTAGCACGACTGTGCAAGAACGAGGTTGATGACATCTGAACTTACGTCTGTCGACTCGCCGTGGAGCTCGAGGAGCTTCGACACGTCGAACTTGGGCGACTTGAGAATCTTCGCCTTGTGAACGTAGACGTTCTGCAGGGGGTAGATGCTCCTCGCCGCCTTCTCAATCTCCCGACCAATCGCCTCAGGGACGAACTTCTGCACGAGCTCCTTGAGGTCACAACTCGATGCCTCCCGAGTCATGATCTCGAACATCTTCTTGCGGATCTCCCGGATCTGCGAGGACTGAGCATACGTGGTCTTGCGGACCTGCGTAGGCCGACGCTTCGTGAAGCCAATCGCAAACAGGCGAAGGAGGTAACCGTCGGTCGTCTTCACGTCGACGTGCGCCTCGATGAGGGTTTGCCATTTACGGACGAGGGACCGGAGCTTGTCGGAAGTGAAGCTCATGCCGTGGAAGTTGGTCAAGCAGTTCTTGCCCTGGACCTCATCGACCCGAAGCTTGATCTTGCGGAAGGCCTGCTCTTCATCCTTGTTGAGGTCGGCCAGAGAGACCTCGACAATACGACCCTTGAGGGAGTCGTTGGCATTTTCTGTATACTTGGTGAGATACGATTCTCATATTAACTCGAGGGTACGCACTGAGACCCTGGGACCGGTTGACAAGCGTCTTGCCGACGCTCTTGACCTCAAAGATTGACGGAGCCTTGATGTCGTACCAGTCTTTTCGAGCACGCCTAAGCTCTACTGTTCGCGCCAACACGCATGTAGCACTCACCCTTGCGGGAGAAGGGGTCGACGACCTTCTTCTTAATGCCCTTCTTGCCCTTAGACAAACGCTTGTTCTGCACAACGGCAGAGGTCAGAATTCAACGCCAAATGTGCACCGCTCCAACACAAACCTTGCCAACAGCCATGATGGGTAATGGAGAGAGATGCGGCTAGGGAGGACCGCAGGGGGAGGAAGCCGGCAGTTGGACGGGCTGGGTTTGGGGATGTGAGTACCACCAGACGCGGGCAGGAGCAGGCGGGACTGTGGGAAACTGAGGATGGGTGGCTGAAACCTTATTTCTACAGCTACAGGATGTCTTTCTCACGCCCAACACCCTGTGCTCCCTGAGTCCCACAATGCTCTCTACCCTCACTCGCGCACAATTCGAACACGCATGCCATCGTTATGTCGAGACTCACTCTTGTCAACAATCTGAAGTGAAAACTCACCCATCAGGGTGGTTATGGCAAGAACATCCAGTACGCCTATTAGGCTGTTACCTGCTCGCAGATCTAATACACCACAGTACGTCTCTGGTCTGGGATACTTGGCGAGAACTGTATATCTACCTCGAACTAATGAACCTGAGGCCGAGGCCGAAACCGACGATGCTACCGAGCTTGCTGATTCTGGAGTATCTGATGATGAGTCCCTGGCTGCCTCACCCGAAGAACTTCTGGCGTGCAAGCAATACATCGTCTACTCACCCACCTTCGAGGTGCCGGCCTTTTACTTCACCATACACGAAAGTAGTGCGTACGAGCCGAGCGATCCTTTCCCACTGGCGTCTCATAGTGTGCAGGCGGTGCGCCTTTGCCTTTGAATCGGATCACGGAGTCAACCCTTTTTCGACGTCATGCGCTCCCCTCGGCAAATGACAACACCTTCGCCTTGACGCTGCCCGACACCTCGTTAGCGCTACTTTCGCAAGGCGACCATCCCACACTTGGCACGCCTTCGTGGTATCTTCACCCCTGCCATACCTCCGAGGCTGTCGGAGAAATATTGGCCGAGTCTGACGGACGAAATGGGGAGAATGGGTTGCGGTGGATGGAGGTTTGGTTTATGGTAATGGGCAATGTAGTAGATTTCTTCGCAGGCAACCAATGACAATCGGCCTGCGCCTGTGCAAGCGCCACATCATACCATCATATATGTTGCTCTTGCGCCGAACGAGACGTATGCGGAACCGTGGCGGGCGGTCTCGTGGACAGGGCGGACTGAATCAGGTGCCCCCGCCTGTTGCGCGCACCCGGCTCGGGTCCTGGATTCGCCTGCGATCGACGTCTTATAAGGCGGGATGTGGTCTCATCGTCGTCGCCCCCAACGTCGACAGCACTCCGTACGACTTTGACTACTGCGCGGCTTTGTGATCAGAGTACCGGCGTCCAAGTCGTACGATCGTCAAATTACCTGACCCCGAGTCCGACTCCGCGTTTACGACTAATCGATCAGCTTGCCACCAGCAAGCGGATATAAAGCTCGAGCACGATGCTGTCCGCCCGGATATTCATACCCTCTTCCCCCGCCACCCGTCTCCCCCTCAGACTCCTCGTACGCAGAATGGTACGTGCCTGCAGTCGGCCGTTCGCCACCGCGCCCACGTCCTCTGACGTACACTGCACAGTCCTCTCGAACCCGTCACGAAGCCGTCATCGTCGCTGCGGCGCGGACGCCTGTCGGATCGATTAACGGCGCCCTAAAGACCGTCACTGCCCCTCAGCTCGGTGTCGTCGCACTGAAGAAGGCGTTCGAGCAGTCTGGTGTTAAGCCCGAGCTCGTTGAAGAAGTCTACTTCGGGAACGTCGTCCAAGCAGGTGTGGGGCAGTCCCCCGCACGACAGGTTGCCCTCGGTGCGGGCCTCAGTACGCGCTCAGATGCAACGACCATCAACAAGGTCTGCGCAAGTGGTCTGAAAGCCATCATGCTCGCCGCCCAGAGTATCGAGTCTGGTTACAAGAGCGTCGTAGTTGCAGGCGGCATGGAGAGCATGAGCAACGCACCGTATGTTTTGTAGTGCTTTACGTATCATTGCACGCGTTAACACACCCCTCGTCTTCAGGTTCCTTCTGCCTCGCCAGAACCCCGCGTTCGGCAAGTTCACCGCGAAGGACTCGCTCGAGACCGACGGTCTTTGGGACGTGTACAACCAGTTTGCGATGGGCAACTGCGGAGAGTCTGCCGCTGCAAAGCACAGCATCACGCGCGAATCGCAGGATGCGCATGCTATTGAGTCGTACCGTCGGGCAGAGCGTGCGTGGAAGGCGGGTGCCTTCAACGCCGAGATCGCGCCTGTCACGATCAAAGGCAAGAAGGGCGATACCGTCGTGGCTGAGGACGAGGAATACAAGCGTGTCATCTACGAGAAGATCCCGACGCTTAACCCCAGCTTCAAGAAGGACGGAGGTAGCATTACGCCCGCCAACTCTTCTAGCTTGAATGATGGTGCATCGGCGCTCATTCTCATGTCGGCGGAGAAGGCACGTGAGCTCGGCCTCAAGCCCATCGCGAAGGTTGTTTGTAAGTGTCTCAGAGCTCGGTGCGTCAGTGCGTGCCACTCACTTATCTGGATCTATAGCGTACGCGGATGCGGGCGTTGACCCTATCGACTTCCCTGAGGCGCCCACTTTCGCGATCCCTGTCGCTCTTGAGCGGGCCGGTCTCAAGGTCGAGGACATTGCGCAGTTCGAGATCAATGAGGCGTTCTCCGTCGTAGCAAGGATCGCTGAGAAGAAGCTTGGTATTGACCCCGCGAAGGTCAACCCCCTCGGTGGTGCGGTTGCTCTCGGGCACGCTATCGGCAACTCTGGTGCTCGTATCATCGTGACGCTCGTACACTCGCTCAAGTCTGGCGAGTACGGCGCGGCGGGTATCTGCAATGGGGTAAGCAAGCATCCTACAATCATACATGGCTCAGGTGTTGATACATTATCTTATAGGGTGGTGCTGCGTCTGCACTTGTTATCCAGAAGCTGTAATTCTAGACTCCGATCATATACCGTGTATTACTCTCGCACTCTCGCACTGCTATCATATCCTGGTTCATCACTCCGGAAAATCCATCTCTCCAGTGTGTTATCCGTATCTGTGAAACACAGTGAAATATGGTGCCTTTCGTGAGTTCCACGTCTGATCACAAGTTAGCCAGAGTGGCTCTTCAGAACCCGCACAGTTGAAGGAGAGGTCGTAGTCGGCACGCTAATGGCCGACACAATGCATTCTTGCTATCAACCTCCAGGACTCCTGTGAGTGGGCAACTGTGTTACGGCATCCGGTGCCGTTTGCTTATCGGCTGCCCCAGGCGTGCCCTCGGAGGGGACCTGAGCCACCATCGTCCCCACGGGCTTCATCGTATCTACTGCTATTGCGGCAGCTGCCCTGGCCCAATCATGCCGGATTTCTCGGGAGCAGAACACGATAAAAGTGGAGAGGGCCAGCTGACCCTGCTTTCTTGTGAGACGGGAAAGGTGTCCTACCTCACGGTCTAACTAGCCTACTACTCCGGTCCTACGACTCTGCCCCTGAGACCCTGCACCATGGCCTCACCCCAGGACAGGAAGTCGCTCGAGTCGGCGAACGAGAAGGCGCAGCCCCGGGACGAGGAGAAGGCCGGCTACGACGTTACTGTCTCAGAGTCCGACAGCGCTGAGGGCGACGAGGCGCTCAAGCTTGTAGGTCGCGAGCGTGTCGCGCAGTTCAGCGAGGAGTACAACAAGAAGTTGCGCCGGAAGCTGGTGAGTTTGCCTTATTACCGTGACGTCCGTACACTGAAATCAGCCGGACTATGCGTAGGACATGATGATTCCGCCTCTTTGCGCAGCGGTGTACTTTACACAATTCTTGTGCGTCCACCTGTCGTGTGCTGTATTCCAGGTTCAATTTAATCACTGTTCGTAGGGACAAGACGTCTCTCAACTACGCCAGGTATGTTCACTGACACGACCCTCCGTGCTCGACCTTACATCTCGCAGCATCATGGGCTTCCCGATCAAGGGTCAGGTAAAGGCAATTTATCCGAATCCAACTCTGAGAATGAACTCATACCAGTCCAGAGTTACAACCTAGTGTCTCTCGCGTTTTACTTGGGTACGTTGCCCCACGATTGAGGCGGCCAGTGTTGACAGTCTTTCGGCAGGATTCCTCGTCTGGGAGTTCCCGACGGTGTACATCTCGCAGAAACTGAGGGTACGCATGCGCATTACTACGTCGCTCATCCCTGTATCAACGTCGCACCCGTAGCTCGCGAAGTACCTCGGCGCGAACATCATTGTGTGGGGCATCATACTCATGTGCCATGCCGTTGCCACATCCTTCGGGGCGTTCTTTGCCCTCCGATTCCTTCTTGGTGAGCCGCACGCACGTATGAATCACTCGACGATGTTCAACCCCCATGTAGGGATGTGCGAGAGCTGCGTCGCCCCAATCCTTATCCTCATCATTTCCATGTTCTACAAGAAGGACGAACAGGGCACGAGGATATCGTGGTTCTACGTGATGGTGAGTGTCAAGGTAGTTGTGTCTTTGTTACTCTAACGCCGTTTCGCAGAACGGTAGAGCAGTTCTTGCTACGCTCCACCTATCACGCGCTGACATTTCCTAGGCCTGACGCAAATATTCGGTGGTTTCGTCGCCTACGGCGTTTCCTTTTACGACGGACACGCTCTAGCCTCTTACAAGATCATCTATATCCTTCTCGGGGGTCTCGCCATCCTCGTCGGGGTGTGCGTGGTCGTATGGCTCCCCGACTCTCCTGTGCATGCCCGTCTTCTCACGAAAGAAGAACGCATCGCCGTTTTGGAGCGCGTGCGAGACGATCAGGGCGGGATGGAGAACAAGCATCTGAAGAAAGACCAGGTCATCGAGGCTCTGACGGACGTCCGAACCTGGCTCATTGCTTTAACGACTATAATGAGTGAGTGTTGAGTGAATATAGCGCACCTCTCGCTCTGATTGTGTCCACAGCGAGTATTCCGAACGGTGCTCTGAGCAACTGTGAGTGGTGATTAGTCGCAAACGCTTCAGGAGCTTCATCGTCCCCAGTCAGCAACATTATTATCAAGAGCTTCGGGTATACGTACGTCGTCTGAGTCCCTTCTAAACTTCGCCGACCACGGTATTGATGGCGCTACATTAGATCGAAGCAGACTCTCATCCTATCTACACCGGGAGGAGCGGTGGCTTCTCTCACCACTTTATTGTGCGGCTGGTATTCCGACAAGAAGGTGGTGCAACGTCTTTGTTTTCTAGATATCGTACTGATTTTTTGTTTACCAGAACGAGCGAATGATCCCCATCATCATGTGTCTTCTCCCTACGATCGTCGGGTCGGCCATGCTCATTGGACTAAATGACTCGGGAAACAAGGGAGCGTTGCTCTTTGGTGAGTCGAAGCTCACGTTTGCGAGTTCGTGTAGGAACTGACGTGGAGGACAGCGACGTACCTGATAGGCACGTTCGGCAGCGCATTATCTTCTGTGTATGCATACAACGCAAGCAACACTAGCGGTCATACCAAGAAGGTCGGGCGAGATACCATTCGTTGATTTTACCAAACATACTCATAACGTCGGCGTCCGTTTAGAATACCATCAACGCAATCACCCTCGCTACGTTCAGTGTAGGCAACATCATTGGCACGGAGATTTTCCAACCCAAGGACGCTCCTGGATATATTCCGGGGAAGACGGCCATCATGGTTCTCCTGACCGTACAGTTGTTCATATCGCTCCTCTTGCGCTGGGTGAACCTCCGTCTTAATGCCCAGAAGAGGGCGAAGCTCGAGGAGGAAAAAGCCAAGCATGGTTGGACGGACGAGGATGTGCAGCGTGAGCGTGAGCGGCACGCGTTTATGGATTTAACGGACAAACAGTAGGTGTCCTTCCTACCCGCAAGGATGCTGTACTAAATATTTCCAGGAACCCGTACTTTGTATACACTGCGTAAAGGACGTAACTAACGAATGAATGGGATGACCGAACTTGAATAAACGCGCTGTACGACTGTTTCTCAGGTGGTGAGCTCGGCTCGTGAGCACCTGTCATCGGACCGCATCCTCGAATTAGACCCTTCTATCTGTGCCTCATATAGCTCCTTTCAAGCTCGAGGTGTCAGGGATGCTTCCTACTGAAGGATGCCTCAGGTCCAGGTGGCGAGAGAGCGCACCCGGAGCTTTCATGCGGTGCCGTACTACGAAATCTACTGCTATCTTCTTTGGTGCTATTATCATGACCCGTCATTCCCATTCACGCGCTTATCCTCCCAATCTTGGTATCTCTTAGCCGCCCGCTCTTCGTTGTACCTCGCCCAGAAGCTTGCTGAGGGTCACAAGATGGCCGCGAGCAAGTACATAAAGGAAATACAACTCTTGCGGAGCCCACTATCTCGCGTCTCTTACTCCTACCCTCATCCTCATGATCGAGCAAACCGAAGCTAAGGACGAGAAGCAGCTCGAGACCGTGCTTGTTGCCGATGTCGAGTCCAACATCGACTTCGGGGACAAGGACGAGGCTTTGCGGCTCGTCGGCCTGGAGAAGACGGCTTCGTTCACCGAGGACGATTATACGAAAGTGCGCAGAAAGCTCGTGAGTAGGCGTCTCATGTTGGCACTCGAGATACGACCAAACTCAAATCGTGTCAACTAGGACTTCGTGATACCGCCGTTATGTGCGGCGGTTTACTGCACACAATACCTGTAGTATCTTTTGTCGATCCAAGTTCTTGCATACGAAGTACTGAAGAGGGTGGTAGCGACAAAACGGCGTTGAGCTATGCTAGGTATGTTCTTGGTTGACGATCTGTCTCCGTATCCTCTTGAACTAATGAATGCATATAGTATCATGGGCTTCCCTGTTACCGGGCAGGTGCGTCGCACGGGTCCGTGGTGTCGCACCTCATTCTTTATTCCTCACTGTTTCCGCGGCGCAGGGGTACAACCTCGTTGCGCTCTCGTTTTACATTGGTACCTGCTCTACTTAGGTTGTTGTGCAAGAAAAATTGACGCATGTCCGTATCAGGTTTCTTAATCTGGGTCTTCCCTTCGATGTACATCGCGCAACGTCTCAAGCTCGCGAAGTACCTTGGTGTGAACATAATCGCGTGGGGCGTGGTCATGATGTTGCACGCCGTTCCTCGCACCTTTGGACCTTTTTTCGCCCTGCGCCTACTGTTGGGTACGCACGTATTTTGACCGACTGTTGAGCTTATCTATAACTCGTTTTGTATCTCTAGGGATGCTTGAAAGCTGCGTCGCTCCTATATTAATCCTCATCATTTCAATGTTTTATAAGAAGAACGAGCAAGTGCGTATTTATGTTCCCTGTGTGCGTTATAATCACTTACGAGTTGTCATCCTTAGGGGAGCCGCATGGCATGGTTTTACATGATGGTACGCTTGACAGTGATACATGGGATCCCGTCGACATAATTGTGTCCCGACGCTGAGCAGCATGATGTCACTACAGAACGGCGTTGCTGGCATCTTTGGCGGATTCTTAGCCTACGTAGGAGTCTTGTCATCTACTATGGTTCCGATATTCGAACGTATACTAACATTCACACTAGGGCATCTCTTTCGTCTCAAATCGTGGCTTCGCACCCTTCAAGATCATCTATATCATGCTGGGTGCGATGGCCGTTGCCGTCGGAGTCGCCGTTCTGCTGTGGATGCCAGACTCCCCAGCGAACGCACACTTCCTCTCAAAGGAAGAGCGCGTATCTGCGATCGAGCGCATTCGCGATGGACAATGTGGTACGGAGAACAAACGGTTGAAGAAGGACCAAGTTATCGAAGCTTTGCTGGATGTGAGGACGTGGCTCATTGTCCTTGCGACGTTACTCAGTGAGTGTTTGACCTTCGCTGTGATGAATCAGAAAGAGATTTGATTGCTTCGAATCGTCCACTGTCTCTCAGCAAACATACCAAACGGTGGCCTGGCTAATTGCAAGTATCATACTCCAATCGAATGCCTCTGCGAACTGATGATATGCTGTACTTCGTTGCAGTTACGAATATCATCGTGAAAGGATTCGGATATACGCAAGTCCACGTTAGTCCACTGGTATTCGTCAACTGACATAGCATGTAGAACGAAACAGACCCTAATCTTATCAACTCCGGGCGGGGCCCTTGGTGTGATCAGCGCGGTGGTATGTGGGTGGTACTCCGACAGGACGGTATGTCGCGCTGCCTACTATGTATGCCTAAATCATAAACTTTGTCACAGGGTGAGAGGATGCTCCCGATCGTTTGGGGTCTCATTCCGACCCTTGTTGGAGCCGGAATGCTCGTTGGCCTACACGGTCCGGGGCAGAAAGGCGCACTTCTTTTCGGTGAGCATGCGGCGCGGGCGGTAAGGCTTCAGCCTGATTGTTTATCACGCTGGTAGCGACGTGGATTGTTGGGTTCTACGGCTCTTCCCTGGCTATCATCTATGCGTACAACGCGTCAAATACTTCTGGGCATACAAAGAAGGTGACGGTCAACGCGCTGACTCTCGCAGCGTTTTGTGTCGCCAACATTGTCGGCACGGAGACCTTCCTTCCGAAAGACGCACCTGGCTACCTTCCTGGCAAAATCTCTATCCTTGTGTTACTCTCGGCGCAACTCATTCTATGTTTCATCATTCGTTGGGTTAACCTACGGATGAATCGGAAAAAGAAACGCTTGCTTGTAGAGCTTCAGAGGCGCAACGGGTGGTCGGAAGAACGCGTTCGGCGTGAGCGAGAGAGAGCGGCGTTTTCGGACATGACGGATAAACAGTGAGTGTCCTCGCGCACCCCTTCCCGAGCGCAGGCTATATATGAACAACACGCCTAACAGGAACCCATTTTTTGTTTACACCGCTTGATTTTCCATGGCCGCCGTAAGTTTGAGCCGCCTTTTAAGAGGAACAGCATGTAAATACTACTATGATCGTTCGTTGATTGTGACTGAGGATCAGACCAAGCTTAAAGTTTTTGATACATGGAACCTTTTCTTTGTGTCCTCGGCTGCTTATCCTTCTCAAGTCGGAGGCAACGTGCGTGCAATATTGATGCGTGCGGGCCATGGCCATAGTCACTGGGCGTTTCAAGTTGTCGGGCCTTAGGCGGATGTCAGTGCGTATGAGGCATGACGTCACGCGTGGTCTGGCGGCATATCGCGGTCTGACCCGATTAGGCAGGCATCCTGTTGAAGTTCAACAATGTTGAATCATCGTATCCATCCGGCCACATCGCATACCTCTCTCGCAGACTCCGCTTCCATACCGAGATACGACCCGAGACTATTAGTCAGTATGCCACTGGGATCTGTTCTAGATACTTCTTGTGTCCCGCCGCTCAGCACTCCCAACCTCCTCAAGCTGACTTCGTCTGACATTGACAAGGCCGCTTACCTCCGCTCCTACATCCGCGCGCAGGAAGCTTACTTGGCTGATTACGCCACCGAAGGGAGGTCTATTCTGGCTTCCTGGGGTGTTTGCTTTCCCGCAACACCCAAACAATCTCCGATAGTGCAAACATCGGCGCGGGATTTCGAGCTCGAGAGTGGGTTTGGTACGCCTTTGTTGAAGCCTCGTTCTAGGGCAATGCCGCTCGAGGGTATTACCGCGGGAAGAAGCAAAGAGGTTGACGGTGAACAAGAAGATTCTACGACGCGACTCGGGAAGGACCGTGGTAGTGAAGCGCGAGCCCGAGGAAAGCCTTGCGAACATAGAGCGGATCGTAACATTGCGGGACCATCCCATTCGGAGCAACCCCCAAAAGACAAGAAAACACACGTTGCCCGCGCCCCGAGGGAGAAAGCGAAAGATACCAAGGTTAGGAGAGCGAAAACACGTAAGCCCAAAGAACCAGAGAAAGACGAAGAGCATCTTCGGAGTAGGTGTGCTCCTCACACGACTGAGATCGAGTTCTTTAAACGTTGCAAAAACCTCACAGGACTCGCGGAGCGAAAAGAGCGCAAACGGAAGAAGAAGGCTATCACAGACCCCAGGTCCGTTGCCCCTCAAAAGCACTCTGAGGGCAGCTCAAGCGACGCAGAGGAACACCGTACCGACAGCAGATCGACGTTTAAAAAGAGTAAGAAGGGGAAGGGGCTGAACATGCCTGCAGGTCTGGCATTAATGCACGGCTTCTCCGCGACGAACATCGGAAAGAACCGTTTAACAGTGAGCGTATCTTGGTCGTCGGACCCGAGGATTGCAGTTAATCGTAAGACGTAGGTGCAACTTGACCCTGCTCTAGGTGTATTCAACAAAGGGAAGGCGTCTGCCAAGACGACGATAAAGAAAAAACCTACCAGTAGCGTTCTCGTTTGAACTCCTTCTTCCGTATGTTGACGCGCCACTTAGGACCGCGGCTCAAACTCTTTTCGGAGCAGCGTTTTCTGAGCAAGCCGAGGGAGGACGACGATAAGGAGAGGGACAAGAGCCGTGCGCCCAGAGACTACGAGTCTACAAGTCATTCTGAGGACGTCCTGACAAGGAAGCGACATATGGAATCGGCCACAGAGCGCGTTCCAACGAATGCCCCGCGATCGAAGCGTTCGAGAAGTCCTCCCGAATCACTGTACGAAGAGACCACGGAAGTCCGGCCTCGCAAGCCCGAGACAGATCACTCGCCCATGAGGAAGCGGCCTAAGCTTCCTCGTCCAGCCTCCCCGGTTTGGGACATCGAACTCGAGGACGGTGAACTGCCTTCTCGTGTAGAATCCGATGCCACCGAACAGTCCGAAGCCGAGACCAGAGGTGACGGCACTGTAGTTTTGAATACCTACACCGCGAAGGTGAGGTGGGTCTCCGCCATGCAGCCCCGCCCGCAGGGATCAGAGTCGGAGATACTGCCAGAAGGCGGCGAGCCACCCAAAGGGGATCAGGACCCTGAAGAGGATGCGTCTTCACTGGCACCCTCTAATTCCGCTTCACAGGCCGCAGCCCAGGGCCTTGAACACCCTCGGGTTCACGCCACGTTTGCCCCAGCATTCTCAAAATACTTCCCAGTTCCTCAATCGCCGCAACTACAACCAGAACCGGAGATGTCGGATGCAGGGCCCATAGCGAGGCCTCCTTCATTTGTTGACAGTGCGCTTCCTCCAAATTCGCCACAGCTCGAGCCGAATATTGATGAGCCCGAAGACAACGAAGTGCGTTTGGGGGAACCAATGGCCACGCCGTTGGTAGATGGCGTGGGGGTCATCGCGCTCTCCACTCTGTCTACCAGTGGCATCCCGCTTAACCAAGAGTATTCACCTAAGGCTGCCTCTCCTGTGTCTCGTGCGGTCTCAGGGTCTCTCTTGGATTTCTTGCCAGGGCCGTTCTCGCCCACACTTTCGGCGCTGGTGACTCGCTCCCGGGGCCGTAGCCCTATTTCCCCTCCAATCGCTCTTCCTGGGCCACCTGACTTCCCTGTTGCGCCAGTGCGTCATCGCGAATGCCGACGTCGACCTCGTGCTAGCCGTCTCCCGACTGTTCTTTACTACTCGCCGGAACTTGATGCTGATCACGGGTATTCGAACAACCCCCAAACCGATGGGGGCGTGTCATCTGCTAGGAGTGTGGGCCTTAACGCGCCTGACTGGATCTACGACGGTACTACTACTCGGTCTCCTTGGGATTCGCAGCTGCAATCGGAACTTCTGGAAATGCCGGACCGTAGACGTCTCTGGGATAACTGGGCTGCTTGTGAAGGCTACGATGATGGTGCAGACTACTTGCAGGTCCTACCCGAGGCGGAATTCCTCGAACAAGGCTATCCCGCCATGGAACCGCAGCAGGGTTACACTATGCTACCCTTTCATCCTCAAGAGGAGCCCTTCGGTTATGGCGACTACTGCGCCGACAACGTGGAGCAGTTGTATGACGACCCGTATCCTCTGGCGGACGGAACATTCTGGGTGGACGCCGACGTATGCTCTGTGGACGTTCATGACATCGAACAGTCTGGAGACGTCTGGCTTGAGGATTCGGGCGGATTGCTCTTCGAAGACGGTGACGAGCTTAATCTTGACGACTCTGGGTGTACACTGTCCGGACCGATAACGACGACGACAGATCTCTACGAAGATCTCGGGTTTGAGGACGACGAAAACCGGTCGATGCTTGGGTCCTTGCAACGGTTCTCACAGGGTCGAGCATTGCTCATGGGTGTCTCTGAACTTGGCCCGGGTGACGATAGTGGTTGGGCAGGGGTCTCGAGGACGGAAGAGGATGTGGCGAGGAATCTGAAGGGACACTGGCAGCCGCAGCGGTTCTGATGTGTTTTTTTGTTCTATGCTTTCCCCAACTGTTGTAAGGCTGAGTATGTGACCTACTCGAGTCGAACCCATATGGAGTGTCAACTCCATGGACGTGAGCGAGGTTCCAGTGAGGTGGAAGGCTCCCGCACTTCGATCTGAGGCTGGGACGCGGTTGTGGCGTGAAGGTATTTCAGTCACGATGTGACTCGTCGCGCTGCTTGTTCGTATTTGCTCTCGGTGGCCAAGCGATGTGCGACTCGACGCGTCCACATACTGAGCGTCCACATCGCCCGCTACGCTCTATAGACAGGCGTTCTTACCCACCCTTCCTTTGCCCGCAGGATTATGAAACCGAAGGAGAACATGGACCGGAATGTAAGTCGGGCGCGTGTCCTGATACTGAAATCGCCGCGGTAATCTGACGTCTTCTCTGCGTGCTTAGCTAACTTTCTTTTGTGTTTTACTTTATTGCGACCGCAAAACGGGCCGTATGCATATACTGCTGTCAGGCCAGAGCCCGAGGAAGCCCGCAGCGCGCCCCTCGCAGTGTCGGGCGCCTGGCAAGCTGCACCAGATCGATGTCACCTGGGGGACCTGAGCCACTATACGACACAGCACGTCTGTCTTGAAGGACGAGGTTCGCAAGACAGTGCTCAAAGCGCGTCGAACGCTACCTGGGGTCCGCCATGACGTGCGATCGTCCCTTGGCTGTCACCAGAAAGGTGTTAGCCTCGGTCTGGGCCCGTTTGTGCAGGAACAGTTGAAAGAGGGATACGAACGTTCCCTCAAAGAGACGGGGAAGGACGCGTACAAGCGGCAGAGAGTAAGCACAGATCGCAGAAAATGTTCATACGGACGTACTTATTAATATTGGGGTACTCAGGATGCCTTCAACAAGTACCTTGGGAGCCAGAGACTAACTAGTATATTCAACGACATCGCGGTAGTCTTAGAGAGGCAGCTTGCAGGGCGTTACGAAAGTAGTAGGCGAGGCAATGCATGAAGTTCTTGAGGTATCGCCAACATGGTACGTGTTCAAGTCCTTCGGTCGCTTCTATCATGGCGTTTGCTCTGTGCGCGGTTTAACTGATTATTGTACGGCAGGTGGAGATGCAGATCGCTATCCCGTGGGAGGGCTGCCCGCTACATAGCGATGAGGACGTCAAAATGTGCAACGCGACGGCGGCGATGTTCAAAGACATGCTCGAGATCGAACACCTGACTCAAGCTATGGGTGTTCAGCCTCATTCTGGCAGTGCGCGGTGATACGACGGCTTGCGGCCACCGCGTGCACAACGGATTTTTTTACATTCCGTCTTGGTGGATTCCCACTGGATGCGCTCGCCACACACCACGATGGTTCAATTTTACCACCAAGGTGCCACGAAATAACCATTGATGCCATCCGCCGCCGCCGTCGTTTTGTTCTCGACCCCGCCTCGGGCCCTCTTTTCCTGTGAATGCAAGCGCCTTGAATTATCATCGTCACCCTTGATCATTGATTCTATCCACATCCTTGCTCGCTAGATGCATGGGTTCTGCCTGGGTGATGCCCCTGCTGCCATTGTAATACTACTCTCTGCCTGTTCCTCGCCATTGTTGAATTACTACCCAGCATGTCATCCTCTCTATTTCGGGCGCTGCAGCTTGAGGCGTATGCGGTTTGCTTTGTTGCGATGGTTCTGCTTCTTCCCATGCCCTCCATGCGCCCCCTTATGTTCTGGCATACGCGGTGAGTGATCTTGGAAGCCCTTGTGTTTGCTAATCAGCCGCATCCGGTCAATGATATTCGAGGTCCGTTGCCTACCGCCTCGTAAATGCCGGTACCGGGGTAGTACGGGGGCGGCAACCGCTCGTCGCCGGTGAGCGTGCCTCCGATTTCATTATGCGTAGTACCCCCGTTACTGAGTTCAAGCAGGCTCCATCGTTTCCGCAGCACTCATGTTCCAGCCAGCCCGCACCCCAAGCCCCGAGCGCATCGGCGGTCCGCACTGGGTCAATCAGGCAGAGAGGCACGCACTGCGCCAGACACGAGCCTCACAAGAGGACTGATGATCAAATCGCAGCTCCCGCGACGCGTGCAAGTCGTAAGTAAGCGAGTTAGGAGCAAGCTGCAACGTTGCGCCCCACTGGCGACCGCGGCCGGCGGCAGACCTGCAGCTGGTCTGCAGAACACAGGGCCCGCCGGCGGTACCTGAGAGCTCCAAGCCTCCCACCGCCAGGACTAGTAGCCGATGACCCCGTCGTATGGATTCGACCTTCGAACGCCGTCAGAACGTCATTGTTCCCGGTCGAGTCCCGCCTTCTTGAGCTCGGGCCCCTCTCCCGCGCACCAACATCTCGCCTCGTGTCGGGGCCTTGGGAAGACCAAGTTCTGACGGTAGCCTCCAAGCTCTCAGCGCTCAGCAGACCAGAGCCCTCGAACTAAGAGTGCATCCCTCGCCCTGACTGCGGCGAGGCGGCGTTGGGCGCAGGAACAGTACCTGAGCACCAGCGTTCCAACTCCCCAGGACGTTCCCCAAGTACCTCGCGCTCTAGCCTGCGCGCGGTCGACCGGTCACAGGTTGAGGCAGTCGGGGAGATCCTAGCAGTGCGTCATTGTTCGCAAGTGGATCAACATCACCATCGTACGGTGTGCGTGTTCTGGGGTGCGTCGCGCCTTTCAGCCCGTCCTGCGACTCGAGCGCGCCATGGCGCCCGCGGCAGAATACAAGTTCGAGGGGGCGGTCGAGGATCGCAGTCGGCGCGCGAGGTCGTGCCTCTTGATCAATCGCAACTCGAACGCTCATCGCTGGGCCCCCACACCGGGTATCCTGGGATCGTGTGCGTCTGCATCGTGATGCGCCGGGTGCACCTCGATTTCGCTCGTCACAGCTTTGTGGGGGCCTAGGCACGGTGTACTACCCGCGGCCGGCAGGGGGAACGAGAACGTCGGGCATTATGCGCGTGCTGCATGCAGGCCCGCGCGGCCTCGAGGCGCGCTCCGCGAGTGATCCGGCTCGAGGGTGGGATGGTCGTGACCCGTACTTACCGCGCTTCACCCGCGCGTACACGCGGCTTCCCGCGCGGATGAGCGACAATAGCCGGTGCTTGGTCCTTGCATTTGAGGCTTGAGCGATGTGAGCCTTCACTCGACAATCACACATGGTTACGATTGTTCAAGGTATTCCATTGCGACGAGCAGGTCCGCAGCATTCGTACGAGTACAAGGCGGCCATTAGAGTAGACAGCGGAAACGCAAGGCGAGAGGGTGAAGAGGTCCGGAACATTGGCGTTAACGTTAACGATAGCAACTAGACCGAAAAGACGTGGATGAACGTAAGAGCGGTCGTAAGCGGCGTACATAATGGTGCGCAGGCGCACAGGGAGGGGCATTATAGTACACGGTACCGATACAGTCGAAGCACATACACGCGCGCTGGAAGGGTAGCATGGTGTGGTGCAGGCTCGGAACGGGTCGGGGATACAGTAACTTTGGAGGCGGATTCGGAAAGCAAAGGTGATCAGGAAACACTAAAAAGAGGACATAAAGATAGTCCGGGGCCCAACCGTCCCGTGCTTACGCTCGGGGCGGCTGCGCCAAAAAGAGATGGGCGAACAAAGGAGGGTGAGTGGGAAGCCTCGCGGAGGTCGTGGTATGCGGCGATAGAGTTAAGTTATTAGAGTTAGGCGCGCGCCTGGCGCGGTGGAGTCCGAGTGTGGTCCGTGGTCCGGGTTCCGTCCCGCAGGGGGAAACTTGAGGATGAGACGCGTCGGACGCGTTCAAACGCGGTAGATGGGGCGGCCGCGCCAGTCGACAGTGCGGCCGCTGCGCGCGTCGACGTAATCGCGATGCTGGGTGCGGGAATGGCCGCCGAAGCCGAACATGCGGCGGATGCGCTCGCTGAGAGGCTCGCCGATGGTGCTCGGCCGACGATCACGGTGGAGGGTCTGGTGCGGGGGAGACTGCCGGGGACGGCTAGAACTCTGTTGAGATACATTCGCGTTAGCATAGAGGCATGACGTAGAATAGGCACGGGGGTACTAACCCTATGGTGGTGAGTGCGGGCGTCGACGACCTGGACGGAAGGACGCGGCACCGAATGAGAGCGGTGGTGACGGCTGTGCGAGGTGGAACGACGCTCGCCAGAATGACGAGGAGAAGAGGATGGGCTGCGACGCGAGGTGCCGTGGTGGTGGGAGGGGGCAGAGGAGGTGTACATGACGCCGCCGGAGCCGCTGCGAGCGTGGCCTTGGTAGTGGTGGCGGCCGGCATCGTACTGGTAGTTGGGGGTGAGGTACTGGGGCGCGGCGTACTGAGAGGCCTGCTGAGGGTAGGCGTAGCGAGGCGAGGAGTGGTGTGAGCCGGCGGAGTGTGTGTAGACCATCTGCTGTGGAGTATGCTGGTAGGACTGGGAGTAGGCCCTGGGGCGCTGGTAGACGTGGGCGCGCTGGCCGGGCTGGAGGTAGTAGGTCTGCATTGCGGGTGTGTTTGCGAGGTGTGTGCGGGGGAGTTTGGTGCGGACGAGATTGGAGGTGGAGGTGGTCCATGGACGGAGACGGGCCCTTTTATACTTGTGCACTTGGGGGAGGCCGGGCGAGGAACGAGGGCGGAGCGTCCAGTGGCGATCCGCGTGAAGGGCGCTGTGACGGGCCAAAGGGTCTATCGTCATCCTTTGTGATCGAGATCTGCTTTAGATCGCCCGGATCTGCCCGGCGTCTACCCGACGGCGCGCAGAGGCGCCCGCCCTCTGACTCTCGCGGGCGGTGCACACACAGCTCGCCCGCCCCGCGCGCCATAGCCCGCCATATGTTTTCCAGCTCCCCGTACAGCCGCCCCGCAATTTACACGCAGTAGTCGCCCACGGCACCCCGTCCTGTGCTCGCGGCATGCGCGAGCAACCTCTTCCGGGACGACAGTCGGACGGCCGCTCCAGCTCGCGCCAGCAGTATTCGTTTCACGTCGCGCCCTCTCCGTCTACGTTTGTTCGCCCCTCCTTCACCCGCCGCACTGCGCATCCACTCGAATCCTGCGGTCACACGAGCCGCGAGGCTCCCAACCACATCAGAACTCTCCCTTCTCATGGGCCGCCCCGAGCTCTCTCGTCCCAATGCGCCTTGTCCCTTCTCTATCTCGTTCTCACACCCGTCCTATTCTACGCCCCCTCCGGACCACAACACGCGTTGCCGTACAGGCCTCTCCTCTCCGACTGTCCGACCCCATGTCGGCATCTGAATCTGTCGTCGGCTCGCCATCGCGCTCCACACAGTCCGAGCGGCAGAGCACTCGACACCGACTGCGCGACGGCGTACACGTACCGCGACACCGGCTCAAGCACTTCTCCTGCAGTGCATCTGCATTTTTTCGCTGCTACGAGTCAAGATCGAGCCGAAGTGTGGCTTCTCTGGCCTGTGGCCCGCCTGCCGCTGCCCCCATGCGGCCAGGTGGCGCCTTGAGAGGAGTCGGCCTCTATTCTGCCCTTCCGTTTTGGTCTCCGATAGACTTGGTCCTCTCTTCAATATTCTGGTACCATCTCGAGCCGGCCGCGTTATCCTCTGTGCGAAATAATCTATCTGGCTGCACCCTGTGGTACACCCGCCCGTGCGATCCACGTCACACAGAATGTCCTGTGTCAGAGCCTCGTGTTTCCTGCGTGGTGTGGCCCGGTCTGTGTTTGACGTTTGTTTACCTCGAAGGGCGCTTTATCGCAGCATTAGGAAACATTCGCGCGTTGCCCCCGCCGTTGTCCCGCCACCCTGCGCTTGCACCCGCCGACCCAGGGGAACGTCACGACCCCGTCACCTGCGTCGTGTCCGAGGAAACGTGTTGTAGGTCCACGTACCGCGGGCCCGACAATTTCTGCCTTTGTGCAGCACCCTCGACGCACAACGCACTCGATCTGCTGCGTGCGAGCCACGCAACGCGCATACCCTTGAACGCACTTTGCCTTTCAAGCCTCGGCGCGCGGCGGTGGCGGTACGGGGAGGACAGGAACGCGGGGGCGCCGCGTACGTACATGCGTACAGCGCCCGCAGATCGCCACCCCCGTATGTGCTTCGCTGCGAGTGTGGCTTATACACGGGAAGGCGCACGTCCCCTTTCTCTCCTGGACGCCACCGGCCACGTTGCATCGAAGAGGCCCGTTCCGTATCCTCGTCTCCTCCCCGCCCACGCTGCTTCCCGCGTGCGGGGACCGCGCCTTCCGTCTCGGACCTAGCCTCCGTGGCCGCTCCCGATAATGCTGATAGCGCCCGCCGCAGGGCCAGGAACTGTATGTCGCAGGGAAGGTTCGCAGTGGCTCAGCACAGTACCGTCAGGCCTCTGGAGCGCGCAAGCCCTGTGGACCCGTATCCCTTCTCGAACGTCGCGCACGAATGGGTGCTCGGGACTGTCACGCGCGCCGTGCGCGTCGATATGTTTGGCAGGGGCCAGCCCACCACGACGCGCGAAGGTTCGCGCAGCGCGATATGTTTGTGCCGCCCTACCCGCCGCCGGGCCATACACACTCAAACCGGTAAGTCACTCTGGCCCGGCCAGTAGTGCACTCATACAATACTCCGCGTTTCATTTGCGCACCAGGGACCCCGCATGATACTGGGTGCTGACGCACAAGCTCCGAACGCATCGTGTCGGGGTGCATCTGCCTAGCACCAACAATCAGTAATGCGCACGCACCGTGACAGAGTCTCCGCGGCCGTGGCCACCATCGCAGATACCTCACGTTGGGGCCGGAAACTACTCTGCACTCTCCCCGCACCTGCTCCCGTACTATTCGCCACCCCGCGCGCCCCCGCCCCTCAGAGCCACTCTTCCCCGCCTTCGCTCGCTGGGCGCGGCGCATACAGCCCGTAGATATCCTCGATCGTGGGTGGCCGCAGTGGATCTCCCATGGACACAGCGAAGCCTGGAGAAAGCCCGGGGCGCTCACGTGCGCCCGAAAGAGAACCGTCTTTGGCCGTATAGGACTGCGAATCATCGAAGCCGCACCACACCGAAGGCTCGGGGGAGCGAGGGCATCTCGTTGGTGCACGCCATGACGACATGGCCGTGATAGACGTACGTCCACCCCTCCGCTACTGCCAGCTCCGAACGTCTGAGCGCTAGATGCACGACCCCTTCGAGCGTCCGTATGTCCGTCCCGGAGACCGAGCGCCGTACGTGCGGCAGTGGACTAGGTGTAATACCCTGTGGTACCCCGTATACGTATGGTGGTGAGTACAGCGGCTGCATCCGCCCTCCCCCATCCCACGTTGTGTGGTCTGAATAGCCCCCGACGCTTCGACTTCGTGCGCATCCTCCGTCTATAGCATGTCCCCATTGTATGCTCTGGATCTCGTGACAGCCATTCGTGAACGGATGCGGATGACGTTCAATGCGGTCTTCACCGTTACACCGAGCGTGGGACACTATACACCGGCTCAGTCTCCAACCCCACACACACATACATCTCAGCGCGCCCCGCTATAGTTTTCACAGTTGATACACAATTCTGCAAGGCTGCGAGTCCCCCCACATGGCCAGTGCAGACCGCAGCGCCCGTGGTGCGCCGCGTACATGTGAGGCGCCAGGTGGGACGCCGGCGGCGCGAGTAGCGCGAACTCAATCCGCAGGACTACGCACGCAGGTGGCTCTTGCCCTCGAGCTCGGGGTCGGCGGGGCGTCGTTACTGGGTATGACTTATCGGTGCGTCCAGCTGTGCGGCGCGATCTGGATAAAGTGTATTTGTGTTCCCAGGCGAGATCCAGACGACGTGTAGTGTACGTGTATTGTAAGCTCTACAACCGTTAACGCTGGTAGCACCGCAGGATTGTTGAGTCTTATATGCCGCTCGAATGAATGGAGGGGCTGCGAGGAAGGTGATAGCAATTGAATTTGCGTCTGCGGACGGAGTATCTGCGCCGATTAGGCCTGCGGTCGTCACCCAGCTGGATAGACTGCAGGGGGTGAGTCGCTGACTCGAACTCGGAGCGTGGCCCGCCGACGCTCGCCTGACAGACTCCTTTTCGACATTGCACTTGGCCGCAACAGTGCTTTAGCCACAGGGGCGTTTGCGTGGACTGCTCACTCAGCAGCACCAAGCCCAAGCACCCAGCCCGAGGGAGACTACCATGGTCACGGCGGAGAGTCAGTGAGGTCCCGGCAACTTACTTGCCTAAACCGGGAACACGGTGCTCGTACCATCAGTGGTGCGTGGCCCGTACTGCCTCCCACTGTTTCTTACCGTCCAAGCCGCCGCCGCCGCTCAGGCTGCGGCCGCCCGACACAATCATTATTCACATGCGCCCCCCGGATCGTTCACCGCGCTGTCAAACCACCAGCACGATCACGTCGCCCCCCACCGCAGGGCCACCATCATGACCTCTACCGTTGCGAATATCGCGCTCCTCAGTCTCAGCGCCCCCGCGCCTCAGGTGGTGGGTGGCACGCCTTGGCCGGAGATGTGGTCAGCTATATATCTGGCTTGTCAAGTCGTTGATTCGGGTGCGTTTCTCCTCTTTGTGTTCCCTTGCATGTCAACTCAGGGTCGCTGCTATCTTGGGCCACAGCCCCGGCTGGGGCCTTGGGGCGACTGCGGGGTCATAGGGTGTGTGGGGGCGTCGCTGGCCTATATTTTCCCTGGATATCGACGTGGAATTGACACGAACGATCATTACTTTACAGAGGCCCTTGGTTGCCCGGCCAGTGTCCCAGGTTAACTACACCCGGAGCTGATTCCGGCGCATACGATCGTTTCGTCTAAGGCCAGAATTTTGCATCCTGATAGCGAAAATACGCTTTATTCACGATAACTTGAAGCAACTGCCGGAATAGCTGCCTAAATCGTTAACACTAACCGTAAAAGCCGTCGCCATTATTACTCACCTGTTTTCTCCCAGAGTTTCAGAGTGACCGCCTCGAGGTAACGCAAGTCCTCGTATCCCTCACTGGCAGCAACCCTGTTCTCGTCATCGACCCACTCGAAACCGTTGTCCAAGAACAGGCCAACCAGCCTCGCAACTTCAATGCGTTCCTTCTGTGCCTGGGAGATGTTCCCCATGGCTTCGTAGAACACCTCCCAGAACAGGTCTCGGAGTTCCTGCTGGTTGGCATGGTATTCCCAGCCCTCCGTCCAAGTCCGGATGCCGAGCATTGTCTCGAGGCCCCCGAGCGACATGCCGAAAGGGCCGATGACGGTGTCCTTCCAGTCGCAGATGCCCGTGAGGCTGCCCGTCTCCGTGTTTACGTGAATGTTGTTCTCAAGGAGGTCAGTGTGGTGGGGCACAAGTGGCCAGCTGCTGGTGAAGAGGCCCGGGAGCTGCGGGATGAGGTTGTCCAGCGTCGTGCGGAAACGCTCGGGCAGACCTTGCCGAAGGATCTCGAGTTCCGATAAGTATTCTTGCTTCAACTTTTCGCGATCTGGAGGATGCGTCAGGACCGGCGTATTATGCCACGCCGATGCGAAAAACCTGTGTGGACCAAAAGTTAGCTGCGCCATATCCTTGACGTCGGAGGGCAGGGATGAGCATGGGGAGATGTAGACGCCAACGTACCTGGCAAAGTCTGAGACTGTTTGTCGTAAGAGAGAGGGGTTTCTTCGGTGTAGCTCTTGGCGAGCAAGGTACATCGAGACCCCGCCCACATTGTCCATCTTGTAGACGTGGAGCTTGCCAAAGACGCCAATGAACTCGTGATGTGGCGTAAACCCATCGTAGGCTTGCTCAACGCATTTGAGAATGCCGATATCTAAAGAATGGTTGCCAGAACGAAACTGGACGACACAGGTGTCATCTTCGGACGTGACGGTGTAGCTGGTTCCTCCTTGTACGGAGGTTGGGAGAACAGGCTTGCGTACAAGTCGTTCAGCCTCTTGATCGCATTCTCGCTGCGTCAAGGGAGCGTTCTTCATAAAGAAGGTCGTGATTTGAGCTTGGGATAGTTTCGCAATCGAAGCCGCGACGATATCTCCCATTTTGTCCTAGATGGGTTGGATTGTAGCAGTGGATTCTTAGGGATGTAGACGGTTCGACTGAGAAGTATCCCACTAGCAGCCAGTCGGAACTGCTGGTACTTAAAGTTAATTTATAACATAAGTAATTAACGGTGCACGCTCTCAGGTCGGCGGGTTGGGCCGTGGGAAAAAGGACTTGGCCGTCACATTCGTGGCTCATTACTAGAGGACACTGGTACTAGTCGACGCGTCAAATGCCACATTTCTCTTTTATTCTGCAATCAACTGTTTATCTCTGTCTGTCACTCTCTGCCGCAAAACGTAAGCCATGTTTTGGTCTGCCCTGCCGATCCGACTACAAGCTGGCTTAAAGCTATCGCGTGCTCTGGTTCAACGCTCTCCTAGCGTCATCATCGCAGCCTTGGGAGCACAGGTACTATGACTCCGTCTGCTTTCTGTTATCGTGTTCGTTTCGGCTGCCGAGGTGCTCGCGTCGTATCTGATCGAGAAGAGAACCAGTGCTACTCGCCGTCGCCATGTGAAGGTATTCGTACTGATGTCTTCGTGTGGCCGTATCTTAGCGGAGTCCAGTATCGCTCTGGGAGACGTAGATCGCGAGAGCCCCGGTTTGTGGCGCCATGGGAAAGATAAGCTGTAGCGTTGTGCTGACCCCAGGGGAATACGACGGCCGAGGGTCCCGGCATGGGCGCAGATAGCGGTTGTTACGTTCCCAGGACGCGCGCCTGCGCCTACAACTACTCCATCTCAGCGAAGTCACCCTCGTCCAGGTCTGCGGGCTGCGGCCACGTATTCGTACACGACATTTCGGGTTATCGGGGAGATGACGACGTTTGACATAATTTGATATCAGGGAGGAAGAACGGATCTGTCAGCAACGCATTGGAAAAAAGGTAGGCATGCTGTACCTCCTTGGGTTCCTCGTCTTCACCATACTGCATCACGAAGTCGATGTTGCTAAGCACCGTCTCTATCGAGTCGGGATTGGTCAGGTCTAACGCCAAAAATTTGACCAGCGGATGGTCCTCGATCTGCGCCCCGAACATCGTACGCCCAGTGACCCATGAAGGTACAGATGCACAGGTAGAGAATTGACGGTCAGACGTCCCGATGAGAGCGAAGCAAACAGAGGATGTTCGGTACGTCCAGGCGTGGTCGACGGATGCAGTAAAGGAGAATAAGCGGACAGATGAGTACACGGAAAAGGGAAGTAGGAAAGTCCGCCGGCTGACCAACTGAACAATCGCCTGATTGAGTGCATGGAACTTTGAATTTCGTTCCGTCTTCTCTTCACGACTTCCGGGCGCGGACAGCAACAACATAGGATCGGCCTCCAGATACCTACGAAGAGCAGGATGCGTGAGCTGAACAACTTCGTCTAGATGGGGCCGGTAATCAAGAATGACGGGCAACAGGAGGCGGTGAGAGCCATAGGAGCACGATAGGCGGTGGCGCGGTTTGGTGGCGGCGAACGAAACAAGAGACGTTGCACATGTCAAGATGGTATATGCTATGCACCTCTGCGCGAATTATGCTGGTGGACTCCTTTCCATACGTCATCGGTCCCAACAGTGATTTTCTCGTTATGAGAAGTATGCCAAGCATCGGGAGTTACGAACGTCCGAACGCACAGGCACGGAGGATCGCGAAGGGAGCTCACCTAGCGATGTCCTTCTTCGCCCGGATTCCGTTGCGCCCACTTCCCCTGTCTTCAATGTTGCTCGTTACAAGGTCCATTTTCGACATTATGTTCAGCCATGGCACTTCCAGGTTGACCATCGCAGACATAGCGCTAAGGACCCCGCTGCGTCGCGCGGAGAATCCACAAACAGTGGCAACAAGATTACAGTCAATTTCATTCTCTAGCAAATCGCGGTAGAGTGGGAGACGAACCTGAAAAACTTGTATTTATCTTCCATGAATTGCGACTCGATCAAGTAAGTCGCACATGTCCGGATGCCAAGCCTCTGTAGGTGGCGAACGAGGGTGGGCAAGAAGGGATGGTGGGTGTACAATTCGATTTGTCCTGCATGTGGATAAGGGACCGCTGAAGGGATCCCAAGTACCGTCCTACTACCCACCTGGACAGTCTATGATGAGGAAATCATCCTCGTAGCCGCCGAGCTCCTCATCCAACCAATCCATGTTCTCTAACAGGTATCTAGCGGTTCGATCAAGAGGAAAGAATCAGTACCTTATTAAAACACCCTCTGCGACGTTAGACCACGAGGGGAGAGGTGATACAAGAACTTGCACGTACTCGAAGCAATACACTAGTCCGCCATTGGGACCATACCCAAGGTGCTCCATAACGTCTTCTAAACTAATCAGGTCACGAATGTCTATCGCGGGTTCATATTCGAACGCATCCGAATTTGCGGCTGGATCGAGGTTGACCAAATGTCCGGTACGTTTCGAGGTTTGAAGGTGGGTGAGGATTCCATTGCTAAAGGTAGATTTGCCCGCCCCCGCAGGACCTGTCACGAGTACTGCATAACGCATACCAGATATATGAAAGTTTTTCAAGCACAGAATAAAGTGTTGAGCAAGGCTTTGGAGGATAAGCCGCTCTTCTCAAGCGTGTGCACGTAGTGGAAGCAAAGAACGAGACGAACGCGTCGTTGTGGCTGAAGATTCAGAAGAAGTTGCGTAAAGAGACGCCCGTTGCTCGCAAAGATAATCTGGGCGCTTGCAGTGTGCCTTGAGCCGATCGCGCTTCACCTTGACCCAAGCTTGACCAGCTCTTGCACCCATCCGCCATCTCCCATCTTGTCTCTTTCGTGCCTACCATCCGTCTTAGCTGAACGCGTACGCAGCAATCGATTGCCGGGACCATCTCCTTTCAAAGCATCATCATGTCGAAGCCCCCAATTGTTCCCGAGACGACCGTCTCTGGCATTGCAGTGGACCCGCGCACGCTTGAGCGCGTCATCCCCGAATCTCGCAGACCTGACGGGTCGTACGTCTAGCCCTCCCCATTCTATCTGACTGCGCGTCTCACTATCACCCTCTTGCAACTGTCTTTCGTGCTACCGCTGCTGCGCCACTCTTGCTTGGTGCCTGATGCTCGAACGATGCCCCACGCTGCTACTCGTGATGTTGTTTCGTAGCGTCCGCAAGCAACTCAAGATCCGGCCTGGGTATACACCGCAGGAGGACGTCCGTCGGTTTCGCGGTACGCGCCAGGCACAGATGGACGCAAGTGCTCTGCCAAAGGGGCATGTCGTCGGCTGGACGCCCCCCGCACAGACGGCCGCACCTGCCGCATCGAAGGCGGGGCTTAGCAAGGCGCAGAAGAAGAACGAGAAACGAAAGGAGAAGCGGAAGGAGAAGCGGGAAGAGCCCGCCAAGGTCAAGGACAGCTGGGAGGACGACGACGACGAGGGCGTAGCAGACGGCGGCAGCACCCCTGCAGAGGGGTCGAAGGCAAAAGAGGGTGCACACACGCCGGAGAACCCGAATTGGGCTGCCGCGCCCGACCCGAAGAAGGATGCGGGGACGGATGGGCTCGCGGACAAGTTGGAGAAGCTGGAGGTACGGTAAACGGCTTGTTACACTATTCCGGGCGGGCTATGTTCTTTGACTGGTATGTAGGTTTGTTAGGATATCATTAACGCAAATGTAAAAGTAGGTGGTTTCGGGCTGTATAGAGTCGTGTGACGAGGGGGGCAATCCAACACAGTCCCACCAGAGGTCAAGGCTCGCGAAAGTCCGAAGGTATGCTGGCTCTATCGGGCGAGTCTATCTAATACGGTGCACGCAAAATGCTACACGGCTGAGAGCACACCACAGTCGACAGAGAACGTGTATGTCCGGGGATATGAGCTACGTTATCCATGGTAGCGGTCCACCACCGGGAGCCATGATCTCTGGCGCTGGATTTGGGGGAGCGTTTTTGGGCGGCTTCGGCTTCACCACATAGATCTCCATAGACACAATAATAAGCAGCGACAGAACTCCCAGCGCACCTAGGGGGCGTACGTGCGTAAGCATGAATTCTTGTCGGTACCAAGTCCTTACTTACCGACGGCTGCGCGCATCTTCTCCCATCGTGACTCCTCCACTTGGGTCTTGAGCTCGCTGATTGTCACGAGAGCCTTGCTGAGTACTTCCTGTTAAACGAACAAGATTGGGCGTAAGATTGTATATACTAAAGGGGGATGCGTAACACTTGCCTCTATCTGTAAATCTACTGCCTTCAGGTCGTCCTTGGACTCGTTCTTCCGACTGTCTACGTCCATCTGAATTCTGGGTATAGTCATCAGCATCATTTCGCGTTGTACATACGCCTGATATGACGTACTCGTGCTTCAGCTGAGCGACCTCCTCCTTCATACGCCCATCCAACGCGTCGACTTCTCGTCTTAGCGCAGAAGTTGCAGTGCGCATTGTGGCAGTCTCGTTTCTTGTCAGAACACTGATCTCCGTACGTAGCTCTGAAAGTGCAGCCCTGAACAGGTAGGCTTGCTGGTAACGTAACAAATGCGTTGGAAAGGGGTCAAATTAAAAACACAAACTGCACGCACGCTCTCAAGGTCCTGCACCGTCAGGGCATCTCGCTTCACCCGTCCTATTCGGTCAACCAGCAGTGCACGTGTGACCCGCATCAGGTTGAGCGCAATAGGTGTAGGGAAAGACTGCTCTAGCTCGGAGAAGAAGCGGTGTGTATTAAAAGGCGGGTTCACGTGGTATGGCGGCGAGAGGGGGGCTTGCGGTAAGGGTAGGTGCGCCTGGGGGTCTATCGACGGGGGTATAAATCGCGCGGGGACGGAAGCTTCTGGCATAGGTGTGGATGCGTCTTTATGATTTGCAACATCGCTAGACTCAGGAGCTGCGGATGTGTACTGTTCGGGTGGAGGGGACGGGGGCGGCGTGAACGACGAGTTGCTTGGGATTGGCCCCGCCTGCTGAGATGGATCTTTGGGATGTGCGAGGGATACGTTTGTCGGCCCAGCAGTGCTTGAGGGGTCCGAAATCGTGACGTAGGGCGCAGGACGAGCATGCCGGAGGCGAAGCGCGGATGTCGACACGCGCGGGTGCATGCAATCATTGCCGCAGATTGCGGGGTTGCGTAGAGGCTGCAACTTGCGCACAAACATCGCGCGGTGATTCGAGATGAGTAAAGTGCAAATAGTCAAGCAGGACCGTTGGTAGTGCACGAATGAGGGACTAGGTGAGCGTGGTACGATGGAGAGTCAGGGAGGAAGAGCTAGGCGCGCGTCTAAGACGCAAGGCGTAGTGGCGTTGAAGCCATTGCCCTCCGATCGTTCCAAATTCGGAAGTGCTTCGATCTCAGGGACGCCCGAGGGACGCTGGACAACTTTCTCTGCATCCCTACGCGCGGCAGACGCTTGCTTCATCTTGTGAACCGCTGCTTCCTCTTTACAACATGACGAGATACACCAATTTTGCTTGCAAAAGGACCTACGTTCAAGCCGGCTTCAACGATACTGAACCAGAGGCAACACAGGGCAGCATTGTCGATGGGCCTTCGCATGAAATTGGTGCATCCGTGGAGCCCCCCTCAGAGCCCGAGAAGAAGAAAAGGAAACGTATTAGAGCAAAGAAATCTAAGCATACCGCCGAAGATGTTGGTGCAGCCGAGAGACACGCCGCGGGCGAGGACGACGCTGAGGTGGGAGAAGAGACTAGAAAGTCTGGAGATGGGCTAAAGAAGGGGAGGAAGTTCGAAAAACACCAATCGAGAGGTATATGGCACGTTTGGTACTACATATTTGTGGAGTATACTAACTAGGAAGCCGAAGACCGCAAACAGGCGTCAGAACAACGCCGAATGAAGCGCATTAATGACAGAAATGCCGATACGACATGTTTTGCGTGCCGAGCGAAGGGACACACCGCAAGGGATTGCACAAATTCGTTAGCAACCGATGCACTCGAGAGTGAACGAGGAAAAGGCGGGAGGTCAGGTCGCGACGCGGTGGGCATTTGCTATCGGTGAGCTTCCTGAGAATATGCATAGCGCGTCTAATAATGTCCACGGCTGACGGGTTTCAAAGATGTGGGTCGCGAAGGCACAATCTGTCGAAATGCAAAGAGTCTGTCGATCCCGAAAATCCCCTGCCGTTCGCCTCTTGTTTTGTCTGTTCAGGAAAAGGTCACCTGGCGTCGAAATGTCCGAAAAACCAGTCGAAAGGTATATACCCTAACGGCGGTTGTTGTAAACTTTGCAAGGAGACCACCCACCTTGCCAAAGACTGTCATCTACGGAAGAAAGGTGCGTGCCTATTATTGGCCTGTACAATAGGGGTGCTAACGTTCCATGTGCAGAGGTCGCGGCTACGACGGTGGTGCTGGGAACGGGAAGGGAAGCCGGCGCAGACGAGGACGATTTCCACACGTTCAAGCGAATTAACGCAGAGGTGGACCAGGCGGAGAAGGCGGAGGAGCGCGCGAAGCGACGTGCTGAAGTCAAGGTGGGCGTGCATTCCGGCGTTGTGAAAGCCTTCGGGAACGCGGCGCCTGCTACAAAAAAGAAGAAAGTCGTATTTTTCTGATAATCGGGTTGTCATGTATTGTCCTTCGTAGTTCATCCCATGGATGCGTCGGTGTGCATATTCGAGTCCTGTATCACAAGCTTGGGCGGTTACGCCACCGCGGCGGAAGCGCCCAGAATGGCGGGCATACGCCATAGTCGCCACGTGGGATGGGAGCACCGCCACAGGGGGAGGTCCTAGCGTTGCTTTCGCGTTGGCTGTGGGCTGTTCATCGACTGCAACGACGACAACGCCTCTCCTCACCCCTTCTCCTCAAGTAGCCATGGTGGCCCCCCTCTCACCTCAGCCCGCCAATATTGCGTCCCCGCCCTCGCCGCCCACGAAGATGTCCGGCACACAGAAGGGTAAACCAGCTAGTGCGCCTCAACAGCAGCCGGCGCCCGCACCAGCGCCCGTGTCTGCAGTCAAGTCAAAGAAGGACACCTCCAAGACTTCTACCGCTGCTCCCACCATGCCTGCGAAATCGGACCCCAAGCCCCAGCCCACGCAGGACCCTATGAAAAAGGTCTCGCGCCGTGGCAGCAAGCCTATCATCAACTGGTTCCAGCGTAAGCTTGCGGGTACCGTCCGCGCGCGACGGGCGTCGGAGTCGCAGCGCTATGGCACGGTGCCTCAACGGAGCGGGAAGGACAAGCAGCACCGGCGGACGTCGGCGCCCGTGCCGCCGCCGCTCACTATCCAGTCGCGCACACGAAGCAACAACGCGAGCTCGAGGCATAATGGGAGCCACGGCCATGTCCCGAGCACCCGCCGTGGTACGATCTCACTCAACGAGTCTGCTGATGGGGCGGAAACCACCTCATACACTACCGACTCGGACGACGAAGGACGGTCGTCCGCTCCGCGCGACTCTGTGTACTCCCCCGCGAGCTATTTCGAGGCAGATGAAGACGCGTCGGTGCGCCCCCTGCCCCCCAGTTCCCCGCCGTCCCCCTCCCCGTCTCGTTCGTCCTCTTCGTATCTCTCCCACTCCCGCACGTTCCGCAGCATGACCGCAAGCACCAAGCCGACGACGCTGCTTAGTGTCGATCTCACAGGCGGCATGGCCCACATTGCACAAGCTCCACCGACTCCCACAAGCCAAGGGCACCGTGTTCAGCCTCACATTCGTACTCATTCCTCAGGCCCATCTTCGGGGTCAATCACGTTCTCTGCTATCCCTCCCCCGTCGCCCACAAGTGCCTCACGCCCATCGTCTGGGAATTCGGGTTCCCGTGGCGCCACACTAACTGCACCGCTATACACAACTCACCATCCACGCAACAACCCCCGCCCATCTTCCCCGCCCCCGGATGATGCCTCTGTCTTGACGCTCGCATCATCCGCGTTCGGTATGCCCGGAGCACGCCTGGGTGCAACTGCGCTCGTGCTGTCCGGACGCGGATCCATCGCCGACGATTCCGTATCTCAGTGGAGCAATGCAGCGGGTCTCACTGATAGCACGAGCCACTTCATGATGAACGACCTTGAGGAAGGGCTTGAGGGGGAACGCTATCACTATCACGATGTCGATGCGAGCGTGCGTGCACTGCGGCCGAGGAGCTCTCGCCGCGGTAGCTGGGACAGTACCGTTAGTGGTTGGAGTGCGAATGTGGCGCTCAATAGCGCGGTTGGTGCTCCGAGCCCCGGTGGTATTAGGAGCAAGGGCTTATGGCGGTCTGGCAGCCTCAGAACAGGCGGGCTGAGTACGGAGAACGAGGAGGCTCTCGAGGATGGCTTCACCGGGACCCAGGACGACGAGAGGTCCAACGATGCGTCTGACCCTCAAACCAAGGATCACGCCAGCCGAACCTCCTCTACTCAGGAAGGCCTGGATGGAAGTACAACAGCGACCGAGGAGGCCTCGGCCGTTGTACCCGTCCCTACGATTGCGTCGCACGAAGCCCCGACTATGTTGACCATTCCGGGCAACAAGGCTAAAATTCCCGACGACGTGGCATCTACCTTGACATTGCCAGGGTCCAAAGCCATATCTGAGGTGCCCACGCCTGATACGACATCAACTGCTGAAGCCACCAAGAACGGAACGTCGACTCCGACGAAGGCCGAGTCCGCCGCTGTCGTTGAGCATGACGAGGGTGAAGCGCCAAAGGTGGACGAAGGCCAGGTCGTGGAGGTCAACAGGCTGTCTGCTCAGCTGAGTCCGACGAGTACGGAAACACATTCGGAATATCATTCTGTGCCTTCCACTCCCGCCGCGCTCTGATCGTTCATTCGGTGAGCCCGTTTGGCACTCTTGTCCTCACGACTTCTTACTTAGTGCTCAACGAATCTTGATCACCTCAGTTGTTCCAGTGTCCCTTGATCTTTGCCTCACTCGTATTCCCGTCATTTCCGGTCTTGCTCCACTCTACGAATTTCTTAGTCTGTTTACGCTACATCTCGGTGCCGGGGGAATAGTTGGGCGGATGCGGTTGCCTTGTATCTATGCTCTTCTCTACTATTGCTGGCCTTCGTGTACATCATATCGTGTATTCCTCGTACCCAATACATCGCCATTCGTTACCATTGCTTGAAACTCATCTTGTCTACGCTTAGGTCACCAATGTGCCCTCCCTCACCCTCGTGTGCATGGTGTACGCCCCACGTGAGCGAGGCGCGACGCGTCCGCACTTGATAGCGCGCGGCGGCTTCGTTCCTGACGTCTTCCACCACGGCATTCCCGGTCACCTGCGCTGCTTCTCCCCTGCGTGCACTGTCCTCGTGAGCGACGAGCACCCGTACAAACTGATGGGTACCCCCTCCCGGTCCGCATAGCTCGTGCGTGCGCTGACGGACACGAGGACCGTCTCGACCGCGACGGTCCCGGCGGCAGATGTGCTCATAAAAGCGGCGAGCGACTGGGGCGGCGGGCTTGCGCGACACTCCGAGTTTCTCGTACGCTCTGCGACCTGTAATACGTTGTTCTTTGTCTACAAAGTCGTGGTTATGCACTTGCTCGGCCTGAAGAGTTTGGTCACAGTCGCAGTCGGCGCGTCCGCGCTGCTGAGTACTGCAGCGCAATGTCCGGACTATACGTCGTTTTCACAGGTACGTTCGTGATAGAAGAACTGACCGAGGTCGGCTGGTGCTAAAGTTGGCTTCAGAAACCGCAGGGTAACCCTTCGTCAGGTCCCCTAGCATTGCCATTCATGCGACCGGACCCTGCGTGTCGGACGTTCAATAGCACGGCTGTGGAGGCACGCATACCTGCGCAATCTCCGCTCACCCATTTTCTAACCGGAAACGTACACAGAAAGTCATTGTCGACATGAAAGCCCGCTTAAAGGACCCAGACTTGGCACGTCTATTTGAGAACACTTTCCCAAACACTCTCGGCACGTACTTGCATTTATACGGCCCTGGGCGAAGTCCTAATGATTAACTATAGACACAACGGTCAAGTACTTTAACAAGGTAAGTTATTGCGATCCAGAGGATGCTTACTGTGCCTGAGCGCCATCATGCTCGTATAGACCGAGAACTTGGCTTTCATTATCACTGGGGTATGTCATGAATCACCGCCACCCGTCATGTTGCAGTACTCAATACTCTCGCACATAACAGGATATCACGCAAGTCATCCTAAGTTTTAAATCCGCGCGTGTCCGGAGCCTTACCCAGAATTGTGACTTTCAGCGCTCAGTGGCTTCGCGATACCGCGAACCAGGTACACTTTCAAGATATTTACTGCACCCGGAATGGCTTGTTCTAACCCGATTATAGTTCGCTCACTACCACACACTCTTGTCGACGGACAAGGACCTTGCGACTCTGGTCAAGGCCGTCATCAACAATGAAGCTCGTTACGTTTCCCAGTATCCGTATTGCGGAGCTTTCCAGCCACCGCCCGAGAGTGGTCTTGCGCCATCGCACAACGACTGGGCGGATGGTGTCACTGTGAACCCGTAAGCTCCCTCGTCCCGATCTAATTGGTTCCAGAGGCCTGCATTGATATGTTCGTCAGACCTGTGAACAACCAGACGGTCTTCGAGTGCAAGGTTCGTGGTAAAACCCATTCGCTCAATTTCGTATCAGGCTAACCGCGGCATCGGTAGTATGAGATTGACTCATTGTGTGGCTTCTTAAAGCTTTCACGATCGTACTACCAAGCCACTAAGGATACTTCTTTCCTGAATGACAATTGTATGGATGCGCTTTTCATGCTATCAGCACCAGAATGCACTAACTCGTACTTTAACATCGTAGGGCACGCTGCAGTTGACCAAATCTTCCGCGTCGTCAGAGAGCAATCCCAGTCCACTTTCGACGACAACTTTAACTTTGTCTCGTACTACAACTGGACGGGCGGAAATGGCGCCCTCTCCCCCGCCGTACCCAACGCTGGTAACGGCGAGCCCAAGTTGTATACAGGTCTGGTCGGTACGCACCACAGACCCTCAGACGACCTCAGTACCTTCGGTATGTGCTTTGATCCCTTCACACGTAAAAAAAGCATTTCAATTGGTCTGCGTGCGCCAGCTTTCCTGGTTCCCGCGAACGCGATGCTGAGCGTGGAGCTCTCACACTTGGCCAATGTCCTCGACTCGGCCAAGCAAGCTAAGAATATCAGCCAGCAAGCTAGGAAGTATAGTTTAACCATCAAGAAAGCTATTTGGGACACAACGGTTGGAGAATGATTACTGACTCCGTGTGTACCAGTTCTACTAACATTGTTCGTTTGTTGGACAGCTTGTGGACAATGTCTTCGCCTATGAGACAAATGGTGAGGCGGATCTGGTACCTTCAACATTGATATGGGCGCAACTGACCCAAGGTCTTGTCAGGTTTCGGCGGAAGATACGTTATGGACGATGCGAACGTCCCGGTAAGTCTAGCGACGTATGCTATGCATACGTGTACGCTTACGAGGGAGTGCGTATAGTCTCTTCTTTCGCTTCCTTACCTGGGCTTCCTCGACAAGTCTCACCCCGCATACGTGAAGACGCGGAAGGTATTGCTATCGCGGAACAACCCCTATTACGCCGCAGGAAAGAACTTTAGTGGTATTGGGTACGAATCTACGAACCTTCCACGCATCATGTTCGGCGCATGACTGATCTCAATTCTCACAGCGGCCCACACGTTGACGCATGGCACCCATGGTCCGTTGCTTCTAACTCATTGTCCGCAGTGCTCAGTGCGGTAATTGACTAACATTCGGGGTTGCTGCGTGCGCAGGCCCATGTCCCAAATCTCCGCAATTTTCGGGACGGATGACGATCAAGAAATCCTCAAGTCATTGTACCTCGTAGCGAACGTGAGTATTCAGCCCTGTCATCCGGGCTCGGGTTGTTATGTCTGTTACTGGGGGGTAACTTTGTTTTGCCGGCCTTTTGCTTTGTCTGTCCTCGCAAGCACCCTTGGGCTAACTGCGTCTACGTTATAGCACACACATGGCCTAGGCCTCATCCATGAGTCCATCAGCATCTACGATGCCGGATATACCCGCCCCTGGTTCGCGTGGGCCAACAGCTACTTCGCCGAAATGCTACTCGACCTTGCGCAGCGCAAGCCGCACCTGATCTTCAAGGACGGCAAGCCGTACGTGCCCGGGCAGTGATCAAAACAACGTAATGCTTGCCATACCTACGGTAGACGCGTTGAATGGCCTGTGGTCAGGTTAGCTGTACGGTTTCATACTGCGGGGGGCGGGCGTGCTGCGGGACGCAGCGGGGGCGCTTTGTTTGTGACATGACGTCCCAAGGTTTTCTCCGGACCGAGTTGGGAAACTTGCAGAGAAGGGGAATAAAGTAGCTGTGCGCATTTTACGGCTTATATCCAAGAACATCTTCGAGTAGGTGGTTGAATATGGAGCAGACGTGGGGGAATGCACGTTGGTTTCCCGGAAAGGACATGGCCAGTGGCAGACGCATAGATCACAGGTTATAGCCGAGCTTGGCGTACGGCGCAAGCTAGGCGGTGATCTCCTTCCCCAGAGCGCTCACGTTCGTTTACAATAAATTCTGCACTTCAACCACACCCCCCTCGAGACACCCAGCGTCGCAAACAGCTCACACAGACCCTCGACGCGCGTCCTGCACGTCCCCTCACGCGCTCAATGTCTGCTAGTCGCCACATCGGTACTCTCATCGTTGTCATCCTGAAAGCGGTGTGTGTATGACGTCCTCGCTGCGACCTGCCTCTACTCACCGCGCGAACCCATTTGAAAGAGGAACCTACCGAACAAGCGTCACATAGGGAAACAGGATCCGTACTGTCAGGTCATCTTCAATGGCGAGAAACGGCGCACGAAAGCGATCAAGCGTGGTGGACAGCATCCTGAGTGGGACGAAGAGATCCGCTTTGAACTGTTTGAGGACACAGACGATATTCCACACATTCCAGAGCTCAGCGACGGTCCGCCACCCCCTCCTCCGCCCAAGAGCAACTCTAAGGGCCCACCTAAGGTCAAGGGCGGCAAGTTCATGTCGGTGGCCTGTTTTGCGGAGGATCCTCGTGAACCGGACCTCATCGGAGAGACTAAAGTCGATCTGACGGAGGTGTTGACGAAGGGCGAGACAGATGGTGCGTGGTCGTCGTGGATCTCTGCTGTTGCCATCGCTGAGGGTTACCTAGAATGGTTCACTGTCATGAATAAGGACAAATATTGCGGAGAGGTGTACCTTGAGTTGACTTTCTGGTTAGACGTGCGTCAAGCGCGTTCCATGAAGTGTCATCACGGATGTCTTACATCGGCGCCCTGCAGGAACCACCCCCAACTAAGAAAGCGAACCCTAAGCCTAATGGCCAATATGGCGGTCGCGGAACTTTCGTGCCAACAGGGGACTCTGCATCTTCCTCTCTTAGCGATGTGAACAGTTATTCGGTTTCGTCACGTCTCAGTGCCTCAAGTACCCGCGAGGAGATACGTCGTGAAAACCTTCCGCCCTCGTTGCGATCGTCAAGTTCAAGACTGGACATTTATGTCGCGCCATATGAAAGTACACGCTCGCACAACTCGTCCGTGGACGGCATTGCAAACGATTTCGCTGAGCTGCACGTCGAACCTGGTACGAATAGGAGGCAAAGCATGCCAGTACGTGTAGTGCGCATATACCCACTTGGCTCTTCTCATCTGAAATACGCAGGCCCAGACGGGCAGTTATTTGCCGCGACCCGCTTCGTCTCTCGGTCTGCCAGAACCCTCCGGATACTCAAGCAATTCGCTCCCTACCCATCGCCACTCCGCGTTCTCAGACAGCGGTAGCAGCTACCAATACGACTATAACTCTGGGCCACCTCAGTCATACAACCAAGAATCAGCCCCTCTCCCCGACCCGTACCAACCAGCGTATGAGCAGACGCCCATGCCCACAGGCTATCAAGCTCCTCATCATGGTAGGCCGAGATACAGTCTACCACCAACGTCTTCCGGTTTCGTACCACTCCCCACGCCAGCTCCGTCAGGCTTTATGCCGCTGTCGTCTCATCTCCCTCAGCCATCTGGTTTCCTACCGCCCCCTCCTGCTACTCCTGCACCCTACGGAGCTGCAGTAGTTCCCGCACGAGTGCCCTCGTCTAGCTTTTCAACGTTACCGACTCCGCCAACTGTGCCCTCAAGCTTCCAACAAGCACCCCCAACATCGTCCTTCCCGCCATCTTTGACGTCGTCCCCCTCGCTTTACTATCCTCCCCATAATCCTCCCCCGTCTACTTCGTACCCTCAGTCAGGCCAACATACGCCACCGACCTACCCCCAACACGGGTCCTCCTTGCCCCCTTCTTCCTCATTTCCTCACAACACTCCTCCACCTTCGTCTTCCTACCAGAACATGCCGACGTCTTCGTTCCCTCAGAACGCACCCGCTCACTCCTATTCCCAAATCCCCCCACCCCCTCCGGCTTCGGCGCCTCCTCAGTCCCAACAACCCCAGTTCTCGCACTCACCGTCGTCACCCTCTATTCCCCCGCATACCCAGTCTGCTCCACCAGAGCCGCAGCCATATTCCACTCATATGACGTCCTCTCTCGGTCATGACAACATTCCGCCGCCCCCGCCGTTGACAGACAGTCCGTCGAAGGGCCCGACGACGGGTTCGCGGCCTCTGCCACAACCACAAGCTCAGCCCCAACAGTCTAGAAGACAGTCGTCGCTCCCCATACCTCCGTCGAACTCCCAAGGTTATTACAACGGCACGCAGAATCCACCAGCGTTCCCGTCAGCTTACCAGTCTATTCCCCCGCCGCCGCCCCTTCCACAACAGCCGCCCGGTCAACCACAGTCATCGTTCCCGCAGAATGGACAACATCAACTTGCTCCTCCCGGGCCGCCGCCGCCGCTTCCGTCGTCGCAGTTGACCCAAGGGCAGACTCCGACACCGCCAAAACGTCGACCGAGCCTCCCTCCGCCGCCCGTGGGGTATCAATCACAACCATCGGCATTCCAATCGCTTCCGCCTCCGCCCGCCCCACCTAGCTTGCCCTCGCACTTACAATATGAGCCGATTTCAAGCTTTCCATCGAATCAGTCCGGGCAATCATACTATCCCGGACCACCCCCCAGGCCCCCGCAATATCTTCCGCCGGTCGGTCCCCCACCAGGGCACGGGGCATACTCTCCTCCAATCCCCCAGGGTCAGGAATATGATCCTTACGGACGATGAATATGGATCCTGTAACGCTTTCTGTTTATTTTCTTGCAGTATCTCTTTCCCTAGCGCCCCGCACTCTCCTGTAGCAAATGCCTCTCGTATCTCGTCAGTTAACGTACGGACCACTCGCTATCGATCGCTTCACACTTCGAACACAAACAACAGCACGATGCTAGCACCTAGTGAGATAGGTACCTACCCTGCAATATGCCCGCACGTTTACTTGTCATGTACGAGACCACCCGCAATCGGAATAGACTCACTCTATACATTCAACACGTACAGACATCTCGTCTGCCGCTCCTTTAGTATGTATGAAGGGCGCCATTGTCCTATGATGAAGACGAGGTTGTCGATGATAATTCTTGCGAAGCAGCTGCTCGTGCCTGCTCTTGCGCGCGGGCTACTTTCCACTTCTCTATCTCCGTCTCGGTCGCAACCATCCCTCGTCGCGCGAGGTCGATACGAGCCTCACGCCGCACCTTGTTCTCAGCCAGGCGCCGTTCGAGCTCGTGCGACTGTAGCGCGTTCTCGGCGTGGATGCACAAACCAAAGACGGAGACTAAATGCTCGTGAGTGGTTACATGGGTAGGCGAGAAAAGGGAGCGAGGGTCCTGACCTATGGTTACGAGGAACGCTTTAAACGGGAGTGTTTGCCGTCTACAGCGTTCGGCTTCGTTTAGAAAAGGCATCACGCAGGCGGGGTGTACGTACCTGAAGTTTGGCCAGTAACGGTGGCCGATGGCAGCAAGCCCAAGCCCCACTGCGCCGTATTGCGCCGCACCACGGACGGCGGCGGCAGCTTGAATTTGGTACGCCTTGTCGAGCTCCTCTTTGCGGCGTCGGCTATCCATGCCGTACAGTGTCTATGCAGGAACAGACGTATGCGTGGCAGTTGGAAGATCGTCTATCATGTGCAGCACCGAGGCAACACACTGCCAACAGTCGTGGTGGTCGGGCCAAGGAAGAGGGAGAGCGCTTCCGGATCCCGACGATTGACGCAAAGCCACGCGAGTGTGGGCGCTCATATGCTCTCAGAAAGGCAAGTCTGTAAGAATACAGGAAGCCATACTTCAATTCGAACATTGTTCGGGAGACAGCACTCCTTGGTATAGGAAGACCTCAACTTCGCTCATAAATTATACTATAATTTACAATGACTATAAGCGGCGCCTTCTAGGGTGCCGCTCCCTCGGCGAGATCGCCGATGCGGTTCATGAACGCGAGATGATGGTCTTCAGAACACGCTACCATCTCTTCATTTCCGAATGCAACCTGAATGACTTTCCTCCCAGGCAAACAAGGGACCTGCAACTCAACCATTAAGTATGAGGTACCTCGCCAGCGCCAGAGGAACCAATGATGCGTACCGTTTTCATGACATCGGTAGTTTTGCGCAAGTCCCATAAGCGCACACACCCATCTTTCTCGCTCCCGCCGGACATGAAGGTAGTGCCCTGCATTGCGCCTAAGTGATCTGGTAAGCGGCTGCCAGGCCTTTCGAAGGGGGCGGGGTGTACCTCGAACGAATCTGCCGTGGAGCCTCGTGCTCGAAAACCCAAAACGTACCACGGGTGTTGTAGGAACAAGTCGATGATCCCGAACCTCAAACTGCAATTCTCGATGTGCAACCTAGGGTCGACTTATCAGTTTTTAGTTTCCTGAGTATAAAGCACAATTACCTCAAGTAAATTACAGAACTCGGAAAGCGCGGGATGTACGTGATAGATCGAATTCGATAGCTTGAGCGTATTGACAACCCGCTCGGAGGCGAGGTCGAAGACGCTCACGCTGCAATCCGCGCTAGCCGTTAGAAGTTTATGGCTCGTGTCGCGTATGGCTAGCATGGATTGAACAAGAGAGGAATGTTTGATCGTTAGCGGTCCAGTTGTCTTTGGGGGTTTATTAGGGGAGAATGACCACAAATGGACAAGATGATCGTAGCCTCCCGTGGCGAACAGCCCAGGCTGCATTAGCGCGCAGACAGTGCTGATGCCGCCGTTCTTGTCGGACTGCACAGGGCGATCGAAATATTCTGCATCTTTAGTCTAAATGAATTGTGTGTGAGGAAGAGAAAAGTGTATCAAACAATGTGCATTACTCACTCGGGCTCGTTCAAGCCGCACGAGGGACAACTGTAAGCTGTTGCCAGCATGCCCGAGTACAACGGTAGACCCAGTTGCGTCATGGGCCACACAGGCATCGTCGACGGTAGGCCTATTTGTTTCTACGGGTGGTAAGGCGGCTCTCAAGGAGATAGGAGATCTACCAAGGATAGGTCAGAAGTCGTATCAGGCGTGCTGCGTTGAATACCAACTTGGAGTTCGGCCGCTCGACCAGGTCGAAGCAGCCGCGCATGGTAACACTTAATATGCTACCTTCCGGTGATACGAAGAGCCTCCTAGGTTTGTCATGAGGATCCTTCCGCAGTTGAACAATTTGCTGACGATCGACCATTGCCAAAGGCCTGTTGCCTCTTTCAACGGACCCTGGGTATACGTAATCGCGTTCAACAGCGGGTGAATGCGAGCTCTTGCACAACACAGAACCCACGGCGTTGGAATGCTGAGGGGCGGTATCCGACATGTGACTATAAACCGTATGACTCTTAGTCTACACATCTCATTGATTATGGGGCCGGCCTACCTGACGCTCTGAATGTCACGATGGGAACCAGGTAGCTGTTGTAGCAGGCTATCGCTCGTCGAACGGCTCGGGCTGTCGGACACATTAGGCAGCTGAGGTCGGGCGAGGACCAGGGTACCGCTCCGGAACATTAGGGGACTTTTCGGCGTAGCCCAGTGACCCCATTGGGGTATAGCATAGGTAGACTCGGACCCCGCCTGGCGGTCGCTCAAGTGTGTTGGTATGAACGCGTCCGCAGCCCTCTGTTGTGCTCTCGCAGGCGTGCTGCTTGATCTCGTTGAGTCTACCAAAGTACCTGCCAGAGGAGACTCTCGAGCAAAGGCATTAGACGTCGGCAAAGGGTCTGCGTCCGGTTCAACTGCACTCTTAGCTATTGTAGTTTGCGCCTGTTGGGTTAGGGGGTCTTTAACCACTACTCTTAGCCTAGAGTACTTACGTGGTTCGGATAAGAACTCCTTCATGGAAAGCGAAACATTCCCTCTGGTTTGACTAGACAGACGCACGGATTCCTGTTTGGGCAGGCTAGGAATAGGGCTTGCAGTAGGAGAACGAAACTTTCGAGAGGGAGAGATGCTGAGCAAATCATATCTCGAATCGCCTGGCCATGGGGAAACGGACGTGGAAGAAATTGACTTGGCGAGCACAGGTACAGGAGTCGAATGATTAGCGTCCAGAGTAGGAAGTGAGAGTTCATCATCCCGCCTCTTTCCTGGACCTGTCTGGGACGAGCCGTCCTGGTCTCCTGAGGGTACGCTCCGAGGGGTTTCTATTGCGGCCGGAAAATGATTGGGCCCAGGGCTAGAGAGTCCACTGACTTGTTTAGTTTTCCTCTTACGTCCTCGGCGTCCGCCCCATGCACGGGTATGAAGTGGTGGAAGATCTCCACGAAACGGCGGTAGTGGTTCATGCGGTTGACCCGAAGTCGATGGTTGAGAGCTCGCCGCCTGTGAGCATTCTGCACCGATCCCTTTTTCCCGAGTAGGGCGAGGGTGATTCGTGTCATCACGAGCTCCCCCGCGCCCATTGTGTCCGAAGCCCCTGCCCCTCGCTGGGCCGTAGCTTCGATACGAAACCCCAAAGGCTGGGCGGGACGAGCGAACGGTCGGAATCCGAGTGTCACCTTTGCGCGCATGGCGCACCTCGTTTGGTTGTGCATCTTCATTGTATGCCATTATCCAGAGATGAAGCTCGCAAGAGAACGTCAGGGAGTTTGAGCATCGAGCGTGATGGTATGAAGGAAAGAGAGAGGAACAAGATGGGAGGCATGCGGACCCCGGTCCGCGCCACAACACAGCAGGCGCTTGCGCTCGTTTGTTGAAGTCCTCTCTCAGCTGTTGTGGCTGACTGCCTCACTTTTGTTTCGGTCGTTCTGAATGTCCCTTAGCGAGAAACGTTCGGCCTCGCCATTACCACTTCACTTCGACAGCATAAAGAAGATCAGACTTCCAGAGAAGAAGAAAAATGATCGACATAATACCCTGTCGCTGTCTTCAAGCTCCCTACCCCACTGTGGTCAGGAGGTCGTGACCCTTTCGCCATTTCTTCCCCAAACATCCGCACATCAGAACGTCAACGATATCATAATTAAGACTACTGCATGGCTTGCGGGAGAGGGAAAGCGCTTGACTAGAGCACCTCAGTTGTTGTGAGTAAGGCGGAGACTTACCTGAGAGCGGTTGGAAAAAAGCTGAGATAGAGGCTTCGAGGCCGGATGGGATCGCCTTCGACTGGTATGAATCTACACCTCCTATTGTCTAGCATTGGATGCTCAGATTGAAGTACAGGATATTAGACCCGACCGCTCAAAGCGACAGCCTGAGAGCCTTGTTATCTGTGTAAGTGCTTGATGTACCGTTCTAGTACGAGTATTCATTTGGGCCCACACAGCCAGGGCATCAGGTCTGCAGACCTAGACAGAGTGTTATCCCGTGTTAACTTGCATCCTCCCGCTTCGACCTTCGAGCCGCCAAAAGCAAGGCCACAACCCCAGACAGAATCTCCTTCGGACACTAATGCTCCTCCCATCTCACAACTTTCTTGCGGAAATGCATCGAACCCTATTGTCATCGACGACGACGACGAACCTGAAATTATCGCCGCGGCTTCTCACACGCCGGGTATCGTTGTGCGAAACCCTTCACAGATAACGAATGCAACTGCGAACGATTGGGCCATGCCAGACAAGCTCACAGACGCTTCGCCTTCATCTCCCGCGGCGCCTCGCAGTCAGTCCATAGTCACGGCATTCGATGAGTGCAACGTTGGAGGCCCTTCTAGGCTACGATGCTACGTCCGTCGCTCGTCTCCGCGTTCCAGAACGCCAGAAGTTCAGCGCGTCGTGGGTCCAGAGACAAACCTTCCATTAGTGTACGTACCGTTTTCTCTATCCCGCCTACCCGCCAAGACCCGTTGCTCTATAGAAATGTGGATGACCGTGCCTCGGTGGTAACATATGCATCACCTTCGCGCTCTGAACGTGGCTCACAGACCGGTCGCGACTGCACACACGATCAAGAAGCGAGTCCCTCACCGTCTAAGCAGCAACGACGAGAGAATTACGTCCCAGACGCCTCTGATCCGCCTGGTTCTATTCGCAACTCTGCATCGCCGTCCCGGAGGCAACTCGAGAAGCGTCCTGCCGACTACGGCAATTGGCAGAGCCTCGCCATCGAGTCGAGCGAGGCCGAGATGAGTGACGAGGGGCTGTCAGGTAGCGGGTCGCCCTCGGAGAGGGCGTTCCCTCCGCAAGCTCTGGGTGCAGTGCCCGGCCTCAACTTCTTGCCCCAAACGTATGACGTTTCCGGCCTCGCAGCACCTCAGGTGTACGCGTCTGGCTCTCGGCCCGGCCCTCGCCCAGACAGCAATCCTTCATCTAGTGAAAATGACCGTTCGCCGCCGAACCATGCTCACCGTCAGCGGTCTAATACAAGAAGATATCGAACCGCGCGGGACTCAAAAATTTCTTCCGAGAGTGAGGCCTCTAGCGGGGATGAAGAATCCGACGGCCCGCGCCACCGGTGCGTCATACGAAGAGCACCCGCTCGCAGTATCGGGCGTTCAAGTGACAGCAGCGGCGACTCCGAGGACGAGCATGCGGGCGTCGACGCTGAAGATGCGGGTGTGCCGCAGGAAATGACTCTTCCAAGCACTCAGAGTCTTCGCAGGAAACAGTACCGAACACTATCCGGCGCTCACACAAACACCTCCCGAGGTAGTTCCAACGCCTCCACTGGTCACGTCCATCCCGCGCGCTCCGCTCGCCGGACGCAATCAGGTTCCATGGGGAGTGACGATGACGGCCCGGAAGAGGACCAGCCCGACCTGACGGCGCAAGTGAACCCCGACGGTCACACTGTGGTTATCCCGAAGGCTGAGTATGCTCGCGGGCGGCGTCTGCTGGCTCCGAAGGACCAGGATCTCCCCTTAACCACGATACTCATGCGTGGCGACGTGCACTTCATTGATCAGCGACGGAAGTGCGTGGGGCCCCTCCGTCTATGCATTCTCTATATTGAATCTGTGGCTGTACAGGGTCCGCCGAACCACTTGGTCTCTGCCCGTCGAGGATGACTCCCGGCATGTTGAGGACGCGTGTCTCATAGGCGACAACACAGTCGTCGTCGGCTACAATAAAGGCCCTTGCCAGGTGTCTTTAATCCCCGTACGGGGTGACCAGGTACGAAGCGCCCCTACTTGTGATAGGCTAACTTTGGCAAGCCGATTGTTAAATCCTCCCCGCAGCGTCCGTGCCGGATCGATCTCACCTACAAGGCGCATTCGACCGTGATCGAAAACAGAACGGCGGGGACGTCCCATCCCAATCCCGGCATAGCCAGTCTCGCGCCTCTCGCGAGCGACAGGTTCCTGTCAGGTGGGCACGACAAGACCGTCCGTCTGTGGACAGTGACGCGCAATGACGACAGGGGTGCGCCTTTCTCCGCCCACTCGGTACGGGTTCCTACCCAACATGCTCAGGCGGTTCAAGCGCTTGCCTACTCGACGTGGAACAGCGCCGTCTACTCGGCCGCGGGCGACTACATTGCGACGACGGAGCTCAATGCGCGCGCACCCACCGAACCCGTGCGCGTCTCGGGCAAAATTACGCAGGTGCACGTCCATCCACAGGACCGGCGCCTCGTCATCCTCGAGGTACGTCGCCCGGAACGCGCCATACATTCCCTCCCGCACCTCCGAGCCTCAGCGCCACGCTCACATTAATGCGGATCAACAAGGCTGACGGACATGCCGAGCAGATCGACCATATGGACCGCCAGGTGCACTTCTACGATACACGCGCGGGGGGCTTTGCCCGTAAGCCGGAGCTCGAGTTTGGGCATCGCGCCGCGCCCCCGAGGCCGCGGAGTACGAGCTCGAGATACGGTGGTGGGAACATAAATGTACACGGGAGTGGGAATGGCACCAGGAATGGAGGTGGGAGCGGGAACACCACCAGCTGCACTACCAGCACCAGTACCAGCACCAACAACTCCGCGTCCGCGCCGAAGTTGGGCTCGCGCTACATCAGAGGCTCGGCGGCGAACAGCCTGTTCGCGCGCGGCTACGCCGATGGCACCGTTCTCGTCTGGGACTACCGGAACGGTGCGCGGAAGGTGAGTCTCTCTCCCCTTCTTTCCTCCCCTCCTTTGCTTCCCCTTCCTATACCCCTTCTTCGTGTCTGTCTGCCTACCCCTTGCGCCGGCGGCAGCCGTGCCGTGCGCCTGGGGTGGCAACCCGTCTGCCTTTACACTCGCTAACTCCGCCCGCGCCTGTATGGCGTGCTTCGCCCCGGCCCTGCAGGGAGTGCAAGAGCGGTTCCGGGCCCAGCGACCGGGCGGCGCAGACGTCGCGCACACCGTCCTCGCACGCTCCGACGTGATCGCGTATGGGGGATACTCAGCGACGTTCTGGAGCATGCTGAGAGGATAGGAGGACGACCAATGGTGCAGGGTCTTGGAGGTGCGGTGGAGTGTGAGCGGCGAGGCGTCTGGATCGATAATGTTGTCTAGTGTCTGTGTGGTAGAGCAGCGGCTGGGTAGCTCGCAGGCGCTGGGAAGGCGAATTGAGTTCCGCGGGGAGCAATAGCCCTGTGCGGTCTAATCATTGGCCACGGTCTGGGAGCAGCCACGGGACGCGCCTCGCGCCCGTATGAACGGTTCTCTTGGAACACTCATGCCCCGGCACGCCACATGTGTCGAGCCGTTCTATGCATTCTATGCTGTTGTGGCATGGGCGTGTGCGTGTGCGCGACTGCAGCCCCCTCGCCCCTCGCGCGATCACGGACGGACATGGCAGGGCATTAGGGCGGCTTCCACTTCTTTTCCGGCCAGATCAAGAACCCGCAGAGGAGCACGCAGATGCCCAGTGTCAGCGGGCGCGGAAGGCTCCCAGGAAGACCCGTGTCAGGAGAGAATGGGCACCAGATATCATCGTACGTACACATTATACAAACGCTGCGCTACAGCGGCATTACGGACCACACCTAGTCCTCACAAAATACATCCAATCCAAGAGGGCGAGGGAATAGACCAATCCAAGTCCGTGTATAGATGATACTAGATCGGAGGCAGATGCGCTGGACGAGATGGGACGCTCTAAATCAGTCGCTCTTCTTCCAGCCACCAAGCTCGACGGCGAATCCGACAGCAAGCTTGGAGAACTCGAGCATGTGCGAGAAGCTGAACTCGTCGGAGATGTCATAGCGGCTGAGCGGATGAGACGGGCGTCAATGATCGCTGTATAAACTAATGGAGCATCATCGGCAGGCCACTCACTCATTCGCGGTGTGGATGTTCCCGTGATTCGAGTTCGGGAAGGTTGCCTCTGCACACATGTGAAAGCGCATCCGATAGATACGTCGAAGCAGCGGGAAATTAACAAGGGCAGCATGAGCAATGCTAAGCGAGATGAATAGAGCCGATTGTGCGCACCGATCGTGAAGACGCTGGGGTATCCTGCCTTCCGCCACGAGGCACTGGAAGATTGGTAGGAACGGTTTCAGTGGGACGGCTGAGCGCGCGGAAGGATCAGCTGGAATCTTACTGGTCACTGCAAGCATATCCGCACTGCGTCTCCACCCAAGGAATATCCAAATACTGTTCGACGAGTTTCTTGTTGAATTCCGTCAAGCTGAATCGATGGAGATGACGGTGAGAACGTGAAAACCACAGCCAGAGTAGATTGGAACACCGACTCAGGGTCAACAAAGTCGGTGATAATGCCGACTTCCTCCCGGGTGCCGCGCTTGACCCATGCCGTCATGTCGTACTGGGGGTAGTAATGTTAGATCGCGATAGACTGAGATTCAAAACGATAGACACAAACCTGGCTCATGGCGAAGATGTTCTCGTTGCGAGCCTCATAGGCCCGCGCAACGGCTTGAGATCCGAGCAGCCCACCTTCCTAAAACGAGACAAGATACCGCGTTCAACGCGCTTTTCCGCAACTCCGACCATGGGGACAAATACCTCGGCAGAATACCAGTGGAATTCCACAGCACGCTCAGGCCGGAAACCGGCAGCGACCAGTCCGCGGTAAGCTTCAAGGATGCTCATCGAACCCGACCCGTCATCGTCGGCACCTGAAAGCGGTTCAGAAAGGAAGCATTCGCCGCACACGACTAACTTACCGGGCGCAGGGAGGAACGGCCAGTTGTTCGTGCTAAAGAAGCGATTGGTCAGTCCCGTGGGTGCTACGTTCGGAACGGTACCGACCTATCCTGGTGCGCGCCGATTACGACCACGCTGTCGTCAGTGGTCGATGACCCGTTGATCCGGACAATCTAGCATTGCAAGATCTGAGCATGACTGCAGGGCGGATGACCGGCAAACTTACAACGCTGCTCTGCTGCCACGAGTGAGGGAATTCCTGGATAGAGATGATGTCGCGCAGAGTCTTAGGTGCGAACTTCTCTGTGATCTGTGAAGACAAGGTGAGGCAGAAGCTAGTGTGAAAGTTGTCGGCAGGGTGACCTCAGTAATCTTGTTCAGAAGCCAGCGCTGGCTCTGCTTGCCGGTCTACCCGCCCCAGTTAGCCGAAATATCGACTCCGGTGAACAAGAACCGACCTCGCTGCGGTAGTCTGGGCTATTGTCAGGTTGCATGCTCTCGGCTTCGAGAACAAGGCAATGCACTTACAGCGCGTCCGGAAACTCGTAAACTTGTCGAGAGTGTCCTTGAGATTCTGGATCTCGAGGGTGTCGATTACTGCACGAACAATCTCCGTGTTGTTCGGCTCGGGGTAGGACGCTGAAACTACGTCAGCGCACAAGGTGCAGGTGTTCGCATAAGGCACAACACACGCTTGCTTGCTACCCTGAGGTGGGCACGAGAGCCCAGATCTGGGGTCTCCGTGCTGACATGGGTGTGAGACGGTGTACGTCTTCATGATGAACTAGTGACCACCTACACGTCGAAGAACTTGATGCCGCGAACCTTCGCCTGGATCTGGAAAAGTTACGGTATGTGGGGTGTGCCCGTCGGTGCACGGAGGAGCACACGCACCTTCTCGAGCTCAGTCATCACGACTGGCTCCGCTTGGCCCTCGAGCTGCACAAGGCGCGGCGCGGTCAGGTCGAGGTCGAAGCCTGGATAGCTCTTGGGCAGGAGGTCGCCAAGGGGAGTCTGGCCATTGTCGTAGAGCGACAAGGGCGTCGCAACGGCGGCGGTGACAAGCGCGAGGAAGGCGGCGGCGGCCTTCATTGTCTAGCGGAGCGAGCAGGACGTGGTGGTTGGCGAACAAGGAGACGCGTCGTCGTGGACGGGTGACACCCACCGCAGCCCACCGTGCCCGTTTCGGGCCGCCTGCGACGCGCGACACGCGTGGCGGTGGGCGGTGCCTAGTGTGCTGACCCTAACCCAGGCGCGAGAATTTAGACGCGCGTGGGTGGCTCTGCGCGGTTTGACGTCGCGGCGGTTGGCAGTCGACTGCTCTGCTCGGTGCTCGCTGTCTCCGCCAATGTCCAAGGCCGCCCTGAATGCGAAGGCGCAGCTAGTCGTAAGGCGCATACATCCACCCCCTCCGCACGCTCACCCTCTTCCGCCCCGCAGCGCCTGCTCGTGCCCGCTGGCAAGGCGGCCCCCTCTCCGCCGGTCGGTCCTGCTCTCGGAGCAAAGGGTGTCAAGTCCATGGACTTCTGCAAAGAGTTCAACGCCCGCACTGCGCACATTGAACCCGGCGTCCCTATTCCCACCATGATCACCGTCCAGCCTGACCGTACCTTCTCCTTCGTCACAAAGACTCCCCCCACCGCCTACTTCCTCAAGAAGGCCGCCGGCGTGGACAAGGGCACAGGACGCCCCGGACATGAAGTCGTGGGCACCGTCAGCCTGAAACACATATACGAAATCGCCAAAATAAAGGCGACCGACCAACACCTCAAGCATCTCCGCCTAGAAGCCATCGCCAGTACTATCATTGGAACTGCGCGTACGATTGGCATCCAGGTGGTGCCGTGAGTAGGTGCGTGTGCGTGCGCGCATCCGGATTCAGGTGTGTGTGTCTTTACCAACTCAGCGTGTGCGTACCCGCCGCTCAACCGTGCCGTGCCGACCCTCATTGATTATCGCGCAAGTCTGCTGCTTCGGAGAAGTCGCACAGTCGGAGCCAGGAGCATGAAGCATGTGCCTGGAATGTGTACATACGTAGAGGGGCGGGGCGGTCTGCCAAGGCGATTCTACCCGAGAGCCGTAGCGTCTTTCTGTGCGCATCCGGAATGCGTTCTGCCATCGGACGTGGGTGGGCGCATGACCGGGCTAGCGGAAGCATCCGCCGTCGACGGTCGCTCGCGCAAGTCCTGGTCCGCGGCGCCTGCCATGCCCTGCGCAGGAAGCGCGTAGGCGAGCGGAGTAGGCAGCGGACTGAATACACGTCCCGTTCATTAATTTCCCCCCTAAGGTTCATGCTGACGAGACAGAGTTTGGGGAAAGTAGGTTAAGCTCTGGTATTATTCATGCTCGCCCCGCGGTCGGTGGGCCGCTGTTGCCATCTGCGCTGGATGACCCAACTGGAAATGCCACAACTGCCGGTTCGGTGCGGAGGACGAGAACGATGCTCATCGCGGTTTTGTCATGCCTGCACCCCAAACCTGCACCCGGGGCGAACTTTGATTGCATGCAGGGTGCCCTTTGTGCTTCATATGGCAGCCTGGGCACGCTGTGTCCACGCAGTGGGCCAGAGTGCTGGGCTTGCGTCCGCCAACCACGAGCCTGCGCCGCACCTGCCATATCCAGCGTCGATGCATCCACCTCGTGTTGGGCGGATGGGCGAGCGGACGATTCGTGGTTGTAAGGCGATGGATTTATCGTGCATTCTGACTGCTTTACACAATGGAACGAACAGGATGCTGATGGGCCGCTGCTGTCCGCCCTTCCGGCCGCTTCTTGCTGCCATCGGAGCACGCCCGCCGTGCGCACTCGTCGTTCTATTGCAGGCTCGAGGCTCGAAGCTCGCGGCTCGTGGCAAACGCTGAGCGCGGACGCGAGACGGCGCTCTGCTCTCCCTCGTGTCCCCCGATCATGTTCTGCACGCCCAAGGAAGCCCGGCCCTCACACTCCACTGTGCAACGCCCCGGAGACATCATGAAGCACACTTCTCCCATCGGGCACGTTGGAAATCGAAATCCTTGTACCCAGCTTTATCTAGCTGCCGCCACGACACGTTCCCGTTCCCGATCGAACATCCGGTACACATCACTTCAGTATCGAAATTTTCCCATTTCGCGCGGGCGCATATAAAGGACGCGAGCCGCTACCGTGCCCGCTCCTCACAAAGCTTCGCCTTCGCCAGGTCTTCCGGCCTGCTCTTCGAATCCACGCACCGCCTTCTCGTCCTCAAACAAACGTCCACGCCCGACGCAGACGATCATGGCCAACACCGGCAACGAAGTCCTCTCTTGGACGTCCCAGGACCCTCGCCAGAGCCAATTGTTTGGCAGCTATGGCGTCCTGTACCGCTTCCAGGTGAGCACCTGCGCCTCCCGCGCCTCCCGCGCCTGTCCCCCCGCCTCCGTCCCCGTCCCTCTCTCCCGTTAGGCTCTGTCCCCGTCGCGCCGGTGCTGACCTGCCTCTGCGCAGACGGACACGAACAACCAGGGCCAGAGCGTGACGACGCTCTGGCGGGCGATCCGGGCGAACAAGGAGGACCGCGTCGCGAAACTGGAATGGGCGCCTAACGGAGGCCTCGGACGCGCCGTCATTGGCAAGGTGCGCAGAGGGCCGCGGTGATCAGATGGCGCGCCGATCTGGGCTGATAGTAGCCACCACGCCGTCTCCTCCAGAGCACGCTGCCCATGGCAGACCTCGTTCGCCCGGACCCCCGCAGTTACGTGAGTGTGTGAACCGCGCAATGTTCTCGTGCCCGCACCGCTCACACCCCGGTCGTCTCGGTCAGAACGGGAGGATATTCAACGGCCCAGACGGCTACCAATATCGATGGCGGCCAGCCAACAACGCGCAGAATGACGTCGTGGTGAGTGCCTGCCCGCGCGCCGCACGCCGCACGCCGCACAACGCACGCAGGAACACGCGTGCGGTCGTGCGCGCGTGCGCTGCCCCGATGTCCGACGTCGCGCTCACGCGCCATCGATTATCGCACAGCTGCAGGACCACAACGACAACGTGATCGCGTTCTACCGCCCCACACGACCCCAACGATACAACATCGGCGAGGTCCACGGCGAGCTGCACTTTGTCCGCAACGCGGGCGCAGGCGTTGTGGTACGTCTACTCCTGCTCCGACATTTCCACCGCCGCCTCCGAGGGGCCCGGTCACAATCGATGGATGGATCGCTGACCGATCGCCTCGCGCAGATGCACCCACCGCTCATGGACACCGTAACGGTGACAGCAATGTTGTACCGTTTCGTCACCGCGTTCGGGCTGTGAAGGACCCATGGTCTTCCGAATCTTCGCGTCAGTCCTTGCCGCCACACCCACCCTCGGAAGCAGCTCCGAGGTCCCTCCACGCCCCACCTTCCGCTCGGCCTCTTCGCACCGTGTTCCCGTTCCGAGCCTCTTGCAAGCAAAATGTACTATTTCCGCCGCGCTTCATTATATCTATATGTCCATGTACAACCTTGTATACTACCCGAGCAGCTCGAGAATCGAAGGACACTCGCTTCGGAGCTGGTACCACACCGGCGGGCCGCGCCCGTCCTCACGCGTCTTCTTGCCCACCCTCCAATCCAATTACAGTTTGTCCTCGCAGCCCAGCGATCGCCCCCGATGTGCCGTAACGTGTCGATGCGCGATGCACGATGTGCGATGTGCGGTGCATTGTCGCTCAGGTTCTCGCCCGCCCGCCGGATGTGGCACAACGTGATCCATTTCCGGACAGGTACGACACTAACCAGCATCTCGTCTCGATCTCTCCCCCCACCCTCCCCTCCCCCGGTCCGAGGCGTCCACGCACCTACCTCCTGCCAAGCCGAGCCCGTGTGCATGAGCCTAGAGCTTCGCTTGCCCGGCAGGAGCGTCTCCGAGCGCGAGCTCGGGCTTGACGACGTCGAGGATCGCGTCGACGGTGCGCACCACCCACTCCGTCCCCTCGTCGGTCGACAGCCAGTAGTCCTCCGCACTCTGCCCTGGGACGTCGCGAGCCTTGAGCAGCCCGAAGACGTGACTTGTGAGTTGTGGACCGACGCCGCCCTCGGCGCGCAAGCACGCCGTCCCGACGATCGAGCCCAGCGCGCGGCTAATGTTGCCCTGGACGGCGTCGCCGCCTGGAAGGGGAGAGAGCACGGTGCCGTACGCCTGGATGATGAACTCTGTGCTCGCGTGCGCGAAGGTGGCCGTCCGTCGATAAGATGCGGGTGGGTGGATCGGCGGGCAGATTAGCGTCTGTGATAGAACTAGAGCGGTGCAGAGGACAAAAAAGGACGGCGCCCCCGAGCACGCGCTGCAGCTTCCGACGGTGCGGAACGGACCCTGCAGGTCGATGACGCTCCGAGGTGCGAAGCAGGGACCTCGCTGGTCCAGGGGAATGGACGCGTTGAATTACGCCCTGGGTCGCAATGCACCGCAGCGAGCGCACCGTGCACGTTGTGATAGACATCCTCGGTGCGTGGGACGCTCGTACATGAGGCGGGTACGGAAACGAAAAGGGAGAGGGGCGTGCAGCGGAAAGCACTTACCTATGAAGTCAGGGTGGTACGAGCCCAGCTTGTTGCGAAGTTTCACCGCGTGCGGCTCGTAGATGGAGGTCCACAGCGCCTCGCCGCGCGCCACGATCTCGTTGACATTCTCGGTATTCACGGTCCTGAAAACGGAACTGCCTGTCAGATCGTCCGCGCCTCCGATGGCATCGAGACAGTAAACGCTATGTAAGATAAATCACGCCCACGCCAGACAGGAGACGGGTACCGCTACGGCAGGATCGTTGCGGTTCAGTAAGATGCTCAATAATTGTTATAACATGCCTAGATCAACATTCAAGGTTCGTAGATTTCATGGATATCCTCTAAGCCGCACCAGCAGCCTGCGCACGTCAACACAATCAGGTCCTCGGGACGCTTTAGGATCAAGCAATCTTTTCGGCGAGTAGGGGAGCGGGCATTCTCATCCAAACTTCAAGGGCGTGTACCAGTTAAATTATTAGCCCGATCCTACCGGTGGAATCCGTATAACCTTGATCGTTTAGGGATATGCAGCCGGCGGGAGCAGGATGCACAGGAAGGTTCATCCAGCAACATGGCCCTCTGCATCGATTCCGTTCAGAATGGGCTAGCACGGGAAGGGCCGTACGCATCGAGTAAGGGTTTGTTTTCATGGCAATTAGACCGTACATCTCTGCCCGCTCAGTTCGATAGAGCCTTCGGCTCCGTTTACGCGGTAGATTCCAGTAAAAGGGAGACTAGAGCGGAAGGCTACCAACCGTATAGCGCCAATTGTATATCCAGTTTTCCCCAAAGTCCAGTGCGGAGAAGGTCGTCGACAGATCTGCCGACGGCCTTGTCCAGCGCCGCAGTATGGGGGCCATTGTACAAATCCTCTGCAGACGCATGCAAACGACCTAATTCAATGCAATGGTGCTCGACTGCCCAGGCAAAGGCTACTGTGGATGCATATCGTGCCCTGAAATTGAGTGTGCACTGTCGAGTGGAAGAACGGTGTCCGTCTGGGGGCACCTTACGTTCATGCCTCCCGAGAATCGCCATCCTAACAAAACCAAACACCTCAAAACTCGACAGCTCAGCTAGAGGCTGCAAAAACAATCACAACCAACACGTTCCCCGTATCTCTCGTAACGGTTTTCATTTTGGACAATGGTGCATTCTAGGTGGCGGCAGGGACAATAGAGCTATGCGTACCTGATCGAAGTCTTCCGCAGACCGTCCCTGACGTCGTCTTCTATTGTCTCGAGCAGGTTTGCGAGGGACAAGATCGTCTAGAGCGGTATGTCCGCGTGTATGTCCGTTTGTGGGGTGGGAGCGCAGGGGGCGAGGGGGGGCGGACAACAAATAAGCCACCGGCGGCCTCGCAAACGACGCGCGGAAGGGACACTCACACGGGGCACACCGACAAAGATGCAGCTCTTGAGCGCGGACTCACGCATCACCGCCGCCTTGTCGAGGGCCTCCGCGAGCCCGCGCCGCGTCGCCGCATCCTCGAGCCTGTCGCGGGTCGCGAACCGGTACAAATGCCCGATTGTGGGAGGCGCGTTCGCAGTCAGAAGCGTGCACGTCTATTCCAACGTAGACGATGGACGCAGCGAAGGGCCCGGGCATAGCAACGCGCGGTCAGCGATAGGCATCTGTCCAGGCGGAGGGCGGAGACGTACTGCTAGAGTTAGCCATCCCCTCTCTACCTTCTTTGCCTTCGCATCTTGGAATGTGCTCGAGAGGACCGTGGTCAGCTTCGGCAGGGGCGGCGTCGGGCGCGGCTGCGGCGTACGAAGCGCAAGCAGCTGCTTCACTGACGGGGGAAGGTGCTTCACGGTCATGGTATAGCTGTTACAGAGGTCGAGGATGTGGTTTGAGAACGAGGTCGCTGGTCCACTAATACCGATTGCATGCTGAATCTAAGAATGTACACGGCCCGTGACGATGACGGAACAGCGGAGGACTAGCCAGTGTTCGGCCGACCGCTTTCCCGCTTTCCACACGCAGACCGATATAACAGAACGCAATACAAATCCCGGTGATGCGAGACTCAACATAGGCACGCATACTCCTCGTATGTCACCAGGTGCATTGAACGGTACAAGAGCCGATAGATTCGTGACAATCAGGGCGTTCAAATGCACAAACACTGCAACAGACTAATAATGTAGTGACGGATAAATCTGCATGCACAGCACCCACTAACGAGCCTCAGAAGGCCAGCACAACCAGCCCCGACTGCTCGTGAAAGCCACACCAACACCTGTCCAGAGGTACGATGACCCGGCAAAGAAGAAGTAGGGGGGTATAGGTACGACGAACAATCATGACTCTTCGTCTTGGTATCCGTCACCACTGGACGGGAACTTAGTTGGGGCCGTTAAGGACCATGTAGGCAAGGTCGGTCGGGGTACCGTCGCTCTTCTCGAGCTTGTTCAGCTGGTTGATGTCAGGAAGATCCTTCATAACACCTGTTCACACATGAGGTGTAAGAACTTCAAGTATTACTCAATTATATGCTGGTACTTACCGAAGGGGCAGTAAGCGATGATCCAGTCCGTGTTCTCAGCCCAGTTAATGAACTCGGCCATGAACGCATAGATATCGGACATGGAGGCCTGAGCGCCACCGTTGAAGTTCTACAGATAGTCTTAGATGGTATTTATCCCGACTGATGTAGAAGATACTCACCTGGTCCGCGAACTCCGTGAGCATGATGGGAAGGTTGAAGCGGTTGTGATAGTCCTCAAGGTACGTCTTCAGCTTGTCGAAGCCGATATCGTACCAGTGAACAGCCTGGAAGTCAACCTAACAGTGGTGTTATAAACGCCATGCATACTACAGGAAGCGTGGTAACTCACTCCGCACTTGTCAGCGCCGCAAGCGTTGAAGAAGTCCGTCATCCACTGCTGGCCGTTAGGGCGCGATGACATAGCAGGGGAGGCGAGCTTGTAGCCCAGAGACTTCTTAGAAGTGATGTGCTGACGGTAAAGCGCAGCAGCAGTACCAGCGTCCATGTTAGACTGGCCGGGCTCGTTGGGCCTGTGGAACCTGTTAAAATGTCCGGTATATCGCGTAGCAAGATACTTACTCGTTGAACCCAAGGAGAGTGCTACCGAGCTTCTTGTTGACGGTCTGCTCAAACTTGGAGATACGGTTGCCGTCACCACCCCAGAGCATGGCCCAGTAATCCAAGTTGGCGCTGTCGACAAAGTCGGGCTTGTAAACATCCCAGTCGTAGATACTGAGCACCAATAGCAATGTTAGTCGCACTATTCACGCGAGAAAAAGCCGAGCACGCACCCGACCACGCGGTCCGTCTTGAAGTTGTAGACGGAGTTGGAGTTACCGTCACCCCAAGCAAGGCAAACCTTCTTACCCTTGCTGCCGAAGGGAATACCACCGGTGTTACCGCTGCCGCCGCTGCTCCCACCGCTGCTACCGGTGCTGCTACCACCGTTGCCGGAAGACGACTTGGTGGTGGGCGCCGGAGCAGGCGCCTGGGACGTAGTAGAGGGCGCAGGGGCCTTGGTGGTAGTAGGGGCAGGCGCCTCGGAGGACGAGGAGACCGCCGCCGGCTGGGGCTTGACGCTGCTGGTGGGAGCGGCAGACGTAGAAGGGCGGGCCTTGCAACGCTTGCTCTGGTCACGCTTCTTCTTGGCCGCGATAGGGGCGTGCGCAAGGTGACGGTTCGCGTGCTGAAGGTGACCAGTAGAAAGAGCAGTCGTGGGCGCAACACCGTAGGTGCAGGCCATGATAGCGAGCGACGAGAGCGCGACGAGGTTGAGGAGCTTAGAGGCCATTATGCGCGAATGAGTGGAGCGCAGAGAAGGAACGGGAGGGCGGGAAAGGAGTGTGGGCCCGGAACGTCGAGGACGAGGAGAAGGAGTCGAGGAGGAAGGGGGAGGTGGAAGAGAACGTTGTTAAAGTCGCGAGGGAAGAAATTGGTTGCGACGGAGGTGCTTACGTCAGCTGCCAAGGGGTCTCGCACGGACCCGTCTCGCGCCCCACGTCACGGCGACGGCGCGACCCCGGACAGGCGCCGGCGGGCGCTAGTGCATCTGCATATATCCGCCTCCACATTGCCCTGTCCAGCGTCCGCCAAGTCGGCAGATGCGCGGCGTTCGCCACCCAAGGACGGGTTTTCGTCTGATTGTCCGTGCATGGTGCCCACCCGGCCATGCATGCCCTGCAGAGGGTGCCAGTGCACGGTCGTGTTCCTGTTGCGGCAGCTGCGGTTGTTGATTGGTGTTGATCAGCGCGCCGCCATTTGCCAGCCATCCGACTGCCCGACTGGGCCCCCCGACGCTGATGCTCGAGTGGGCGTGCAGCCTTTGCGGCGTGTTTGCCTCGCTGCTGGCGCGGGGACAACGGGGTGATGATCTGCAGCGTGTTGTGGGCCGCCTGTGTTGTTGGCTGGACCTGGGGCCTGATGAGCAGCCATGGCGACGTAATAGGCTATGAGCGGAGTTTGCTGGCATATCAAAACAAGGCATCTGCCCGCTCCCGCACTCTCTTCTCAACCCCCAAGTTTGACACGAAGAAACCGGTTCAACAAGTTCATCCTCACGAAAAACCCACCAGTTCCCCCCTCCAAAATGTCTGACGCCCCCGCCGCCCCTGTCACCGAGAACGGCGTGCCTCCGGCTGCGCAAGAGTCCGTCGTTGAAGAGACTCCCGGCTTCAAGGTTGGTCTTCTTTCATCTCTGACGTGGCAGCAGCCCCTTAGCTGCCTCCTCCAGGTTTTCGCCGGTAACCTTGCGTACACCACCACGGATGAAGGGCTGAAGGCATTCTTTGCGCCCGTCCAGAGCGAGGTGTATGTGTGCAGCTCATCTCGCAGACCGCGCGTTCATATATGCTCACGCGCCACTCACCCTCCCCCAGCCTCTCAGCTCAGGTCATCATGCGTGGCGGCAACCGTTCCGCGGGCTATGGATTCGTGTCGCTTACGACCACGGAGGCTGCTCAGAAGGCCGTTGAGCTCCTCGACAAGAAGGAGCTTGACGGCCGCACCGTGATCGTCGAGGTGGCTAAGCCTGCCGATCAAAAAGACAAGGAGAAGAAGCAGAAGCGCGTCAAGAGGAGGACTGGCCGTCGTGGCAGTAAGTCCGTCCCTGGCGAGGTCAGCGAGGCTGAGGCAAACGGTGAGGCCGGCAACGACGCCGCCAAGCCGGAGGGTGCTGCGCCCGCTGAGGGCGACGAGGCCAAGCCCAAGAAGAAGAAGAAGGCCGTGAGTACTCGCGTACCTCGTCGTGTAGAGTTGGAAGTTCATGTATGCGTTAGCGCAAGCCCAAGCGCAAGACTGGCGCAACATCCGAGGGCGAGGCGCCCGCGTCCGGTGCCGAGGGTGCTGCCTCTGGCGCAGAGGGCGCGTCCGAGAAGAAGCCTCGCCAGAAGAAGCCCCGTGCACCCCGTCCCACTCGTCCCGCCGGCGAGGATCCGCAGGGAGAGCCGTCCAAGAACGTGCTCTTCGTCGCGAACCTCGGCTTCAACATCGACGACGCCGGCCTTTCCCAGCTTTTCACCGACGCTGGGATTAAGGTGAACAGCGCGCGGATCGTTCGCCGCCGCTGGGGCAAGCCCCGCAAGAGCAAGGGCTACGGCTTCGTTGACGTCGGCGATGAGGAGGAGCAGAAGAAGGCCATCGAGGCCCTCCAGGGCAAGGAGGTTGGCGGCCGTGCTATCGCCGTCAAGATCGCCGTCAACACTATCAACGATGGTGACGCGTCCGATGTCGGTGCGCCCAACGATGCCGCACTCAAGGCGGTGGAGAAGGCGCCGGAGGCCGCCCCCGAGGCTGCCCCCGTGGCTGCTTAAGTTCCCCCAGCACACGAAGCGGATTCACTAGACGGTTCCGGCGACGAGTAAAGAGCCGTGTATTCCCTTTGGATCCCGCCCACACTACATGCAGTCCCTTTTCCCCGTGCAGATCAAGTTCCGTCGGGTATCGTTCACGCCGCTACGTTACCTATGCAGTTCCTATACAGCGGTCTGGTGCCGTTTTTCGTTCGTCAGCTTGTAACGTCGCTTCGTCAATTCAGCGACCTTACCCATCCCCTCATAATTTAAACATGAAATCCACATATTCACTAACGTAATGCATGAATAGAATGACCGTGATGCCCAGAACATTTCTTGTGAGCAGCAGCATCGATTCTCTTCAACAAGGTAGGTGTTGAAAACCACCGAGTGAATGCCGCAGCTAGTGCAAAGCACCACGTCTAAGACACCGAGACGCGTCGCGCATGCACACATATTCAGACGCGCCTGACATCATCGGCGTATACAAGCCTCTGCATGTAACCACCATCTCGCCTCCGCCCGTGTCCCTCCAGCGCCCCCCCACCAACATGTCTGACGAAGAAGACGACTACCTTTCCGACAAATTCCTCATCGAAGCCACCGCCGCCTCCAGCTCGTCCAGCTCCGCGCCCAAAACGTACGCGGAGCGGCGCAAGGAGGCGGCCAAGCGCGCCGCGCTCAAGAACGAGCAGAACCGCACAAAGAGCCAGCGCGAGGCGCGCGAGGAGGCCCTCGCGCGCAGTCTGTTCGAGCGTGCCCAGGAGGAGGCGCGCGAGTCCGGCCAGCAGAATAAGGCCCTCGCGATGATGATGAAGATGGGGTTCAAGCCGGGGCAGGCGCTAGGCCGGGAGGAAGACGGCAGCCGGGAACGGGAGCAGGAGCAGGAGGGGAAGCAGGAGGGTAGGCCCTCTGGTGCTGCTGTACACTTGGAAGATGGAGAGGCTGGACCTAGCAGAGCGGGGATAGGTGCAAGATCGAAGGTGGATGAGGATGAGGAACAGGATGGGAAGCCGCAGATAGGGCACCGTAAGGTCCCCCTGGCTATTAACGAGTGGGAAGGTACGGCCCGCTCAACCTTCGCGCACTATCTTGTGCATGCACTATATCTGAACATGAACTGCGCTAATGCATATTGTCTTGTAGGCAAGAAAGGCATTGGACTGAGGAAACGCGCAGCGTCCCCGAGTGCCCCGGAGCGACTTGCGAAGATGGCCAAGATGGCGGAGGTGCGCGATCACACGTCCTTCCGCGACCGCGCGCGGCAGGAATACGAGGAGCGGCGTGCGGTTGGCAGGCTCGGGCCCGCGCAGCGCACATGCGCCACGCTCGACGAGAAGGCCGGTATCGAGGTACGCTCCCCTTCAAGCCTCCCGTCCACACCCCATCCTTCCCTGCCTGCCCGCCGACGCCGACGCCGCATTCATTCACGTACCACATCCACACGGACCCGCGTAGGTTTACGAAATGTGACGCTGATTTCGTGTGATTCAGTTCAACGTGCTCTGGCTGAACCCAGAGCACCCTGAGGCGTTCCCCGACGGCCTTCTCGACGCGCTAGACGACCCTGCGCTGGTTGCGTCGATCCAGCGACAGCGACCGGACCATTCCCTCGAAGGCCGGCTACGCGCAAAGATGCATGTGGATGCTCTGCGGCCGCTCAGGACGGCCCTTGACGATGCGGACGCAGACGCGGATGGCGAAGCAGAGAAAGGCGACTTGCGCAAGGCGCCGTATTCCGAAGAAGAGCTGGAGGAAGCATTGCAGTTCCTGAGATTAAACGTGCGTTCGTCTGTTTCAAGCTGCCGTTGGCGACATGAATGCCAGCATGGTGCTCCGCGGGTTTTCATTTCTGACCGGCGTGGTTCCTTGACAGCCCCAGGACCGCCTGACACTCGTGCTCGACTACCTGCGCAGGAAGTACGCTTATTGCTTCTGGTGTGGTACGCAATATGACGACCAGGAAGACATGGAGCGCAACTGCCCCGGCGCTGATGAGGATGCGCACGACTGATCGCCATGGCAGATCGCACCAGCGCTTGAAGCGTGCTCTGCGCCACGAATGTTCGGACGGGCGACATACATAACGACGTGCGTCTGACGGATGTGCGCTGTAACCTGTTGTGTTGTATGATGATTCGCGAAGGGGCGTGTGGGTAGCTATCTGTACAGCAGGATCACTATAACGACTGTATCCCGGCGCTCGCGCGTTCGAAGTTCGAAGCGTGCGCGGCGCGGGCAGAGAATTCTCGACGGGTGGAGAGGGTGTGGTGGGTATGCGTGGTATGGTTGTGCGCGTGCGATATGCGTGCGGGAGGGGGGGGGGCAGCTGGGCTATGTACAGTGCGCAGGGTAAGAGCGAATAATGCGCGGGCACGATGCGAATGCTAGCAGAACAGCATGTACACACACAATAGTCCGAGGAAGGAATGTGGGGGCCGCCCCGTGCGCGCAGACACCTCGTCGTGGGAGGATGGTGGACGTCGAGCGTGCGCGACACAGGGCGGGCCCAGAGGGTAATCAGGATCAGCGCGGGCGAAAGCAGTACAGGAGATAGCGTAGCGAGCGAGGGGATGAATGAATGAACAGGTGGGACACAATGAGCGCGCCGTGCGCAAGTGGGCGAGGGTAAGGACAGAGGCCAGGCGCGGGGCAGCACGCAAGCCGAAGGAGCGATGTGGGTGGCGAGGAGAGAATAAGTAAGCAGTGTCCGGGGGGCAAGAAGCGGCACTAGGAGGTATAGCGAGGAGGCGACGGGCGCGCGTTCCTGCATCTATCGTACATTAAACGATACGACTTTTAATGAAGCCTGTGTTGGTGGAGATGGTGACGGGGATGATGCTGGTGTGGCGGTCCCGACTCCCGGGTGGAGGGCGATGCAAGGGATGCAAGAGGATCAAGAGAGGACCGGTATTAGCTCGATACGCGAGGTAGACGTCGAATCGAGACGTTTTACGCGATGGGCACAGTCTGGGGCCGGGCGACCTCGTCCGGGGCCAGCGGCGCGCATAGCGAGCTGCGGGGCGACACGCCGGAGTCGCAATAACGCGACTGCCACAGCGGGCTCCCGAGCACCTGCGGCGGCTGGCCGAGGCGAAACGCATTATCCGGCGGGACGCCGTCCATGTCGTCGTCCTCGCTATCCGACGACTGCGTGGCGAACGAGGCGGGCGAGAGGAGGGTAGGCAGTGCCGGGACGGTCAGCGGATGCGACGTCGCGGCGTCGCGGTCCCGCGCGAACGTCGGCGAGGTGGGCGAGTTCTGCGGGGTCTTGCGGCGGACGTAGGACGAGATGGGGGTGTAAGCCATGAGGTCGGCCTCGGGAAGGGGGAGGTTCTCTGGGCGGCGCGCACGGCGACCGCGGAAGGAGGTACTTATGGGGGAGAGACGGGGAGAGGTAGAGAGAGCCTGTGCGGTGCGTTAGAACACGGGTGGCGGCGGAGGGACGTTGCTGTAGAGACTTACTCGAATCGGCCTCTCATATGTTCTTTCCGCGTTGAGAACGGGCATACTTGCCTTCCTCGAATGGCACTGCACTACGTCAGAGCGGGGCGGAGGGAAATTAAGGGCAAGACTGACGATGGAGCCATATGGGGAATATCTGGTGGTGGCCCTGGAGCGGCGAATGTCGCAGGGCACGTCTCTCTCCGGGGAGGGCTCATGGGACGAGACGACGATTGCGGGGGACTGGATGTGCTTGAATGAATAAATACTGCTATTGCTGGTGGATTGTGGTGGTACAATGCTGGAAGATGCAGAGCTGAGGTGCGAAATGGAAGACGAATGTGAGGAAGAGCGGGAGTGGCGGGAGGGAGCCTGGGAGGGGTCGGGTGTGTCGTCTGGACCGCCGAGGCCGAGGGAAGCCATGAGCTCTACGAAGGACGGAAGGGTGGTGGACATGGGAGACGGTGGGGGGACGGGACAAGCGGTAGCGAGCGGCGAAGGGGGCCAGGGACGGCTAAGAGGAGGCCGGCTGGGGACAACCGAGGACAATAGCGGCGGGGGCGGGGCGTCATATTATAATGGGCTGGGGACGCCTTGGAAACGAGCCGAGAGAAATGGTTGCCATGAGTTGAGGAGATTGGGAGATGCGACTGACATCGAACGCCGGGCGCGGAGACGGACACGGATACGGAGAGATTCAGACCGTCGGGCGTAGATACAGCAGCGGCCCAGTGGCAACACACATCGATCCACCACACCGCCTCCCCCGTCCTCCCGGCGCCTCCCACCCAGCCACGCTCGCCCTGCGATACATATGTCGTCCGCGCCCGACATACCAGCCAATCCCCCGCCGCACACACACACCACCACCCCGGCCAGCGTCCCCCCCGGCCCCCGTGCCCCCTTCTGCTCGTGTATCCACACATCCTGTAGTCACACTGAGACCGCGCGCGTTCTGATGGATACCGTCGTATTTTCGTCCACACAAGTCCAAGGGCGGTACGACCACAGCGGAGTCGCGGCCCGCAGCAGACTGAGATCCCTCCTGCGCGCCACGCGCACCCGCCACAACCGCACAGTTCAGTCCAAAGCTGCGCGTCGCATTCGTTCTCAACGGCTCGTCAGTGCCCGACAGCGCCGCCGTCCGTCACCCCGCACTCGCCAACCAACAGCGCCCAGCAGTGCGTTCCTGATCTCCCAGCCATGGGAACATCGGTGTGGACAGATAGAGTTGCGAGAAGCGCCACGCAACCAGTCAAGAGCCCATGAGCATGGCCGCAACTGACGGGCCCGGTCCCGCTCGTTGACGACGTGCCGGGCACAGTAGGCGTGCGCATCCAGACTCATCGTCGCCACTTATAGCGTGTTACCGCAGCCCAGAGCGCAGTGATATGAAGCCGGACGTCATAATTAAGCCAGGATGGTCGGACGCCAGGTACACAGAACGTTGCAGAAGGTCGATGCAGCAGCTGGGAACCCGTTGCAAGGGGTCCGAGGACGACATAGACAGGCACCAGATGGCAAGACGGTGGGCGGACGTCTGCGAACGCTGCGTCCATCTCTCCCATCAGGAACAGACACAGACAGACGCCCGTCGTCGTCCACCCGGGCGCCAACTGAGCGACAGCCGAGTTTGGTCGTGCATGTGCAGCCAAACAAGCTTACACAACCGTCTTCCTGCTACCACCATGAATACCCAGCAGGGCCAGAGCTACGGCAGCAACAACGGGTTCCAGTCCGTCGCGCCGCCCCGCCAGGAGATGGAGTACCTCTGCGCCGGTGAGTGTGCCCAAACCGCATCGCCAGGGAGCCCAAACTGACCGCGCAATGGAGATTGCGGCGCGAAAAATGAGATTCGGTCCCGTGAGCCCATCCGTTGCCGGGAGTGCGGCCATCGTATCATGTACAAGAAGAGGACAAACAGAAGTGCGCTCATATGTTCGTGCTTGGCGCCCGGTCCGTGGCTCATCGTCTATCTGCAGTGGTCCAGTTCGAGGCGCGGTGATGCCCGTCGCTTCAGACTTTCCTTCCCTTTCCGTCCATCTTGGGTCATTCTGTCATCGTCTCCTCCCATCAAGCTGCATCTCTCAGTGCTCCCTTCGCGACACGCTCCTATCCCGGCTTTTGTACGTGTGCCTTGGTGGAAGACATTCGGGCGTGGTCGCTGGTCGCTCTCAAAACCATGGTGCCGTCCCGTCGCCATCCCTTTTCCCATGTATACTACCGTGACAGTGTCATAATGTGCATTAGGTTTGATCATGTGTACACTACTACGTCTGACAAGCTACGATGAAAGCGGTAAAGCGTGCAAGAAAGCATTGGAGAATCCGAAGCCGAACTTTCCCCAGCCTCCAATCCGCTGGGCCTCTGGCGGCCGTCCCCTTCGCCGCCCCTCCTTCCTTTCCTTCTCTTCTTCTGCGGGCGGGCGTTCTCTTCTCCCAACTACCACAGGTTCAGTCGTATGAACCATAGGTTAAGCAAGCACGTCACGACGACGCGGTCGAGGAAGCCCTCGGCCCGCTCCGCGACGCGCAGGATTAGTGTCTCCTGCGTCCACACCGCAATCGTCTTCCCGCGATTTGTGAGATTATCGCTGACGCACTAGAAGTACAGAAACCGCAAACACACACGCGCACATGTGCGGGCGGAGCGTCGGGTGCGTTTGCCGTTAGGTGCCTGGGCCCTCTCTACCCCCGAGCGGGCATAGCGCAACTGGCACTCACAATCAAGTCCGTGCCGTTCTCGGCGAGCTTCCATTTGTATTCTGAGCTGTTCACCTTGAACCGCCGGGACCTG